>OY747709.1:18914899-19514899 GCA_963556495.2 Valencia hispanica | reverse complement strand
ATTGTGATTGGTGAGATAGATGAAAAGGATAAAGCCTTCTGGACTGCACTGCAAAAACATTCTTTGAAATGTATCGTGTCCTCTTTCGGAAAGATTCCGCACATCAGCCATGCTTGAAGTGGCTACTTTCAACTCTGCTTTTGTTCTCCGTTTTTTTGCTCTTGCACCCAAAGATTTTAAAGGATCTGAAGAACCAAACTGACCAACGATGCAAGTAAAGAAGAATTATCGGAAAAAAGAACAGGCAGTCGTTGATGAAGCAAAAAATAGCAGCAGTTTAATTGCTTTACAGGAATTTACGACAAGAAGAGAGTTTCTTTTTATAAGCCCCATGTTCCTTGAGCTTCATAATGTCCTTTAAGTGTTTTTTTCACTCTACAGCCTCAATTTTTCCACAATGACTTAAACAAATGTAAATCTGTAACCACTAAATAAAAATGTAATGATTAATTTATTTTTCTTTCTTTTTTTAAAGCACATGGCATCATTGGAGATGTTTCATTCTGGAATCCTACCAACCATTTGGCAGAAAGACTCCTGAGAACAATTGTAGGACTGAATGATTTGTATGACAACACAGATAACAATAACAAAATAAGACTGCAATAAACTGTGAAAAAAAATGCTGCAAAACCTTTGTACTATTTACAAGAGTTAATAGGATTTGGAACATTTTTATCCACTGTGTTAGTTTCAAGGACAAAACGTCTTTACAAATGTTTTAACACATTATTAATCCTAATTTTTAAATAACAGAGGCTCTCAAATCTCAGATAAAATGTATGTATGTATGTATATATATATATATATATGGATTTCCCCCCTTCTTTCTGCAGGTCTGTATCCAGAGATCCCTGATGGGTCCCAGCTGGACTTCTCTGCTCTCAAAGAAGAGGTACCACTCAGTAGTGTTCCCTAATTTTATTTTTTTTAGATATTATTGTTGCTTTGTTGGTGTCTTCCTACCACTGCAACAATAAGGATACTGAGAATGATTTGTATGACAACACAGATAACAATAACAAAATAAGACTGCAATAAACTGTGAAAAAAAAATGCTGCAAAACCTTTGTACTATTTACAAGAGTTAATAGGATTTGGAGCATTTTTATCCACTGTGTTAGTTTCAAGGACAAAACGTCTTTACAAATGTTTTAACACATTATTAATCCTACTTTTTAAATAACAGAGGCTCTCAAATCTAAGATAAAATGTATGTATGTATGTATGTATGTATATATATATTTTTTTTTTTTCATTTTTTTTTTTTTATTTATTTATCAGGAAGCCTGTAGAAGAGGTGGCATGTAGAACGGTCATGTGACTGCATGGCCTCTAAAGTAAATGTGAGTTAGCAAATATTGTAGAACACGTAGGTAAAAACATAAAAAACTTTACAAATCAAACTGTGATTATGGCTAAGAGAAACCACTGTTCATCCTGTTTTGGTCGCAGTTTTTTTTTGTTGTCTTTTTTTGCAGTGCATCCAGCTGGGTTCAGAGTCTGGGGGTCATGCGTCTCAAAATAAACTGTCTCAATATCGCCACCATGCGGTCGGAACAGTACATGACATAAGATTACATCATTCTAGGGACTCTACTACAAGCTTCTCACACAGACTGACCTGTCGTTCATCTCTGTCCAAAGTTATCACATACAAGGTGAAGTAAATACACAATAGAAACTGTGCACATACATGCGATTTAAATATAATGTGTAAAAATATGTGTGTCTTATACAGAGTAGCTGCTTTGTATTATAACCCTTTTTCTGGGCCATAGCTTGTAGCTAAAGAATCTGCTCGTATGAATCACAACTGCTCCTAAAAATATCCAGAAACTCTTAGTGAACAAGGCTGAAGCAGAACTTGTTCATATATTTGCTCACAGATAATTCTCCAAATGGGAAAATCTAACAAACACTCACACAATGTCCTTGTGCACACTCCCTTTGGGACTGAAACCCACCTGTTCCCAGCTGCTTCAGCCAGAAAACAGCACCAGTGAGCCTGTCTGTTGGGTTAAAACCGTACAGTGTAGATAGAGCGGAGAAAACATCCTGAGGAATTAAGTCGCTGCTTCTATATTTGGATGCACATTAACCAAATGAATATGTGATAATGCATGCTGCACACTATAACACAGAAGATTAATGTTTAGGTCTCAGGTCCACAATTCTTCAATTAACTGGCTAGTCAGTGGACAATAACTCTAACCTGGTTTGGTGCTTCTCAAGCTTTTTGTAAGTGATTCATAGTTGAAAGCAGCAAGATGGTGTGTTTGAATTAGTGAACTGTCACCTGCAGCAGAGACAGATACAACAGACAGCTCATTACTGGAGGCTAGGTTGTAGCAGGCATCATTAAACTGCTCCATGGAGCTGTCCACATTAACTGTTTGGCACTGTTTAGGCTTTGAATACCTGTGTATTCCCTCAAGTAGATCTGCAGAAACAGAGAAATATGTGTAATAAGGAACCTTAATTGGACTCTTGTGTGTCACTCCATACACTGCCACCTTCTAGAAATCCTTATAAAATTATCTTCAAACCTAACTGTCAAATGATTTTATGGATTTTATGTTCGGAGGAACATATAACAATCATTAATCTGTCCATTTTAGTGGACATCATGCATCACTGGCTATATTTTAACACTTTGACCATGTGATTATATTGTTTTTGAAAATATTTAAGCAGCAGAAATTGTTTTTGCAGTTTAAAACACTTTGGGTCTCAAAATTTAAATTAATAAAACTAAAAGTACAGTACATCTCAGGAAGATCTACGGGCAGTGAAGAGAAGTGCGTGGCTATAGTGGATCAGAGGTGTCTAGCATGCAGCCCACAGGTCATTTACACACATATATTCAAAGTCTAAACCCATGTTGTCCACCTGAGTGGACCTGAAAAAAAGCCTGTTTGAAAAGTTTATCTACAGACGTTGAACAATTAGAAAAGAAATCCTGTGTAAGCTTATCATAACATGCAACACTCCTCTTCTCCTCTGATTCAGTCATCCTAGTTGCTCAGGATTAATGATTCCACTAAATAGTACACCGCAGCATTTCCCTCCTCATTGTTATTCATATTACATATAACGATCTTTTACAGTATTTGGTGATAAAAAATTGCGTCTCGTGTGTTGTTGACCTGAGCTAATTTATAACACTCTGTGCACAAGGATTGTTGCAAATGTAAACCAATAATGTTCAATTACCATCTTCATTCCATGAAATTTCCAGTAATTGACTGCATGCTCTGCTATCTAAGCACACACTAATTGCCGCAGATGACCCGAAACATAGTGGAATTCATATTTCCATTACTATTATTAATAGAGTCAACTGTTTTTTCCTGTGCTGTAAAGTTAATTTAAAAAGTAAATTATTCTTGTAATTACCTTTAATGCAACTATTATGTCTATTAAGTCTGAATCCTTGTTTCTCTCTACAGCCTATGGTGTTTGACTTAGTGTTGTTACATAAACAGTTTAAAACCTTAAAATATTTTTGCAATTTCCTCTCTCTGACTGCATAGATGGGCAAAACCAGATGTCTTTCATTTAAATCCGTTAAATTCAACAAAAATATGAAAAAAAGGAGACGTTTAGCTGAGAAATTGATCACTAAAGTGAAAACAAATCTAAATTGAGTTTTCAATTAGCTGGCTGAAACATCAGGCTTGGCTCACAGTCTCCATTTATCAGGTTCTGTCAGGTTGAGATCAAAACTCTCTACCAGTGATTCAAGTTCCTCCATATCATACTTGCGCCACTATATCTTTAAGGAGCTTGCTGTGTATACTGGGGTTATCTCCAAATTGTTCTCCAAGTTGGGAGCAGGAAATTGTCCATAATCTCTTGGTATGCTGAAACATTAAGAGTTCCTTTCAATGGACCTAGTGGGCCGAGAACAACACCTGTAAAACAGCCCCTCTGCTCCTCAGCCATAATTCCATGAAGCCCTCTATGCACTGTTCTTGGTGTAACCTGAAGGCCACCTGAACTTTGGAGGTCTGTAGCTGTTGAATCTGCAGAAAGTTGGCGACCTCTGCGCCTCACCATCCGCTGACCCCCCTCTCTGGGATTTATTTATTCTTTCTAGTTTATAAAAGTGTTCTTTGGTACTTTTTTTAGAGACTAAACAACGGAAATTGGAACACATCATGGCTGCAAGTAACAAAGTACATGTATATCCGCTCAAAAATTCAAATTCTAAATCTTTGCTACTTTTCCATTAAATAAATACACAACACTGGTTAAATAAAAAAAATACCTTCAGATTTAAAATGTAGAGATAAAAAGATGAAGGACGAATGAGCTCCTCTGTATAGTACTGTAGATCAGTGTTGTTTTTTGACATTTGTTGGATCTACTTATTTGCATGGGGGGGATTTATCAATCAGAACGCATCAAGTGTGTCCATCTGTCTCACCAAGCCTGAGGGAAGGCAACCACTCTGGCTCTGCTTTTTTTTATTCTGCAAAGTGGGAAAAAAAGACAGAAAACAGGCCAGACAGATGTGTGTAGGCAGATGTTTGGTCGTATTATCTATATTTAAATAGATAAATATACTAACAAGTTTGTAACAAGAGATGTTTTCACGATGTCTGATTGTTAGCAGAAGATAAACCGAATTTATTTGGATTATATTCCAGACTTTTGAATCAACAGTTTGTCTGTTATTCTTCATAGAGTGTTGTTTAATAGTGTAGTGTAAAAGGAAAACATGCAAAGTATTTATATCTGCATATCCTCTGCTTTAATACTGTTCCAGTTACAGTGGCAAATAACATCTTTATACCTTTTTATAGCAAACAAAAAAGTCCATAAAATATGTCCCATACATATGCAGGTGTCAAACAAAAAATATCATGCTTTAAATGGTGAGTTTTATATATATTATTTTTTGTTTTTTTTCACATTTGTTTACAATTCACCTATTTGGTTCCATTTTGATATATGCGCTTAATTTATAAAACCATATAGCAGACTGATAAAATGAACAGTGGGACATTTAAGACAAGATGAAGGAAAAGTTTAGCCAATATGTCTTGCCTTCACAAATCTATAAATAAGATTTTTTTACGTATAAATTTCATGCTTTTTCTTACTCAAACTTATATTATACTTTGTGGCACAGCGACCTAATATCTGCGAGGGTTTTGGTCAAGAACTTACTCTAAAATATAATACTAACGGGTGTGATTTGTCCAGCAGGATAAATGGGGTTTAATGAGGGGTTTACGTGGTAACTGGAGGAACACATCTAGATTAAGACTTGTGTGCATGGCATACACAATGTACATATATATATATATATTTAAAACAGACAGTAAATATTTTTGTGGCATGAACAAATACACAGTGGTACCATGAATGAATTGGGGTCAATAAACCTTACTTAGACAAAGAAGTGGAGGCGATTTAAAGAGGCGGAACATGAATGAAATTTTTTTTGACCAACAGTAAAAAGGGTTTAGTTCTGCATTGTTAGACCAGTTTGTTTTACTTAGCTTTTTCAACGAGGTTCTTCAAAGTCAACAAGTAAACTACAATCAACTACTCCCACGATTTTGAATTTTGTTTGTTTCCTAAATTAGAAAAAAAAAATTGTCGCATTTCTCCCAACATTGAACTTTGGACGGTTTTTTACTACCTCCCTTATCAACCTGTTTCCTGTGTTTTTGGCAGTCAGAGAAACTTGGTCCTCGTCCAGTCTTGTCCGCTATAGTTCCAATTGTTTTATACTTTAAGTATTGCTCTCACTGTAAATATGAGAAAATTAGCAGCTTTAATTTCACATGGAGATCAACCCACCTTACTTGCATGTTTTCTTCTCTTACCTATTTCAAAGAGTAGCTTAGAGAAATGGCCCTCTGCTTCAGCTCATACTACCCCATAGATGCAGGACCTCATGGATCATAGGAATCCCCCCCAAAATAAATAAATAAATTTAAATGAAAGCTTGGGTTTTTCTAGTCGCTTCGGTGGGATCTCACATTAGTATGCTATAGATGAACTAGTGGCACTACTACATGGAATGTGTAAACGCAGAGTTCTCACCTACAAGAACTGCATCGTTCGGTTCAAATACAGGTTTAACACTGCCTTGGTATTTCTTTAAAGCTACAGTTTTAATAATCAGGTTTATTGGCACCATAATGAGCAGCGCTGACTTCAAACATGATGCAAAACAAGATTTTAAATACAGCAGGTTCACACTGCAAGAATGAAAACCGTACAGCTGATGACAGATGAGCAGTAAGTAAGTAAGAAAATAAGTAAACTTTAGGCTTTTTAGTCTAGATTTACACTTTTGGTCTATAGCACATGAGAAAGACGTGAAAGCATCCACAATAATCAATCTTCCAGGTTCTAATTTGATCAAATTTATCCTAAAATACACATAACTCATCTGATCCGATTTAATGTTGGTCAAGAAGCACATCTAGAGACATTAAGGCAGGTTTTAGAGTTAAATCTGTGCTGCACATTGGTTGGGAGGTTCATATTATTCTGTTTTTGGCACAAATATCAAAGGAGAGCTTTTTGGTTCCGTGTGCCATTGAGTCAGAGCACGTATCAGTCAGTAGCACTGTTGCAGTAACAAGTTTGGATATCAAAACAAACAATGAGACACAGTAGATTGGTCCATTCTGGGGTCAAGGTTCTGGTACTAGATGTGCTGATGTAAAGGAAGGAGTACTTTGATTGTTTTGATTATCTGCTCATCAGCTTTCTTAATAAGTAAGACAATCATGTTAGAATGAAATGGGTGAGCTAACTGGTATGCAGCTTCTGATATTTCATAGCCATTATCAAAGTCAAAATGCCAAATTATTCCTCTAAAAACAGCTCATCTTTAAGTTACCAACTATTTTACGGTGACATTTATAAAATATTGAGTTCCAGTATGAACCACCAACACTGACAGCGAGAAATCCTATAATCATTTGTAACACTGTGTTTCAGCTGGGTACACAACATACAGGCAGGAATTCAGGAAAAAGGTGCTATGGGTGAAGCAAACAGTGAAGGATGAGGGGATTATGGTTGAGGCTATAGCTGCCTGATGGGGGGGAGGTTAAGGGTCTCCAGAGCACTGTGGTAGAGCTCCCTCAAGGCTCTTAGCAGATGGAGACGACAAAACATCTGGTTGAAGAGGTGAGGCAATGGCTCCTGGAAACAGGGGAGAAAAATTACAGAGGGACATGTGTTTAAGTAAAAACACATTAATAGCAATGCATATGTCTATTTGTGGAAATGAGCCATAAACACATGAGAACTGCGTAGAATATACATACATTGCTTTGCAAAATGAGGTTTTGTCCCATTGTGTCTCCTTACAACCACAAATGTCAATTTTTGTGTACAAAGTTCTCAAGTGCAAATAAAAGCGATGTGATTTTCATATTGTTTCTCTAATAAAAATCTAATAATCTCTCCTTTAAAAAAAAGTGTGGTATACTACTATTATCAATAAAGGGGACTTCTACATTTTCTAAAGAGATTAAGGTGAACAAAGATAAACTTCTTTCTGCAAAGATGGCAAGAAGTAAGACTAACCCAGCACACCACATTCCCAATGTAAAACATGGTGGTGGTAACATCATGCTGTGGGGATGCATTGAACGAGAATATTTAAACGAATTCCTTTGAGCTGAAGCCAATAAAAGCAGTAAATGGGGCAAATGTTATCTTCTGAGATATTTAACTTGCTGCTTATTGTTTTGTTTTAATGATGTGATTGCATTTTATGGTTTTATTTATTTTAAGTGAGAATGTGAGGATGATAACCATAAAACATGCATGTTGCTTTTTATAGAGAGCTCTTATGTTTTTACCTCAGTTTTATCCTAGGCACTGTGACAATGTTTTATTTTTAACATTTGCTTGAAACAATGTGTGATTACCATAAATGATGTCTGTGTTTTGCATGGCTTTGTTGGGTGAAAACCAAAGACAAATTTCTACATGCATGTACAATAAAGTATTCCTATTCATGTTTTCTTCAACAGGGACATGGAATTGGGATGATAGATGGAGCTATGCTGTTTAATATGGAGTTAAATATAGGAAGAAAAAAAAACTAGGGATGCACCGATACCGATGTCCAATATTAATCCCGCTGTTATGGCCGATAACCGATACGCTCCGATATGGTATTTGGTATATTTCCCTACACTTTCGACACCGTGGAAAATCAACCACACCATCTACATCGCTTCTCTGCTTGAGTTAAACACCCCCACAATCCTGCGCCGCATCACTATCGCTGTCACATGACCAAACAAACACCACATGGATAACACCCCCCCCCCCCGAAACACAGACAGAAACGTCAAAAAGATGGAAACAAATAAATATCGGTTGTTAATATCGGCCCTCTGTTACTTATCGGACCGATGACGATAGGTTAAAAAACGCCCAACATCGGCCAATACCGATGTTGATGCCGATATATCGTGCATCCCTAAAAAAAAAAAAAAAAAACTTGACAATGATACTAAACATACAGCTAGAATGCTAGAATGGCACAGTCAAAGTCCACACCTAAATCCAAATCAGAATCTGAGACGAGTCTTAAAAGTTGATTTTCCACTCTCCTTCCAGTCTGAGTTTGAATTCATGCCTGCAACATTTTTCTATTTTTATTTGTAAAAGAGTAGTCGTTTACACAATAACAGCTTTTGAGGTTTCTGGTTGCAACTTGACAAAATGTGAAAAAGCTCAGAGGGCAGGGATATATCCGCAAGGGAATGTAAATGAACAAAAACCTGTAATTTGAACTGACTTTAAATAAATTAGCAGTTTCTTCCACTTAAAACCCAGACAAACATGTACATGTCCTCACCCCCAGCACATGGACTCTGTTGTAGTATGAACTGAAGTCTTTACTGAGCGAGACGAGAAATTTACAGATCTGAAGGGACACAAAGACAGAAGTTACATTAAAATCTTAAACAATCTTTAGTTATCAGGTAATACTGATGGCTCATTAATCGGACATACCTGTTCAGTTTTAACATTCACTCTGGCTCCTCCTCCTTCACAATCTAACGACTGTCCTGATTGGTCTAGCAGCTCCGAGAAAGGAATGAGGTAATTAAAGAGCAAAAGCCACTCACTCTGTCAGTGAAAAAATAAAAACAAAGCTCAGTATCCTTATTGTTGCAGTGGTAGGAAGACACCAACAAAGCAACAATAATATCAAAAAAAATAAATTAGGGAACACTACTGAGTGGTACCTCTTCTTTGAGAGCAGAGAAGTCCAGCTGGGACCCATCAGGGATCTCTGGATACAGACCTGCAGATAGAAGGGGGAAAATCCATATTATATATATATATATATATATATATATATATATATATATATATATATATATATATATATATATATATATATATATATATATACACATACACACACACTCATTGGTCGGTGTCAAGCCATCCAACAACAAAGACCCCTGCTTAAAAAGCTGATGATTCTCCTTTTATTATGTAGACGTTTTATTTTTTATTAATGTAAAACTGGTTGAAACATAAACAGCAATGTTTACCTAATAATGAATAATTTTGCTCCCCAGTGGTTCTGATTTGCCAGAGCACTAAATTTAATTCTCTAGTCCTAATTCACATTGATCTAAACCTTTTCTGCCAGAACCAGAATTGTTACTCAGTTATTCACCAATTCAAGCCCCTAATTTTATACAAACATAATTTCTTATAAAATATTGACTTTACTAGAGGGCAGTTATTGGGTCAAGCTAAAAAAAAACAAAAAAAACAGGTGAGATCCTACTTTTGGTTATTAGGGGCAGGTATTAAAATAAGGGAAAGACATTAAAATGCGCTAAAATTATATTTATAAGTAATACATTAATAATAAATTATCCCCGACGTTAAATACACCATAAAACAGCATTTGGTATTAGCAGTTTGTCCAGGTAAGGTTGCTAATAGTGATGTGTGTTGGTAAAAATCTGGTGATATGATATGCATCACTACAGGGAAGACGATACAATATATAGCAATACTATGAGTAAGACTATATATTGTGATTTTTAAAACTAAATTTCACTGTATATAAACTGTCACAGCACTCTAAACACTCCAACCTGTTTCATACTTTAACACATCCAGTTTTATTAGTAGATCTAGTTGATCCACTGGAACGAAGGAGGTGAAAAAAGGCCACCAACCACACTTTTAATTTTACTACAAAAATGACTGTCATCAGTAATGGTTCCATTTAAATTCTAAAAATATACAAATCGATACATTGCTTTTGAATATCGATACAATATTGTGACATATCGGTGTATCAATATTTTCTTACATCCCTAGTTGCTAACATCATTCTTAGCATTGGTCATTTGCCCACTATCCAGAGATCAGCCAACAGCCTAACACTGAAGTACATCCAGAGGTTAAGGTTTTAAAACAAACAAATAAGAACGGAATATTACCTCCATTCCCTAGATATCTACTTAGAAATTCCTTTATATATAAAATCATAAAAACAATGCATAGTCTCATGATGACACTTAATGTGGATGTGTGTTCTGAATTTTTGTTGAATAAATATAAAATAATAAATAAAATAAATAAATAAATGTAACATGTTATATTTTGAGCAAATTAGAGGAGTAGATCTGGTAATATGAGTTCTTGGTTGCTTGTTTGCAAACTGTTGATCTCAGAAGTGAAAGGCATAGACAGATCTTACCCTTCTCCACTCCTCTCTCGTAGCTGTCGAACAGAGTGTGCAATCTGGCGCAGTTATACATCACAAACACCCCTCCTCTTGGCCCTTTGGTTGACACGCCCCCTTCCCTCTGGACGTCCAGCGTCACCTAAACACACGGATGTCAATCATTCGGACAATAATCTTTAAAATCCCATCAGCATGAAGGAACTGATTCTAGTTAGAGACATGTTCGACATCCCGAAGCGTCAGAAATATATGTTTATTGAAGCGATATAAGCATCTTGGCAAATATACAATCTTTGTACATGTGCGTACAGCGCCACCTGTATGACAGGTTCAGGTGTAAAGAGTTTTAACTCACAGGACTTGTGTGAACAGTTGATAGTAGCTCAAATCTGACCGTGGCAGAGGTCATGACTTTGATGATGTCATCCCAGGTCTGACCTGCAACAGGAATTCATTTGCCTAATTTATACTTAATAGACAGTATATGATTATTCAGATTACACTTCATAAAATTCACACACACAGCACATTCAGGAGTTAGCAAAAGTATTCACACCCCGTAAACTTTAAACAAACTTTGATGTATTTATTGGGATTTAATATGAAAGGCCAAAACAATGTTGTGCCTAATTTTGCAGTGGAAGGAAAAGGATTCTTGGTTTTTCAGTTTCATTTATACAGCTAAAAATCTGAGAAGTTTGGTGAGCATTTATTTCCAGCCTCCCTGAGACAACTCTTTGCGGTGAAAGGTGTTTCTACCATGGTAGCTGCAAGTCTGCCTCGCACATCTAAAAACAATTTTCTACTGCAGATTCTCAGTTTAGCAGCCATTCTAGCACATGAATATGCTTTGATATAACCCATTCCGCCGCATCTCTCGCTGCACGTTAAGCTTGCCTTCCTACTGGAAGGTCAACCTCTACCCCAGTCTCAACCGTACTGCAACCTCTAACAGGTTTTCTCTTCCAGTATTTGGAACTGTAACCGGCTTTCCGACTACTGTAGAGAAGGAACCCCACAGCACAATGCTCCCATCACCATGTTTCATAGTGGGGATGGTGTTCTATGTGTTAGCTGTGTCTTCTTCATGGCTTGTGGTGAAATTTAAAACAGGACTTCTTATCGATTTCTTTGAATAAAGGCTTTCTTCTTATCATTCAGATTAGTAAAGTGCATGACAAATAGTTCAGATTCTCTTTGCAGTGGATCTCTGCTGCTCCTCCACAGTTGTCAAGGGCCTCATGGCTGCTTCGCTGATTTATGTTCTCCTTGCTCGGCCTGTCGATTTGAGTGGACTACCATTTGTTGGCATCTTTGCATTCGTACCATACCTTTTCACATTTCCAGATGGTGGATTGAGCACTGCTCCTGCTTTGGATATTGTTTTATTATAATTAAAAAAAAAAAAAAAAAAAAAAAAAATAATATATATATATATATATATATATATATATAGCATAACACCCCTGTAAAATGGACAGATCTTTTTTTGGAATGTAGGCTAACAAAAATGTGAAAAGTTCAAGGGGTATGAAGACATTTGCGAAGGCAATTTGTATAAAGAGCCCAATTCTTTTAAATCAATACACACCCTCTACTTTATCTCCATACTTCATCTCAGAGGCCTCCTTCATCTGACCTTTTCTCAGCCTGGATGAGAGAAAAACAGAAGCTACATTTGCATCGACATCTGGGTTGAAAACATACTGCTACAACACAGACAGAGAAACACGACTGTTACTGTAGAAATTGACATTTTCAGTAATTAGTATTAGTTGTGAAGATAAACAGCTTTAAGGAAAACTAACGACCGGGAAAAATAGTGGGAATATGAAACACAAAAGAAAGCCTGGTAAAGTTATAAAAGAAGTCATGAGATAAGAAATAAAGACAGTCATGCATCTTACTGCAGGTACTGTGCAGCAGTGAGGTGAGAACCAGGAGTCTTCACAGGCCCACACACAAGATGTCTCTGCAGCCATAAAGAGGAAAAGCAGGTCAAAAAATAAAAATAGGAACACAATGAGGTGCACTGCTATGTGTGTGTGAGAGCGTATGGTGGTGTTTACCTGAGTGTGCGTCGCTCCACTGGCTCTCCACAGCACTGCTATCTGCTGCTGGCGAAACTCATCCTGACAAGAAGTAACATGTAGCACTGTTACCATGGTTTCCTGGGAAAAAGGAGCCGGGAAGGACATTTTTTCTGTGAGAACAAAGAATTCTGCCACATGTGGAGTTTGTCTGCTACGAAGGTGTGTTTGTCTCACTGTGATGTCAGCTATGGATAGATCCAGTTGTGCCAGGTGGGAAACACCGTCTCTGTGAACTAGAAATAGAGACAAATGAGAAACTCCTCCTTATGTCAACTTGCCGCAAAACATCTGGACTTTTATTTTATTTTCTAAAATAAAATAAAAAAGCACAAAACTACAGTTATGTGAAAATCGGAGTATTTCAATAGCTTGTAGAGCTACCTTTAAAAGCAGAACACTTGTTTTCTGTATGAATTTACTGTTTGTTGTGTCATTGTGGAAGAATTTTAGCTCTCTCTTATTTCCAAGGTGAGTGAGTTCATTAAGGTTTGCAGGTATTTGTGCATAGCTCTCTAATATTACCGTCACAGCATTTCAACCAAGAGGCAAGGTCCTCAGGTCCTCCTTAGGCAGCAAAACCAGCCCAAATCATCATTCCTCCTCCTCCACTGTAATTGACAGTTAGCGGTGGCTAACTGTCAACTGTTCGTGCTGGCTTTTTGCTAAACATGGAGCTGTGCTTTATGGCAGCCATCTCTACTTAAAGTTGCTCTGTTTACCGTATATTCATTTACATACTTAAGTCACGCTGCCAGATTCTTTTAAGGAAGAAGAACTTTTTTATAGTAACACTTTAAAACCACCCATACTTGTTCAGACTTTTGCAACATTATGTAGTTTAACATTTAACATGCTAACTGAGACCTGAAAACCTAAAAAGGTTTTAGATGTTTTTGCAATTTCTCTAAGCAGTGCACGGCTTGACATTGGGGTCAATTTACTCTTTCTCACTGTAAAACTGTGGACTTCAGATCCTTTGGAATTGGCCTTGTAACCCTTCTTGAATTGATAGGAAGCTAGGCGTCTCTAAGAGTATTGCTGATTACTTTTCATCCCGGCATTGTGACAATATACACCTCATTGCTCCAGAACAGCAAAATGTCATTTTTTATACTTAAGGATCAGCTCATCAAGCGCATATGATTGGTAGCATCTGGCTGCTACTCTCCCTTTAACATGTTATAGGAGCAACAAAAGGTGTAGTTTACCTAAACACGGTAATCATTCATCATACAGAGCTTAGCTGAAGTAGTTATAGGCTAAAGACTCTACAAAAACAAAGTTAGATTGTATTTTCTTTGCTGATGCCACTGTTTACCGTTCCCTCCGAGTCATCACCAATTTGAACACTTACATCAGTCAAAAAAGAATGAAGACGAAGTCAGTCAGAGGAAGAAAACGCTATAAAAATATAGTTCCATTGTCAGAGCCTCTAGCACATGAAAACAATGATAACCATGGAAGAAGTAGGCCAAGAAGTCCACTTCTTTCACAATTTGTTTGTCTGGTTTACTCAGACAAACTGCCTGTCTAAAATAACAAGTCCCCAACTGGAGTTAACAAAGCAAATAAGTAAGAATCTGCCATTAAATGATTACTGAATCGGTGATTATGTTCTAGTTGGCAACAGGGTATTTAAATCCCAACAGATGCAACGAGCAGCTTCTACTTAAACAATCATATCAGATAACACATCCTGTGGAGGAGGATCAGAAGGTTCTAATCAATGTCACGCATTATGCAGAGAAAACTAAGGAGAACATTAAATCTACTAATACTGGGTTAAGATTGGGTTATTCAAAGCTTACAGGATAGTCAGGAACCATCATCTTCATGGAAAAAATGGGGTCAGAAAAAAAAAATCTAAATGATCATGACTCACTTAACCCTTTGGTGAAATCAAACGTAAAATAACAGCAGAACTTATGTTCACTAATGTGAAGGCAACTCCAGGGATTGGGACTAAACAGCTGTTTAGCCTTAAGAAAACCACTGAACAGAGAGGCTAATTGGGCGAAAACAGCTTCAGTTTGTAGGGAGCATAAAGATTTGACACTGGAACAATGGAAGAAGGTCATAAGGTCCAGATGTATCCTGTTCCAGGGTGATGAGATCATCAAGATGAGAAGAAAGAAGCATGAAGTGACGCACCAATCTTGCCTAGTGAACGAGCCTGTGGGGCAGTGGTGTGACTTGGGGTTGATTTGGCTGGTCAGGTCTAGGTTCAGCAACATTATGAGCCCAAAGAAAGAGGTCAGCTTACTACCAGAATATACTGAAAGACTGGTTTTTTCATCAGATAATTTCTTTATCTCTAGCTTCATTACGAAAGTAGGATCTTGAGATGTCTCTGAGTGAGCTAAGAAGCACATTCTACAAACCAGATCAATAAATAAATCTTCATGCGTGAGGATTTTGAATGTGTAACATAGAACTTTAACTCTGGGTTTTAAGAAAAAAAAGGGCCAAAATTGTCAAACCCACCTTTGCAGGTGCCGAGGGTGGGGTCGTAGCCTAGCAGACCCTCCTCTTGGAAAACCCGTTTCAAATTAATCCTGAGCCCCTCTTCGTTCTCCTCCTCCACAGCTTTTCTACCTCCTCCCCCGCTGGACCTCCTGCCTCTCTCTGTTCCCCTTTCTCTGTAAGGAGAGCTCTCTAGTGCTTTCTGGATCTTCTCCTCACGCTCATCTTTCGTGCAGTTAGCTGGAGCTGTTGGCCAATCAATGCCCAGAGCTTGGAGGAAGGCGGCGACATCGCTTTCCTCAGGAAGAGTTGGGCAGAAGCAAACTTCAAATCTAAGGTGAGGTAGAATATTCACATCATTAAAAAAAATTTAATGAATTGCTGACATGGTAAAATTCCTTCTCAGACTCACCCTTGTCTCCTCAACAGTGCCCCCATGTGGTCAGCCAACAGAACAGTTCTCAGCTGGCCCAGGCTCAGCGTGTCAGGAGTTGGTGTGTTGGGTTTAGGGTGCAGTGCTGGACAGTTGAGCACCACACAGCCCTCCCTCTGACTCGAGGGCTTTAGATACTCGGTGGTTCCACCTGCCAGGACAGCCCTGAATGCTGCAACCCGGTCCACTCGCAGCCTCAAGCCCTCGCCCATCACCTCGCCGCCTGCCACGGGAAGCACCCCGCTGCCTCGGAGCGACAGGACCCGGGACATCACTGCAGGGGGAACCTGAGCGGCGACACGCAAAAGGGAACAGACTGGAAATCAGGAATCAAATTGCCTATTTTATATTATGCCAAAATTTGTCATTATTATTTTGGTGGTCTTACTGATTATTTTTGTTATTTATAATGCATTCTACTTAATTTTAACTATCTTCATTGCACAAATAATTTTTGTTGTTTTCTTCCAGACTCCAGGACAAAATATATTTCATATCATTTTAATTACATTCTACTCAATGATGAATTATAACTTCAACTTCAACTACTGTAACTATAAATGCAACGGGGGTAGTGTGGACTGTACAGTTCCTACTGTTACAATGAAGTGTATGATTAGTCGTGGCCAGAATGAGCTTCAACAATCTATAACCACAAAAGCGTAACCTAACAAACATTTCTTCATTACAGAAAAGCATGAATCGTTCCTGCTGTTGCAAAAAATAATAGAATACATTCGGGATGTAAGAAAATATCGATATGTAGATATGTTGCAATATTTTATGTGGCGATATTGTATCGATATTCAAAAGCAATGCATCGATTTTTATTTTTAGAATTTGAATGGAACCATTAATGATGACAGTCATTTTTGTAGTAAAATTAAAAGTATGGCTGGTAGTTGGTGGCTGTTTTCAGCTCCTTAGTTCCAGTGGATCAACTAGATCTAGTAATAATTCTTGATGTGTTAATTTGGTCATTTGGGTGGACACCCTGCTTTGTCTACTAACACCTGACACAGATCCTAGTGACCAAAATGCTGAAGCACATGATAGTAGGGGGGTCGTTGTGATGGCAGAAAAGAAAGAGATGATAGAAGGGAATATTGATTAAATTGTGATACATACAGTCAAAAGAAAAAAAACATTTTGTAATATTGTGCAGCTGCGAAATACTTTTTAAATGATTACAGTGCAAAAAACAATGCATTTGTGCTGTACTCTATATAGATTAACAAACCGATAGTAGCTAACCTGGTAAGCCATTCTATATAAACCTGCAGTTAAATATTAGCTGTTTTGGTTTCCATTTAGACGATTTTGTCTGTCTTGTAATGCAGTAGCATTTTTCTTCCAGCCAGTTATCCTGCAGTGTGCGGCAACAGGTGGGTAAGGGGCAGAGTTATCCTTCTCTATGCTCCATACACCCGGCAAAAACCGATATTTTCCTGGCATCTCATTGAAATGATTTTTAAGCTGTAGGAATAGAATATTAGAAATTTTGCCACTTTAAATTGTTCCATTCATTCCAAAATGCATAATAACCTCCCGTGTGAAATAAAAAAAAATTGAGAGAGATTTGAGAGACATGTCTTTATGTGAAGCTCGAGCCTGAGCCAGCTGACCCACATTAGATTAACCATTCATGGGTTAATAATTACAGCTGCAGGCTCCAACACAATGGAGGAAAAGAAGTGGCTTCTAATCAATACAGGCACCGTGGTAGTTTATGGTCTGTTTAAATGTAGGTTGGAGTTTGTCCAACTCGTTTACATCATTTACAGCAAGCGAGCAAATGTGACTTTTAGTAGCTTTAACTGAAACCAGTTCTCTGGAATCAGCCTACATTTTCAGGTACGTAGCTCCGTCCCCTTTTCTTATTGGTTGATGTTCAAGCTGACGAACAACCCGAGGAGCAACTTGGACAAGCGAACGAAGGAACTATATTGCTCAGCGGAAGAATAAAATGAAGAGTTTTAGCGCAGAAACTTATACGTGCTAATTAATGGTAGATAATGTGGTAATACGTCGTGACGAAGTTTACTTTGCACGCCTTCAGCCAAGAACATTAAAATCTTCTATCTACACAACAAACGAGGATTTGAAGTGGGACACAACAATATTATTCTTACACGTCATTTAAATGTTATTTTTAAGGGTATAGGATGGGCCCCACCTGTCCGTCCGCATACAGCGTGTTGAGCATCGTGCTCGGGGACAAGAAGTCCCTGTTCCGCAGGTTTTTCGCGCTGCTCTCCTTGAACCAGAGCTTCTCCGGTTCGGGGAACGTCCTGTCGCCTTTCGCACGGATGGAGCCATGGACGTATTCGCGCTTCCCTCGCAGTGCGGAGCTGAGCGCTCGCACGGTGGAGGTGATCCGCAGAGGCGAGAGCTCCTCGATGTTGTCCATCATCGACCGCAGCGCCGACAGGTGAGCCGAGCTCGCTATCTGCTCCTTCACTCTCTGTCCATGTTTTCGTTTACGACCGGCTAAAATGTTGGTGCCGCTGATGGAAGCAGCGGTTGGTTTGCGGTATTCTGGCCCGTTAAATAGTGGTCGATGTCAGATATTGGCTGTGTGTGTAGAGGGGGCTGAGAGACTGCATTGGTTGTTTACTGTGAGCGGAACTACATAAAACACGTGTTTCTCCCGAGATACATTTTGTTGTTGTACTTGTGTGGTGCCATCTAGTGGGTTATGAGAGTAACTGCTAGTTTTTAATCTCAATATGTGACTTTTTTTTTATCACACAGAGCAGGTGTTCCCAGCCTAGTTTCTTCAACAAATGACACTACATCAGACAAATAATGAATCTGTAACGTTAATACACAACTGGACCAGTTTCATAAAGTGTTATGCTTTTAATAAACACTGACTAAATTTAAACAATTATAATATTGTTGCTTATTTGTATTTATCATTTTTACTGTTTTCATCAGTTTCTTTATCAATGATGCGACATCTATCATTATCTTTAATTAAAAGAACGGTAAGTAGTGCTTCTGATAAAATAAGTCACAGCAGAACAAGGAGGGATTTATGGTGAAGATGATGTTAGCTTGCATCTTTGCACAAAAGTAAATAAAATAGTTTTCAGTGGATTAATTCTTCGTTGTGACAATACTTCATGGCAGTAAATTGTTTCCAGTTGGAAAGTCTGTTTGTTTCTAAAGAACATGCATTTGTAAGTAGCAGAATAAATGTTGTTCATGTTGTGACCATGAAAAACGTTCCTCTCGGAGAGAATGGGATGGTGTGGGGAAACATCATCCTTACTGTAAAATTGTCATTGGATACACTCTGAAGGCAGAGAGAGCTCTAAATAAAATTATTCAGCCAGCGGCAACAAGCTCTCATTCATATTTTTAGAGAGCAAACTTCTCCCCTCCAAGAAGTCGAGGCTCGCCTTCCCAGAGGCGGTTTTATCTCAGACTGCCTCCAGAGTTTATGACATGCCTGTAGTCTAAATTGTTGATTTGTCTTGTCTGAAAACTTTAATCATCCACTCCTGTAAATGATATAAAACAATAGTCTTTATCAGAATGAACAGTTTAAGATTGACAGAGAGAATCTGACAAAATGTTTTGGGTTTTTTGTGTGTGTGTGTGTGGGGGGGTTCATTGGTGAGCCCACATACTCGACTCTCCTGCTCACTCCACAAATGCATTTTCATTATAACACTTAAATAAGAAATAAACACACTTTGTAACGTATCAGATTTGCCAGGAAGCATTGTTGCAACAAAGTAATATTCTACCAAACATAGGTTTCCTTACTTTTCATCCTCATTATAGCATTAGTTGTTACAGTTGTAATGTTCATCTATATTTGTAACATCTTGATGCATAGTCTTAAGTAAAATATAGATAAAAGCACATGCTAAATTAATTATTGGTTCTGAAGTCCTAATTGGGTAGAATATGATCTCCTTTTCTGCTCCACTTTTTAAAGTAACACAAGTTAAACAAGCTGATTTTAGTTGCCATTTCTAAGTAGTCAGCAGGCAAATTGCTTAAACATTTCTGCTCACAGTTTTGTTTAAAAGGTAGTTTCAAAGTGAGTGAAGGGTAATGATCCATTTGTTTCTATGCAGCCCATTTGGACTTAAGTTTTTTTTTGTGTGAAATGTTAATATTAAATGTAATGCCACAGCATCTCAATTGGATGCAAGTCTGGACTTTGACTAGGCCACTTCAAAACCTTTTTTAATCAGAGGTGGACCAGCTGGTTGTTAAGATAACAAACTGTTCATTCTTTTTTATGCCAGAGAGCAGAGTTTGGGGTTAAATCTATTACAGCAAGTCATTCAGGTCCTCATGTGGCAAAACAGCCCTAGATCATCATACTACCACCCCCATGTTTGATTGTATGAGTTTCTCCTTCTAAATATTCAGAGCTACACTGCGTGTATTGGGCCACACATCCTCCACCTCCTGCTTTCAGCCTCATCAGTCCGTAGAAAATAGTTCCTAAAGTCTCAGGGATTATAAAGTTGTTTCTTGGCAAATGTGCAACAGACCTTTATGTTGTTGTTCAGCAGTGGTTTTCACCTCGGGACTCTCTCATAGATGCAATGTCTGCTTCTCTACATCTTTTGTATTTGTTTAATAATTTGACCAGAATTTGTTGATTTATTTCTAAGGCTTTTTCTCTTATAGCAAAAATATTAAAATACTTAATTTGTGGATAACTTTCTCTGTGGTGCACTTTAGTCCCAAAACCTTAGAAATGGCTAAAATATGTTGACTTGTTCCTAAATTTACTTCAACAGCAAAAACAGAAGAAATCTGTCGGGTGTCAAACGCTTTCACAGCATTGTAAACGGATTGATATCCACAACCTGTAGCAGGCGTTGCAGGCAGCAATGCACCACTCCCACTTCACACCTACTCCCCACCTCAGCTCTGTCACTACCACCCTTAATGGCTTTAACGTACAACAGCAGTGCATTACTGTTGTGCATCAGAGAAAGGAGGCCCAGCTTTGTTGAATGAAAAGGTGGTTCTGTTTATGTGAAAGTCTAGAGAGCTGAGGCAGAGAGGGAAACAAAATCTACTTTCATGTTGAGCTATTCCTCTCTCTCCCTGTTTTTCTTTCTTTTTGGTGTTCTCAGTCCCTTTAAAGAAAAGGAAACAGTCAGTGGTGCAGCAAGTTTCTAATTTGGTAGCCACAACAATGGCAAGCTCGGCGAGACGGACACTGCCATGCAGGCGCAGGAAGTCGCTCGACTGCAGGGGTTAATGAACCACGAGAGATGCAGAACAATCTCCTTAGTCAGCTGACGGGAATGAGCTAAAAGATCACTAGAGGAACCTCGAACTCGTTTAACAGAATATTCTCCAGATTCCTTTCGCCTTCATCCTCCACTGACCACTGATGGACTCTTTCTGTGTGAGCGCTTACTGCTCTGGAAGGATTTATTGGAGGTATTCTAAATATTTGACTGTTCTCTGCCAGCTGACTAGTGCCTAAGGCCCTCATTGGTCTTATCTTACAAATGGCAATGTAAGAGGTGGGCTCACTGATGCCTAGAAGCTGTAAGAGGTTCTCATTCAGGTTTAATGGGGGTCATGTTCACACTACCGTTGCAGATTATTTATTTTTTTGATTGTTGCTGTTTAATGTGGTTTCCATGACCGCTTAAAAACTGACTTCCATGCTAAAAATGCTGTCGGAAAACTGATCTTTTCTCTTCAGAGGCATGTTGTATGAAAAAAAAAAACCATCAGACAACCAATATCATCTGCTGTTTGAAGAAGCCAAAGTGGGTTTTGCATTAGGTTTTTAATCCTAACAATACCCTTTAAAACTTTATCACTAAATTTAATCTAGAATTCTCTAAATAAACCTTTAAATCTTTGTCTGCTTCATTTACCTCTCAAGTTGTACTAACTGATTGCATTTCACCCAGTTGGACATTATATCCAACTAATGCCTTACAATAACTGATTTTCCAGAGTTGGTAATGTAGGCGAAGATGCTGTTGCACAGATTTGTGTTAGAAGCGTTGTTAAATAATGTATTCATACAGGTCGATTAACCGCTGAGCACCCAAAAAACAAACCATCTGAAGCACATTAAAAGAGTCAAGTAGTAGTTTAATTTTGTTTTATTGTAAATGGCCATAGTGTAAACATGAATGTTCTTTTAAAATTCAAATTCTTTATTTTTTATGTCTTAATGTTTGTGAAATATGTAGCTGCACCGATCAGGGTTTTACGGGCAGATACTGATCTCCAGTTGTCCGTAGGGACCTGTGCCCTATTCGGATTTTCCTGTAATGCAGACAAATCTGTTTGTTATTTTATTGTTAATCCAGCAATTAAATATAACAATGGTTGACTTGGATAGGAAAAATGTGCTGCAGATTGCTTGATGTAGGTAGTCATTTTGAGTCTTAAAAATTTAAGAATTATACGACTCTCCCCATTTACCCACCACAGCATGCATCCTCAGTATTTTTTACTGGTTTACTTAAATCTGGTTTCTTTCTTTGAAGTCTTATCTGCTGATTTTAGATTAGACAGATTAAATTTTCCCCAAAAGGTTCTATGATGGAGGTACTAGTTTTGAATCAATCAATTAAAGGAAGTACAGGATTGTCCCCATTGATGTATCCCTATTTTTTTTGTTGTTGATTCAAACGAGTACATCAAAGTCCGTCCTATGTTGACGTGTATAAAAACCAAAATTGATCAAATTATTAGTTTTGATGCATATAGAAAAACGAAAGTCTTTTCAGGAAAAGAGCGGCTCAAATATCTGACTGATATAAAAATGTCTTTTGGCTTAGATTTGTGCTTTGCCTCTCAGGAAAACCACATTACCTCTTGTGCAAAGTGTTTTTTTTTTTTTTTAAGAATTGAAATATTTAACAATATATTTTTTAAATGGGTGAGAAAAGACTGTTTTCTGAATCAGCTACTGAGGAAATTTTAAAAGAAAACCATTAAGTCTTTTTTTAAAACATGGTATATGTCAAGCTGAGTGTTTTTTAGATTTAAAAATATGCCCAAATTATGGTTTGTGTATTTAAGTTACTTCAGAAAATACACCCCGTCTAGAAAGTTTGGCTCCTTTTTTTAAACCGTAAAAGCCAGAATAATAACCTCTCATTGAAAATTGTTTTTTGTTTTTTTCTCGTAGAAAATAAACTCTACTTGACAATATTTAGATCTATGGCTGCTGTTTGTCGTTACCATCGGCATCTGTGCATGTCAACACACATAGCCCTGAGGTATCAGAGATGGTACATATTGGAATGAATTAGATTGGTATGAAATATTTATCACAGCAAGAGCTCCTGTGCTGCCTGTATGCACGTGGCTCTTTTCAGAGGCCAGAGCAGCTTCTTTCTACAGCGTGATCCTTGAAGCCCACCCTTTCTGCATGTAAGCAAACGTAATGCTACGGAAAAAAAGCCCCTTCAGTGACGAGTTTTTTTTGTTTTTTTAAAAATACCATGGTTCTGTGTGTTGCGCCGTGAGTGGGAACATAACCTACAGCCTCTAGGAAGGAAGATGCTGGGTGACCAGTGAACCAAGCCTCTCCGCTGTCGCTGTCAGTTGTTTGTGTTGAAGGAAATTATTTATTATGGACTAACACCTTTTTATTTTGATGTCAGCATTATGTTGACAGGTGGGAGAAACTTCCCATTTGTTCTAATGCAAAATTAAAGTGACTCCTCTAAAAAACAAAACTTATAGGTATATTGGAAACACAAAGTTTATTAAAATTACAACACATTCAACACAAGACATCAGCTCCTAATACAAATGGCTGCCGTCGACGCAGGTGTTGTTCTTGGCTGACACGAAATTCCCGGTTGCATTCAGGCATACCAGCAATCCGGGAGAAAACGTGTCATTGAGGAACACCACCATCATCGGACCGTGAAAGCATACCAAGAACCATTTATCTCCGAACAGCCCGGCTGCTTTTAGTTTCACTTTGCTTCATATGGAGGCCAAACTGTAGTTGAACAGAAAATGGAGCCGATGGGGAGCAGCTGCCTGTAGGATCACAGGGAGGACTAAAGTCACTTTGTCTTTTTCACTTTATGTTTTTAAACTGTTCTCTTCTGACCTGTTTTTTTTTAATTCACTATCGAACAATAAAGTTTTGCAATCCAACAAGCTGTGTTACTGAGTCTGTTACTGCACCTTACAGTAGATAGAAATGGGAGGATGCAGCTCTGTCAGGTTCTTAATCGTGCGGTAGAAGCTCTCCTCATAGGCGCGTCATCTCAGGGTGTATTGTGTACTGTGGGATGGAAACGGACCCCATAACCAGCTGGGCTTCAGAATCACAGCTGCATTATGGGTTCCGTTACAATCCCACCCACAAAAAAAAAAAAAGGATCGCAGGATGCACTTGGGTCAGCTCTGCTAAAAAAACAAAACACAGTTACAAACAGGAGAAAAATACTTTCCTTTTCTTACATATTCCTGTTCATAACCTGGCACTGTTGAGAAAAATCTAAATATAAGTTTAAAAAAATCTTGCTCTAAATCAGTTTTGAACCCTAAAAATCTTTTTTTTTCTTTTTAGACTCTTGTAGAAACTGGTTTGAAAATAGGAACTGACGCTTCTTTCCACTCTGGGCCTGTGTGACTAAAGAATACTGTGAAATAATGTGGCCGTAATGGTAAAGTGAGTTCCGCTCAACGTTTTTTATTATGCAGAGGTGACTCAGTTGCACGTGATCAGGAAGGAGTCATATTGTCTTTTTACGGTGTTCTGAGTGGCACTTTTTGTTACATTATTGGGTATGAAAAGTATTTAACCTACAGTAAAGCTGTTTCAGCAGAACACTGTAGATGGTCATAAAGCTTTATTGACTACTTCAAGTCTTTCAGTTTTGTTTTGATGAAACTCAAACTTTTGTATATGAGAGTAATCTCACTAATTCAGCCTGAACTCAAAGACTGCAATTACTTAAGTTAAACCACAGTTGGAGCATAATTAGGTCAGATAAATTACTCAAATCTGCATGAGACTAAATGATTCTCATGATCAAACCTGTGGCAAAATTGTCAAATTTCTTTCTTAAAACATGTCCTTTTACAAGAAAAAGTTACGTTGCTATATCTTTTGAGATTCTTGTGGTTCGGACATGTTTTTAAGGTTATTTCCAAAAAACCAGCTGCAGTTTTAGCAGACCGATTAGATCAAGCTAAAGAAAATACCAAAGCTGTGACTCCTCCTTGAAGTTTGCGTTGTGCACGAGAAGGAGCGGCACCAGAACGCCTCTGATACATCTGTGATGGTGGATTCAAAGAATGAAAAACAGCTTTTATCTCTCAGTTGAAGAAAAACAAAAGTAAACCCTGTATATGTAAAACCAGTCTAAAAGTCCAGCAGTGAAGTTGTATATTTCATGTCGCAGAATAGAGTAATGGCTTATCTCTCAGTATCACTGTGCTGTTATTTGGATCTTGAAAAACCTGTTGTGTATTATCTTTTGTAAGACAAATAGAAAAGAAAAAGAAGCAGGAAAGAGGTTGTACAAGAGGTCAGTCTGACGAGGAAGGGCTGATGAAGTGATAAAGGAGGAGACAGCTGGGAACCAAACTTGAAGGTAGAGATTTGAATCTGGAGAATCTGTCTGACTTAAAGCTTTGAGAAACTTAAAAATACATGACACCTGAAATACGGTTGAAAACTGACAGAAAATGACCTGAATACACATAAGAGAACAACAGCCCTAACATACTTTCAGTTTGACAGCTGTTCTGCAAACCTTAAGAACCTGAAGCACTATCACTTTTGTGCCATTTTAACCATCTGTCAAAGCACTAAAGTGATTAGTGAAAAGCGAGGTAAAATTTTTAAGTGAGTGATAAACGGAGCAATAAAAGAAGAGGACGGACTGACTTGGAGAGAGCCGAGTGAATGAAATCAAATGGAAAACAGACAGCTGGTGTACAGACTTGGATGTGTATAAATGAGCGGTGGAGTGTGAAGAATAGGAAATGTTCAGCTCACCATCGTCTCGGAGCAGCAGGTCGTCCTCTGTAGTCCTGCCTGCCAACAGCTCTGTTAGTCCCAACTTCCTCTTTAAATACTGTAGAGATTCATTTCACTTTCACTTCTCCAGAGCAGACCAAACTCCTCCTTTCCTTCCTTTGTCCACTACCTCCCTGCCTCCTCTCCCTTATGCCTGGGAGGCGGACAGTTTTTTTTTTTTTTTGTTCTTGGAGAGAAATGTTAAATTGTTGAGAAAACTAAATATAAAATCTTCTTTTTTTAAAGAAAAGGTTTGCATGAAGGATGTGCTTTTGGCTTATTTAACATGTTCAGATAACAGTGTTAGGAATTACACTCTGTTCATCCACATTTCCGTATCATTATAGTAAATTCATTTTAAATTTCAATTGCACATAAATATTCAACCCATTTGAACGTTTTCACACTGGGCCATATCAAATCACAAACTTCATTGCATTTTATTGGGATTTTATGTGATTAAGACAGAATTGTGAAGGGGGGAGTGAAAATGAAACATGGTTTTGAAATTATTCCAAACAGAAATCTGAAAACTGTGACTTGTTTTTTTCCCTTTTACTCGGATACCTCTAAATAAAATCTGTTGCAAACAACTGCCTTCAAAAAAGAAGCCTAAACAAAGCAGCATCTGTAGAACTATATTACAAACTTTGAACGTCTAACAAAGCACTGTTCAGTCAGTCCTCCTGAAATGAAGGACTATGGCAGATAGATTAATCAGAGAAGGAATCAAAAGAACTACATGCTATACATAACTGAAAACTAACAGTGAACGCCATGCTGAGTAGTCTGCATGGTGAAACATAGTAGTGACAGCATCATGCTATGGGAATGCCTTTCTTCAGCAGGTACAGGGAACCTGCTCAGAATTAAAGAGATGATTGGAGCTAAATGTATAGGACGAAAACCTGGTGGAATGAACAAAAGACTTGAGACAGATTTGCGTTCTAACAGGACCCAAAACCTGGTCAGAGCAACCAAATTCCAAGAGCTTCTTTTGCTTCCGCTGCTACAAAACAAAACTTGCCTTGAGCCGCATAAAATTAATTTTATAAATGTTCTAAATACTAAATATTTTATTTCGAATGCAAAATCTTTCTGTTTTTTTTTATTTTATATAAAACGAAAACTCCTAACTTTTACAAAGGTAAAAGAACTCCTTATTTTGTAGAATGAGGCCAGCTGAATGAACCCTGTCCTTTAAACATGAGAAATGAAGAAAGATGCGTAGCCCACTTAAAAATATAATACATAGGTTGAAGCCAAACATTAAGTTACTTTTAAAAGCTTCAAAACAGCACCCTCATGTTGTAGATATTCTGTGCAGATATTGAATAAAAAAGAGAAGAATTCTGTCTTCTTGCCTAAAATCCAAATAAAACACGCTGACGTGACAAAACATGAAAACATCCTTTGCGTATGAGTATCTCTCCTGCCAGATAATTGGTAATTCGATGCATTTCGCTTATTTCTAGGATAGATCATGGATTTGTTAATCCATGATAGTTAAGCTCAAACTTATTCATACTCCTCGTTGATTGCATTCAACTAAGAAGTTTGCTTCTGATGAATAAGACGGGCATCTGTCCAAATATAAGGCGACAGTGTAAAAGAAGCATAAACTGTCACTTCAGGTTGTTAAATAGTCTCGCTGTTGCCTTTTTTAATATGCGCTTGATCCCTTATTTTATTTTAAGTGCAATTATCTGCTTTCACTCGTGAATGACAGAGGAAATCCTATAGGCACTAGAAATGTGTAAGATCAGCAAAAAAAATAACATGTTTCATCATTTCACTGAGGCACCACAAACCATGGTATGTTAGAATTGCATTTTATCTGGATTTCTAGGTTCTCTCTACATACACAGAAGGTTTTGTCAGTTATGAGTCCACCTGAAACGTCGGCCGTGACAGCAATCGCAGGTGACCGTAGCACAGCTAGCATCTGGCTGTGGTGAACTGGCCGTTTTATTTCTCGTGGGAAACGCTCATCTTTCTGCCCAGCTAATTGTGGTCTGTGAATGTACCCTTCCTCTCTGTTACTTAGAAACGTCTGAGCGCCTCGTGATGGATGATGTGAGACAGGTGTGACCAACCGAGCGTGACGGGACTACTCCCATCAGGTCCGTCTGGGTTTCAGCCTGGAAAGTCCGGAGGATTCGGAGGAGCACCTGATCCTCTCTGGAGACCTCAAGGAGGAAGGTGAAGGGGAGGCGGGAGGAGACGATTCAATGCAACCCATTAATCATGTGCTTTGGATGGATATCTGTTATAAGTTTAGTAGTAAAGAAATGTGTATATGCTGTTTTCTATACAAAAGTATAAATGTTAGAATGGATCCAAATCTTTACACATTTTGTCACGTTACAAAAACAAAATTCAAATGTACTTTGATTTTATGTTATAGACCAACACAAAGTAGCATATACAGACCCTTTCCAAAAAATTTGAATATCATGGAAAAGTTTTTTTCCATAATTCATTCATGTCATTCAAAATGTTAAACTTCTATAGAATATAGATTCAGGATAGGTTCAATATGGGGAAGACTGCAGACTTGACAACTGTCCAGAAGACCATCATTGATACCCTCCATAGGATGGGTAAGTCACAAAAGTTCATAGCTAAGGAGGCTGGCTGTTCAGAGTGCTGTGTCCAAGCATATCAATGGAAAGGCTAGTGGAAGGGCAGAATGTGGCAGAAGATGCACCAGCAGAAGAGCTGACCGTGGGCTTCAGCGGATTATCAAACAGAGAAGATTCACCACATTCAGACGCATCCGGGTTCCTCGGGTCAAACCACTTCTGAGCCTGAGCTAACGTAGGAAGCATCTCAACTGGGCCAAGGAGAAGGACTGTACTGTTGGCCAGTGGTCCAAGGTCGTCTTTTCCAATAAAAGTAAAATCTGCCTTTCATTCGGGAAGCAAGGTCCAAGGGTTTGGAGGAAGAACGGTGAGGAACAGAACCCAAGCTGCTTGAGGTCCAGTGTGAAATATCCACAGTCAGTCATGATTTGGGGTGCAATGTCCAGTGCAGGTGTTGGTAAACTCTGCTTTCTTAAATTCAAGGTCACTGCATCCGTCTACCAGAATGTTTGAGGACTTCATGATTCATTCTGCCGAGGATCCGTATGGAGATGCAGATTTCATCTTCTAGCAGGACCTGTCCCCTGCCCATACCGCCAGAAGCACCAAAACCTGGTTTGATGCCCATGCCATCGTTTGACTGGCCAGCCAACTCACCGGACTTAAACCCCATTGAGAATCTATGGGGTATTATCAAGAAGGAAATGAGGGGCACCAGACCCAAAAACAAAGAGCTGACAGCAAGCATCAAGGAAATCTGGGCTTCCATAACTCCCAGGCAATGCCACAGGCTGATGGCCTCAATGCCACGGTGCATCGAGGCAGTGATTAAGGCAAAGGGATTCTCTACCAAGTATTGAAGATTGACATAGTTTTTAAAGTACCATATTTTGATTGATTTGATTTTTTTTCTGCAAAAACAGAAGTACAGAAGTACTTTCTTCAAAGTATTCACATTTTTTGAATTCCTGATTTCATGGATTTTGAGCTGGAAGCACAACTTATGTACAAATAAACAAATACTTGAAATCATTTAAGTTGTGGGCCTTGTATCTAAAATCCACGGAAGTTTGTTTTGAATGAAATCATGGAAATAAACGTTTCCATGATATTCTAATTTTTTAGAAAGGGTCTGTAATTGTGGAGTGAGTGGAAAATATGCATAGCTTCCCATTTCCAAAAATCAGACTTTTTTTATTGTGCTAATGAATGTTTAGTAAAATGGTTCAAGCCCAATGGGATTAGATAGAAAAGCATCTGTAGATGTTTATTTCCAAATTTTCCCACTGATTTGCTCTAAACCACTCCATTGTGCATCTGGCTATACAAGTGAAACTTGGAAAAATTGGACTATCATGCAAAAGTTCATTCAGTAATTCAACTTAAAAGGTTAAACTTAATATACGGTATAGACTCTTTACATACAAAGCCAGATATGTCAAGCCTTTGTTATAATTTAGATTATGGTTTATAGCTTATGAAAACTCCAAATTCCAAATCTCAGAAAATTGGAATATAACATGAAAAGGTTCAATATTTTAGGCTCAGAATGTCACAATTCAATCAGCTAATCAGTAATTTGTAAAATAGATTCTCCCCTTCATGACTTTTTATTCTTACCCTCCATTTTCCTTTTTTTTTTTATATCCGAACCTTGAAGATGTTTCCTCATCTCCCTGACTTGATATCCTAGAAGCATTGACATCTCATTACAAGCTAAGTTAAGTCTAACAGTTCACCACATGCCTTCAACTGAAACCTTTTATCCCTTACAGACCGTTTCCTCCTACAAGCTGCAGCAAATCATTTTGGGAAACAAACCTCCTTCCAGGTAATGGGATCCTAGTAACCCTAACCTGCTGATGAACTGCCTCTTGACTCTTAAAAACTGCGCAGGTAGGTTAGAAGCAAAATGCTTCTTCTGAAGCGCGTCTAGTCATTCAGTTATACGCAGATGAATTGGTATATAAACTGATACTATTTAATATGAAGGAGTTAAAAAAGTTATTCATTTTGTCAATATTTTAGAGGGGCAAAACATGTTATAAACTCACCAAAAACAGACAAAAGTGGAAAAACACTAAGGCCTTTAATCAGCTTTTTTTTTTGCTTTAAAATGAACAAATATGGAGACATTACATTGGTGGACTTCTCATTCAACCTAATCATACATGCACTTATTAATATATGCTAATTTCTCAACATTCTCCATAGCACACGCACACACCTACAGTAACAATGCATAGACGACAGTGTAGGAAGACAGATGGATCTCTGGAAGAGCAGTGATTTAGGCTGCAAGGAGAACCGGGTTCTAAGCAGATCTTGCAGGTACTTTTAGTGTCATCCACTGGACCGATTCTCCACCTGAACGCTCCCCACTTCTCAAAAGAGACGTTTTTCGTAACTGTGGGAAAGACGAGGAGACAGAAGGAGAGATCACATGGCACATTAAGTGTCCACAAACTAAGGCACCAAGAGGAAGTCTAACTGAAGGCCTGTGTGATTGTGGTAAAGACATGAAACTAAAATTGTTAAGACAATGGAATGTGAAACCAAGTAAAAGCAGATTGAAAGCAGAGTGGAAAATACCAGTTTGTGTGCGTTTTATATACCTGTGTAGACTGTGGACTCCACCCTCTATTTGAGCTGATGATGTTCTCTTTTCAAATTTCAGATCTCCACTGTACATCAGGCCTCTACAAGGACAAAAACAAGCTGTTGCACCACCAGCTGTTGACGGGATAGTAATGGTTCAACAAAAACGCAGTGAATACCAAGCCTCATACTGTATCTCAGCCCATCACTACCTTTTATATCACTTTATTATGGACTGTGACACTTTTTCAAAGGGTGGACAGTAAAACTCATCCTGCCTCTGTAACGCTGAAGGATGTTTGTGTAGCGCTTACCTGAGCTGGGTGAGGCTTTTGGCGCCGATGTCTTGACAGGAGTGCTGAATGCCGGCCAGTAGGTAGGGGACAAACTTGTGGATGGAGCCTTTGTCCTGCACAGCTCCAGATACACCTTGAGCTATTTTAATCTTGTCACACTCACTGTGAAGGAAGAGATGGAAAACTCGGGTTGGTTTGGTGAGTTTGGTACGGTCAGACCTGTTTTACTAGGGTAAATATGTGAGCAACGTTTATTCATTTTTCCCCTATATGCCTCTTGTCTATACCAGGTGTAAGAATGAGAGGTGGTTTAGTCTGAAACTTTTTGCTCGATATATACCCAACTATCCTGCATTCATGCTAATAACACAGTAAACACACCCGATTTGAGGGTTTTGCAAACAATGCATACATTACACAAGTCTGGACTTTAACTGGACCATTGGAGCACCTTGATTCGCTTTTTCGGCCATTGTGTTGGACAAATGCTGTCACATTTGTCTCCTCAGTACTTTGGTATGCATGAGTTCATGGCTGATTCAATGACAGCAAGGTGGTTAGGTCCTGTGAATACAAGACCAACTCAAGAACCCTCCACCACCATGCATTCGGGTGGTACAAGGAGTAGCACTATAAGCATACTTTCATCTGGTTTTCCCAAAGGAAATGGTTCCACGTGTCTTGTGGTTCCTTCAGCTGCAATATTCTTTTTTTAGAGATACGTTTTCCAGTAGAAACTTTACCAAAAAAAACATATTTGTTTAGTCTTTTTTTGCCATTTCTATGACCACAAAGCACTGTTTAAGATTGTGGGAAGACTGACAGCAGTCATGATTTTACTCTTCAACTATCTCTCGACTGGAAATCTGTGAATGGATGGAATTTTTTTGGAAGGTGCCTTGAGATCATAGTTGTTACTTCTGTAAGATTGTTGCTTATGGAAAGAAGCAGCAAAGATGAAGTTAACCTTATGTTTAAACCGTGTAAAGACTGTTTCGTCCTGGTGTATAAAGCCTTTCAATTAAAAGATGTGCTTTCTCTAACCAAGACTGTATTAAATGTAATATGTTTGCTTGTTTTATTTTACGTCTAATCATGTTAAGCACTTTGAATTGCATTTTTGCTATAAAAAAAAGTGCTATACAAATAAACTTGCCTACTAAGGTGAAGTGCAGAACTCCTCCTTCATGCACGCTTCAGTTTTGTTTTAAGTTCCTGTGACAATCATGGCATATTGCATTTAGAAGGCATTTCCTAAAATGTCCGTCTCTGTTCTAGCAGGCTCATCAGTCTGTGCCACAAGACACTGACATCTAGATACCACCGAAATTGAAATGAGGAAGAGGTATGGAAAGCCTGGGGGAAATTTATTTTTCTACTGCAGGATTCAGTAGAAGTGGAACATTGTTTGGGGGATTGTATTAAATCTGGATTGCATACCTGAAGTATCTGGTCTGAGAGCCCAGGTTTTTGTCCATGGCATCGAGGGAACCCATGCCACGGTATTTCTTCAGCCGGATCCCGTCAGAAAAGAAATATTCACCAGGAGCTTCACTGGTGGCAGCCAGGAGAGAACCCATCATCACTGCACACAAAAGTTTGAACAAATTAAACTCGAGACTAAGCAGTTTCCGATCCCAGCCTATTTAAAATATACAATCTACAACAATCCACCATCATCCTCACCTGTTGATGCTCCTAGAGCCAGGGCTTTGGCGACGTGCCCAACAGTCTGGATGCCACCATCGGCGATGACTGGTACGCCGAAACGTCTGGCGTACTCTGAAACTTTATAAACAGCTGTGGCCTGGGGTCTGCCGCAAGCCAGCACTGAGAATACAGAGACGAAAGGCACACCAGGAGTTACCATGGACACCCGTGGAAAAGTACAAGTTTAACTCTAGTCTCATGACTGGCTTTAGATCTGAACTATTCACATAATCTGTTCAGTTTGTGATCTTTTCTACTTCTACTGTTCTGCAAAAGTAAAAAAAAAAATTATTTGATTTAAAAATAAAGTTACTTGAGTTCTGAATGCTTGCATAATTTACAACTCCAGGAAGTGATAAAAAACAAAACAAAAGAATGCATAGAGTGAGTGAATGAAAACAAGCTGGTGATGTGCTTTTTCGTGATTGTTACATGTGAGAAAGAGGAAGTTAAACTTGTCACATCAGCACAAAAAAAATAACCATTTCCAAAACTCTCAATCTCAGTCATCTGCCAGCATTAACCTCAGTACAGCAGGCTAATAAAATTTCAGAGACTGACCAATGAGTATTAAATGAGAAAAAAACAACTATATATCAACAGAAAAATTATTCACATTTTAACCAGATTTTATTATGTGTAATCTCAGGGTGGCACAGGATTCACCCAATGAGAGTTCATCCAGGATGTTCAAAAACCATCAGCAAAAAATGCTGTAAAGGAATCCTCCTATAATTTTATTAACAAAAAACTGATTGAAACAACCCGGTGCATCATTGTTAGTGGGAAAACTGCTTCCTTTGCTTTCGTATATGCATTCATACAAAATGTTTAGAAAACAATTTGGGAATTAAACATTTGCAGCTGTACTCAACATTCTGTCACCTTGTGGTATCTGCGACATAACCAGATACCAAAAGGTTAGGAATGGTGGTGGATAAAGAAAACAAGTCACTCCGGATGGTTAATAGGATTAATGGACACAGGAGCAAGGAAACCCCAAAACCCAGCCACTAAAACCTACAACCAAGCCTACATCAACAGATGCAAAGCTCTTACCAGAGATGCACCAGTCAGATTTAACCATTTTGTAAAGCTCTGAGCTGTTTAATCAATTTAGAGTCCTCTTTAAAAAGTATAAATATTTAGTTCTACTTCGTGGATAAATGGAAAATTTTAAAGTATTCTACAGCTCTGCAGTAAGACAGAATTTCACTAACATTTGAAAACAGAAAAGATTGACATTTTTAACAGTCTTTACCATTTTATGATAACAATTACGATTTGTGTGCTTAATTCGCGTTACCAACTGGACATTCCTTGTGAATAAGGGACCTCTTATAGGGAATGCGTGATATAGAAAAGATTGCCAATATTTCCTGATCCAGCATGTCCGATGGACAGAACTGGACTCTTCCAAAGGATATATAAAGCAAGTTTTCTGTAATACGTTTGAAATTCGATCGTTTGTCGAAGCCATCTGAATGAGCAGCTGATAAGCTTGCCTAAAAACAATTTCCTTTCTAAAAGCTTACTACAACTTCATTTTTTAACACATTCACTTAAACTGAAAACAGCTCATTTCAAAACTTCGTCCTACAGTTCCAACTTCTGCAGAGAAGACTGTGTGGCATGATCAGTTTACCGATTAATAAAAAGATCCTTTTTGTTTTCCCAACTGGCTCATCACCAATGATAAAAGAAGAAAAAAAAAGATCAGCCAAATTGGATCACCGGCCGACGTCTCGGTGCATCTCTAGATGGTGACCAATCAGTGCAGCAAGGCTGTGAAGTGGGAGTGGCATATAATAGTGGAGCCAATCAAGGCTCAGCACATGCCAGCAGGGGAAACTTACTGGAGTATCCCGTAATAGTGGTTGGGGTTTTGGGGCTGTGGAGCTTTATAGCTGGTGGAACAATGAGGGCAGCTGGACATGGACATAATAAATACACACACGGGGACACCGAACACAGCAGGGGAGGGAAGTGCAAGGAGAAACAGGGGACATAAATAGAGGGATGGAGAAGAAGACAGAAAGATGAGGATCTAATCCCAAAGAGAAATAAAGGGAGATTAAAAAAAATTAAATTAAAACATACAAAATACCCAGGTTTCATTTTCAAATATACTTGATTTAACAATCATTTTTCAAAAACAACTTTAACTTTCAATTTTTTTTAGGAAACAGCTCAATACTAACTACTACAAAAAAAATAGTATAAAGACACGATCAGGCCAGAATAATTACAGTTGTGATGAAGAAATTCAGTATTTTTATTTATTTTTTCACAGTAAATCCCAACTAACAGAGGGTGTCTTGTTTTTTGTAACAATGACTGTACGTACTGTTATGCTCCCAATGACCATTTAGAACACAAACTGATCTCCAAGTTGTTTTCTTCCATCTATCACCTCTGACATACAACAACAGGGGCCCACAAACGGAACTGGAACATCAGGACCAACAGAGAGACATGAGAGCAGTAACAGCAGCGCGTTGTGTCTCCTGAGTTTGGGCATTAGTTACTCACCTTCCTGTGTGATGCAGATGGAGCCGCTGCCCATCCCCACTCTCAGTGCATCCACGCCTGCATCAATGAGGTTCTTAGCCTGAGCTGCAGTCACCACTGCCACAGACAGGGGGAGACAGAGGACCTGTTAGAACTCAGATTTCAAAATGGGTCAAACCATTTAATCATTTTAAGTTCCTAATGTCTTTTTTGACAAAGCTAAAGACAAAAATTGGATATAAACTCAGCAAAAAAAGAAACATCCCTTTTTCAGGACTGTGTATTTCAACAGTAACGTAAAAATCCAAATAACTTTACAGATCTTCATTGTAAAGGGTTTAAACAATGTTTTCCATGCATGTTCAATTAACCATATTCAAAGAATTAACATGCACCTGTGGAATGGTCGTTAAGACCTTAACAGCCTAAAGAAAGTAGGCATTAAGGTCACAGTTCTAAAAACGCAGAACACTAAAGAGACTTGTCTACCGACTGTGAAAAACACCCAAAGAAAGATGCCCAGGGTCCCTGCTCATCTGTGTGAATGTGCATTAGGCATGCTGCAGGGAGGCTTGAGGACTGCTGATGTGGCTAGGGCAATAAATTGCCATGTCCGCACTGTGAGACGCCTAAGACAGCACTACAGGAAGACAGGAAGGACAGATGATCATCCTCGCAGTGGAAGACCACATGTAACAACACCTGCACGGGATCGGTACATCCGAATATCACACCTGCGTGACAGGTACAGGATGGCCACAACTGCCCGAGTCACACCAGGAACACACAATCCCTCCATCAGTGCTCAGACTGTCCGCAATAGCCTGGACTGAGGGCTTGTAGGCCTGTTGTAAGGCAGGTCCTTACCAGACATCACCAGCAACAACGCCGCCTATGGGCACAAACCCACCTTCGCTGGACCAGACAGGAGTGGCAAAAAGTGCTCTTCACTGATGAGTCATGGTTTTGTCTCACTAGGGGTGATGGACGGATTCTTGTTTATCGTCGATGGAATGAGCGTTACACCGAGGCCTGTACCCTGGAGCGGGATCGATTTGGAGGTGGGGGGGTCCGTCATGGTCTGTGGCGGTATATCACATCACCATCGGACTGAGCTTGTTGTCATTGCAGGCAATCTCAATGCCTTGCGGTACAGGGAAGACATCCTCCTCCCTCATGTGGTACCCTTTATGCATGCTCATCCGGACATGATCCTCCAGCAGGACAATGTCACCAGCCATACTGCTCGTTCTGTGCGTGAGTTTCTGCATGACAGCAATGTCAGTGTTCTGCCATGGCCAGCGAAGAGCCCGGATCTCAATCCCATTGAGCACGTCTGGGGCCTGTTGGATCGCAGGATGAGGGCTAGGGCCATTCCCCCCAGAAATGTCCAGGAACTTGCAAGTGCCTTGGTGTAAGAGTGAGGTAACATCTCACAGCAAGAACTGACAAATCTGGTCCAGTCCATGAGGAGGAGATGCACTGCAGTACTTCAAGCAGCTGGTGGCCACACCAGATACTGACTGGTACTTTTGATTTTGAGCCTCCCTTCATTCAAGGACACATTATTCTATTTCTGTCAGTCACATGTCTGTGAAACATTTTTAGTTTATGTCTTATGGTGTTGACTCTTTTAGTGTTCATACAAATATTTACACACATTAAGTTTACTGAAAGTACAAACAGTTGAAAGTCAGAGGACGTTTCTATATGTTTATATGCTTCCTCTACCACAATTATCTGCTTTTAGAGAATCAATAGCCTCCATAACACCAACTCAAAACTTTCATTTGGGAAGGAGATCAGTAAAATTTGTGTTTCTTTTCCAGTTCGAGTCACAGTTGTACATTTCAGATTTATAAATTCCTCTGTGTGGTTACCATTGCCGCCGATAACTTGTAGGTTGGGGTACTTTTCTTTGATGTATTTGATCATGTTGATCTGGAAAATGGAGTTGCCCTGAGACGAGTCCTGTTGACAGAAACGCAAAAATGACTCGAGTTTATTGCAGATATTTGTATGTATCCATGTACAGAAGGATGGAGTCAATGAATGGTAGGACACAAGGAAGGAAGGAAAGTCACACATAAGGAACAGATGACAACAAGGAAGGAAGGGAAAATGTAGGCTTCGATGAAGGAAGAGGGCAGGGAAGTAGGACATATGGAGGGAAGAAGGTAAGGTAGTGGGACCCAAGAACTGAAGGAAGGAAGAAGACATGAGAAAAGAAAAAGGTAGGCAGGTAGAACACACATAAGGAACGAAGAACACTAGGACAGGTAGGAAAATAAAGAAAGAGGTAAAACAAAATGAAGAGAGGACACCAGAAAGGAAAGGAGGGAGGGCAGAAAAATAGAAGGAATGTTAAGACACAAGGAAGGAAGGTCAATACTGAAATCAAACTCCATAAGCTTTCCAGACTGCTAGTAGAAAACTTCTGTTGAAACTTAAACAGCGCTCACCAGTACAACGGCATCCACCCCGCTCTGAACCAGCAGGTCCAGTCTGTATTTGTCGTCATTGTGGGTGCCGATGGCGGCGCCACACAGCAGCTGTTTCCGAGAGTCTTTTGAGGCCAGAGGAAAGTCCCGGTTCTTCTTCAAGTCTGTCCGTGCGATGATGGCCACCAGGGAGCCCTCCTCATTCACTATGGGAAGTTTACCTGCAGGACGAACCAGTGAGGAAAAAAAGCACAAACAAAACATGAACAGTAAGCTGGAAAACTTTTACTTACAAGTTGTGCAAAAAGTGTTTTTTCTCGACCTTTCTTGCTCCTCTGGAGGATTTCATTGGCTTCTTTCAACGTCACTCCAGCAGGGGCAACAACTAGATCCTCTTGCTTGGTCATCACCTGTCATGGTGGTAATGACAGGTTATCCCCTTTTACAGCAGTATTTAACTTTCCATCCAGATTATTATTCAGTCAGGTCATCGTGATCCTTAGCAGAGACCAGCAGAATTTTCTTCTGTTTTACTTCTTAGAGCTAAATGGCTTATCCGTTAGTCCCAGGTCTTTTAGTAGAAAGTCATTAAGACTAAGAGCTTTAATTAAAGGAATCTTTGAATCTGAAACAACACATGCTGGTGGACAACATCACAAAAAGTTAGCCTTTTTTCCAGCTCTGATGAATCCAGATGGATTCATCATTTTCACGTAGATTCCCGTGAACTTACAGAGCGTTATAGAAATATTCAGGCCCCTTGAACTTTTGTCATGGCAGATCAGAAAAATGTGGCCTGCATTCGTATTCAAGCCCACTTTTGTACAAATGAAATCAGTCTTTGTGGCATACCCCAACCTTTGCACATCTAGAGACTGAAATATTATCCCAATTCTTGGCAAAATAGCACAAATCCTGTCAGATTAGAAAGTGTCAGTGAGCATCCATTCTTAAGTCTGGCCACAAATCCTCTATTGCTTTTAGGTCTGGACTTTGACTGGACCACACTAACAAACAGATGTGATTCGATCCAGCCCATTTCGTTGCAGCTCTGGCTGTATGTTAACGGCTTCTGCCCTTTTCCCCAGAATCATGTTTTTTTTTTAACCCTCTGACAAGTTTTCTCTCAGGATTCCACTGTTTTTAGCCCTAGCAATGCTCCCATCAATTCTTTGAGCTTCCCACATCATGATGCTGCCACCACCGACATGTTTTTACCTTGAGAGTGGAGCGCGGAAAACTGCAAATGTCATTTTAATGGATTTCTTCTGGCCACTCTTCCATAAAAAGAAAAAAAGGAGTGACTAATTGTTGTGATTTCAATAGATTGTGAGCTGCCGATTCAGAGTTACCATGGGCCTTATGGGCTGTCCTCCATGATGAAGGCTCTGTTGTCTTGCCTATCAGCTCAGGCGGATGGCCGTGTGATGGTAGGTTTGCAGCTGTGCCAAACATTTTCCATTTCTTACAAATAAAGCCACACTTTTCAGTTTTATTTGGAAAGATTTTAGGAAGCAATGCATTGTTAAGCTCACACTTATTAACTGTGCACTAGTTAGTGTTCGTCTATCACATCCATTTCCAATAAAGCTTTTTTGAGGTCGTATGGGTTAGCTTAGCAAGGCAGTGTAACAACCATATGACAGTTAATTGACTAAATAACCCAGAAGTGACCAAAAAGCCACAGAGACCAATAAAAAGTTTTTTGTTTTTTTTTATAATAAAAAAAATAAATAAAAGCACAGATCTTGAGTGCTTGGTTAAAACCAAAAAATTTATGTTCTTTAATCCTATTTTGAGCTAATGGACGTTTTCTTGTCCGAGCATGTATTCCTCACCTCACTTAGTGGCAGGTTGTGGTCCTCCTCCTTCAGGAAATCAATATCTCTGGAAGAGATGATCCCCACCAGCTTGCCACCCATTTTGCCGTTGTCGGTTATGGGGATGCCACAGAAGCCGTGGCGCGCCTTAGCCTGGAAGACGTCCCGCACTCGCTCGTTGGGGCTCATAACCACGGGGTCTGTAATGAAGCCCTGCTCGTATCGCTGGAGGGACGGAGGAGGAGTGGGAAAACCAGGAATTCGGATGTGGGGGGAGAAAAAATAAAAAAAAAATCGGGGGCAGCAGAGAGAGCAACAGAAGGGAATATGAAGCAATCACTGACTACATTCTACAGCTGGGAGACGAGCAACACAGGAAAATTGCTCTAAATGAGAAACAGACAACATTACTGCCCCACAGAAAGTGGGACGGACATGCAAAAAACAGACAGTGAGGTGATACAGATGGGGATAGATCAATAAAAACAGAGATAATAGCCCAGATCAAAAGAAGTCATTGCATAGTAAAAAGAAATGTAACCAAAAGAAGAAAGAAGAGCGAACATACAGTTCTTAATTAGTACCTTGACTTTGCGAACTTCATTAGCCTGAAACTCTGGAGTGCAGTTGTGGTGGATGAAGCCGATGCCTCCAGTTAACTGAGACAGAAACAACACACAAGCGTGTGAGTAAACATCCCTACAACCTGAGGGAAGCTTTGCGTTCCTGTGATCACTCACCGCCATGGCGATAGCCATGTTGGCCTCGGTGACTGTGTCCATAGGGGAGGACACGAGCGGGGTCTTCATGGTGATCCGCTTGGTGAGTGCTGATGTCAGGTCCTGGATGAGAAACGCACGTTAAAAATACTTCGGTCTAGCCTGTAAACCTTCAGCTGAAGTGTCCCAGTGCCGGATTATCGCTCTGACACGTGGGAACAGTAGTTGGTGTTCTTTTGTAAATGGAGCACGAATTTAAATTGAATTTTTAGATATAAATACATCTGGATATGAAATATTCTTCATATCTTTGGAGAGTACACCCAGTTTCCAAATCCTCTCATCTTAAACACCAATCACCAATATTGAAAAGGTTTTTTTTTCTGTGTTTCATCCAGGTTTATTTTCACCATTCAAGATGTTGACACCAAATTATTCTTAACCTGTGGCAAGTTTTGAGCCAAATTCCTTCCACAGTGCTGCTGTTTTTTTTACTGCCTATCCTACTATAAACAGCAGTACCTCCAAAAACATTAAAAAGCAAAAACAGAGGAGATCTTTAAGGCGACAAAGCATTTTTTCTTATCAGACAAAATAAGCCATGTAAATACAAAAAGCAGTTTTAACATCACTTTTTTCCCCCATTCAGGGAAAGAAATGCAATCCAAACCCAGTCCTATGTGACAAGGTTATACACCCCTAATACTAGTAAATGGTTGTGCCACCATTGCTAGTAACAACGGCCGTTAACAGCAATACCAGTTTTTATTTATTTATATGAATTTAGGTGAATTTGGCCCACTTGTTGCAAAATTGAATGAACGACCTGTTTAAGGCTATGCCACAGAATCTCAATCAAATTTAGGGTCAGACTTTGGATCAAATGGAAACCTCACTTTTTACATTTTTTTTTTGCCATTCAGAAGTGGACTTGTGGGTGCGCTTAGGATCACTGTCCTACTGCACATTCACCCTCAGGATTTTCCCCCAAAGATTACGATTTGTGGTTCCATCACTTACAGCAAGTCATCTACAAGCCAGTTCGTCAGTTTTCTGAAAAACAGGTTCGTTTTATGCCAGATGTAATGCAATGCACACCTTCCAAAAAGGTTCCACTATTGTTGTGTCAGTCTATTTCCCAAAAGTCTCAGGTAAATGTGAGTTGGAGCTGGGGTTTTTTTTTTTTCTTGGTCAGCAGCTGTTTATCCCCTGCGGTTTTTGCCCAGTCTCGTATTGCTACGTCATGAAACCTGACCTCAACTGCAGTGCTTTAGATGGTGTTCTGTGTTGTTTTGTGACATCCTGGAGGGATCGTGGATACTCCTCAACAGTGATTTTGGTAGTCTGGCCCCTCCTGGGAAGATTCAACACCGTTTCTTCCTTTCTTCATTTTTGGATAACGGCTCTCACTGTGATTCACTGTTGTCCCAACGCCTCAGGCATGGCTTAGTAGTCCTTTCCAGACGGATAGCCTTCAGTGAATTTCCTGCATAATGGCTGCTTTTTGCGATCTTTTAACCTACTTCAAGTTGTCAGGTAGGTTCTATTTAAGCAATGCCACAGATCTGGCAGTAATCAGGCCTCGAGGGTGCTAGTGAAGGTCATCTTTTGAAAACTGCTTAATGCAATTTAGTCCAGTTATCTTTGTCTGATATTAGCAAATATCTTTTATAATCAAATCGTAATTGTGAGGCACCCAGGATGGCACACCCCTACAGAACATTAGAAATGTGTTGTCCAGAGTTTGTACTGTGGACGTTGCCTTTACTGGCTTTGATGACATTAACACACTGCATAAATTACAGTCAACATATTGCATCAGATAGATTTTCTGAATGGTGTGCAGGTCCGAGATTTTGTGGCAATGTTCATTCAATCAACTCATTAAACCCGATCAATGTCTCTTTGTAATCTGGTGCCTTTAATTCTTTTTTTTTATGTCAGCTTTCGGATCAAAATCCAACAAGAATTACCTTGAAAAGAGATAGGCTTGGTATAATATAATAATCAATTCCAGTCAGAGCATAAAAGAGAAGCATTACAGCATGTAGGTCCATCTTTACTTACCACTTGGTCCGCTGTAAAGTCAATGTAGCCAGGTAAAATCAGGAAGTCACTGAGGAAGAGAAAGAATAGCTGGTATTTATCCATCCGAACACAGCTTTTAAAAAAACGCATCATCTTCATAAACAGGAGACAACTGATTTCTAAGGTAAGCATGTACACACCTAAACGGGCTAAAAACGGCTAAAACATGTCTCTTGTCTCTTTGCACAATAAGAAGACCCAAGTTAAATAGAAACCGATGTTTCTGAAGTTCAAGTTCGTAGACTTCTTACACCAGATGGCTGGAAGGATGGACGACCATAAGAAGAGCTGGATACATAGATGGATGGTATTTTAGAAAATGGGATGAATAATAAAGTCTGGGAGTATAAATATTTGATCCATATCTGATTTCCACTTTCCAGCCCATTAAAGAACCTTTAGTTCATAGACTTAAGCAAGTCCACATGAATGATGAACATAAATCAAATTGCCTTGAGGAAGTTCAAGTTCAAGGCATGACATGCACTTCTTTCTTCAGCCCCTTCAGAGTTTCATGTTTCAGATAAGTGTGAATCATTCAGACAGCATCAGAGAGTCTGCAAGGCCCAGTCAGTCAGACAAGAAAGCAAAGCTAAAAACGGATCCTAAAGTGAGTTGACAGCCAGTAGCCCAAGCTTTTTTTTATTGTTTACTTAAATGCATGTCTGATCTATGGGTGAACTGTGTTAGAAATCTATTGCAGCGAGAAACTAACACTGAGATCAAATCTTTGCTGTAGTTGTAAAAACACCCAAATTATAGCATTTCAAAACTTTATTAGGCTCATCAGAACGTTCTCTTAAAAGGTCCTTCTAATGATAATAATAATAATGTATAAAGGTGCCATTCGTGTCAGAACCACCACTGAATATTAATGTAAAACACAGGAGGTATGAAGCACAATAACGCAGATTTAACTAATTACACTGACTCTATTACACCGTGACGTTGTCTTAGCAAAGAGCGAGAACTTTAACGACAATCCCATTTAAACCCAAGTTTTTATTCCTTAAAGAGCGTTTACTTGTACGTGAGCCCGTCTCCACAGTTGAACAGCTGCTGTCCCGTCAGCCCGTCCTCCGGTACGTAACTCGTCTGCCCGCTGATCAGGTAGTCCGCCATGGTCCAAATCTCCCAACAGAACCAAAGCTAAGACCACCTTCACACAATAAAAACTCAGGTAATTGAGGGGGACGGGGCACCGGCTTGGCCAACAACACAGATCCAGAACTTTCTTCCCTCTTGCCGTCAGTTGATCTAGCGGACCAAGCTTCTTCCAGCAGCTGAGATGTGCCCTTCTGTCTGCCTGTCTAAATATTCAAACTGAACTTAAAAACGGAGTGTGTAAAACTGATTGTGTCCTTCAGGCCTCTGGGTCTGAGCCCACAGCTCGTGTTCAGCAGCTTGCACGTGTGTCGCTGCGTCTGACGGCTTCCTTCTTCTTCTTCTTGTTGTTGTACATTTGACAGGCTAGACGCCGCCAGGCGATTTGCTGCCTCCCACAGTCTATTAGCGGAACTGCATCATGGGCAAATCCTCGCATGTAGATTAGTAGGATAAACAAATTCCATTACTGCAGCAATTACATCACAGCGACCTATCTGTAGATTCAAAAGTGATATTCTGTCAACTCCCATTTTCAGCACAGCTTTTAATAATCGATTTCACTCTTGCTAATAATAGAGAACATGAAGGACTGTCTCTCTGCTGTCCTGCTGGACGTACATAGTCCATCCGTTCTCTTTCCTATAGGAGCAAGGTCTAGGGCAAATCCACAGTGGCCCAGTATAAATGACTTGCTCCCTTCATCTTTTCCCCCAGATGGTGTTTCCGCCCTTGAAACTGTTCTGGATTGAAGGAAAATGTCTCCCTCTTTTCTCTGCATCCCATATACTCTGCCATCTACGCACAAGTTCCTGACCTATAATGGTGCAAAGTACCCTAATGTTGTTTTGACAGTCATATTCTCCAGCTTCAGAGCATTTTTCGCAATGGAGTCTGCATTCTCATTCCCAGAAACGTCCACATGGGCCGGAACCCATAAAAGCCACTGATAGACTTGCTGCCTCAGCGTTGGAGCAGAGAGAATCCTGCTCCAAATATTTCTTCAGTTTAGAGAAAAGAAACTTTGAAGCATTCATTGATAAATTAAAAATGAATAATTTGATCTGTGAGGATGAAAATCTTATTTCAAAATATGTGTCTACATTTTACCAAAGATTATATGCGGCTGATCCAGAAAATGAATATAACATGGATACATTTCTTAAGGGATACGAAGATAAGGCTAACGGCATTGAGGAAGACTTCAAAACAACTTGTGACACTGAAATTTCTGTGGGAGAAATCCAAGACAGTACTAGTTCTTTAAAAAATAATAAATCTCCTGGAAATTATGGTTTGAGTAGTGAATTTTATAAATATTTTTCGAAAGAGTTAATTTCCTTTTTTAAAGGCCATGTTTGACGAAGCAATAGTGAAAGGAGCACTACCTACAACTCTTCGTCAAGGTCTTATTAAATTAATTCAAAAACCCAAGAAAGACAAATTAAGTATTGAAAATTGGAGACCATTTAGACTTTTGGATGATGCCAAAATGTTTGCCCTTGTTTTTGCTAAACAGCTAAAATTAAGTCTAAAGATTATAATTAGAGAAGAACAATCAGCATTTATGCCTGGCAGAAATATAAGCAACAATATTCGTCTGATTTTGGACAGGATGGATTATAGTGAATATATACAAGACGACAGCTTCATTTTATCTGTGGATTTCTACAAAGCTTTTGACCCTTTAAGTCACAAATTTATTTTCATAACTATTCAATATTTTGGATTTGGAAATTATTTTTTCAAAGCCATTACAACTTTATATCAGGGTTGTAACAGCTCTGTTATCTTGGCACATGGAGCAACTCAAAGATTTGAAATTAACCACAGAATTAGACAAGGTTGTCTACACTGAAGAAAGAATTCAAATTATCACAACTAGCTGATGACACTACCATTTTCATATCTAATATAAGTGAGCCTAGTAAAGTAGTTGTCCGTATACAGCTGTATCAGGGTTAAAGGTAAACCTAAGTAAATCCGTTCTGTTTCCTCTAAAAAAATTCCAATTTGACAGTACTTGATGATATACCGGTTAAAGATAAAGTTACATATTTAGGTGTGATAATTGAAAAAACAATTAAAGGCTATGTTGTTTACATAATTTTGACCCTATAATTACACAAATAACAAAAAAATTTAAAATGTGGATGATGAGAGATCTATCCTTAAATGGTAGAGTATTATTATCAAAGGCTGAGGGAATTTCTCGTTCCGTTTACACATCTTTATCATTAGAAATGCCTAAGGATATATCCAAAAAGTTGGACAAAATCTTATTTAACTTTATATGGAAACATAAGAGCCATTATTTAAGGAAAGATATCTTGTGCAATGCCAAAAAATATGGTGGTTTGGAAGTAGTAAGTTTTGAAATGTTAAATAACTCATTTAAAGTGAGATGGCTAACTAATTTACTGAAAGATAAAGATGCAATTTGGATACTTTTCCCAAATATATTTTAATTCAATAGGTGGACTCAATTTTCTGTTAAAATGTGATTACAAAATTGAAAGATTACCGATAAAAATATCTGGTTTTCATCAACAAGCTCTTCTGGCATGGAAACTTGCATACAAACATAATTTCTCCCCAACTTTATGTTATATTTGGAACGATGGAAATATTCTTTATAAAAACAAATCTCTTTATTTTAAACATTGGGTAGAAAAGGCTATTATTTTTGGAAACAACTCCTAAATGTTGAGGGTTATCCTTTGACATACTGTGAATTTCTATCCAAGTTTAACCTTCCAATCACTCCCAAAGAATATTGAATTGTGTTTGATGCTTTGCCAAGTGGTGTTTTACAACTGTTCCGAGGGTCAACTGATTATACAATAGCCAGTGTCTCACATCACAACAGCATACTGATAGGTGAAATTAATGTAACAAAGAAGAAATGGCCTAATAAAGTAATCAGATCGGTTATGCAGAAAATAACATTATCTTCTGGAAGATATTTTTGGTCCTCCTTGTTTGGATGTTTAAACTGGAACCAAATTTGGCTAAATGTAGGTAGAGTATGTTTAAATAAGGTTAAAGAAGTTGCTTTGTATGTACTCTAAGACTTTTGGACAAATGTACAACATTTCATTGAACAGAAGTCTGGAAAAGCAGTATAACAAACAGAAAGAGATGTACTACTTTGCTTGGAGAATCAAAATGAACCTGGATATGTGATCTTATAGTACCCCTTTTATTTTACACACACACACACACACACACACACACACACACACACACACACACACACACACACACACACACACACACACACACACACACACACACACACACACACACACACACACACACACACACACACACACACAACCTCAGCTCCAGGGGCAGAGTTAGGGGGTGGCTACTTGGGCTTATGCCCCGGATGTTTTCTGAGAAGCCCCGAATCTGAATTTTACTTTTGAAGAGAGATAAAAGCCTCTCAAAAATAAGTTGCAGTATCGGAGTCCACCAGAGAGGCAGCATCTCTTTAAAGTAACCTGCATACAGCCTACTTGAGCCCCCTGAAGAAGAGGTGCTTCAGCAGCCTCCAAAATGTGCAATGAGCATTACAGGCCTGCATTAGAAGACTGTTGAGCCTTTTTCAAACAAACCATGAAAAACAGTAATTTTCCGGACTTCGTCTGTTTTGCTTTTGAGTCTGAAAGCAATGGAATTATATTTCAGTCAAAAATCTCGAGCGAGATTTTCAACCCTCACCTGCGCGTATTCAACAAGGCACGCACGTAATTGCTCATGCGCGTGCGCGCATATTCAACAACCTGCGCGTGTGGAATTCATCTCATGAGTATCCAACAACCTGCGCATGTGGATTTCACCTCACACGCGCTCTACACGAAGCTCATACACGCCTGAAGGTAAATCTTAGGAGAGGCTGCGTCCTCGAAAGGAAATTCTGCAGGAGTAAGTAAAAGACTTTTGACTGTTTGGAGGAGGAGCCTAAGGTCAGCAGTGACCCTGTTTAATTGGTCTTTTTAAATCAGTGACGCCCACAGGATCAGTGATTTTTTCATAAGGGTTAACCAAAAATCACATTACTTTTAGTATCCTACGAAAAGAAAAAAAAAAAAAACCTCATTTTGAATGTCATAATTTATATTCTGTTAGTTTTTCATTCATAAATGTAAATTTCTCAAATGCAAACCTCTGTTTTATACCTTCCTGAAAGAACTGAAACTCATCTTCTCCTTCACTTTCTTTAATGGAGAAAAGGACTGCAATTGCTTAAAAGGATATAATGAAATGATTGTGAACTTTTTACCCGTAGCCCTTTTTAAAATGTATTATTAATTTCATTTCATTTATTTACGTTTTTAGTTTTTCTTTTTTCTCTGCTTGAATGCTGCACCAATGTACTTTTGCTATTTTTCTGGCTGTCTGGCATCACCAAAGTCATGTTTTCTTTAACAACTGCCATTTTCTTGTATTGTTCAAGGAGTCATAACCTAGTATTATCTTGGATACCCATGCTCTATTATGGTCTTTCAGGTCCTTCTTAAAAAAAAAAGTGAAAAAAATAAACACAGAGCTCCACTGACCCTTCTTTCTGAAGGCATTATTGTCTCGCGAGATCTGATGTGATACTTTGGCTGTCGTGGACGGGCATTGTAATAATGCAAATGAGGGGCGCGTTGATTGGTGGCAGGAAGGACAGGGGTTGACACCGCAGGTAACGCTTCAGCATGTCTAACCCACATCTACTACTCCTGCTAGCATACAAAAGCCACATTAGCAGTTAGCTGCTGTTCGTTACACACAGCAGAGCAATAAAAACACAGCCTTACCGTTTCAATTGCAGGCAAGTCTCTGATTGTTGGAATGGCCCCTTTTTCCAAACGGAACATCGATGCCAACTTTGCCTGATATTGTCCCAAATACGTAAAGGATTCCGGCGTAAAAAAATAGAAAAAATATTTCCATGTTGATTCTGGCAGTCAACAACAGAGCAACTCACGTGTGCACTACGTTTCTGGTAGAAATGGTTTTAGCTGATTAAAATAAAAGGCTGACACGAATATGTCTTCTTCATGCATCATTGCGTGAAGAAACTTTCTGCATCTTTCACTATGGAGTTCGTACTTCGAATCGGTGATGTGTCGGTCGCTAACTCTTTGAAGTGAACGATTGGAGTCGGCTCGTCATTGGGAGCCTGCTTGTTTTGGTACATTTGGTAGACATCATTTTGCATTAATTTGGTAATAAATACACTTTAAGCAACAGAAAATCTGAGGAGCCGAAAGAGCCAGCTCTTTATGGTGAGCCAAGCCAAAAGAACTGGCTTTCCAAAAAGAGCTGGAATTCCCATCACTAGAATTCAGTAATGGCGTCGCTCGACTGAATGTGAGGGGGGGGGCAGGGCGGGCATCCTGCAGCATAGGTAGGTCTGCGAAGTCTATATATGGTATATCCTGCTCCGACTTGACGTCAAGTCGGCCAGAAATTAAAACCACGTATTTGAGTGCGCGTGCACATGGGCTGGTTGACGAACCCAGGGGTAAACAAACGCTTCACTTTTAAATATCGGCTTCCCAGCAGTGTATAATCGTTAGGCAATCATAACATACCTTTTTTCTCATGGAAAAGTGAAAATTACAGGTCATGACTCCTTTTAACTGTGAAAAAAATAAATAACTGCTTATCCTGTGGGCGTTACAGATTTTAAAAAATTTTTTTACACAGGGTCAGTGATCACCTTAGGCTCCTCCTCCAAACAGTCAAAAGTATTTTACTCGCTAGCGCAGAATTTCCTTTCGAGGACGCAGCCTCTCATAAGATTTACCTTCAGGCGTGTTTGAGCTTCGTGTAGAGCGCGTGTGAGGTGAAATCCACATGCGCGGGTTGTTGGATACTCATGAGATGAATTCTACATGCACGTGTTGTTGAATATGCGCGCACGCGCAAGACCAATTACATGCGTGCTTTGTTGAATACGGGCAGGTGAGGGTTGAAAATCTTGCTCGAGATCTTTGACTGAAATATAATTCCATAGAAAGCAATCTTCCGGACTTTGTCCGGATACCCTTTACCGGTAATTTTACGAATGAAGACCTAGTAACAAGAGCCGACTTTTCGCGGTATGGGGTTTGGGTTCAGATTATCAGGTAATGTTCCGGTTAAACTGGAGGGGTGTGGGGCGGTAGGGAAAAGGGGTGGGGAGAAGGGAACGCTGTGAGCGCACAGATTGATGACGTATAAATGTCACCATTTTCCTTTCAGCTTTTTCGTCGATGTCTCTTAAGCGTTTCCATTTGCGCAAAATTGCACACATCACAAAGACGAGCACTGCGAGTAGATCTGCTGTTCCGTCAACCATCTTTGTTTGGGGAAATGACATGTATGCCCGCCGCACTAAGTTTACTCTGTCTGAAAACGGCTTTGCAAACATGGATATTGGGAACGTTTTTAGACACAAAGTACAGATTGACAACAGCTGTGATGAAACGGATCATAATTCACGTTTGTGAATCTTATTTTAAAAGTGCTAGCTGGCTAAATGTCAGCTTGCTGTAAACATTGGTACAGAAAATGTATTTTAACAAGATAATCTAACATATGTGGTAACATGGGAAGAATATAAAAATACTTCGATAATAATCATAAAAATTATTAATCAGAGAGGCAGATTTTTTTCTGGATGACAACTGAAAAAGAGTAAAGCAGTGTTAAAGTCAGTGAATACAGCTAGTTAAATATTTAGAGTATAAATATAACATATTGCGCTTTATCATCAGTTGGGCCATTAATGGCCCAATTGGGGTAAAAAAAAAAAAAATCGGCTCATAACCAATTTTTAACTGTCAGTTTTTCTTAACTAATAACGACATATAGTAATTAATTTTTATTCATTTTAGTACATTTTAGTACTCAACAAGCATAAAAATCCACATCGAGCCATCACACATCAAGCAGATGAATACATGTACCTCTTTTTCTCCACTATGACAAAAACCACACATTGTGGCCCCAGTAACTACATATAAACAATAAAAATTTAATGTGAAATTTCCCCCCAGCGTGTGCGTAATCAAATAGTGGTATTACAGCAGAGGCTGGTATCAGGTTTGGGATTTTTGCGTCGGCCAGAAGACTTCTCATGGGTGTTCTGATGTTCTTGAGGCTGAATCAGGGCTCCGCTTACATTAAAATGATCAGAAGTCTTAAAAACTCTCTGAACCAGCCATTTCCTGACCCGCAAGCTTCAGTGGGAGAAAATATCGCCGCATATACGTCGTTTCTGCACCGGTGGTTGACACTGTACCGGGCCCTTTGGAGCGCATCGGGGATCAGCCTCACCGGCCACAGGTGTGCCCCAAACCCGCTGTAAGCTCCCAGATAGTGAGATGCATTGAGTACAGTGTCCAGGTCTGAGATGATGCTCAGATGCTCTCCATGGAAATCTTTTTTTTATTGATGTAGTTACCTGTAGATGTGTAAAGTTGACATTATCTGCTGTCTGCATCATGTGGTCAGGGTTGTGAATTGTAATCTTTCAATTTATCATTTTTCCATAGGCCCGTTTTTAAATGCTAGCTTTTAAATAAAAACTTGTTATAATAAAAGCTATATATGTAGCCTTCATGTAGTCAAAGCTATGAATGAGAGAATTGGGAATTAGTCATGAAACTTGTGCAGAAAGGGTTTCTGAGAAAGCAAAAAAAAAAACAAGATTAAATCATTTAAAGCAACTATTTTTTGCAAACCAGTCGTCTGGACTAAGCCCCTGATCTTCAATCCTAAATCTGTCCCTGCTCTGCTCTATGTAATGTCATAAGAATTTCAGAAATAATATCCTGTCTAGCCGGGGACGCTCCTGCTTGCAGTGCCATCAGAGCAGCAGCTGAGTCAGTACATATTAAAGCTTGCTGAGGCCAAATCTTACCTACCCACTCCAAGGCGCCCAGAATAGCCATGGTTTCTGACACCATCTGGGAGCAGAGTACCCTGACTTAAACAAACCTCAGGAACGTGGACAGCAAAGGTCACCTTTTTGCTGATAGGGTCAACAAACCCATCCAAATAAAAATGCATAAAACCTACCCAATTCTCATCAATGGTTTCATTAACCACCCCGACTGGATTACTCTTGCCCCTCTGTTCAAATGTATCCTTCACAGTCCAATCTATCTCTGGGTCTGGGAGCAACCATGGAGGAACAAACAGCCAGACCATTCTAGGGGACATATCATTGCCCTAATTAGGGAACTCACTTCTCACTTCACTCACAAATGCTCACTCTTCTTCTTCTTCCTTTCCTGTCTGCCAACTCTCCTCCAGCTATTTCTTCACAGGATTTCCTGGCTCTTGACTCTGTACCCTTCCAATATACTGAAGGGATAACTTGACGCGTCCCAATTTAAGGGGCATCCCACCACACTCCACTAATAAAGCAGGAATAGATGTCCTAAATGCCCCACAACACACCCTCAACGCTTTAGCCTGCACAACATCCAGCGTTGAGAGGGTTGTCTTGGCTGCACACCCATACGCTAAGCACCCATAGTCAATGCACAATCTAACCACAATCATACCAGTTCTGGTACCAGCCCAATGAACCAATAGAAGGTTAACTACGTGGGTCTGTGAACCCAAGGACAAAACAACTAGTAGGTTAACTTTTCATGGAATAAAGGATTCTGAACAGAGAAAAGTAGAAAAACAAATTTGCTTTTGTCAAAGTCTTAAAGCTTGTTTCATTAAGTTATTTACCAAATAATTTTTTCCTATAGCCTAGGTGAATTTTCTATCTTATGATACACAAAACATTTGTCCCTGCTGATAAGGTGGATGGATGGGTTGAATTCCTTCCGTCATCACTCTCCAGAAAATTAAAGTACAGTAACATTTTCTGAGAACAGCTGTCAGAATACTTGAACCTATGTTTTAGGAGTGCTTATGTGAATGGTCAACCTTCGAACTCAAATACTGGAGGATAAGGAAAATGAAAAAGTGTGGTTCAACCAAAAACGAAAATAAAAATGATGTTCCGTATGATCACATTTTCTGATTACGGCTATTTCAGTCCGGCTTATTTCTGGAGTGCTTTGAGAGTACGCCGTCCACAGAAGACCCCTGGAGTCATAAAACCGGTTGGCTGTGGAACTCACTGCAACACCGTTACCTGGATTATTTGGCTAAGCGGACTAGGAGGAACCAGCTCTCTTAGTTACATTTCTATTTAGTAAGCTTGTGTTCTTACATAATATTGTGTAAAGTAATCAAATTGTACTTCTACCTATGCTGCACTGTACCTCCCTCACCTTAACCTGATTTATTGCATCTTGCATGTCCTAAATACAGTTAAGAGCATGTAGCAACAATGAGATAGAAACTAGAAATACTTCAAAGTACACTGCCTACACATGTGAGGGATAACATTATGACCCCTGTCAGTAAAGACGAATACTGATCATCTCTCCATCATGGCACCTGTTATTGGGTGGAATATCATTAGCCAGCAAGTGAACATTTGTTGCTTAAAAGTTAGTGTTCGATAAAGGAAAAATGATTTCGGGCAAGCTTAACAAAGGCCACATTGGCTACACAACTGGGTCAGAGCATCTCCAAAACTGCAGCCACTGTGAGGTCTTACCTGTCTGTAGTGGTCAACAGCTATCACAAGTGGTCCAAGGAAGGAACAGTGGTACGCCATTGATGTACGTGGGGAGTTTAGGGTCATCCATGTGGTTTGATCCAACAGAGGTTACTATAGCTCAAACTGGTGGCAAAGTGAACAATGGCTCTGATGGAGAGGTCTAGGAATACACAATGTGCTGGAGTTTGTTCCACATGGGGCAGCCTGCATAGGATGCCCATGCTGGTCATTATGTTATGCCTGATTTTGTTATGTTGAAAACTCATTTTAAAATTAACCTACCTTCCATTCATGTTCTCACTCCCTGTAGTCTTTTCTTGTTTCTTAGGCACAAATATACAAATGCAATTCAATTCAAAGATACTTTATTGATCCCAACGGGAAAACAAATGTAACTCATCTGAGTTTCTTCAAAGAGTTGCTGTAGATGCTAATGGCTATGGGCCGGAAGGATCTCCTGTAGCGGTCTGTATTACAGCGGCTCTAAGGGAAGCCTGCAACTGAAAATATAAGCTGTCCATAAGCTTCTTGAATGACGAGACATTTTAAAAATGTCTTGCTCAATTGCAGTTATTTTTAATCCATGTAGATTACTACAGGTACGTACTACAATGCATGTTTCTAATTTACTCATGTAAATTAAAAATGTTGCAGATTCAGCTCTTATATCTTTATTTACTGTACAGCATCTTATTATTCTTGTGGTTATATACTTCACTGCTGTTGGATCAACATTTCCCAGATTAGGATAAAAGATGTTTCTACTTTATTCTATTAAAGTGTATCCACATGAGCAAAGAATGCGTGATGTTTCTGGAAGCTGTGATTTTAATGTTATTTTTGTTGGGGGGATTTTTTTTTTACCTCTGACTATAATAAAAATATTGAACTTTACACAACAAAATGCATCTAATTTATTCGGAAATTATCGTCTCTCTGTGGTTGAGAGAATCCTGTAGCCACATGGAGCTGCTGTATAACGGAGGTGTTTAGCGGTCCAGCTTGGAAGCAACTACTTCAGGATCTAATCATTCGCACACTCATCTGTGAACGTCTGAGTCACACAAATCAGGTCAAACACAATGGTAACACTGTAAACACTTCTTGGCAAATAATAGTACTGAACTATAAAAAGGCTGTGAAAGACTCTGATCCACGCAAGACAGTGACAGTACGATTATATAATACAAGTCAAAGGATCTTAGATCTAAAAATTATTTAATCGCATTTTAATTCAGTCAGATTTCATCCATTTTTTTTCTAAAATGTGAGAAATATTTGACGGAGAAACTCGTGTTGCATGTTTAATCAGTCTTTTTGTACATGTAATGAACACACAAGAGACACAGTCCGGTTTTAAAAACTCTCAGTAACTCTATTTCTGTATTAATGTACAACCGTTGAAAATTACAGCAATTTTTTTTTTGTATTTTTCCTTTTTTCCCCATTTTTTTTTAATGATCTAACTATCAACAGCCATTTTTCAGAGGTGAGCAACATGAGCTGAAGGAAAAACAGAACAGCAAAAAAAAACAAACAAACGCTGGGATGACAGTAAAGTAAGAAGAGAGCGTGAGATGTAGGGAGAGGAGACAAATCAACAGCAAATGTTTCTTTTGTGGAGTGTTTGCACACCAGAGCGTCGGTGTGTGCTCGCCAGCTGAATGTTGGTGGGAGGTGCTGTAGCGCTCGTGAAGGATGAATGCGAATGAGATTACACTTAAATGTTGGACTTTAAGGAGGTCATATCTTATTCGGCCTGCATTTGCTCAACATATTAAAAGGTCATAACTGTATCAGAATGATAATTCTGTAGTTTTTACCTCATGTGTTGCGGTTGGGTCATTGTCAAAGACCAAATAAAAAAAGGTAAAAGCGGAAGGTAAACACTGGTGGCAAAAACTGAAAGTAGCTGCCATCTGAATCCCAACATTTTTCCTCAACTCTTTCAGACTTAAATATTCCTACTTTTAGATTTGGTTTGAATTTAGGCATATTAAGTAGGGTGTTGGAAAAAGTTTGCGTGAAAAAAAAAAAAGAAAAAAAAAAGGAAGCAGCTTTCTCCAGCTCAAACATAAAGGCTGCACAAGTTGATGTAAACCAGAAATATTTATCTTAAGGAATTATTTTAATCATTTCCATTAATTATTCTGCAGCATTTTGGACAATATCCATTCTTAAAATTTCCAGATAACACGTGCCTGTATATCAGTCTGGTTTATATAAAAACCACAAGATTCAGATCCAATGGTTGCACTGCTGCCTTAAAGAAAAAAAAAAGGTGATAACTTGATCAGCGATTCTTCCTCTACTCAACAGCACAAGGTTCGACCCACGCTGCTCTTTTCAAACGATAATCCCGCCATCACAGGAAAAACTATTCAGGAAGAATGCTAATCTCCAGCAGGCAACACATTGCTTTTAGTTGCTTATTTCAAAGCAATTTTACTCTGTTTTCAGACACAAAACCTCCAACAGTGATCCACAAGATCTGTTCTGATGAGTGAAAACAAGTGTAACCACAACAGAAGTTGTGTCAAATATATCAAAGAGGTGGAGGTAAAATGATTAAGGAGGGGGCAAGACAAGAGTGACATTCTGTGACCCTGCAGCATTATGGTGGTGAGAGGAGGGAAAGACGGAGCAAAGGAAGCGAGTGATTAAGTGTGGGGAGGCGAAGGGAGGGAGGGGAAGTATGACTGCAACAACGGATGATCGTGGAGGGAAGCAAAAGGTGAGGAGGGCAAGGAGGAAAGAAAAAGAAGGAGGATGCTGGTGCTTTGCAGTCGCGATTGGAGCTTCAGGTTTTATGAAAGTCCTTCAGCAGCGTGCGTCGCCTCTGCTCAGCAATGTGCATCTGATTCTCCAGATCCTGCAAAATAAATAAGACGGGCTAAACAACACAGGCAAACAGCATCAACAGCTAAGGCAGCTGTCATCAGCATGCTTCAATACCAGAGTGCCAGAATTATTATCCTCACTGAATGGTTCAAATTTTCACACAAACCCCAAAAATTGTAAATGTCTTGCATTTGTATGAAACGCAGACCGTATACCATTTTTGTGGTTTTCATACAAATGCAGGCCATCTGCACGAAAACCACAAAGGAATGCATGAATCTTTTTGGTTCAGCAGGATACAGTCTTCATTGGTCTGATTCCAACCAGCTGCCTTCAAAGTCTCTTTTTAACTGTAAGGAATAAAGTTGAAAAGTATCTTAAGGGGGGGGATTATAATCAATTAAGCGTAGAATATCTCAAGAAAAGCATCCCCACAGCATGATGCTGCCATCATCACATATCACCTCAGGGATGGTGTGTTCAGAGTGATGTGCAGTGGTAATTTGGCACCCCCAAACTGTTTTCGTAAAACAATAAAAATGATAAAAGCCAATTCCAAACTTTTGCAGAGGTGTTCAGACTGTGTAGGAACCCTGGATTGTTGAATGAGGAGTTAGAGTGCAGTGAGAAATTATTTTACAACACAACCCGGTTTTAAATCGTTTTTCAGCTTTACCCGACACATTTTCTTATTAGGTAAATTGTGAGAGGACATTTTTGAATTTCTTTAGAGGTATCGGAGAAAATAAAAAAAAAAAAGAGGCAGAACCTATAGAGTTCCTAAAAAATGTCTTCAAGTTCTACATTTCTCTGGCATCTTCTTACAACAGTCTTGTAATTTCATCAGAAACCCTTCACGTTTTATTTTCTGTATGTCACACAATGTACAACACGAGGTTGGAGTTGGATTCTATATTAGCAGTGTGGTAAGAGCTTGTTGCACTGTAAAACATAGATCAGGATTATTCCTAAATCTTTAATACCCAACAGTAACTAATCTACAGTACGATCATATGGGCACATTCTGTTTGAAATATCACAGTCATGAACGGTCCTCAGTGAAAGTGCTTTCAAAACATTCGCACCTTCCTCTTGGTTTAAATTGCAGTCATTTCAAAATAGATCATTTACCGACAAAGACGCAATTTAAAGCTAGGATCAAGGACTATATCATCACCAGATGAACATGCGTTTTAACTGTTAAAATGATGATTTATCGTATATTGTCTGTTTTTATATTTTACTTCTTTTGTTTTAAACTGTTTCGGCTGCTGTCCTGGCTAGGAGTCCTTCGTCAAATAGTTTAGGATCATTTCTAGCAAAACAAAAGTAAAAAAAAACAAAAAAACAAAACAAAAAAAGAAACGTAATACCCAGGATAGATCTTCTTGATTCTTTAAAGAAATGCAAATTTATACAAACAAAACAAAAAAAACCAAAAACTTTTAAATGGCCTATTTTGGATTTTTCTGTGGATTATGTCCGTAACTCCAAGACTAGATTTTAGTAATAAATATATAATATTAATTTTAGTCCTGTATGACTTTAAAAAGGGAGCTATTATTGTTATAGGTTTATTTTCTAATACAGAAGAATAATTAGTTCTATATAGATTTTAAAAGTCCTTTTTGTATTGATTGACTTGTAAAAGCTGATCTCAAGTTTATTCAATTTTTCTTTTTACCCATATAGAGCAGGAGTACTTTAAATAAGTTAAAATCAAAAGTCTTCTTTAAGTAAACAGAATATGATTGAAATGTTGACAAAGTTTCCTCTTTTATGGAAATCAAAATAGGGTCACCCTATGTTGTATTTAAATTGCCAACACACATTTCCTTTAGCTTTTATTGAAAATATGACCTGGATATATTAATGAAACATATTTTGGACATGTGTTTTTCTCTCCATAGAAGATATACCTGGTCTGATATCCTGCTTGGCTGCAATGCCCTGTTGGACGGGGGGCATCGACTGGGATGATCCTCCCAGTAACTGAACATCCACTGTGTCCTGTTATCAACTTTTTACTTTCTGTAACATAGAAAGTAGCCTACTCTTATATCAGATCTTCTGTTCTTTCTGTGTTCTGCTCTGTCTTCTCAAACCCCCAGACGGTCGTGGCAGATGGCCGCTCCTACTGAGCCTGGTTCTGTTGGAGGTTTCTTCCTGTTAAAGGGGAGTTTTTCCTCTCCACCGTCTCTACATGCTTGCTCAGTATGAGGGATTGCTGAAGGATTGCTGTGGTTGGAAAGTCTGCATCAACGGGGCCCGACCTCACGTCAATGACTGACGCAATCTGCTGGGATTCCTTAAATAGGAAACTTTTTAACTGATTGGAATGTTTGTATAAATGTATTGAAACGACTTCTTGTTAAGTGCCTTGAGATGACATCTGTTGTGAATTGGTGCTATATAAATAAACTGAATTGAATTGTTGGTTTATTTGTGGTTTGACATGAACAAAAGACAGGACATCAATTAATTTGGATACTTCAATTAATGGAAACTGGATGGATATAAGAGTAGAAAGTAGCCATGAAAGGAATGAAGAAAAAACCCTAAATGGGAGGAATAATATGCAACAAAATTAATTGATTTATAACGTAGCATCAGAATCGTAATCGAATTGAAATCGTGAGGCACCTAAGATAGAACACCCCTAAAAAGCAACATATACTGGCTGTTGATGTTGATTGTGTTGCCATCACTTTTTAACTGACTCAGGAAAATACTTGTATGCTCCACCAAGAGTAAGGGGGATGGTTTTATTTTGTGGGTCAGATGCTAGAAAGTTTGGGAAACGCTGCACTAGATAGAAATCTGGAAATTCAAACATTGTCCATACCTTTTCAGATTTGGAAAATTAGACCATTATAGGTGTAATCATGTATCACTTTTCTTCCACCTCATATTTTTGTCCTAATTGGTGTTGATTGTGTATGAGACACCAAATAGTTCTTCCAAATCCTTACTTTGTTTTATTTCCTTTCATTACTGTTTTATTTTATTTGCCGTTTTAGGATTGTGGATGTAATTGTGAAGCACTTTGTTCTGGTGCAGTTCTTTTTATATGTGCTATATAAATAAACTTGACATTGATTGTCTTTTCTTTTAAATGTGAAAATGTTCAAGGGGTATTAATATTTGTGCTAAGAAATAATAGAACTGATGGAACCTACATAGAGTTCTACTATAGAGCAGATTGGAAATTGCTATGGTTGTCTTTCCCCTGATGGGTCCTCCTTGTACAACATACTTCTCTAAGAACTTATTTTTGAACGCGTACCCCTCTGTCGCTGGCACTGAGCTCGCCCTCTCCTCCTACCACTCCTCTCTCGTAGGTGTCGGCCCGCTCCACCTTCCACGACAGATTTTCTATTTCTGCTTCCAGCTGGGCCTGCTGGTATTCAAACTGCAGAGGAGAGACAATATATCAGTCTAAAAGAAAGGGTCCATTTCCAAGTGATAAATAGTTTATACACGTTTAGACCAAGTCAAAACTGAAACACAGCTTGTTGGTGGCCAAGAGGTAGAACGCTGACAAACTTGAATCACAGTTGATATAAAGTGAAATGAAAAAGAAAACACACTCCTTAGACTTTATAGAATTTCTTTAATTCTGTACCAATTCCCATTTTGGCTTCATCTCCATTTGATAACTAATAACATGGTGGAAAGTGTTGTGTTTTGCTGTGCCTAAAAGTCAATTTAAATCCATTATAAAAACAGCTAATTTGAACAATGAAAACCATACAACTGACTGTATACAAGTTTGTATCTCACCAGTTTCTTGCGCGGTCCAGACTCCAAGTAATAGGCGTAAGGGTAGGTGTACTGCAGCGTGTAGCGACACTGGAATTGAAGGAAAACTAATTCTAATGACGCCAGGAGGAAAGCAAACATTTCTTTGATGTTGTATACTTGCTAGCTAGGAATAAATCTTTCAGTAGGAAAACGAAAGCAAATGAAGGAACAAAGTGTAGCAGCCTGATTAACATCCTCTCTTCTGCTGATCTTAAATGGCTGTATTATAAGTAGGAGCTCATATAGAAAGCAGCAGAATAAGACAACAACGAAACAAAGGCTCAAAATCTTGCTTGATGGAGGAAGGAAGAGAGTAAAGCAAGGAAAGAGGGACGCAAGAAGGAAAAATGGACACAAGGCAGGAAGGAAGGCATTTTTAGACAATGGGATCATGGATCAAGTATGGCAATGGACTTTTTTTTTTTCAACCCCTTCTTTTCCTTTTTCCATACTTTTTCAGGTCCTGGAAAAGACTGAAATCAAATTCCAGACTTAAATTCCTGGAACCCTGTACATTTTTACGTAATTCGCTTTCACCTTACCTTAGCCAGTAGCTTGGCAGCATTATGCAGGTACTGCCAGTCGATCCAAGTTCCCAGATTGTTCATCACTCGCTCCTGGATTTTCTCTTGGATCCTCTGGTATGTCTGAGCCTCTAACTGCAGGGACTTGTTGTGATTCTCCCACTTGTTGTTACACAAAAAAACCCAAATACACATAAATGAAGGGCATGTGAAACATGGGCTCTCTCACGTATAAAAACTGAACAGCAGATAAGGCCCTCAAAACTTTTCCAGTGTCATTTTCCTTCAACTTTATTTCAATAAAAGGGGGCTTCACTTTTGGACATCCCAACATGTCAATCCCATCTTTAGAGACCAAAGGTAGGAGGAATGCCGACATCATCACCATAAAATACTAAAGAAAAGGGTTCAAGAAATGTAACTTGCTCACGCTTTGAGAGGCAGAACCAGAGCTGGGTATGAACAAAGCAGCATCAGCAAAATGTCAAATTAAAAATGTTCTTTAATTTGCTTAATTCTAAATCTCACAGGACTCGATTGTGTTCTGGAGCTCTCTCACATCTTTTACTTGTCTCTCTGTACAAATGACCAAATTAACCATAAATCTATTTGGGAGGTTAAATAATAAAAAACCTAAATTATCCATAAAAAAGAACAATTTGAGTCTGAACTTCTTTTAAGCCTCTGTCTTTATCTACACCTTTAAAGAGTTGGCAGGTTATGAATACTAAGGTTGCAATCTAGAACATTAAAAGATCCAAAAAAAGAAAAGCACCTTACCCTCTCAAAATAGAAGAGGTATTTCTTGAGGGCCTCCCTGGCCTGAGCTTGCTGGCTCTGGTTTACTATATCAGGGTTTTCTTTGTATCGGCTGCACTCGTAGTATTCACTGCCGTGGGTCTTCCAGTCTCCAAGACACATCCAGCAGAAGTCTGAGCAAGAAAAAAAGCCTTAATAAACTCCAAATACATCCAAGATGAGGGGTATATCTGTGATTAGAGACGTAAAAAAGAAGAAGCAAAACTTACCGTGTTTGCACTTTGAGCATTGCTGAAACAAATACAAAAAGGAGAAAAATTAATGAAGAAGCTGCATGTCACTTTAAATAAAACCTCAGTCGGACTCAACAGAGGTGACACCAAATAAGATGCTGACAGCTGTTAAAGTGGAAGACATATTTTCTGTGATTCTCACCATGTGATTGCACCCTCCGTTCTTTTCGATGCAGATATTGCACTTCGGACACTACAAAAACAAAAAAACAACCGGGTTTTTATCTCAAATCTGGTCTGATCCCAGGTTTGATCAGCTTGTAGATAAACACATCAGCCCTTCAATATTCAAAACTGTGGCTACTTGCTGCACATCAAAGTAAACAGTAGTCACAAAAAGTGGCTTCATGTCCGGTGATCTTACATCTTTAGTGTGCGCGCTGATGTAGTTTGCCGTCTCGGAGTCATCTGCACATTTAGTCAGCCATTTACGAATTGTTGCGCAGTCTGTAGGTGCGTGGTACATCTGGCGGCATTTGAAACTGGAAGAGACACAAAAAAATAAAAGTTACATTTTAGCGGAAATTTGGAAATCTCTGTTTTTTTAGAAGACTACGATCTGTGTCGTACCAGAAGACTTCACTGCAGCGGCTGCACTGCACTCTGCGCGGCCTGGGCTCCTGCACCTTGATGACAATGGGACAGTCTGCACCTGGACACAACTGTAACTGGAAGTGACTCTGAGAAGAAAAAAAAACACAAAAAAACAGGAAAATACATCATGAGGAAAGAATGCAAGTCATAAGAAACCTTGCATTTTTTTTAAATGTTGCAAAAAAAATGATTCAATTTTCTTTATTTTGGTTCGTCTAGGTCTAAAGGTACTGTTTCAAGAAGGATGTGCATAATATTCCGATTGTTGGAAGCACTGCATTCATTGTTTTAATCAATCTTTGTAACCACTGTCTGTTTAATCCCAACAACAGAGTGAGTGAGCCGTTCATTCTATTCGATTCAAGATAACCGTCCCTTATGGGATGTCATTAGTGGAAATGTTTGTACAGAATGAAAAAAAATGTGACTCATATCTATTACTATCCTGACTTTGTGTGTTGCATCTGTTTGACCCTCGGTTAGACGGTCGCACACCTCAACATAGTCTCTGAAGAGGTAGCGTCTGTATTTGTCCTTTAGCTCCTCTCCTGGCAGCAATGGGAGGACAAGGTCTTCTGGCATGTGCAGGGAGCAGTCCTGAGCCATACATGAGATGCCTGAAACCACAAACATGTTTAATGAAGGCTCGAGGCCCTCGGTGAGGTAACATGGAGCAGCATTTTCCACAGACCAAAATGTCTTTCTGATGCCTGAACAAAACAGAAAGAGGGTCAATTTTTTCCCCTGTTTATAACAGGAAAACTGGAGGTTGAAACAATAACATATTGATACCAGCAGTCTGGCTGTTCTATCTCGGGTGACTAAGATACTTATCAGGTCAGGGTATGAATACTTGGCTTCGACAAAAAAAGAAACAAAAAAATAAAATATACAGACAATGGACAGATGAGGCAAAGAATCTATACAATGTTTTGCAAAAGTATTCAAAACCACATTTTCACATCCAAAAAGAAATTTTATTAAGATTTTTAAGTGATGGGTCAACACAAAGTGGTGCATAATTGTGAAGTTGCAGAGAAATCATACGTTTTTCTTTTTGTTTACGGTTTTTGGGCCTGAGTGGCCTTTATTGACAGTGGACAGAGTTTTTGAAGGGGGAGAGAGGTGGGGGAAGATATGCGGCAAAGGTCGCCCGGGGCGGGACTCGAATCGGGGATGGCCGCATCGAGGACCGAAGCCTCTGCACATGGGGCGCCCGCTCTAACCATTACGCCACGCGACACCCCAATGCTTTGTTTTCTTTAACCAAGCTTTTTTTAAATGATTAATTTGTGAGATATGCATTTTATTTCAGCCCCTTTTACTCCATTACCCCATATAAAATCCAGTGTCACCAGTTGCCTTCAGAAGTCAGTAAAAATTACAGCTGTGTATACTTCCCTATTGCTATAAATACAGCCGTTCTGTGATTGCCTCCCAGGTGAGGCCAACATCAATCATGCAAAACCCTTTGTGTGGCACATCACCCTTAACCCACGGTGTCACGGTGGTGTTGGCAGCATTGTGCTGTGGGGATGCTTTTCCTCAGGGAGAACAGGGAAGCTGAACAGAGTAAATGAGAAGATGGATGGAGTTAAGTACATGGAGATCCTGGAAAACCCCCCAAAAAAGACGTGAGACAGGGGCTGAGGTTCACCTTCAAACCAGCGAGCTACAATGGAACGGGTCAGATCACATTCAGGTCTTAGAATGGCCCAGTCAAAGTCCAGACCGAATTCTAATTGAGAATCTTTTGCAAGACTTAAAAATCAAAGCTCACAGGTGGTCTCAATCCAATCAGACCGAGCTTGTGATACTTGTAAAAAAATAAGTCTTTAGAAGTAAAAAGCTGTGGAAGAAAACCCCCCATTTGACTTGCAGTGGTAATTTCAGCAAAAGGTGGTCCTTTGAACTTATTAAGATGGGACTAATTATAAAAGCATGCCCTTCTTGTCAGATAATTATCTTTAAAACTAAAATCTGAATAAATAAAAACATGAATCATTTCTCCTTCATAGTTATGCACAACTTTGCATTGGTCTGTCACATAATATTCCAACAAGATGCATAAAAGTTTGCGGTTAAAATGTGATATAAAAAAAAAAGTTAACGGTTTTCAACATTTGCAAGGTACTTACTGAATATGTACAACAGACAAAATCAGCTCCAAGATAATATCAATGCATCAGTAAAAAGAATTATAAGTGTTGGGAGCAATGATTGGACACAATGTTAAAGAAAAAGCTGCTATTAAATAGTTTTGATTTCACAATTAAGCAATTAAAATGGATTGGTAACATGAAAAAAAAAGAAAAAGAAATCGCTGCTGTTGTGTTTGGTTTGAAAACAAACTGGTTTCTACTGTTACACTGGACTGGAGTTAGAGGTCATCTTAAATTGGTCCTTGTTGCAGCCAACAGACTCATGTGACTTGGATCCAGGCTATCTAGACTGAATTTTTCAGAGGTCATTAAAAAGAAGCACAGGGACATTTTTCATTCAAACAGGCTCATAAACAGAACTAGTAGAGTCACAACTTCAGGAAAGTGATGCTGATTCATTGTATACAGTTTTTGTTAAACAACATCACAGAACTTTAAACCAATCCATGCACACGCCGACACACATCTGCTTTGCTGCTGCAAGCACACGTTCGCACATACTTTCTGAGTTTCATGAGCCAGCTGCAACAGCATGCTTTACTTGTATAGTTTATAATCTAAGAGGTGCAGAGCTTTCGTTCCGGTAAAAAACAGCTGCTGGATAGAATGTAAAGTAAAACTCGGCATGCTCTGAAGAACCTAATCTGTATCCCGAGAACACAAACAGAATGACTGAGCCACTACAATACCAGATGGGATGACTGCAGAGTAAGACACACACACAGGCTTGGAGCGCAGCACTCACCCACTCCCATGCCATCTTTGACGAGTACGGTGCAGTGCTGCTCCCAGCATGCTTTGCAGAAGGCGTGCTGACAGGGCAGAGCCAGCAGGGAGTCTCTCCGTACGACCTGGAGACACACACCACACTGGAGGGACTGAGGGGCCTGAAACAAACACACACACACATAGGAAAATAAGTGAACACAGCAGTAAACACTCTCCTAACATAATATCTTAATTTTTTTACTCATTTCATGAATAGCAAATCAATTCGGCCTGTAAATCCTTCCGGTTATCAGCTGCAAGTATTGCTCTCTCTCGCTCTCTCACAGGCCCTAACGAACCACAGACACGTCTTGACATATCACAGAAAATGGCGGTGCCAATTAAAGGGCTTATTGCATCTCTGTGCTTCCCGCCACTTCTTTTTAAATACCTAGAGGTTCAGAAAGTCCCTAACTTAGAGCTTCTGCCTGTCAGAGCACCATTAAGACCCCGAAGCTCCTAGCTCCCGTACAACTACCATTACTCCTCCTACCAAGTCAGGGTCAATCTAGCTTAACATTGACCAATTTAAGCAACATCAGCTTTCTCAGTTGTTACCATACATTGTAAAACCGACTATGCAATAAAGACCAATGGCTAAAAGAAAGAAGTCATACTCACAGTGGCTAATCTGCATGTGCTGCTGGGCTGGACCAGAGCATCTGACAAAAGCTGAGAAGAGTTGGACTTACATCTGTGTGAAATACGAGCGGAGAAAGGTTGAAAGGGAGATTCAACAGGGAAAACATAAATTAAACAGAACGGAGCTCTCTGGGCATAGATTAATTTATGTAACAGCCTGACACCAAATGACAAATGCTTGAAAAGCAGTGTCACCACTGTAAAACTTATGTCTCAGTGTAAAGCTGGCATATGTAAAATATTTTTTTTTGATGGCTTCAATTGTTAAAGTTATGGTGAGGAAATTTACCAGCATTGTATATTAATACAGATATAAGCTTAGAAAAATCTTCAGAGATGCATTTAGGGACAAATCACTGGAATCAAATGTGAGAACAGGAATCATAATGGACAGTATTTAAAATAGCATAATATTCAAGGGAAATCAGACTCAAGGGACATAAGGTGAAAAATAATTTTAAAAAAGGAGGTATGAGAAAACTTTGCAGCTGAGGAAGACGAGAACGTTAGCAACCAGAAGTTAATAAAAACAATAAAGTATGACACAGAAGAAGAGGCATACCTTTCCAGTATTTGTGAAACCTGCCAGTGAAAATGCACCAGGATCAGTTTTGCTACTGATGGTGAAACCTGTAAGATAAAAAAGGACATTGCTTAAAGTTATTTGTGTTATTTAAAGCCACAGGATTTTGGCTCTGTAAATCGGATAGTGAGTATTTTCATGCAAAAGATGACAAAAATTGGCAATAATGAAAAAAATAAAAAGCTGTATATATTGATAACGCAAGGAAAACACATTCTGCAGCTTCACTGGTAGGGGTAGAGACATAAAATGAAACAGAAATAAACATATTACAAGAACTTGCCGGTTATTGCATCACAAGATCTGTCTGAACCTTTATCTGATTTCTACTAAACTCAAAACAAAATGCGTCATCGAACATGCCGTTTGATGATGCATTTATGCACAGAGTAAAATAGTAGTTCTCAGTGTTAATGCATTTAACATTCCAATTATATTAAAAAAACAGATTTAAAAAAAATAAATTCTGACCCGCCGATCAGTGATCCAAGTCAATCGACGGAGGACGGTCTGATTTTGATCAATGCTGATTAATTGATACAAGACTATTTAGAACAGCACAATATATAGGATTGCAATGGTCACAATATCAGTGTGTGTAGTACTGCAATCACAGAGGACTGCTTGGATGCATTATTTAGAGGGCATTCATATTTCAAGGGGCCATACATTCACACAATGCATTGCCACAATTAAAATTTGACTCGCTGGAAGGACTTAATCTCCTCTCGATGTGTAAAGTTGGTAGAGATTTAGTGACCAAGATGCTAAAGCTCAAGGAGAGAGGCTGGGACATTGTGATAACTGAAAAGAAAGACGAGAGAGGAAATTGATTTTGTCATAGCAGATCTCATTGATAAAATGCTAAAACAATAATATCACAGGTTGCATGATTGCTCCACGTAAAATATTCATCTTTAATATTCAACCAAAAAAACGGAAATCAGAACACACTTTGGCCACTTACAAATATTTTTTAAAAACCCCAACATATGCTACACCCCTGTATGTAAAACATTTTTACTCTGCTACAGAGACAAACTGCAACTAAACACACAACAGAGAAACAAAACTCCATCCTTCAAGCTGTGTCTGTGCAAGAGAACAAAGCCTTGCTATGCAAAATGAAAAAAATCACCATCACTGAACACACTGTGGTTTCGCTGTTAGTGAGTGACAATTCAAAGATATCTGATTTTAGTATCAGAGATGATTTTCTAAGACATGTGGAGACTTGTTTGAGGTTCATCTCAGACTGCAAGAGAGCAACATTTTAAATAGTTAACAGGAAGGCTAAATGGAGTATAGCAAGGTTGACGTTACATTTTTTGGAGCTCCCAACCTGGGTCTGATATGGAACAGTCTGGTTTCTGGAAATGTTAGCAGCCTTTAGGAAGTTTCCGGATTAACTCAAGATCGAGGTTTTTTAGAGTACACACAGAAAATGCTATTTAAGAAACCCAGAAACTCGCTAACAAGACGGTTTAGTATGTCAGCTTTGAAATGTCTGCTCTCTCACACAGCGGTGTGACGTCACCTCAACCATTACAAGAAATCAACGACCGCTCACATGGGGAAGGCTAGAAAAACATTTAGAAAACTGCTTTTATCTTTTTATGTTATAGGTCTACTTTCTTGGCTTTTTCTAGAGCTAGTAGCTGCGTTTTCACAATGACTTCGTTCCCTTACAGCGTAAACTCACCTTCAGAGCAGCAGCCACGAGGCTCACTTCCTCTGTCAACACACGCTGGCTCTCTTTGTACGTCAAGCAGGTAAACTGGTACTCCTCCGGGTCGGAGGAATCAGCACCCTGTTGCTCGACGTCACTTGCCACCCCAATGTAATAGTCCGCGATATCGCCCTGGTCCTCTTCCTCTCCGCCATCGTCTTCATCCTCCTCCTCCTCAGAGTTCACCCCAAAGTCTTCTTCATTGCTGTCCGACGCCTGGCTGTTCATGTCCACAGACATTCACTCGATTGTGCCAATCACCCGGACAGGTAGACGAGCCGCCCACCTGTCGGTTCTAGGAGGTCCGGTTATAGCTGAAATGGCTCGACTTGAGGTTCCGACTCCCTACCCCCCCCCCCCCCCACCCCTCCTCCTCTTTTCTTCTGCCTTCTTCCCACTTTGAGTCAGCGTGTAGAGAGACGCCCTCCCTAACGGCCTGACTGAGGCGCAATGGAGCGCACTCAGCAGCAGCGGAAGAAGCAGAAGAAGTCGCACTCTCCGTCACTCATTTGGAAAACGGGTTCCAGCACGATCTGGAGAGAAAGGAAATGAGCAGTTAGACAGGGATGGTATAAAAAAAAAGAAAAGTAAAAAAATAATGGAAAAGTAGCATCTCTCTTCCGATTATGGGTCAATGAGTTCTTTATAAAAGCTTAATACCATATTCAAACATCACGTTACATATTAGTTTAGATATTACATAAGACACAGGAAGATTGTGATATTCTTTCAAGTTAAAAGCTGGAAACTTGTAAGCGACATAGTATGTGATCAAGCTTATGTACTGCCAAAACTTTTTGATTTTTTTATAAAAATACAGACAGGGCTGTGGGAAAAAAAACACTGGCCTCCTTACAAATTTCTTACGTTTTTAGTTTTTTTTTACTTTTCTTTCACAGTCATGTGTTTTATACATTTACATATTCTTATATCAGACTTTGACACCCCAAAAATCAACATTTGTTTTTGAGCTATTCACGGGGGGCTTTGGTTGTGTGCTTCAGATCACAAACCGAACATTCGCTCTCTCAGGATTAGTTAATAAAAAGCTGAATTGATGGATCCATCAATTACAATTAAAGCATGTTATCCTGTTCCTGAAGCACCAAAGCAGCCCCAGACAGCAACATTACCACCATCATAATAAACCCTAACCTCTTCTTTTCAAGATGTAACTGGGTGTGGATCTTCTAAAACGTTCCACTTCTATCAAAGCCCTAAAAATTGCTTTTAACCCTTTCCAGAGAGAGATGCGTTTTAAATTTATTTAGATCGGTTCATGGTGTGTGTTGGCTTGAAATGTCTTAGCCTACCTTCTGTGGTTATGTTTCATTGGAGTGATTTATGGTTCTTCTAACAGTCTGTAAGTAGGCCTAAGCCTGGCTTTTGAAATTAAACAAAAAAAGTGGTTAGAATTAACAACTGAATCATATTATAACAAGGGGTGATTATAAACACACATTTCCTGTTACAGCAAATTAATGATGGTAATTGCTACCAACAATGGTGACAACACCCATGATGGGCTTCAGGGGACTACTACTCTTTTACATAGGCTCAAGTGTTCCAGATTGCTTTCCCGCCCTAATAAAATGGAATCCGCTTGTGGAAAACCACCTTTCGTATTTACTCGGGCCATCTTTGTCTGATACTCAAAGTAAGTAAGTATTTAACGACAAAAAAAAGTAGAGACAGAAGAAATGGATACAGCAGCAAAGACTTTCACAGCACTGTACAGCATTTAAGTAAATATAATTTGTTGGCAGTTTCCTTAACTAGTCAAAAAATATGACGACCTGATTCAAAGTCTAAACCAAATCCACTGAGAGAAAAAAGCACCACACAATAATAAGAGGCTACAGTATTTAAAAGAAATTAAAAACACTTTTTTTTATCATTTGCTCAAATATGAACACCGTCCTCTGTAGACCAAGGGCATGCTACTGTGGACACAAAGAAATCTCAGAGATAAAAAAAAATCAAAAACCGTTTGCTCTAGTCATGGTAGACAACGATAATCCACAACTGCATGAAAACATACGTGTCATAAACCAGTTTTTGCTCAAATTCTAGGTGTCCTTGAATCATCGTCTTTCTCCTCTAAGCAGTAGATCTTTTGGTAATTATGATCCATACAGAGAGCTAGAATAGGTCTCAATAATAACTGCCGCTTTGTAAATTTGGATTATTTTCTGCCTGGGATGACAAACATTTCTTCATGAATGCCAGGTGACCTTAATTCAAAGCACAAAGGTTGCAACAGGAGAGGTTCGAACCTGTTGACAGTTTATTTTAGGGATGGGCATAATTAATCGACGATGGATTAATTGATCATTAAGAATTTCATCGATTACATTTTTTTTACCGATCAATTAACGCATGTTCTGTTGCGTAGTGTGAGTTTTGAAGGAATGCAATTAATTTTGCTATGTGACAGTAATTAAACACTTTACCACACGAGGGCGATGACTGAAAATAAAACCCACAGGCCGAATCAGTTTCTTGCCAGTTTCTGTGTATTTCAAAAGTAGCATCGTCATGAAGAGGTCGCAGCAAAGTGTGGCGTGGGACCACTTTGACTAAAAAAACAAAAAGGCTCGGTTCACTGCCAACACTGCGAAGCTGTGTATAAGTACTTGAACGCACTTCCAACCCTGGTTAGAAGCGGAGCATCTTGCTCTTGGTCTCAACCTAGCATCAAGTCGGTGTTATCATGGAGGAGCCGAGATGCACAACGAGCAGAGAAACTTACTCACCGATTACTTTCTGAATTAATTCCGTTTAACTGCCACAAGAGGTGTCCCACTTAGATCTCAATGAGGAAACACGCTATTTTTCTATTCTTACTGCATTTTAATATAGCCTATGAACACTGAATTTTAATATAAAAATATAATTGATTAATCGAAAATCGATCGTTAATTCTCCCGATGATCGATGAAGACAGTTTAATCGAATGCCCATCCCTAGTTCATTTACACCCGATTTACAACGGGACAAGATCATGACCCTTAAAGTTGTTTTTTTCCTGTACAAAATGTAGACAGACAATAAAATGCAGCGGAAAAAAACACAAATATAGATTTTTCACTGCAGGTTTTCACCAAAATACGTTTTTAAAAAGCAGACAGAAGGAAAAACGGTTGCTTTGTGTGTAATCTGGTCAATGACATCACAAGAGGGACAAAAATAAATCAGCTGGAAATTAGTCAAAGCTATGCAGGTTTTTGAAAACTGCCGACATGACGGTTCTGGTCCTCTTCACAAACCACTTCCATGCGTTTTGTTATCAAATTTTCCTGATCATTTTAAGTACAGCTTTACACCTTTAAAGGTGTAATTTGATTAAGGAAGAAAAAAAAATACTAGTGGACATACTTAAAAATGTTAGAACCAAGCAGCTGTCCTATGAGAAATCACCAGAGGCATGTGGGATGCAGATTGTTTTGGTAGGGTAGAAAATGTATTTTATAGTCATTGTTTACAACAGAAACAACAAAATAAAATAGCAAACTTGACCGATGCATGTTCTATAAACGACGAAATATCTTAGATGAGTGATTAAGTTCAGAGAAAAGTCTGACTAGCACATTTAATATTTGATTCCTAATCTGATCTGAGATTATTATTCAGCTACACAGCAGAAAGAAAGAGGTCAACTGGCAACGGACCTCAGATATGACTTGGCAAATATTAATATGGAAAGAAAACACGGGGGAAGCCAGCCAGCCGGTCCCGATGCCAGCCCAGCCTCAGACCGGCGTTCACATTCCGTCCGATCCAAGTTAAAAATAGTCGGCAAAGTGGGTGACACACATCCCGCTAGGCTAATGTAACACAGCGACTCCGTGCAGGTTAGATAACAGGCTTAACTGAACTCCACTGAAGGTGTTCGGAACGGGAGCTGAAAGTGTGAAAACTGGTTAATAAAGGCTGGACGGTAGCGTTTGACTCCGACCTGAGAGAAGAGGCTAGAAGCGGCTGAAGTTAAATCCCCCGGAGTGGCTGGCTGTGTCGTTAGCCGGGTTAGCTTCCAGGCTAGCTGTAGTTCTGTTCAGCAGTTTAGGTAGCGATTTGCCAGACGCCCCCCCCCTTCCAAAAAAAAAAAAAACAAACCAAAACACGACGTGTTACACCAATGAGAACTCCTAGAGGGAGCCCACAAAAGTTCCCCCTCACAATGTAGTTATGATTATTCAGTTCGAAACAAAAGCGAAGTAGCTACCCCTCCTTATCGTTTCCCTCTCCGCCTCTCACCTACTCTACTCCGGGGACTGAGATGTAAACAAGGCCTGACGCCGCTCCGGAGTAAAAGCGTCCATTTTTCTCCAGAGCAAAAACCAGGCGACAGTTACCTCTCAGAGCAGAGCTGCCTCGACCTGCTGTAACAGCGGACTGCGGTCTCTCTGCGTGGGAAAACCTGAGGAGCGATTTTCACTCTTCTAGCTATGCTGCAAGGCGGAAGGTGGATGGTCACAGAGGTGCTTATCAACGACGTAACGTCCGCTTGTAGGATCTCCTCTCCAGAATCTGTGACGTCACTACGAGGGCCCTATTAGCATTAAATGAAAAATGATGAAAAATAATGATGATGATGATGGTTTGCTCTCTCTCTCTCTCTCTCTCTCTCTCTCTCTCTATCTCTCTCTCTCTCTCTCTCTCTCTCTCTATATATATATATATATATATCGTATTTCATTTCAAACAATAATAAATGAGCTAATTAAATGAGTTTTTTTGTGGTTTTTGCAACCACGTAACTTACGAAGCCGACATTCAATAATCATTACAAAACATTACAAACATTATAAGATGTAGATGTATCTGATTTTCAGTTGAAGACTATGAATATTCTTATGATAGTCTGGTTTTAAATCCACCCCTAGATGTAGTTTGAATATAACAAATAAACACAGATTCATGGATATTTGGCTTGTGTATCACTTAACGTTTACTGATAAACTTATTTAAGAACTTATCACAGAACATCCTGTTTTGTAACAAGATGATTCACCACAAATAAACCAAAAGAAGTGTCTCTAACCCATGAATCTTAATGTTCAGATTCAGCACCAGCTTGTATTTAAACATTCATCTTCATAATCATGTTCACATTTTAAACACCAGCAGACCAAGACTAACTGACATATGAGTTATTTAGATGTTTTATGTGAAATTATATTATTGTTTGAAATGAAATACCATCTAATGAAACTGCTTTATTCATGATTCAATTCAGTGTATCATGATGTGTTTAGTCAATTTCACCTGAGCACTGAATGTTCCGGACTCAAGAGTAAGTGTGTGTGTGTGTGTGTGTGTGTGTGTGTGTGTGTGTGTGTGTGTGTGTGTGTGTGTGTGTGTGTGTGTGTGTGTGTATATATATATATATATATATAGATATATATATATTATCCCTGCTTTGTATCTATCCAACACACTCCAGTTGTGCTTTACAGCAGTAGAGCAGGTGGTTATTGTTGGGTCTGGAAATGTTTTCATTTGTAGGTTAGATCTACAACAAAGGAACAATTAAATTCCCTTTTTGTTTGGTTATGTTTCTTTAATCCAGGTAAACACTAACAATATAACAGTCCACAGGACTTTGTTGGCCTCACCTCAAAGTCAACACCTTTCACAGTCCATTACAGTTTGTTTATCATAATGTTCTTGGTGTTGAGGACACCATCATCTTCCTGCTTCAGAGAGCCCACTCTCATCTAGACCAATCAGGCAGCACTTTGAGGCTCATGTTCTTTTATTTTTCCAGTGTTTTTGAAACAGTTCAGTTGCTGCTATGCAAGAAGCTCCATAAATGTGGATAACTCCACAAACATCTGGATGTATGACTTCTTTACAGATCAGTGTGAGACTGAAAGACTGTCTCTTGATATGGTTGTCAGCAACACAGGAACAACACAAGGGAATGTACTCTCCCCATTTCTCTTCACACTCTACACCTCAGACTTCCAGTAAGCGACTCCAGGAGGAACAGGAGTAAACAAAGTACAATACCGGCTTCAGCTGGTAATGGGCTAGACTGGATATAAACTGATCAAAATTGCTATTTGTGGGGCCGATTGTCCAAAAAAGAATGCTATAATAGCTGTGAAAACAATGAATGATTCTTCACGTCCTCCAACACGAAACAGTTAGGAAACAACAGTATTCAGGCAAGTCTTCTTCCGGAACAACTCATCAACTGTCAATCAATCATGATTTTTCCTTCCCCCCAAAAAACCCCACCCTGTTAAAACATTGCAATTTTCTTCAGAAATTAATCAAGTTTTCACAACACCATCACACTAAAAGCAATAAGAACTTGACTGTTATTTTTGCAGTACACTTTATTATTCTCAATTACTTTACCATTGAAACTGAACAAAAAAACAACAACAAAAAAAGACCAAATGGAGTCTGGAGGTTATGAACTAAAAAGGATTGCCTCTGGCCATCATCAGCTCAGCTGTGAGACGTGTCACTCCTCCTTCCTCCAGCATGCCTCTCAGGATCTGAAAAACAAATAAATGACTCGTTCATACCTTGTTGTGCTTTACAGAATGATGCACCTTTTATACATTCCAGAGGAATGAAATATAGACCACAATTGCCTTATAATCTCCTCCCATTACCCAAGCAAGCTAGTGACCATCTTACCTCAGGGAGCATCACGTCAAAGACAAAGTCCATCAGCCTTATCTCCCCTCTCCTTATCTTGGCTCCAACACCAGTGATCTCACTGCATCTGAAGGGGATCCTGCTCTCCCCTTCAGTCTTTAGAGCATGTGATGCAGTGAGTGTTGCAGCAACATTCACTGCACTTTTTGTAAAATGGCATATGCAGATTTTTACAAGGTCAAAGACTATGTACAAAATCTTGTGAGCATGGCTGTAAAACATGAAGGTATGTATGCATTAGTTTCTTAAGTCATTTATCTACTGTTCCCTACTCTGTGTGTGTGCGTGTGCATCCATCCTCCATAAAATGTTTAGAACTCTATGGACCCCTCTGTTGTTTGCATGTCTTGGCCTATCATTCATTCACAAACCTTCAATGAAAGTATACATTCGCTGTATATTATATAATTATAGAAAATATAATAACTAAATATTCATATTGGCAAAATGTATACATACGTTTTGCCAATGTGAATATTTAGTCATTTATTTTATGTCCGTTTTTCTGTTTCCTTTTTATTGGCAATAAATAACATATAATGCAAAGCATATACATTTCACAATGTACTTGGGCTGGTATTGGGTGAAGTCTGTTGTGCTACTTTGCATGAAGCATCATCTTGCTATATGTAAGGAAAAATTATCGTCACCTTCCCCACCAGCACAGACGGCACCTCCTCCACCACCACCAGCACAGACGGCACCTCCTCATCCACCACCAGCACAGACGGCACCTCCTCCTCCACCACCAGCACAGACGGCACCTCCTCCACCACCACCAGCACAGACGGCACCTCCTCCTCCACCACCAGCACAGACGGCACCTCCTCCTCCACCACCAGCACAGACGGCACCACCTCCTTCTCCACCAGCACAGACGGCACCTCCTCCACCACCACCAGCACAGACGGCACCTCCTCCTCCACCACCAGCACAGACGGCACCACCTCCTCCACCACCAGCACAGACGGCACCTCCACCACCAGCACAGACGGCACCACCTCCTCCACCACCAGCACAGACGGCACCACCTCCTCCTCCCCCACCAGCACAGACGGCACCACCTCCTCCTCCACCACCAGCACAGACGGCACCACCTCCTCCTCCACCAGCACAGACGGCACCTCCTCCTCCACCACCAGCACAGACGGCACCTCCTCCTCCACCACCAGCACAGACGGCACCTCCTCCTCCACCACCAGCACAGACGGCACCTCCTCCTCCTCCACCACAGGTAGGACGATTAAAGGTCCGCCAGCAGGTGAAAGTGACATGCAGCCACTGCGGCTTTAACTTAAAATGTATTTCCATGTGCTTAGACTCTTGTACCCAGATGTCGAGTCTCTGGAATGGTTGCAGTGCAAAGCATCCAAGGGCTGGCTGCACAAAGATTGTGCTGGAAGATGTATGAATCTTAAAAAAAGAGCCATTCTTCTGTGGATGCACAAATGTGGAAGACAGGCCAAGGTACCACACCATTTTTCTTGTCAATAAAACCTGTTTAGTGTCACATAACAATAAAATAAATAAAAACAGCAATATCCTGCACTTATGAAAATACTAATGAATGTTTGAACACAATGCAAAAATGCCAGCTTCAGAGCTTGAGAGACAGCAAATCTTATCTGTTCTCACAAGTCATGTGAAAAAGTTATCTTTCTGCTGTCTAAAATCATGTCCTGTAACTGGTGGCAGTCCTTTTTATTTTTGTTTTTATTGTCTTCTCCGATCTGCAGGACCATAGATGTTGTGGAGAAAGGTGGGATCTTAGCAGTGTTTTCAAGTGATCAGATAAAGGTAATTCTTAAATCAATTCTGCTGTTAGTAATTACATTCTCTCTCGTCAATTAAACACTTACCCTTTATCTTTTGCTGTCAGACATTACATGAAGATCTCATGAAAGGAAAGATGCGTTCCAACAGACTCTTCCTGTGGCTGAACCCCTCAACATCTGTCAGTCTAAACCAGTGTTTCTCAAACTACGGGGCGAGCCCCACTAGTGGGGCGCAGAGGTATTGCAGGTGGGGCGTGACATCAACGGGATTTAAAAAGTTTTTCCCCCCTAGATTCTGTCGTTGTGAATCCTTCACTGCACTGTAAATTAAATCAACCAGCTCCCCCCTCTCACAAAATTAAACACACCCAAATAAATTAGCAATTGTGATCATCATTGTAAACAGAACCGGGACCTGGAACATTGGGCTGGGAGTTTGACGTTGGATTATATCGCAGCAGAATAAAACGAGCTGAAGTAGCCGCATTATCAGAGATTCCATCTACAAAATGTACAAATATCTAAAAAGATCAGGGAACGTTTCAGAGTCAGAGAAGTCACACGGTCAACCACGGAGGAAATACAGGGATGAGTATCTTGCTCTATATTTATTTTATTTTTTTATTTTGTATTTTTGAAAGCTTTGTAAATTTGATAAAACTACAACTTTTATTTTCTCCCACTGTTAGCTGAAGTTCTACATGTAGCAACTACTGACAGCATATATTTCTGAGCCGGTTTTATACCAGTGCGCAACCCCTTTTTCCAACTAATTTATACCCTTAAAAACTTGTAGACTAACTCAGCTATTTAAATAAATAAAACACTTTAAAAATCAGGCGTGGTCACCATTCTGTTGGGGCGATAAAAGCATGGGGGGCTTGTGTATGCTCCTTTGTCCAAAGTGGGGAATGATAAAAAAAAGTTTGAGAAACACTGTTCTAAAGCAACATTTAAAGCTGAGGACACTGAATTTCAGTGACCAGCGGGTAGGTAAAAATGTCATCAGTCACATGTATGTGTGTTATGTATGGCATAATAGATGGATTGATTGATATTTACTTTTAATCAGATATTTGAGCTTTTGAGGGTGATAGAGGAGATCACTGGTGTTGGAGCCAAGATAAGGAGAGGGGAGATAAGGCTGATAGACTTTGTCTTTGACGTGATGCTCCCTGAGGTAAGATGGTCACTAGCTTGCATGGGAAATGGGAGGAGATTATAAGGCAATTGTGGTCTATATTTCATTCCTCTGGAATGTATAAAAGGTGCATCATTCTGTAAAGCACAACAAGGTATGAACGAGTCATTTATTTGTTTTTCAGATCCTGATAAGCATCCTGGAGGAGGGAGGAGTGACACGTCTCACAGCTGAGCTGATGATGGCCAGAGGCAATCCTTTTTAGTTCATAACCTCCAGACTCCATTTGGTCTTTTTTGTTGTTGTTTTTTTGTTGTTGTTTTTTTGTTCAGTTTCAATGATAAAGTAATTGAGAATAATAAAGTGTACTGCAAAAATAACAGTTAAGTTCTTATTGCTTTTAGTGTGATGGTGTTGTGAAAACTTGATTAATTTCTGAAGAAAATTGCAATGTTTTAACAGGGTGGGGTTTTTTGGGGGGAAGGAAAAATCATGATTGATTGACAGTTGATGAGTTGTTCCGGAAGAAGACTTATGCCTGAATACTGTTGTTTCCTAACTGTTTCGTGTTGGAGGACGTGAAGAATCATTCATTGTTTTCACAGCTATTATAGCATTCTTTTCTGGACAATCGGCCCCACAAATAGCAATTTTGATCAGTTTATATCCAGTCTAGCCCATTACCAGCTGAAGCCGGTATTGTACTTTGTTTTACTCCTGTTCCTCCTGGAGTCGCTTACTGGAAGTCTGAGGTGTAGAGTGTGAAGAGAAATGGGGAGAGTACATTCCCTTGTGTTGTTCCTGTGTTGCTGACAACCATATCAAGAGACAATCTTTCAGTCTCACACTGATCTGTAAAGAAGTCATACATCCAGATGTTTGTGGAGTTATCCACATTTATGGAGCTTCTTGCATAGCAGCAACTGAACTGTTTCAAAAACACTGGAAAAATAAAAGAACATGAGCCTCAAAGTGCTGCCTGATTGGTCCAGATGAGAGTGGGCTCTCTGAACCAGGAAGATGACGGTGTCCTCAACTCCAAGAACATTATGATAAACAAACTGTAATGGACTGTGAAAGGTGTTGACTTTGAGGTGAGGCCAACAAAGTCCTGTGGACTGTTATATTGTTAGTGTTTACCTGGATTAAAGAAACATAACCAAACAAATAACCACCAACAATAACCACCTGCTCTACTGCTGTAAAGCACAACTGGAGTGTGTTGGATAAATACAAAGCAGGGATAGATTTATACACCAGGAATGTAAAACAAAATCCCAAAGAAAATCTGTGCAATATATATATATATATATATATATATATATATATATATATATATATATACATACACACACACAGACACACACACACACACACACACTTGCTCTTGATTCCGGAACATTCAGTGCTCAGGTGAAATTGACTAAACACATCATGATACACTGAATTGAATCATGAATAAAGCAGTTTCATTAGATGGTATTTCATTTCAAACAATAATATAATCACATAAAACATCTAAATAACTCATATGTCAGTTAGTCTTGGTCTGCTGGTGTTTAAAATGTGAACATGATTATGAAGATGAATGTTTAAATACAAGCTGGTGCTGAATCTGAACATTAAGATTCATGGGTTAGAGACACTTCTTTTGGTTTATTTGTGGTGAATCATCTTGTTACAAAACAGGATGTTCTGTGATAAGTTCTTAAATAAGTTTATCAGTAAACGTTAAGTGATACACAAGCCAAATATCCATGAATCTGTGTTTATTTGTTATATTCAAACTACATCTAGGGGTGGATTTAAAACCAGAGTATCATAAGAATATTCATAGTCTTCAACTGAAAATCAGATTCATCTACATCTTATAATGTTTGTAATGTTTTGTAATGATTATTGAATGTCGGCCTCGTAAGTTACGTGGTTGCAAAAACAAAAACAAAAAGTCATTTAATTGAAATGAAATACTATATATATCCATCCATCCATCCATTTTCTTCCGCTTATCCGGGGTCGGGTCGCGGGGGCAGCAGTCTAAGCAAAGAGACCCAGACTTCCCTCTCCCCAGCCACTTGTTCCAGCTCCTCGGGAGGAACCCCAAGGCGCTCCCAGGCCAGCCGAGAAACATAGTCCCTCCAGCGTGTCCTGGGCCTTCCCCTGGGCCTCCTCCCGGTGAGACGTGCCTGAAACACCTCACCAGGGAGGCGTCCAGGAGGCATCCTGACCAGATGCCCGAGCCACCTCAACTGACTCCTCTCGATGTGGAGAAGCAGCGGCTCTACTCTGAGCCCCCTCCGGATGACTGAGCTTCTCACCCTATCTCTAAGGGAGAGCCCAGACACTCTGCGGAGGAAACTCATTTCAGCCGCTTGTATCCGTGATCTCGTTCTTTCGGTCACCACCCAGAGTTCGTGACCATAGATGAGGGTAGGAACGTAGATCGACCGGTAAATCGAGAGCTTCGCCTTTTGGCTCAGCTCTCTCTTCACCACGACAGACCGGTAGAGCGCCCGCATAACTGCAGATGCCCCACCAATCCGTCTATCAATCTCCCGCTCCATTTTTCCCTCATTCGTGAACAAGACCCCCAGATACTTAAACTCCTCCACTTGGGGAAGGACCCCATCCCCGACCCGGAGGAGGCACCCCACCCTTTTCCGGCTCAAGACCATGGCCTCGGATTTGGAGGTGCTGATTCTCATCCCAGCCGCTTCACACTCGGCTGCGAACAGCTCCAGCGAAAGCTGTAGATCACGCTCCGATGAAGCCAACAGGACCACATCATCTGCAAAAAGCAAAGACCCGATCCTGAGGCCACCAAAACGGATCCCCTCAACGCCTTGGCTGCGCCTAGAGATCCTGTCCATAAAAGTTAGGAACAGGATCGGTGACAAAGGGCAACCTTGGCGGAGTCCAACTCTCACTGGAAACAAGCCCGACTTACTGCCGGCAATGCGAACCAAACTCTGGCACCGGTCGTACAGGGACCTAACAGCCCGTATCAAGGGGCCCGGTACCCCATACTCCCGGAGCACCCCCCACAGGGCCCCCCGAGGGACACGGTCGAACGCCTTCTCCAAGTCCACAAAACACATGTAGACCGGTTGGGCGAACTCCCACGCACCCTCCAGGACCCTGCTGAGGGTGTAGAGCTGGTCCAGTGTTCCACGGCCAGGACGAAAACCGCATTGTTCCTCCTGGATCCGAGCTTCGACTATCCGTCGGACCCTCCTCTCCAGAACCCCTGAATAGTTTCAGCCTGCTTCCAGATTGGAAGGCGTGCTGGTGGGATTGAGGAGGTCTTCGAAGTATTCCATCCACCGACCCAAAACGTCCCGCGTCGAGGTCAACAGCACACCATCCCCACTGAAAACAGTGTTGGTGGCAGACCGCTTTCCCCCCCTGAGACGCCGGATGGTGGACCAGAATCGCTTCGAAGCCGTACGGAAGTCGTTTTCCATGGTCTCTCCAAACTCCTCCCACGCCCGAGTTTTTGCCTCAGCAACCATCCGAGCCGCATCCCGCTTGGCCTGTCGGTACCTATCAGCTGCTTCAGGGGTCCCACAAGCCAAAAAGACCCGGTAGGACTCCTTCTTCAGCCTGACAGCATCCCTTACCGCCGGTGTCCACCAGCGGGTTCGGGGGTTGCCGCCGCGACAGGCACCGACCACCTTGCGGCCACAGCTTCGGTCAGCCGCCTCGGCAATGGAGGCGCGGAACATGGTCCACTCGGACTCGATGTCCCCCGCCTCCCCCGGGACATGTTCAAAGTTCTGCCGGAGGTGCGAGTTAAAGCTCCTTCTGACAGGAGACTCTGCCAGACATTCCCAGCAGACCCTCACAACACGTTTGGGCCTTCCAGGTCTGTCCGGCGTCCTCCCCCACCACCGGAGCCGACTCACCACCAGGTAGTGGTCAGTGGACAGCTCTGCCCCTCTCTTCGCCCGAGTGTCCAAAACATGCGGCCGCAGATCAGATGAGACGACAACCAAGTCGATCATTGAGCTGCGGCCTAAGGTGTCCTGGTGCCAAGTGCACATATGGACACCTTTATGCTTGAACATGGTGTTTGTTATGGACAATCCATGACGAGCACAGAAGTCCAATAACAAGACACCACTCGGGTTCAGATCGGGGGGGCCATTCCGCCCAACCACACCCCTCCAGGTCTCACTGTTATTGCCCACGTGAGGGTTGAAGTCCCCCAGCAGAACAAGGGAGTCCCCAGGAGGAGCACTCTCCAGCACCCCCTCCAAAGACTCCAAGAAGGGTGGGTAATCTAATCTGCTGTTTGGCGCGTAAGCACAAACAACAGTCAGGACCCGTCCCCCCACCCGAAGGCGGAGGGAGGCCACCTATACTATATATATATATATATATATATATATATATATATATATATATATATATATATAAATATACATAAAATCTATCTATCTATCTATCTATCTATCTATCTATCTATCTATCTATCTATCTATCTATCTATCTATCTATCTATATCAACGATATGGCGGATGAACGGGGCTGGGCTGACTCTGGTGGGTAGGACTGACTCTGACTCTGGTGAGTGGGGCTGACTCTGGTGCAGCTCCACCTTCTGGTGCAGCTCCGCCTTTGTGGTTCTGCAGCGAGCATCACTTGCAATATTCAGGTTTAGTAGAAGTAATAGATTAAAAATAAATATAAAAAAATGTAGCCTATGAAATTATTTTAATTTGTCATTAGCTACACAATTAAAACGTATTGTGGAAGATTATCATTTAAAACATGAATGCAATGTTATTAGTTTTTTTATCAGAAATTTTTTTTTGATATCACATATCATTATTAAACAGGTCCTGTGATCAAAGGTGGGTAGCAACTAGTTACATTTACTCTGTTAACAAATATTTGAGTACCTTTTCGGAGAAAATGTACTTTTAGGAGTAGTTTTAATAAAACCGTGCTTTTTACTTTTACTGGAGTAATGTTATTATGAAGTATTGCTATTCATACTTGAATAAACTTTCTAGATGTCGTACCCACTGTGAATAAATCAACTGAATGAAAAAGAAACATGTTAAAAAAAACACACAGACACACACCTACAGTTTATTGAAGGAAATCATTTGTTTCTACATAAAACTTTGTTATTCTAATGCTATTCTCTATCTGTTGACATTGTTGTTGCATTTTGAGGTCAAGTGAATATACATTAAACGCCCTATATTTTTTGATTGGAACTACTTTTTCTATTATATTGAAAAAACTGACTTTGAAAAAAAAGAAAAAAGAAAAAACTGACTTTGAAAAGTGTTTCCTCAACTTAAAATGCGTTAATTTGCAAATATGTTATTATATATATATATATATATATATATATATATATATATATATATATATATATATATATATATATATATATATATATATATATATATATATATATATATATATATATATATATATATTATTCTGGTCTTTAAAATACCAGAATTTGCCAATAATGTTGGCATTTTTGTCTGTCTGATGACATCACCACCACCACAGAGATCTTCTTTAAGGACTGCAATTAAACAAACAATGATCTCTAAAAAGATTTAAATACTAAACACATTCAAAAATAACCAGTTAAATATCTAATTATTTAAATCTGCCTTGACAAAAAAGTTATTCTTTTTTTTTACAAAGTTACCATAACCTATAATTACTTAATAGTTATTTCATGCTTGAAGACAAACTGAGTTTCTAGATGCAAAGACAGAATAAACGATTGCAATTTAACACAGTAAAAACTACTCTTATGTGTCTAAGCATTCTTCCTCCTGCTTTAAGTGCATGCTCTGGATTTCACACCCCACACTTATGTCAGCAACAAAAACAAGTGCAACATCATAAAACTTCAGAGCACATGAGATGCTCTTGAGTGAACATTGATGGTATCCTCCGTGTCCAACATCCTGATGTCATGCTATAAAGAACATTCCTGGTCCACTAATGGCCCATAGATCACTCATCTGAAAGGCCCAGAACATGCCCACTGTGTTTTTCACAAGTTCCATAGGTTAAAGTGAAACTGTCAAACATTAATGCAGCTCTTCTGTTAGATGAATTAATGCACTTGTGGCAATAAAGGTATAGGAGTAAGGGGTACATTTTTTATGCATTAATTTCTAATGTGCTTCTCTGTTGTAAATGAAAATGAGAGGGTTGAGAAGCAGGAGTAAATGCAGTGGTAATAGGTCTGGAACTGCTGAGGAGGTAGATTCAATGTACTTAATGCTCCAATTATTTATATTTTACATTCCATAAATGTGGTATGCTTCTTTTTTTTATTCAGTTAATGTTAAAAGCAGCCAAGTTTTCAAAAGAAAGTTTAAAAAATGTGTGCTGTTGCTTTTATGTCTCTGGTGCTTTTGCTCACATTTACCAGTGTCCATTTTAATTGTTCAAGTTGTAGAATACAAATCTACTGGTCCAGAACTTTTCAAGACACTGGCTGTATGTTTTAGGTCATTATCCTGCTGGAAGGAGAAATTTCCGCCACAGTCTCATGTCTTCTGCAACCGGTGTAGGCGATGACTCAATGCAATTTGCTGGATTTCCTTAGATTGAGAACTTTTCTTTAAACTAATTTGAACAATGAACCGAACTTAAGGTACTGTTTGATAACTAGGATCAATTGGAATGTATATTAGATTGGAATGAAATTACTTTTTTGCAAAGGGATTTGTTGTGAATTTGTGCAATATAAATAAACTGAACTGAATTTACCAGGTTTTTTTCCAGGATCGTCCTGTAGTTAGCTCCATCCATCTTCCCATCAGCTCAGACCACTTTCTCTGTCTCTGCTAAAGAACAGGATGCCCACACCATTACGCTGCCACCACCGTGTTTCAGAATGGGGATGGGGATGCTGACTAATGCAGCTCCTGCAGAGTTAACATAGGCCTCTTGGCTGCTTCCCTGCTTAATGCTCTCCTTGCTCTACCTTTCAGTTTAGGTGGACAACCATGTCTCAGTACATTTGCAGGCTGTGCCACACTCCATTTTGAGATGATGGACTGAATTGTGCTCTAGGAGATGTTCTAATCTTAGGGTATTGTTTTTATAACCTAACCCTGCTCAAAGCTTTTCTGCATCTTAATTCATGATCTACACAGCTGTACATTTTCGACTACTACTCTCCAGTTGTATTACAGTAAATTCTGTTATTTCGACTGTTAACTTTGTTTTCTCTCCATATACCTGGTCTGGTATCCTGCTTGGATGGGGGACATCTACTGGGATGATGGTCCCAGTAACTGAACATCCACCATGTCATGTTATCAACTTTTTACTTTCTGTAACATAGAAAGTAGCCTACTCTTATATCAGATCTTCTGTTCCTTCTGTGTCTCTGCTCTGTCTTCTCAAACCCCCAGACGGTCGTGGCAGATGGCCGCTCCTACTGAGCCTGGTTCTGTTGGAGGTTTCTTCCTGTTAAAGGGGAGTTTTTCCTCTCCACCGTCGCTACATGCTTGCTCAGTATGAGGGATTGCTGTGGTTGGAAAGTCTGCATCAACGGGGCCCAACCTCACGCCAATGACTGACGCAATCTGCTGGGATTCCTTAAATAGGAAACTTTTTAACTGATTGGAATCTCTGTATAAATGTATTGAAATGACTTCTTGTTAAGTGCCTTGAGAATGCATCTGTTGTGAATCGGCGCAACATAAATATACTGAATTGATCCTTGCTTTTCATAATGCTCTATATTCACTCATGCTAATCATGACTATGCTGTAATTTAAACCATCCGCTTGGATCTCTAGCTGTATGTTTATGGTCATTCTCCTGCTTGAAGGTGATTCCCTGTCCCAGTCTCTCTCTAACTGATTTTCATTCAGTATTCCCCTGTATTTTGCTTAATCTATCAATCTAACCTTCCCTGTCCCTGCTAAAACAAAAGGATCCCCACACCATGATGCTGCCACTACCATGTTTTACCTTAAAGACATGTTCAGCGTGATACCTAGTGTTAGTTTTGCACGTAGGCCAAACGGTCTTAAATTCTAAATACAGATAGTTGCACTTGATTCTATTTAGAGGCATCACGGTAATGGGGACTACATACAAATGTACACATTTATCATATTTTAATTTGTAAAGAGCAATACAAAATATAAATTGTTTTCTCTCCACTTTACAGGTACACACTGCATTGCACTGCTACTAAAATACATGAAATGTGGTCGTAACTTGGCAAAACTGGGGTCAAAAAAGTTCACACCAGGCATCACAGTTTAAAGTGCAGATTTAAAGTTCCTTATACTCATATTCACTAGGTGCGAAGTATATTTATTTTAATACATTAGTCAGCTGCAAACCTGAACACAAAGTACTGCAACGGTGACTCCCGCTAAACAAATTCCTCCCAATCAGCCTCCCAGATAATGAGGGGAAACTTTGGAACCGCTTGCTCAGTTAAAACCACAGCATAAAAACCACTTCAAGAAAGGGCTACAATCAGTGTAAAATGATACCCTTTACACATGTATTCAGATTGATATTTGTAATTATCTTGTCTTCCCTTTTATATTTTAAGAAAGCTAGTCAGTCAGTAAATTGGTATCTGAATTAGTATCTAAATCTTAATGTGTTAATTGCTATTCCAGGCAATTATTATGGTATTAAAGCATTAAGATTACCCCACATTCAGTAAAAGATGACTCCCTTTCGAGTCAATGGATGGAGCAAATGTTCCTGAACAGTATATGCTTAATCTTATCAAGGTGTAGTTGTATACTTGCAAAGCAGGGCTTTGTTTTACATCAAGTTATCAGAAACCTACCCTTTGCCTTGTGTTTTAAAACTTGATAAAACTGTCTTGTAAATGCTTGAGAAAAACAAAGACAGACCTCATGAATCCTTTAGGTTATTTTGCTTTTTACTCATATGAAACATTTCTTACAAAAATACATTTCTTAGAAAAACATTACTAGTTCTATTACAGCTACCATAACCTTGTGTACAAACACATAGAGGAGAGATCAAAGTTGTGAAATAGTGATAAAAGATATAAAGGCCGATAGAGCAAGTGGTACAAAGAAATCAGTGTGGAAATACAAACCTTTAAGGCATGTTGCACCAAAGCAAGAAAACTGTTTTAAAGGGGGAATGAAACACTGAAGTTTAGGACTATACCAGTTCGTTGTTCATCAAGGGATTTCCTGTCCTCCTAACAAAGCAAAACTTATTCCTGTCAACTCTAAGGTTCACTGTGGTGGAGTTAAAATGGATACATTTGACAACCGGGTTAAATAAACACAGCAGGACTTCATGGTCCTTCCTGAATGTCCATCATTATGTTTTTCTTGGGAGTTTTGTAGAACGCAAAAAAACTAAACAATTATGGATAGCTGCAGACCACTAACAAATCAATTCAGTTCAATCACTGCAATTTACCTTCAGCACATTTTCATACTCAGCATATTCTACGAGTATTGGGAAAATTGCGCTACGAAGCCACAAAATAAATTCATCTTTTGCCACAGTACTATAATCTCACACTGAAAAATTTAAGAAATACAACCTTTAAGTTTAATCAGTTGGGGGGGAAATCCAACATTTATCAACACCTCTGACTATTTATTTAAAATAACTGTAACTAAAGCATAAGCAATCCACTTCCTTCTGTTTCCCTGGGGTATAAATATTATGACACAGAGGTCCATTTTTCTGTCCTACTCCTCCAAATTGGGAAAAACAAGAGGACATACAAGTAAGGTAAATGTGAATTGATCAGCATAAGAGAAAAAACAGACAATGCTGGTGGAGGACCCAGGTTTATCTTATTATGCACAGTGAGAAAAATGATGAAGGATGTTAAAGAGCTCCAAAAAATGATGAAAATATTTCAGTGAGAGAATAAGCTATTGCAGTAAAATATGAAAATACTTCATGGCTCTTGCACACGTCTTCACCAGGGGAGCTCGTAAATGTAGAGGGCGCTTTACTTACTGGACACCAATAGATTTGTGTGCAACAGCTTCACCCCAATACCTCAAACCTACAGCAGTCTAAGGTTTTGCACACATTGGCCTGAAGGACACTTTCACATTCATAACGTGTTTGTTTTCTCTACAGAAACCTTTTAAAATATAGCATTTCTGCTCTAACACTACTGTAAAATGAGCAGGTAAAAACAAAAAGCATCACTGCTTTTTTCCTTGCCTCCTCTTTCCGTTCAGTCTTGCTGAATTATTTTAAATCCGTGGCATCTGCTCTAGAGAAACTCTATAGCCTGCTACCAAAGCGAGTAAATATCACACATTTTCAGTTTTATGCTTTGTTGATAGCAAACTGGAATCACACAATATTTACAAAATAGGAAAACCGTGTAAGTTTGGTTTCAAGAATTATACTTTTTCAAAAGGAAATAAATGTTTCTCTTGACCCTTCTTCTCTCGGTTTGTCGTCGTCTTCTTCTTCTGTTTGCTCGGACTCGCATCCTCCTCTGCTTGTCTGTTTTGGGGCCAGGACAACGCCAGAGTCTCAGATGCCGTCTTAGCTCCAGAAGGATCAACTTCAACCCCCTCCTCATCAGAAGAGAAACCTCCATCCTCCTCTCCATGAGCAAGGCTCGCCAGGCCCTGGCTTTTCTGGCTGTAACGCTGCTTGAGCTTCTCTCTGATCAGGAGTCCCTTCACCAGCAGGGTCCAGCTGGCAATCGCTCTCTTTTCTTTTTTCTGGGAGCCAGAAAGAAAGATGAAAACAAGCTCAAACTTGAGTTCTCCAGCTATACAGGTTTTAAATGGCTGGTTTGACTTTAGCTTGAAAAAAAAATAATCTAACTACTTTTAACTAGAATCCAAAGGTACAAAGAGACGGACGGAGGTACAAATGGATGGATGGACTGACTGATGGACGGATCAAAAATTTAGACAATGGAATAGTAAATATCCAGACTTTTCCAGACTCTGTCTGACCTCGTGGGAAACCTGAAGTTAAAAACATTTTCCAGTACTCTTAAAAAAAAAAAAAAACATTTATATAAATCAACCCTAGAAAGATCCACACCTCTTTTTCTTTCTGTTTCTGGATCTCCTGCTCCTCCACCCAGGCAGCTCGGAGAACCTCCTCATCCTCTTCACACACAATGTAGCCATCAGTCCTGAAACACACAGAAAAAGAAGGGTTTCATTTAACAAATAATGAAATACATGACCAAAAAATACAAAAACTAATCATGATGGCCTACTGTACTGGAAGTGAGAGCTGTTGTAAAGCTAGAGCCCGTAGGTGAAAGTAAAGTATCTGCTCCTGTTGTGTTTAAATCCTCAGTAGGGTCTTACACAGCGTGCGAGTATCCTCCGTGGTAGTCGAAGCCCGTGACTGCAGGGGCAGCATCCAGGTCCAGCTTCCGGGCCACCCGGTGCAGGTTGGGCAGTCTCAGGTGAACGCAGCCCACCGGGATCATACAGGCTTTAAAAAGGTACACGTTTCCATAATCATTGCGGGGAACCTGAACAGGACAGACAGGAAATAACAGAATTATGCTGAAAGGTTTGCATGTTTCACTTTTAATTCAGCCTTTATCAAACAGGATAGGACCGATTTTTGATGGGATTTTATAGCTGTGCTGATAAATTTACATTGGTTTGGCACAATTTCATTTCTTTTGGTCATTTGTCAAAAAGTATGAACATCAAGGCAAAACTCTTTCTATCACCTTTGGTTAGTGGTTAGGGGAAGATATTTATTATCAAACAACTGTGTTTCCTCTATTTTGTATCATGATGATAACAGAAACTACCCAAATACATAAGCTGGTTCTTAATATAGTGTATAGACCCCATAAACATCAATGACGGCTTGAAATCTTTTGCGTGGATCAAGCTCTTTATTTTCTCAGATGATAAAGTTCCCTATTCTTCTTAGCAAAAAAAATCCAATATCTGGGAGTTTTTGGTCTGTCTTGCATGAGCTGCACGTTTGAAATCTCTCCAAATGGGCTCAGTTATAGTGAGGTCAGGACACTGAGATGGCCTTTGCTTTTTTCCTGTTGTAGCCAATGATGGGTCGGCTTGGCCTTGTGTTTGTAGACCTTTGTAGATCACACATCTCCATTAGTGCTCCACCTCTGTTTCTCAAGATGGAAATGGTGTACTTTTCTTTATAGGCCCTGTTGACTTCTCTCCAAATGTAGCATTTTTTTTTTTTTTTTTTACATTTTAGTCTCATTGCTCCATTTAACTTTTGGTTTAGAGGTTTTATAAAATGTCTCTGTGCCTTACGGTCTAGAATCGGCTTTCTTCTGGTGACTGGACCACAAAGCTCATAGCAAACAGACACACCACTTTTTTTGTATCCTGTATGTCAGCTAAGGTTATTTATGGGTTTGTTGTTCTTTGCATCCTGAATAACTGTCATGGCAGTCGTGATGGAAATTCGCATTGATTTCAGTAGAATCCGTAATTTACTACTTCTTACATTTTCATATTCTCTAAAATAACAAAAAGTCAGAAAGTCTCTTAGAGCATGCAAACTTGTGAGTACAGCCGGATAGGTTTTCTTGATAATGCTAAGACAACATCTTTAGTCCATGTAGTCAACTAAGGCAGCTACCTTCCCATCCACAGCTATGGGCGGTTGGTAATCTTCAGTCTGCCATTCTCCAAACAGAGGAAGGTCCTTCTCCTCCTTCATCTTGGACATCATCCTGGCCTTTCTGGAACGGTTGGAGAAGCCCTTCACCATCTGATAAGGTTTTGAATAATATTGGGAAACAATCGTCATTAAAAACAGTTTGCATCTGGATTCTGTCACTGATTGGACACATTTAAAACATGAGGAACAGGGCCATGTTTTTATTTAAAGGATTCCTCAAACAGGATCTAGGTATGGTGTCACCTTGTAAGGCTCCTCTCCAAGTCGAACAGTTCTAGCTTCTTTCAGCCATGTTTCTCTAGAATGGAGGGTGTGCACACAATCTCTAACAAAGAAGAAGGCAAACATATTACTTTCCCCCCACTTCTAAAGTGCTACTTTACTTGACAATAGTAGACAATTTACTGACATGTAGTGACAACAGAATTATTTTTAAAGATTTTTTTCTGCAGTTCATAACCTCCTAAGGCCCTTACATCTGTTTGACAACTGGTAAACAGTGATTCTCGGAGGTTTACATTCACTCATAATGGGCATGAATGTTATCAATGTTGGCCTTTATTTAACTTATTTCAGCAACTCTTTCAGTGATGAATGACTTTACATAAAAATGGCTTCATTATTTTTTTTAAACAAGAATTATTTGCACAAGAAAGCCTTTATTGTGGATTTTCTCTAATCCAGACACGGTCAAAATTACACATGCAGGTTCAAATGTATACATACACTCCCACTAATGTTTGTTTGATTGGCCCTTCGCTATTTCTATCTTGATATAATAACTTTGGCAGCTATCAACGATCTTCTGGGATAATTCTGGCATAGTATTGGACCTCTCCTCCTATCAGAATAATTTCGTTTTCCAGAAAGGACCCACTTTTGTTGGCCGTTTCGGAAAGGCCATTCCAGAACTTAATGTTAGCCTGCTCTATCTAACCAGTTTTGATCTGTGCTTTGAATCGATGTGATGCTGGAACTACCAACTGTATCCATGTTTTAAACATCTAGGTGAATTTAAAGAATCTGGACATTATCTAATTTCTTTTTCCCATCTACTGTGTGTATTATAACAATACAACTGGCAGCAAAACAGCCCCACTGCATGATACGTCCACCACCGTGCTTGAGAGGCCTCATAAAACATTTGACTTGTCCGTGAGGGAGGCCTCAAATTCAAAGCCCAATCTGACACCGATGTGCCAGCAGTTTCCAGCTTATGACAACCCTAACCAGTATTTTTCCCCCATCTGAGGGTGACAGTTTAGATCTTCTCCCAGAACCCGACGTAGTTCTGAAACATCTAATGTAAAATAATTCCACTATTGTACAATTGTTGTAATCAATCCTGGAATCTGCAGTTTAGAAACAGCTTCAAAAGATTCCCCCAGTTGGTACCAAGCAACAAATCTCCTACTTGGCTCTTTATGGAGTTCCCTGGACTTTCCCAATCTTCAAACCTGTTTTGTCAGGCTTCTTTCTGTTCAGTGGTTACCAATCAGGCTTTAAGACCGGCTGTTAACTTAGAACAGTTAAAATAGGAGAGCACCAGATTATGCAAGAGGCCTTGTGAGTCGCAGAGCTCTCCATGGACTGACCTTATATCCAGAGCAAGCATGATAATGGATTAACCCTGGAGAAATACATGCAATTGTGTTAGATCAGTAAAATGAATGTTTCTAGAACAAAGCCAAGACGTTCTTGTTTTCTGTCTTTTGGGTTTGTTTTTTTCTTTTATCTTAATTTTTTTTTAAATGTTTATTCTAAAGGTTTCTTCAAATATATTCTACATACATCTATGATCACAGAGATTTTCCTCTATTATTATGTGGGGTACTTGCTCTGTAAAGCACATTGACGAAGTGTTCTGTGTATTTGTAACAATAGTAGAGTTAATATGGAGAATAGATTTAAAAACAACAGAGCGCCATCAGGTGGACACTGAAGGACATGGACTCTGAAATCTTTAGGCTATTATTTACAGTATAAACATGTTCAACCAGTTTGTTCTTGTTAAGAAATTATCTTTTCTTTATGCAAAAACAAACAAAAAACAAACAAAAAAAACTTAAGCATTAATGAAAATACTCTAAACCAGTATTTTCCAACCCTACTCCTCAAAGGCACAGTGCCCTGCATGATTTAGATGTTTCGCACATTCTCTACACCTGATTTAAATTGATGGCTGATTAACAGGCTATTGTTGAACTGCTGTCATCCCATGTTAAAGCATGCAATCATCCAAAACATGAAGGGTAGGGTGCCTTGAGGACCAGGGTTTGGGAAACAATGATCTAACAATTTAAACATTGATATTCATCTCCTTTAAAAGGTATAAATGTCTAGGGCTGGGTAACATCTGGGTAGCAGATCAAAGAGGAGAGCGGAAGAACTGACCTGGAGTACACAGGTTCTCCTCTGCAGTATCCGAGTACAGTGGCTGTTGAAGGGTAGAGGGCTTCATACTTCAGCAGGTGTCTCTTTAGGGCATACAGAGGGTGGTTCTTATACTCTGCTATGGAGGTCGGCATGGGTTTGTTCAGCAGCTTATGCTGGAGCTGGGAAGGGAGGGGAAATGTAGAACAAAAATACACAGTTTGGGTTCTGGTAAAATGCATAAAGTGTGCATTTTCTTTTCCTAGAGCCTAGTGTTTGGACTTTGACAGGGCCATTCTAATGCATTAATATGCCTTGATCTAAACCTTCTCGTTGTAGCTCTGGCTGCATGTTTAGGATTGTTATTTTGCTGAAAGGTGAATTGCAACCCCAGTCTGAATTTTTCTGCAGTCTCAACACAAGGGGGTCAAATTCCAGTCCACGAGGGACGGTGTCCAGCAACTTTTAGATGCGTCCCTGGTCAAACACATGACGTCCAATGGCTAAATGACCTCTTCAGCAAGCAATCAAGTTCTGCAAAGTCCTACTAATGAGCTATCCGATAGATGAAGGTGTGTCGAAGCACAAATCCATGCTAAAGCATCAGGACTTTGGCCCTTGAGGACTGGAGATTGACACCGCTGCTCTATCAGTTTTTCTTCCAGGACCACCCTGCATTTAGCTCCATCCATCTTCCCGTCATCTCTGACAAGCTTCTATGCCACTGCTGAAGAAAAAACATCCCCACAGCATGATGCTGGTTCTGGGTGTCTGCTTTCCTCCACACATACCGAATTGGACAAAAAGGTACCTTAATGTTTGCAAATGCACCACAGACTTTGCAGTATTGGTCCAAGCAACAAAATTAGAAGGGTTATTACAATCATTCAGGAAATAAATTTCTTTCAAAGCTTCTACACATCTACAAATGCTGAGATACAAAGATGAGGCGTTTGCAGCGGATCGTTGGAACATACCTCCTTCTCCTCCTTTTTGTCCCTCTCATCCTCTGGTCCCATGAACGGCTCCAGCGTTTCCTCCCACCACTCATCGTCCACACGCCTCTTCCGGGACGCCGTCATCCAGGTAGGATCGTACTTCCTTCCCAGGTCCTTTAAAAAGCCGTCTCCGTCCACCGCCACAATGTAGGTCAGCGGCGAGGTGGCGTTCTGGGAGCAGAGGTGAGGAACTCCGACTCCATGCTCCACGTCCACGCAAACCCATGAAGATGATTTGTCCAGGTAGACCTCTAACCACTCATCAGCTCCTGGCCCTTCTTTCTTCTGCCCGCTGCGTCTCTTCGTTCTGCTGGTCGTCCCGTCTCCGTCTCCATCCTCTTCTTTTCCTTCCTCCCACTCACGGTCCTCATTTTTCTCCGACTGTTTCCCGCCACTGCTCCTTCTCTTTGGAGCTGCAGTATTTTGGGTTTTGGGTGTCTTTGCAGTGCTCTTCCCACTCCCCATCCTCTTTTTGGCAGATTTGGTCCTGGTTTCGAAATCCTCGCTGTCGTCCTCACTGGTTTCCTGAAATTCCTCAGACTCACTAATGACCTCTTCCTCACCCCCCTCGCTGCTGCTCTCCTCTTTGTAGTGGACCTTTGAGGCGACGCTGCGGCGCTTTGAATTTTTCGGTCTCTGTCCTCCAGATAACACAGGGCTCTCCTCCTCCTTCATTTCCTTTCCCTTTGCTTTCTTGCCTCTGCTGCCCCCTGTGATTTTCCCACCTCCAGCTGGTCTCTTGGTGCCAGGAGAAAATTTTGTCTCAGGAGAGTTGGTCTTGGTGCTCTCCTTTCCTTCTCGGGCACCAGTTGAGGTTCTAGCCTCTTTGGACTGAAAAAAATGTGATATTCACAGTCATTAGTAGTGCCCTTACAGGTTTTTTCAGCTGTTTACTGTATATCACACCTAAATGTTTCAGGTCAGGCTAATTTTAATATCAAAATGTAGTTTTCAGATGGCAATTTAATTTATTTAGGGACAGAAAAAGCAACTGTGACCTGGTCCTATTTAAAAACAATGGGCCAACAGAGTTCAATGTCAGTAGCTACACTCAGGCCTGATTACTGCCAGATCCACCTGTAGAATCAAGAAATATCTTAAACATAACCTGTCAGAGGTGGGTGGACTACCCAAAAATTGTACTCAGGTAAGAGTGGCACTATTTACTCTTTACTTTACTCACGTAAAAGTAAAAAGTGGCCGTCCAAGAAATTATTCAAGTAAGAGTAAAAGTCATTTTAATAAATAGTAGTAATAGTAGTAAAAGTATTTGGTAAAAAGGCTACTTAAGTACTGAGTAAACTGATCAAAACATCTGTTCTAATATTTTACAATGATATCATCAGAACAAGAAAAAAAACAAACACAAAAAATTAAGTCACTTGAAAAGTCTGATATTTTAAAGACTAAAATGAAAAACAAAATACAAATAAACACAAAATATCAAAATAAGGCAGAAGAAACAGTATTCCACATCAATTGTTTTCAATATAAAAACAATGCTTACAGAAGATAATGTGCATATTTGCAAGTATGTATGTAAGTGAAAATATGTAGTGTTTACTGAATCTTTTTGACCTGCAAAGGGCTTAGTAGATGGAAAATAATATTGAAACAGAAAAGCTGCTGTACAAACAAGAGGTCTCGCCTTAGTATAAACTGTATTTTTTTGGTCAAAATATGTTTGTTCTTCATTGAGTGAAGTTACTTGCACTGGGGAGAGTATCCAAAACTTTTTAGTAAGAGTAGCGATACTTCATAGTGATATCACTCAAGTAAAAGTATCAAGTACAGTATGGTAAAACTACTCCTAAAGGTAACACCCCCACCCCCCAAAACTTTTTTTTTAATCAAGTAAATGTAACTGAGTAAATGTAATTAATTTACTACCCACCTCTGGAACATGTGTAATGACATGAAGTCAGAGAAATGCTTGTACCTTTGCAGATGGAGGCTTGAAAGGAACTGGGTGCAAAGAAAGAACCAGTCGACAGAAGAGCTGCAGAGATCTCAGGAACAACAAAAAAAGCTGCAGGAAAAACAAAATAGTCTAAATACTTATTACTTACTTACTATGCAAAACTAAAGATGGATTGAATTGGGGGGGAATGTTCATCCTGAGAGGAAGGAAAAAAAACCAACATGAGTCATCTCCTGGTGGTCTCTGGCTGAGAGGCTTCCCAGTCGCCTCTCCAGGAGAGCCTGAGGGTCTGGACGCTCCTCAGTGGGAAGACAGGGGTTGAGGGTGAACGTTGCTCTAAACCTAAAAGGGATGAGAGGCCAGAAGGTGATTAAAAACACACAAGCTGCTTCATTGTAAAGGCACAAGAGCATGAAGATGAGTCCAATGTCTGTGTTCACATGGTCGGTAAAGTTAAAGCATATTTAGAGTTTCTCCAGCAAAAATAAAAACAAAAACAAAACATTTCAACAGTTCAATGCATCGTAGACGTTCCCACACCATTTGAGGAGTCCAGAGAGGTAGTTTTGGTCGATGCGTTTTTTTGCCACCTTGCAGAAATGTTGGGGCAGCAGGGACAGGGCGACAGCCAGCAGGTCCGGTTCACTGCACAGCCTGTTGCGGAACATCCCGTTGGCTAAAAGGCACAGGAGGTGGACCTGAAACATTGGTCAGAGGTCGGTAAAGATCCAAAAATCCCCTGCTGGCGCTGACAGATCCGGCCAAGGGAGGAAAGATATAGACAGCGTTTTCACCTTGTGTGTGTCTATCAGCAGGTCCTTCTTATACCTCTTCATCATTCGCCTGAGGCACGTTTCGAACTCTTCTTGCCTCTTTTTCCTGGCAGGAAGTCAGAAACAAAGACATAATTAGCTGTACTTTAATCTTGTAACACAGAGATATGACTTTATACATTTCCGATCAAATGTATAGAGCATTAAACCTCAGAATCTTAAGATAATTCTTTAATAAACTCTAAAGTTCGGAAATGTCTTCGGCTTTTGAAAAGATATCTGCTGAGGGTATCTTACAAGATATTATGGGTTTCAATATAAATTTAAGTTCCAATCAGAGTAATCACTCATGCGTGTAATTCCATATAAATACAAATACTGCTGCATGTGAAGGCCTCAGAGGCTTATTAGAAAACATTAGGGAACCAAGAGCATCATGAAAACCAAGGAACACAGCAGACGGGTCAAAGTGAAAACTGTGGAGTCTAAATAAGGGCTAGACTCTTAAAAACAACATCTTGAACTCTTATTTTATTTATAGTTTATTTAAAAATACATAACTTCATATTAATATATTTTGCTCCTTAATTTTACTAATTTGACTATTAACTTAAATTTCAAGTCACTTTTGCGCTGTTTTTGTTGTCTGACGCACTGCTGTCCACAAAATGTCAATGTGCTGCCTTGTGCATGTGATGACAAAAAAAACATCTCATCTCATTTCATACAGCACTGCTTCGCCCAACTGCAGATCTACCAAGTCATGGCTATTCGATCAGAAAGCCACGGAAAGTCCTGGAGTTTGTCACAAATCACGTGGGCCACATGATTTGCCAAGCTCTGTGTATGATGGAAAAACTAAATTGATCATCACCTTTAACAAAATCCTACAGTAAAACAGGGTGGTGGCAGCATTATGCTGAGGGATTTCTTTAGTTTTTACAGTAGAGACATGGCAGCTGTTTGAGCTCAACTAAGCACAATCACGGGGGGAAAAAAGCTGTTAAGAGGCTGAATAAGACTATTCTGGGGTACAGTTTCACCTGCCATCAGGGCAACTACTCCACACATACAGCCAGTTCTACCATTAAAAGGTTTAAAACAAAAGTAATTCATGTGCTAGAATGGCCATATCAAAATCCGGACCTACATCCAACTGGTTCGAAGAAGTGTTGATTTGGGGGTGGTTGGCTGAATATGAATGCACGGCACACATTTCAGATCTTTCGTTGAGAAACATGAATCGTGTTCCTTCCATATTTTGCAATTATTCACTAATTTGGTCTAACACATGCCACATTTTATCACAGGTGAAAAAATGTGAAAAAGGTCAAGCTGTGTAAATCCTTTGCTAGGGTCTGTATGTCTGCTATAAACTCCAAAGTTAATAAACTCCGCAACATTTAAACTCATATTATTTTGACATTGTAAATAAATAAAAAAAATCATAATTAGAACCAAAAATATGAGTTAAGCAAAAACATTTGATTTATTTCTAATCATTCCTGCACAGCATTTACTCACTGCTTTCTGACTTCCGCGGTCTCGATCTCGATCTCTACAGGCTGAGTGGGCAAGACGGGGTCTGGTGGTTCAACTGGACCCAGTGGCTCAGCCAGCTCTGATCCACACACAGACAATAAACCCAATGTTTTCAAATTCATTTCCAACCATCAGCTGACACCACGAAATCTCGGATTCTCCACACTTGCCTTCCACTTCCTCCCAGTCATCCTCATCCTCGCTGTCGTCGTCATCGTTGCCCTCCTCCTCCGGTTTCTTGGTGCTCTCCTTAACTACGGGCGGGGCAGCAGTCACCATCTCAAAGTCGTCTCCACTGTTAACCTCCTCCTTGAGCGGAGACTGGAAGTACCGACTGGTTTTACCATCAGCACTGGTGTTGCTGGTGGAAGCGGATTTGTTCCGTGCTGCACGTTTTGAGGACAACCGTGGTTTGGCGTTGACCTTCCTCTCAAGCTTTTCCTCCTCCTTTGCTGGATCATTTTCTAGACCAACACAAAAGAATACGCCTTTTCTAAGGAATGTGAAGTTTGCTCTGAAGTTCGTTTTAAAACACAAAATTTAAAACATAAACGTTGACGATATTTTAAAGTTAGTTCAAATCTTTGAAATGTCATCTTTTTAGATTTCTATAAATTACTATCAAAAATTGTTTAGATCTAAAGAACAGCTAACTCTACATGAGAAATCGCAGGAAATTAGCCACAGCTAATCATTCCAATGGTAATGTGTTTAGTGAGATATTTATCTTCAACTAACAGGAGGATAGTTGAGCTGTGAATAATGAAACAGATTTTAGATCAAAGTTTTTAAAATGTAAGAGAAATATGGAATATTAAAGGCCAAATATACAAATAATATTTTAAGTAAGTAAACTGCACAATTGTGCACTTTGAATGAGTCGTCACTAAACATGAAAGGTCTAATAGCAGGGCTAAGACTTATTTATAACTAATTCACTGATGTTTATAGTAGCTATGGTGAACAAGAAAAAAAGCACCCAAATGCACTCTAAACACCCACATTCTTCATGTTTTGTATCGGCGTAAAGTATCATGCGTCGTGTTTTGATGAAGCAGAGCACAGATGTAGGGCAGTAGTTCCACTCCAGTAACCGTGCACACCAATTCATCCATGCACCTGCACTGAAAACTCAAACCGCCTGCTTAAGCCAAAAGCATGAAAATAAAAACACAAAAGCAGAATAAAGCAGCACGGTAAGCTAACATCAATGCAAATTATCAATTTGATTTTTAACCACTTGAAAATGATTGAAATAAAGATTTAAATCGCAAAAAAACAAACAAAAACACAACAACAATGTGAATGTTATAATTTCTGGAACAAGTCGAAGTATTTTGGGTGTCAATCGAAGCTTAAAGGAGTCATAACCTGTAATTTTCACTTTTCCATGAGAAAAAAGGTATGTTATGATTGCCTAACGATTATACACTGCCCGGGAAGCCGATATTTAAAAGTGAAGCGTTTGTTTACCCCTGGGTTCGTCAACCAGTCCACGTGCACGCGCACTCAAATACGTGGTTTTAATTTCTGGCCGACTTGACGTCAAGTCGGCGCAGGATATACCATATATAGACATCGCAGACCTACCTATGCTGCAGGAAGCCCGCCCTCCCCCTCGCTCCTCTCCCCCTCATATTCAGTCGAGTGCCGCCATTACTGAATTCTAGTGATGGGAATTCCAGCTCTTTTTGGAAAGCCAGTTCTTTTGGCTTGGCTCACCATAAAGAGCCGGCTCTTTCAGCTCCTCAGATTTTCTGTTGCTTAAAGTGTATTTATTACCAAAATTAATGCAAAACAATGTCTACCAAATGTACCAAAACAATAAATAAAAGAACGGCTCCCATCTTTCACTTCAAAGAGTTAGCTCTTAGAGCCGGTTCGTTCGCGACCGACACATCACTTCTGAGTCGAAGTACGAACTCGTCCGTGAAAGATGCAGAAAGTTTCTTCACGCAATGATGCATGAAGAAGACATATTCGTGTCAGCCTTTTATTTTAATCAGCTAAATCAGCTAAAACCATTTCTACCAGAAACGTAGTGCACACGTGAGTTGCTCTGTTGTTGACTGCCAGAATCAGCATGGAAATATTTGTTCTATTTTTTACGCCGGAATTCCTTTACGAATTTGGGACAATATCAGGCGAAGTTGGCATCGAAGCTCCGTTTGGAAAAAGGGGCCATTCCAACAATCAGAGACTTGCCTGCAATTGAAACGGTAAGGCTGTGTTTTTATTGCTCTGCTGTGTGTAACAAACAGCAGCTAACTGCTAATGTGGCTATTGTATGCTAGCGGGAGTAGTAGATGTGGGTTAGACATGCTGAAGCGTTACCTGCGGTGTCAACCCCCGTCCTTCCTGCCACCAATCAACGCGCCCCTCATTTGCATTATTACAATGCCCGTCCACGACAGCCAAAGTATCGCATCAGATCTCGCGAGACAATAATGCCTTCAGAAATAAGGGTCAGAGGAGCTCTGTGTTTATTTTTTTTCAACTTTTCTTTTTTAGAAGGGCCTGAAAGACTATAATAGAGCGTGGGTATCCAAGATAATACTAGGTTATGACTCCTTTAATCAGCCTACAATATTCCCGCAGTCTACTGTTGAAACAAATGATCTCACCTGAACAGATTTGCACACACTACTTATAACCCTTGCATCATGGCCAGAGCTACTACTGATTAAAAACAAAGAAAACACGTCAGATCTGCATCCCTGACTTTTTATACCTGGATCTTTCTTCTTGCCTCTTGCCTTCGCTCCTCTGCTTTCTGCACTCGGCACCTGCTTCGCCTTCTTTGCATCGACCTCAGTCTCTGCACACTTTCTCCGCTTGGCCATGCCGCCTTCACTCGGTCCAAACTACTTCCTGGAGTTTTATCTGGTCAACTGTTCGAGCAGCTGAGGCTAAACCTCTCCAGCATGGTGTTGTGTAACGCTGAAGACGCAGGCGGTTACTCAACATTTCATTGAGGAGTTTTCATAACATCAGAACTGAACCCCGGTCGTTGTTTTGGGGGCTGGACCGTGACATCACTTCCGCTGGTGTCGTCATTTTTCCCATGGAGAGCCTGGAAAAAAGATGGACTTTCCTTCCTCTAAAACACATTCTATAGGAACCACTCTATAGTAACCTCTGCATTTTTGTATATATGGATACCAAATATATTAGGATAAATTCAAGGTTCGGATATTCCGTTGTTATAGCTGTAGTATCTCGTTTAAAACACCGAGTGGCAGTGTTGTGCCTCGTTTCCAACAAAACTATCACTAATCACCACTTTCTTATGGAAAGCTGTTGTTATATATAATCAAACCATACCTAAAACAGTTATTTTTCTCAGAAAACAATAATAAAAAGTCTCGCACTCAAAATGGAATTCTCACTAGTAATAACTTAAATAAAAATATGTCTAAAATTCCGTTTTTGTTAGGGACAAATTATATTTCTATGTCTTTGCTATCGAGATATTAATAATTAATATTTTTATTTTATTAATTATATATTAATTAGTCATTTATATATGTCATTATGTATTTAATTTGTATATTATATATGTATTAATTAGTCCGTTATATATATATATGTGTGTGTGTGTGTGTGTGTGTGTGAGAATATTAATGTGAATGTGGTTTCTTTGTTTGACCTTCATTTAATCTCTTTTTGAATGTCTTTCACTCACTCCAGGAGGAGCATGAGTAGTTTTACAGTGTTTCCTAAATCAATGCATTTTATTAGGGCTTAAAAAAACAATGTTCTAAAGGATTAAATCAGCTGATATTTGGTATGCAGATACTTGAAAACAGGAACAAAATTTTAAGTTTGCCAATGAGGCACAACGCCTGAGAGTCTGTCACAGTTTTTGGTTTGGCTGTGCCATCCTAACTTTATTAGCAACCCACATCTGCCCACCCCTTACACAACTATCTGAAGGGACCCTTGTCTTAAAAAGTTTAATAATATAATTTCAGGCATGTATAATGCTATTTATTGGTCATTCTTTTAGTCTCATCTGTTTTATATCAAAAGAGCCTACCTTGGAATTCGAATAATACATTTGAAACATCTTTGAAAATATTTGCTAAGGAAACTTCAAAATTAAAAATAATTGTTGCTGCAAGAACTACTGATTTCAAAGGTACTCTGTAAAGCGAACAGGCTTTTTTGACTAGTCAAATAGATAATTTATGTCTCTATTTACATTTTTACTAAATAAACTGCATCATTGTTTTTGAGGCTTAAAATGTGTTGGAAATCTGGAACAATTAAAAAAAAAAAAATCTAAATAGTAAAACCTATCACTAGTAACAATGTAAATTGTCTCTGTAACTCTTTTCCAGACATCCATAATGTTCCTTCTGGGCAAGAACGCTATTCTGTTCTACAGACAATGAAATCTGAGATGTTTGAAATGTAGATTGTTGACAGCGCACTTAATTTCCTGTTTATCTGAAATGTTCATTTTGACAAGAAGAAACTGAATTATAGATATCTGCTCAGAGGATCCTGTCTAATACATAATAAATCAGCTTGCCATGCATGAAGACCTTTGAAGAGCTTAAACTGAGTCCTCCTTCTCTTGATATTTAAGTGTTATCTTCAATTTATTTCCCCCAGTGACATATTGAGAGCAGTCATTGAATTCTCTAAAAAGAGAGCCTCATGATAGGTTTCTGCACAACCATCGCTTCATTTTTACATTTATGGCATGTAACTGAAGAAGTGAATTATGAGCGCAGCTGCAGGAAAGCTTCCCCACAGATAGACAAATTAAAGCCAAGTAAAATCAGCTGTCAGCTCTGAGGTTTATCTCACAGATATTTTACCTATTCAGCTGAATGCTACCACTACTTTTTGAAAACTAAATTACATTATAACAATATGAATCTTATATAAAGTGTCATCTACAAAAAAAAGGCGTGGATTAAATGGGATGAATTTGGCTTTTATAGATGCACCGATCATTCCTGTAGATTTTTTAATGTTATCAAATAAGTGCATCAAGACACACCCCCCCCCCCCCCCTAAAAGTAGCACACACTTTAGTGCAAAGTTTTTGAGTTGAACAAAAATCTGATAGCTTAACGTGCTTTGAGGTATAAACAGGAATATTTTTATGTTTATCTATTTTTTGTCTAATTCTAAACTACTACCTCTATTAATCTAAATTGGTATTGGCTAGCAAAAGCATAATTCTTATTATTTAGCATTTGACATCGCAGATCAGACCTGATCTCTGGCCAAATAATTGGTGCATCAAAAAGAAAAACGTCTTGTCTTTGGGGCCAAGTTTAAGCAGATATTTTCCAACAAGTATTGGATGTACTTCTTTGAGTTTAATAACGATTACACAAAGATTAAGAACATATGCCTTTATGCAAAAATACAGACTACATTTGGACAGTTTTTGTAATTTTGTCATTTTTTGTTGGTTTCAAAACTACCACTCTTTATAAAGAAACTCTGCAGCACATTTTTCTCTTTATATCTGTTATTGTTCAGGAAAAAAGCTGAATCGATGAAAATCAGAATCAGCAAGTCTGACCTCAAAGAAAAGTGGAAATCAAAATTGGTCCTAGAAATGTTTTGATAGGTGCATTTCTATCAATTACTTTTCTCTTTTTCTTTTCTTTTTTTTTACTTTAATATAATACCTGCTATTACTATTTTTAATTTTATGTCTGTTGTATAGGAAAAAGAATGTCTGATTTTAGTTTTTTTTAGCTTTCGATCCAGACGATCCCGGATCAGAGCCAATCAAGGAAAGATGTGCCCATTCTGATCTCTGGCCAATTAACCGGTGTATCTTCTCTTTTTTGTTTGTGTTACATTCCTTAAAAAAAAAAAATAATTTGAATAAGGAGTCTGAACTTCAAGTAAAGGTAAGAAAATGTGGTAAAAATAATATCAATGCAATTCTTGGTGAAGTGCTCAGTAAACATTTGGCATAATGGTATGATTTGGAGAGCAATCTTTGCTTTAATGTGAAGCTTATCTCATACTCTTTGCACAAAACAATCATTATGACATGGGCAAATGTTTTAAGATGAAACAACGATCTCAAAAGTTATGATACCTGACATTTGCTGAAGATTTTACTTCAGTATGGTGCCAGTGTCATTATCATCTGGTTGGTGAATACATATGCATGTGGACATGAAAGCCAGTATTGGGTAGCTCAGAGTAAGAGCAGATGTGCCAAATTTAATAGGAGTTTCTGTTTGTTGTGATGTTTCATATTGGAGAAAGCAGATAGTCTTCATCAGTTTTTCGTTGATCTAAATATTAATTTCAGGTTCAGAGTATATATATATATATATATATATATATATATATATATATATATATATATATATATATATATATATATATATATATATATATATATATATATATATATATATATATACATGTCTCACACCTAACACTGTTATAAATATATTCTAGATGTGTTATTTACTTTGTATGGTATACATTATCATTATTTTACAAACGTGTTTAAATTGTCTGAATGTGTGTTTCTGTAAGGAAGACATCGGGCTATAACCCAGCTGCAAAAAAAGATTCTGGTTAAAAATCATCTCCACACCAACACCCCTCTCCTGCCTCCCACCTGAAACTTTGTTTCATCCCCAAGGGATCTCAGAATAAAAAGAGGTTTTAACTAGAAGATAGCATGACAGAATGAATTCTTTGGTGACAAGCCTGTGTCATTCCCCTGAAACCCCATCTCCCTCTCTGTTCTGAATCAACCCAGTTTGCTTCATTTCAGCATAATTTCCATCCATCTCTGTTGTGATCTGGATTGAACATGTTGGGATGCTGTGGCAGATGTGCGTGCTTCACTTCAGAGAACCGTCTGTCAGCTGATGCAGCTGACAGCTTCAGACTGACTCGCTGCAGCAGGGCCCTGATGGGACGAGGAGGCTGGGGAAAGGAGGGGATATTTCCATTCGGAGTGTATGTAATGGTGCCCGGCAAACATATGCATAATTACTGCATGCATACACATAAACACATGCATAAATGTTTATTTGTGAAGTGCATGTGCATATATATTTTTCAGAGAGGTTTGCGAGTGACTGTCGCCTGAACGTGTCTGTGCATTTGTTGCCATCTGTCAGTATAGGCGAAGCGAGTGAACACTGAGAGCATTTTTGTGTGTGTGTGAGGTGTAAGAGATGAGTTTGTGGCCCAGTGTGCTTTGCTCCCAGCGCAGTGCATGGCTTCCATCCCTATATGAGCCATTAGCACAGTCAGATAGGAATAAAAAGCCATACAGTGAACTGGGAAGAGGGAAGACTGCCGTCTTTAAACAAGATGACAGATACTGTGATGATAGAAGGAAACAGCCTCAAACAAAACCACCTCAGGCTAACAGAACTGGAAAACAGACAGCAGGTGAAGGACACGGATACCTCCAGAGGCTGGTACTCTGCCCTCTATCAGATGAAGGAAAACATACAGAATAACCCCAGGGCTGATGAGGAGATAAAAAGAAATATGTGCAGGTTAAATGGGAAACACATGAAGAATCATCAAACAGGAGGGATGTTAGGGAGTCAGAGGATCAGGCAACAGGTTAAAGATCCAGAACGCACCAAAAATCCCCTTTAGAGGCATGTTTCCAACAGCACGACTCTTCGGGATCAGATTGAACGACGTCTTATGTTGGGATTTCTCCTGTGAACAAGAACATTATTGATCTGTTAAACATCATAAACAGCCGTACTGTAGGGGACAGAATTAGACTAAGTCCTTTTTTGGACACTAGGTTATCATAACTCTATTTCACAATGTTACTTTACAATAGGTTTCGAATGTTAATGCACACATCCTCAAAACTCCAATGACATTATGCAAGAACGGGGCACAAAAAAACAAAAGTTCTTTAAATATTTATTTACTGTAAAGTTGTTGTTTTGGTCAGTTTTATTCTGAATTTACAGACTTGTATTAATGTGAGACAATCTCCTTTATATTTGGAGGTTTTGTGTCAGCAAATGAAGCTAAAAGCTTGAAATTCAAATGACTTTCCCGCCAGTGCAGAACAGCGGCACCTGTTGTCCTCCTCCATGGGAGTCCTCTGCTGCAAAAGAAATCCACATTATCAAGTCTCAGGGCTTAAAAAAAAATTTCATTTTTTTCTTTTTTAGATAGTATCTTGATTAGTATCAACAGCAGGTTATTAAATGTAAATTAGCAGAAAGTTTATCCCATTGCAAGGACACAAATTACTGATCTAAGAGACTACACCAATTCTTTTTGAAGAATCATATGTGAAAGCTTTGACATTTACAGGTCATTAAGACTGGTATATTGTAAATAGCAGTCCCATTTCTACTGTTTAGTTAAAACAGCCTCTTCTGTTTATAGCAAAAGGTTCTTTGTTATCTTGACCTCTTGGGCCTTGAGAATTCCAGCACTATTTGTGAAAAAGCCGGAAAAAAAATTGCAATAAAATTAGAGCCCACCTTTTAAACACAAATCTGTATGAGTCAAGAGCGGGTAACTTGGTGATTTTGCTTTCTAAAGAATCAGAGGCTGAAGAACCCCTTTCCTGTCTCGCCTTAAGAGGTTTCACAACTTCAAGGAGCGGATATGAAATAAATCCAATTACCGAGCTGTCAATCAGGCCCTTAATTAGTGCGACCCCAGCAGACTGAGCGGCATCAAAGCTGGCAGCTCAAAATAGAGGGGACGAGGGACGTGTAATAAATAACTAGGTAAACAAAATAACACACACACAAAAAAACTGCCGCGGATAACCCTCTCGTCATTGGACGCATCCTCACACCACCTCCAGACGAGCTGCAGCTATTTCTGGATCGAGCAACAACAGCAGCAGCAGCAGCAGCTGGAACAGGAGGGGAGACGAGCATCCATGCTTCCTCTGACTCATTTACCGGGGTCTCCCCTAGTCTTTTCCCATCTGCGTCCTCCGTCCGGTTCTTCTGGGACCTCTGGGGCTGATCCGAACAAACGGAGGTCCGGTTGGTCTCGGTTAGAAAAATAAAATTAAGAAACCCTTTTCCAAAATAGTATAGTTCCCCTCCCACCTCCCCTTGTGCGTGGTTGATCTTGTCCGAAAAAACGAGCGGGATCAGACAGGTGGAATGGTTGCTGCTGTCACCGGTGGGTATGTTGGAGTTTGACCGCCCCTTTACGCATCTGTGCGTATTCCCATTCAGCGACGGAGGCAAACAGTCAGAGAGAGAAAAGCAGAGAAAGTGAGAGCAGGGAGGGAGGTGTGGTGGAAAAGGACAGGGGGGAAAAAAGAGGAGGAGGAGGATGAGGAGGAGGAGGGGTGAGCCAACAGCAGCCCACAAGTGAGGAGGAGTCAGCTTAGAAATAAATAAAAAAAATAATGTAAACGCAGGAACATACCTGAACAGGAGAACTCAATCTGTGTGTGTGATGCAATGTGTAAAGTGTGTGTACAAGGGGAAAAAGACAGAGATTTTTTTTTTTGAGGGGGGGGCTTATGTCGCCGCCTCAGTGACGCTGAGTGTTAATAAAAGCTGGACACAGGGGATGAATAGGGCTCTTTTCTGTCTCATTCAAATACCGCCAGAAAGCACTTTCATTCTGCTGATAAAGTAGAGACAGAGTGTGTGCGGTGGCACGTTGGAGCAGAAAAACCTCTGTGTGTGTGTGCGTGTGCGTGTGTGTGTGTGTGTGTGTGTGTGTTCCATGAGCATCTCCATGTGTTTGCCATCCACCTCCCCCCTCTGTATCTCACTGGCATTTACACTGTGAACAACCAGACAAACAGAGGAGAGGCTGCACGGGCTCCTTGTCGCTCCAAACTGCCAGAAGACAAAGCGTTGCTAAAGTATTTATAGGTCTTCAATCTTTTTTTCCATTTTGTCAGGTTACAACCACAAACCTCAGGCTTCATGGCAGACCTGCACAAAGTGGCGCATAATTGTGAAAGTGTGTATGCATTTAGCCCCTACCTGTGTCAAGACTCTATAAAACCCTGTTTTTTTTTTATTGTAAAGTAAGTTTTACACATAAGGTAAATGTACACAGTCAACCTGGTCAACTCCTAACACCTTCCCTGTCCCTGCTGTCAAAAAAGTATCCCCACAGCATGATGCTGCCACCGCCCAGTTTTACTGTATGGATGATGTGCTCAGGGTGATGTGCAGTGTTACTTTTATTGCTACATATTACATGTAGGGTAAAAATCAACATTTTAAGTCTCATCTGAACAGTTAGTTGCAGATGTTGGCTGTGTCCCATACATGGGTTGTGGCAAATTTTAAATGAGTTCTTAATGACTTTCTTTCAACAATCACTTACTTTTTAACATTTCTACCAAGGCCAGATTTGTGGAGTTCATGACTTGTATGGTTAAGTGATTTTCCCACCTGAGATGTGGATCTCTGCAGCTCCTCCACAGTTACCATGGGCCTCTTGGCTGCTTTTCTGTTGAAGGCTTTCCTTAGACAGCCTTTTAGCTCACGTGGACGGCCATGTCTTGGATGATAGATTGAACAGGGCTCTGTGAGATGTTCAAATCAGAGGACTTCTGAAGGCAACTGGGTGAATTGTATTTTATTTAGGAGGATCCAGGTAAAGGGGGCTGAATGCAAATGCTTACCACCCTTTTTTTTCTCAGATTTGAACTTTTAAGAAATCTGAAATCCATGCATACTATTCCTACTGGTTCACAATTATGTGAAACTTGCAAACATTGAAGGTTGCAACAAGACAAAGTATGAGGGAAGGTTCAGCAGTATAAATATTTATGTAAGGCACAGGGTCAAGAATCTCATGTCTTGTTTTGCACAATTACCTCTAAAAAACCAAATTAAACACACTTAAAGTAGCACATTTTTAAACAGGAGTGGTGTTAACTATTCCTGTGCTCTTGGGGACATCCCATTGGCCAAAGCAGCTGCCTAACTCACTTATGCCTTGGGCCAACTCTAGAAGGATCAGAAAACAAGGGAAATAATAACATCAAGCTGGAAGAAGAGGTGAGAGACAGGTGAACAAGGTGAGAGAGAAAGAGCCGAGGAAAAGAGGAACAACAGGAAAATTGTTTTCAGAAGCAAAAAAAAAGACATAGATGTCTGCAGACAAGACAGACAAGGTGAGAGAGAAAAAAAGTAGGAGAAAAGGACAAGATGAATAAAAAAGTGAGAGCAACACTGCCAGAGAATGAAATAGAAGTTCTTGCTTAAAACCACCCCTTCCTCCACCTCCTCTTCCTCTTGTTGTCATGGGCTCGGCTGGAGTTGCATTCCAGCGCGTCGCTCTCAATCCCCGTTACTCCAGGCAACACAGTTCCTTGATCTGGTCCCGCGTCATGCCAGGCAAAAAAGTAGGAGGTGAAGGTAGGAGCCTCAGAAGGAGGAGGAGGAGGAGGAAGAGGGGGGTTGAAAAGGGGATGGCTGAGAAAATGAGAGAAGGAGGTGAGGGGTTGAGGAAAGACGAAGGATGTAAGAGAGAAGAAGTGGAGGGAAAGAAATAGGAAATGAAGGAATTGTCCGTAGCGAAAATGGAAAAGAAAAAGGCGTGGGAAGTAAAGGAGGTGAAAGAAGAGATGAGAAGAAAGGAAGAAAGAATGAGATATCTAAAGGGGGAAAGCTATAAGGGAGTCAAAGATAGAGTGAAGCGAAAACACGAGGAAGAAATAACGTATTAAGTGAGGCAAAAGAACGAGAAGAAACTAATGAAAAAAAGAAATAAATTGAAGTCTTAATACAGGCATACTCCCACTAGTCCCCCTTCTCGATTAAAAGAAAATCACTGTTAAGGATCATTTACTTTTCTTAAGGCCATTAGAGTCAGAAGGGTTTGTTCTGAACCGCCTGGTATAATAAAGTTTAATTAAGTGGAGTAAAAGACAGGGAAAGTGGAAGGAGGTGCGGATGGTTTGCTTTCAAATCACAGATGGTTTAAGTCATATTTTGACAGCTCATGGCAATCGCTTCAGAAATGCTTGTGCTCACAGACAGGTGGGATTCAGACCGAACAAAAAGTTTGAATGGTTCATTAAAATTATTTTTAGATATATATTTCATAAACCTACCTTGATATATCACAGAGATCTGCTTACTGTTTAAGGATGAGAGGATTATTTTAATTAATGTGGCTGTCTTAAGAAATGGCTTCATTTGTACATTTAGAAAACTGGGATTCATTCTTTTCAAATGTCTTACAAACTACAAGAAATGACATAAACCTTAGTTGTTGAGCTTTACTATGAGTGTGTTCTACAAGTGACCTTCAAATGTCAAACTATCAAAAGATTGATGCTGGCCATCATGCTGGAATCTCTGGTTCACATTTCCTACCATCGTTTGAGTGAAAACATTTAAAGCTATTTACAGCACATAATTTTTTCAGAAATGGTCTGTTATTTGTTGTAGATCCAGAAGGCTCTATCAGCTGTCATTTTGTAGCCCCCTGAAGCTAATTAGAATTACCACAGAATATTAATCTAGTTCAGGTAAGCATTAGAGTTGTTTCATATTCAGTCCATCTCTTCTTTGGAGTTCCCCATGGTTCTGTGCTAGGGCCCATATTAGACAATTGTATTCCAGTCAGGAAAACCAGTAGGATTAGCTTGCTTTGGTGCCATTTTTCGCTTATCTCATGCAACATTAGCAGTACAAGCTACTAACAACATGACAGGAATGCTATCATGCTAAAACTGTGGAGTTACTCCTTAATAGGACCCGGCAACTGACAGAATGGCTAATAAAAATTACATGGTAAAACCATCACTACTTAATTCACAAATAATATTTTAGGGTGTTTTGGGATTAGTAACATTGATTTTTATGTTTAGAGGCTGAAATTTCACTTTGTAGGGGTTCTAGATGTTTTTATTTTGATCAGGAACTTTGATGTTAGCCGTCAAGTTTCAATATAGGCCTCAAAACACATTGATGTGAATAGAAGTGGTTCAAAAGAAAGAACGCTGTTTATAAAATACTAAAAAGTGCAACATTTGTCTCTCCATCAGAAAGCTAGAAGTCACTATTAGCTGAACCGTACAATGAAAGCAACAGCATAAAACATGTCTAAAAGGCAAAATATCCTCCTACATTTGCAATAAAAATGTTGCAAAAATCTATACAACGATGGGTGGGAAGGCTCACTTTGTGGCACATTCCAGCCGATGGCTACAACACTCTATTGAGCAGAGGTAAAGAAATAAGACTGTGGTAATCAGTTGGATGAAAACCTGCAGACTGTAAAATCTTTATGAAACATGGTTGGCCACCTGCGTCCCAGAGACCTGGGACTGACTAACACAGGGTTCTTAGAGACCTCATCATATTTGGGTGCTGCATGACGCAAAAATACACCACATTCTAGATGGGTTGCAAACCAAACTAAACAGTATAGAAAGCATAAGAAACTGGATCAATTTGTTTCTACAATTTAAAGGAAAATACACTTTTACAGATGGGAAATAGATATTATGGTAGTGAAAGCCCTTGAGGATGAACTTTCTGAATTTTTTTTAACAGCTTTTGGCTTTAAAGCAACATAAAAACAGATGAATATGAAATTGTGCCAGACTGTTGAAGGACCAACAAAGAGGACATTAACAATAAACTAATGTTAAGCGTTATTGTGACAAGGGGCATGTTCAGCATTCCTGGATTTTGGGTACTTCTGGTTCCTGAAGAAGCTAACCATTCTGATATATCAATGAAGTTTACAGCAAACAAGATGATTAAATTGCAACTTAAAGACCTCATAAACACCAAGGCAACTCCAAATTAAACATAACTAATGTTCATTTTCTTAGCGATCCCCAGCAGCAGCTATTTCCAACTTTGGGAAAGTCTACTGGCCTCCACTCTGAAAAAAAATTCACTAAAAAGCTCACTCGTCCTTCCATCTACATGAAGTGAATATTAGGAATAAAAGAGGAAGGGTGAAAAGATATCTAGACTTCTACTGATGTCCATCAGAATTGCAGAATATATTAACACAAAATATACTATATTGGATGTCATTGCTCATTGCTCAGGGCGGCATGTCCTAGGGGGACACCCCAACTACACACAAAAAAATTCAAACCTTCATTCAAGGTGAAGTGGTTGCCCCCCATTGTTGTAATTTTGTTTTTGTAATTTCTTGCATTGTAAGCTCAGGAAGAAAACACACATATACTGTGGGTGGATAACAAACCTAAAGTTGGTATTATATAATTTAGTGGCAAATAAAAAAGCTGATTTACTCTTTTATAATGAATTTGAATTTCATTGCATAGCTATAAAACCCAGATTTTTGTTTTAGATTTTAAAGCCACACTAAAGAGTTTTTAACACTTGAAGCTATTGCTTTCAAACTGGTTTCAGTGGTTCTTGAGCCAGAAACTTGAGCAGCTTCACATGGCACAGCACGTAGCAGCCCTCTGTTGGCCCTAATATTTGGTGGTTCAGGCAGGCACAAGTGGGAGATCTCTATGGCAAAAGCTGATAGGTGGAGCAACTGTCATTTTTACAGTTTCAAACCATTTTTAAAAAAAGCAATCAAAGTCCTATTTTTGTTGTTGTTTCTGGACTGCCAAAAATCATACATTCATAAAAAACATGCAAAATACACCACCTTGTCTGACGACATTGTTATCTGCAAAGTCGGTGCGAGCAACAGCATGCTGTGGCAGGGTTGTTTACAACAGTTTGTAATTCTGCTTTAAACCAGTAGGGAGGAGAAGGGGGACACTTATTAAATGTTGCTATAACATTTTTTATAATTTACATAATGGGTCTTGTGGGGGAAATTTGTGTGTTTAGTTGTGTGTAATTGAAAAGGGTAGAACGTTGCGTGAAGTGGAGATTTTGTGGTTCACCATTCATTGGAAGCTTTTCTAGTCCCACATCTGACGTAGAACTTGATAATATGGTGCAGTCCTGATATTTAAAATTGGTAAAAGGTTTTTAGATTGAGGAAATTAGCACACCAAAATCTGACTTTCAATGTGCTGACCTAAAATAGCCATAAAAAATGTCAATGGACTTTCTGTGTTTGGAGGGTAGCAGTTCCTTTTTTTAAGATTTCTACATACTGTACATCCCTGACCTAGTTAAAGCAACACATGGTCACCCTTTACAGATCGGTTACATACAAGAGTAAAGAGGGAAAGATAATATTCACTCACCTCATAAGTTTGCCATGCTACATCATATTATTAAGGAGGCATTTTGTTTGGCAGATTAAAAAAGTTAAGCTCAGATCTCTCTTTTTTTTTTTACACACTCAAAAACAAGCTGGCAAGAGCAATAAAAAGTCTAAAATGGTTACAGGGGCTGTGTTGTATTGCGAATATGGATGATGCATTAGGAGGCAATGAAGCGGAGCCGGGATTTTACAGCTGTAATCAAACATGTTGCAGTCAGTCTGAGGATGAGAATGTGAATTTCTCTGCATCTGAGAAGATGGATGCCCTCGTATCTGTGCCAATTTAGTAAGCAAAGCAATGTAGAATTTTCTCCTAAAGTAAGAAGCATCATCTCATTTTCCTAGACAGGTTAGCTTTGAAGAAGCCGACAAATGTTTTAAACACTTTGATTGAAGAAGAGGGTGAAAAAAAAATTCTTTAGACTATTTGCTCTAATATAACTTTTCTAAGCAGAGCATAAAAGAAAGCATCTTCTGATCATTACTTTTTGGCATTTGATCCTTTGAAAAGAATAGAAAAACAGGGAGAATAAACGGTTTCTGCTTGACTGGCTGTGATTATACAAAGACATTAGTCGGGTAAGAGAAGGTGAGTGAGGAAGAAAGCAGAAGTCAGAAAAGTGAGAGAAGAAAATACATCAGAAAATGAAATGTTTGAGGCGGAATTGAACACAACAGAGGAGAACAGCCTGCAATAGAAAAACATGAAATATGAATAGGCCCTTGATGATATTCCCACTCTATCTGCCTGTCAGTAGGACTTCATTGATATTCAGCGGAGAGCTCCTCTTCCAGCAGCACATATCAAAAGGCTGCGTTATGATCAATAAACATGCCATGGGAATCAAAGCCTTTTTCTTTGATGGCATTGGTCATTTGCCCAGAAACTGTTTGGAAGCAGGAGCTGAGCTTTGAAGGCAGCTTGGTATGAGTCACTGGTTACATTTACAAGAGAGCAGGAGAGGAGAAAAAAAAGAAAAAAAATCAGATTTTTAACCTTTTGTGGGTCAGCTGAGCTGCTGATCCTCTTGTTGCCGTCTCAACAGCAGAGAATGAGACGCCAGAGCGTCTCGCCTCTGATTAGACAGCCTTGAAAAGAGCAGCTGTAAAAAAGAGAGCTGAGATTGACTGTAAAAAGAAAATCTATATAAACAGCTTGCATCCTTCAACTTTTTGATTTTAATACTGCAGTAACAACAAACTGTGTGACATTTCCAATGGATCCTGTGGGATTAAGACTGACTGAATGTTTGAAACTGTTTGAAAATAATACAGAAAATAAAATGTAAAAATATTTGAGGAAAGACGAAGCAGGGATTATCCATTTATCCTGGATATGTGCAAAGTCATTCTGGAGTAAAAAGTATCCCCACAAGTCAAGATATTTATGAAATAAATGCAACATATTCTTGATCTAGAAAAAGAAAGGAAATACATGTTCTCTGTGGCATTTGACATTTTACACCCTTGAGACTCATTCATAGTTTTATGCCTTTGTCTCTGATTCAAGCGTCTAATACCTGCCTCATGGCGGTGACATTGTTGTGTCAGACTTTCTTAGTTCTCCAAGCTTTCTGAAATTTTTTCAAATACTTTTTTGTTCATTTTCTGTTCAGTTCTTGTGCTTGAGCACGATAGCATAGTGTGCATACTGTGTTTTAAACATTATGGGAAGCAGACAGATGGAAGATCAAAGAAGTGATCAGCTCTAAAAAAAAAGGTCCATCATACATCATGTTTTTTTCACGGCGAGTCTATAATCAACTAAAAATGACAAAAAATAACTTTTTATTTAGAGTGGAAGTGGTGAAACCCAATAAAAACATTGCTTGAATAGATGTAATTGGTAATGTTCATGGGCTCGTCTCAGTCAATTTTCTCCAAATGTATCATTTGTATCCCAAACATTCATTAGAAAGGAATGATTTCTCTTTTGTAGGAGTGCAGAGTTTAAGATTAGTGGTTGTCAAATAAATTTTTTCTGACATTTGCTACTCGTCCAACCAATTTGTAATTGTATCCTAAATTTCGAAATAACTGATCAAGAATATTGCTCCATCCACAGATATACATATTTGTAAAAAGGTTGAAAACATAAAATTATTTCCACTGAACGACTATAGAAAATATTTCTTATCCTTTATATTTTTTACACTTTAAATGGTCAATTATTTGATTTGATTTATTATTTTCAAGTACTTTTAACTAAGTCTGTTTAATTTACTTCAATTTTTCATGCATTTTAAGTACAGCCTGGAAACTGTGGAGTTATATTATATATATTAAAGAAATAACAAAGAACAAACCTTCCCACACTACCCAGGGTCAAAAGTGAGGCAGTCCAATAAATAAATAATTAGTTATATAAATATAAATACATCTGGTCATTAAATATTGTCATAAATTCAACTAATAAACAAAAATGGATCTATAATTTGTCAATGTGGACATTATTTAGTAAATACAAAATAATGTAGCTATTAGCATTTGAAAGCATTATAAGTTAAAATCATATAGAATTATTTTGACCTCTGATTGGTTGACCTGTACAGCAACTCAACCACAGAACAATGACTTTGTCAATAGCAGTGATAGCCTCATTAAATGAGTTGATAGATAATATGATGCCCAACAGGATTATATTTATATAAAGCAAAGTATTTCAACAGATTCTATGCTTTATATATTTTAATGTACCATTTTATTAAGTATTTAATGGATTATTGAAAAATCATAATCATAGAAATATTAAAATTAATTAATTCTATGCATTTCTCTACAGTTTAATTTAAACGATCACATATCTTTTTTTTATTAAATAACTTCTATGTGTGTAAAATTAACAAACTTTTTGCCCTATGCAGCAGCAATGTAGGAATAGAGGCCAGAAACATTTACATTTAATCTAAGGATGACATTTTCCTACATTTTAACATATGGGAACCCTTCTGCCCTCATCCATTTCTTCACATTTTCCTTCAAACAAACAAAACAATGAAAACTGAATTCTCTCCTATTTCTTCTATTCGCCTCTGAATCTTGCTGAAGAGCTTTCGATGCCCATTTCAGAAAAGTCGATGAGTCTCAGTGGCTGCCTGCCTGCTCATCCCAAATCTATTAGCACTGAAGCCAAGCGTTGCACCAATTACTATCACTGTCATGCCACAACCCAAATAGCACAATTCTGGTCATATCAGCTAACACATACACATACACGCACACGCACGCACGCACGCACACACACACACACAAACAAACACACAAACAAACACACACATACACAGTTGGTATGTAACTTGGCTAAGTGGGTGCTCTGTCGGCGTGCAGCAAACTGCCACCTGCTACCATCAGCCTACCTCGGTACCAGGCAGCAACATAACAGCGCCTGAGGCTGCAGCATCGGACATTGGTCATTAATTGAGCTTAATCGTCTCATTGTTTAACAGCCTGAGACCGACCTAATGGCTATGCCAAACCCAAGATCACTAAACACCTGGCTGCAATCAGCCTGAAGCCAGGATATTTTCAGTAGAAGAGAGAGGTTTGGAAACGGGTCAGTGGCTCTCCTCTGCTGGGTTCATGTGTGATGAGACATGTCAGCTTTTAATGAGACTGAGACCTGGCTCAACTTAAATTTACTGTTTAATAACTTCGCCAAAGCACCTAATGGATACTCAGCTAGTGTGCATATTAAAATCCCTTCCTTGCAGTTTGTAGAGCGGTTTACAGGGGCATCTCAACAAAATAGAACACCATGACAAATGTCATTTATTTCATAAGCTCGATTTAAAATGTTAAACTCACTGCACACAGAGTGATATATTTCAAGCATTTTGGTCTACTAAAATAGTATGTCCATAAACTCTGCATTGAATGCACTCATTACTCCTTTTGCATGAATTACTGCATCAATGCAGTGTGATATGGAGGTGATCAGCCTGTGTCTCTGCTGAGGTGTACAGGAAGCCCAGGTGGCTTTAATAGTGGCCTTCAGCTCATCTGCACTGTTGGCTCCCACCTTCCTCTTGACAATACCTCATAAATTATCTGTGGGGTTTAGGTAGGGTGAGTTTGATGACTAATCAAGCAATATGAGCATAAAGTCTCTAAAGCAGGTATTGGTACCGTTGGAGTGTGGGCAGGTTCCAGGTGCTGCTGGAAAAGGAAATCCGCGTCTCCTCAAAGCTTGTCAGAGGAGGGAAGCATGAAGAGCTCTAAATGTTTCTGGTAGACGGTTGACTTTGTACTTGATAAAACATAGTGAGCAAATGACATGGCATGCAAGCATCATTAACTAAGGAAAACTTCACACTGGACGACAAGGAACTTGAATCGAGAGCCCATCCACACTTTCCCCAAACTCATCTTCGCCAGATTATGCTTTGCTTTACAACGCTCTCGAGGCTACACATATGCCTGTTCCTTATATGTATTTAACTAGAACACTTTTTTTCTTTCACTCAACTTTCCTTTACAAGCATTCAGCTTCTTTAGCAATGAGCTTTTCTAGCTTACCCTCCTTGTGGATGGTGTTAAAAACTGTATCCAGGACTGCTGTCAAGTAATTAGTTTTCTCCATCATTCTGTAGGCTATAACATTTCCCTGTTAAAAATCTTTATTTGTTATTAATGGCTGCTCACACTGAGCTGCTGGAGGCTCATTCACGTCAAGAGGAAGTTCTTCTTCCCTGTGTAGCCACATAGATGCTCAGCATGAGGGTTTGCTGTAAAGTGAGTGACTCGATGCAATCAGCTGGGTTCCATTAGATAAGCAACCTTTAACCAACTGGCTAAACTTGGCTGCTGAGTTTTATAACTAGGATTGAATTGGAAAGTATGTGACTGACTTTGTATATGTTCGTATGGGTAGAATGAGATTTTTTTGTGAATCTATAAAAAGAAAGAGTTGAAATTATTGGTCTTGTGTAAACTTCTGAGTGTCTAAGAACCAGATTGTTTTTGTTTTCTGTTAGTTGCTAAACAGAATCATCAAAAGCAACATAAATAAATGCTTGAAATACATCCCCATGTGTGTAATGAGTTCATATCATTTACAGTTGAAACCAAAGGTTGACATACGCTAAATAAAAAGGCACACACACATTTATTTCATTTATTGAAGTTAAATCAGACCAAGCTTCTCTTGTTTTCCGATAGAATTATCAAAATAATTTTTAACATCAAAACTTCTGATTTTGAAGACATTAGTAAATAAACATCTGACATATTCTCTCTCATTCTTGTGGCAATTCGCAAGTAGAAATATTTTTGGTAGTTCTTACTGACCTAAAACGGGAAATACGGTCTGATTAAGCTGAAGAAAAAAAGGTGCATGTGTCTTTTCACTCTGTGTATCTAAACTTCTAGTTTCAAGTAAATTGGTTTCACTTTTTGAACCGAATTAGGAAATAAAGAAACTTTTTCGACGATGTTCTAACTTATTTAGATGCACCTGTTTGCTTGAGCAAAGGAGTGGGCGTTCTGAGTAAAAAGAGAAGCTATAACTGACCTCAAACCCACAGAAATAGATAGAGGTCCATGCATGTGTGCGCCTGGAGCAAAACTCCAATTAGCACTACTATGAAACCCATGTTTGGCACACACATACTGTATTATCACACCTTCACTGTGTCAGCTAGCTAGCTACTGATTTAAGAGGCTGAAGTCAGATTGGGCCGAAGGCTGTTTGCGGATGTACAGTGAGGCTATGCATGCAATGAGGTGGAGGGGGTCTGTGGGGTTAGCTAGTGGACGACTGCCCACCCTTTGTGTTTCAAATCCGGGGGAATCTGTTAGCCATTGTGGCTCCCTGCTTGTTCACCAGCCAGAGAGCTGAGAGAAGGGATTTCACTTCCACAGAGCCTTTGACTAGCAGCGTTTTTTTTTTCATAATCGTCCTCTCTGGGTTTCTCTCCTGCTCTTTTATCCTCTCTGTCTGCCCCCCCACCCCCCACCCCCCCACCGCTTTGTTCAGAATGCATTGCACAGTCAGCCCTGACCAGCTATAGTATAATCTGTGAGTGACGGAGGGGAGTGATCCAGTTCTGCACTGTGATTTTAGCTTCTGCAAGCTGTACAAGCTGCTTGTGTTTGCAGGCATTTTCAGTGCCAGAGTGTCACGATTTTTTCCTGAACAGAAAAAGTATTAATTTGCACTGAAACCAGCCTATTTTCTTTCGACACAAATCTAGTTTAACTTGTTATTACCTGAAGAAGTGTCTCTCCCCAAACCGTCAGCATGGAGAAGCTTCTGAAACAGCATGTACAGTGTCAGACATCAGACAGGTCTCAGCTGTAACCAGCGCTAATGAGGCTCTCACGGATGAGTTGTGGGTGTTTAAAGGCAGAGTGATGCATGCAAGTCCAGTTTTGGAGAAAAGCAATGTAAGACATTGCTACATATGACATTAGATTTAGACAGGCTTCTAATTTGAGCTAAAACTGGGGATTTCAAACTACAACGTGCTTGAATAAATATTTCTGTTCCATGTTGCATACACACATGAGATGCTCAGGTAGTTTCTACAAATCTAAATGGATAGATCTCTCTACAGCTACCGAGCGCCAGCAGAAAACATCTGCCTTCCAGGAGAATGGGAACCTAATCATTTTCTACAAATACTTAGTCACTATAAAGAAAAATTGATTCTCCACACAAAACCTTGTAATCTCATACATAATTTGTAAAGACTTTAATTGGTGCTGCAGGGTACTAGGAAAACATGCATTTGCAATATTAATGTTAAATATTGCAATGACATCAACTGCAATTTACTCATGTTTAACTAAATCTTCTCTTTCTTTTTTTATCATGGCAATGCTACCACCTCTCCATGAGCTTAAAGCCACTAATATCTTTGTCAGGCGTGACCAACTAAGGCAGTCTGAGTTCATCCAGTAAGCAAAACATATTATTATTGAATTGCATTAGACGTTTACTAAATATGGCATTTAAGCAGTCATTTGTGATTGGTATGTTGCACATGCTGATATTGCGATGATTGTGGTTCTATGTATTGTGCAGCTCTTGTTAGATGTTTGCTTTTTGTTGCCTTTCCTATCATTAGAAATTGTGTTGTGTGTTATGTGACCCAAATGCAGGCAGAAGACAGGTAGGCAGAAGACAGGTAGGCAGAAGACAGGGAAGCAGAAGGTAGCGTAATGGTTGTGGTAAAATGAGCTTGTAATGAGGTCCAAAAGGCTTACAGAGACAAGTGCAAGGTGTGAAATAAAAACAATGGGGACCATGAGCAATAGGTGGATCTGACAATGGCTGAGAGGAAATGAGGGTCTTAAATACAGGGGAGATGATTCCTAGAATGAGGAAAATGTGAGGGATTAGTGGATGCATTTGAGGTATGAAGGGAGCAGGTAGCTGTGGCAGTAAAGAGGAATCGCTGATACTGAAAATGCTACAAAAACAGCGTATGTATAACAGAATCAACAAGAAATATCAGCAATACAGAAAAATCATCAACAGAGGTTGATTAAACGAAGGATCCACTAAAACACAAATGAGTGGCAAACAAAATTGCTCAAAGAAAGCCATAGCAAGTTTTGTGTGCAGGCGGAGCAAACAAGTGAAAGAAAGAAACTTTTGGGAGGAGCTAGTGCCAGACGGTGTTTTTGCAAGATGGCAGCAGTCAATCTAGCAGAATATAACGCAATGTCAGTAACGTGAAAACTTTCAAAAGTGAAATGAACTTATCAGGTTGCCCTATCTCCTCACTTATATTCCTCCAAGCGAGGTCCTTTTAATACCTGTCTCTGTAGAGAAAGCAGCTGGTGTCGTATAGCTCGGGGTGATTAGCCACGGCCGTTATCAGTATTTCCTTCATGTTGAATGAATGAATTTTGCCGGACCCGACCCTGTGAACTGGGTCACAGCATCACGTGACACCACGTCACCAGGCTCCTGATTGGTTGACGCGGCACTAACTGACGCCAAAGTTCTAATTTTTCAACTTCAGTGGCAGAGGCAAAAACAACCACGACGCCAGAATGCACAAAATGCACCTCATAAAATTAAGCTCATATTTTCTGACGTGCGTCAAACGCCTCATGAAGGAGAAAAAGGTTTTCGCCATGCAAATCTGCTTCTGATGCCACGGGGCAGCCCCTGACGCACGTCAGCGCGCTTCTCCATTGACTTTACATGTAAACCTGACGCCCATGACCCTTAAAACGCGTTCAGTGTGAATGCACCATAAGCCTAAATACAGCTATAATTCAGATATAATTGCAGTGAAAGGGGATTCTATAAAGTCCTCGAGGCTGTGTGCAGGCCACAGTTTTAAGATTTTATTTGTAAAAATGCAGATTTGTTTCTTTACACTTTCCAACGAAGCACTGCTTTGTGTTGGTCAAATCAAAGACACATAACCGTACATTCCAGACGGTGTGTCATGCTGTTTCATCTATGAGCTAAAAGCAAAAAGAGGTGTACCTGTATCAGATCTCATGCAGATTGCAGAGGCAGAAATAAATGTTGACCAGCTTCTACATGACATTCGATAAGAACTGTAAAAAAGATTTCATAGAATGGGTTTAATGTAAAGTTTCTTTTATGAAACTTGGAGTCCAACTGTGGACCAGTTGTTCATTTTCATGTGAGACACACTCATTCCCAGTCACTTTCATGCTGCTCATCAAAATTTGAAGGCACAACAGTGCTCTGACTGCATGCTGGGGTTTGATTGATGCAGACAGGAAGCAGTGAAATCAAATGCTAAAAAATATGAGCAGACTTTACTACAGCAGCCTTGTAGGTCTTAGACATGTGTGGAATAATCAGGGGTGAGTAATGCGGAAAAGCCTCTCAGGGGACGACAGGTTATAAAACAAACGGAGCTTCCTGATGGTTTTGTTGTATTGCCGCAGAAGCGTGTGCACTGTACGTGTTTAATACCCGTCTCATGCTGTGCTCTCTCTCTCTCTCGTCTTTCTGCACCCCTTCCTGCAGCTTTGCTCTGTGGTCTGTCGCAGGGCCCCCGAAGAGGGGAAGAGGATGTGAAGGGAGGTGGGATGTCGGGTCCCCTCCTGGAAGTGAGAGATGTAACATGAATCAGTGGATGGTGTTAAGGAGAGAAAGAGGTTAAATACCACAGATAACTGCAGGGATTCTGGCTCAGTTACCACTTCAAGGAGTAAAAATTTATTTATAGAATTGCACTATTTCTGTTGTAAAAAGGAGATCTGTGAATACTTTATGGACCATCTGGATATTGAGATTTCTGAAGATTAAATAACTGACTAACAGCAAACCACAGATGGTCAGTAAGCTAAAGGCACAACATTTTCAGCAAAATAAAAAGAAAGAAAAGATGCTCAATGTAATAATTAAAAGAAGAAAAAGCAGGAAAACAAGTAATAAAAGCGTTTTAAAATAAGTCATACCAAAGTTTAATAGCATATTTTGAACTTTTGCTTTCTTTAGTTTTAGTAAACAAATCTCCACACATACATCATAAGCATCTACCTATTAGTCTTCCTTTTGCAGTCAAAACAGAGGGATGGACTCCACTAAAACCCTGGATGTGTGCTCTGGTATCTGGCACCAAGATGTTAGCGGCACATCCTTTAAGTCCAGTAATTTGTGAGGCACGGCCTCCATGGATTGGACTTTTTTGTCCAGTACATCCCACAGAAGCTCAATTGGATTGCGATCTGAGGAATTTGAAGGCCAAGCTAACACTTTAAACTTGTTGTTTTCTTCCTCAAACCATTCCTGAACCATTTTTGCTTTGTAGGGAATTATCCTTCTGTAAGAAGCAATGAGGACATATTGTTTTCATATGGTGTACAAGGCTTGCAACAATGTTTAGGTAGGTGGCACATGTCAAAGCAACATCCACGTTGATGAAGGGGAGCCAAGGTTTCCAGCAGAACATTGCCCAAAGAATCACAGTGCCTCTAACCCATAGTGCACCTATGGTGGCCTGTGTTTCCCAGGTAAGTGAGGCACACCCACCCATCCATGATACTCATGTGCAATTGTTGGACTTAAGGTGGCAGACAGGGATCAGCATGAGAATCCTGACTGCTCAGCATCTATGCAGCAACACCTTTCTATCAGAACCAGCAAGAACTTCATTAGCAATTTGAGCAACAGTGGTCCATCTGTTGGATCGGACCACACTTTTCTGCTTTTGCTCCCCTTATGTATGAGTGAGCCTTCGCTTCTTGTGAATCAGTTGCTTGTTCAACACCATTCCTTCCTTAGACCAATCATCTTGATCAGTACTGAACGCTGCAGACCAGAAACAGCCCACGAGAGCTGCATTGGTAGAGATGCTTTGATCGAGTTGCCTCACCATCACATTCTGGCCCTTGTCAACATTACTGAAATCCTTACACACAATTTTTGTCCCGTTTCCGATATCAATTCTGAAGACAAAATATTCATATAGAATTTGGGCCCAATTACAGACAGAACTGGGGTAACTGAGTCAGGCTGACAACGATATTTACATATTTTCAGCTCTCCACACTTACTTCCTATGGAACTAATATCAGGCTTTGGTGATAGCCACTCAAAAACATCAATTTTAAGCCACTTTGTAACAATTTTGACAGTATGATTGGGGTAATTGTCCATTTAAAAGATCCATTCACAAAGTATCATAAACAACATGTATGCTACTTGCAGTAAGTAACTCTCTGAACACTAAAGGTTTGGACAAAAGAAAGTTTTTGGAGTTGAGCAAATATAAATTATTTTGGACATCCTAACTGACCTAAAACAAGAAATGTTAATCTGATTGGAGAAAACAAAGTTAAGATTCTTTTTATACAGTGTATGCACATGTTTTCAAATGTACAAATGTTAGAAGATAGTAGAATAATTTGACAAAATTTTACTGCAAGAAAAAAAAAAAAAAAAACTTCTACTGCAGATTCACCTGAATTACAGAGAAGTACATTTTAAGAGACTGAAACTCTGAATGTTGGCAAATCCAAAAGCAAACAGGCTGAACGAAAAGTCTCAAACGGAGACTAACAACAAACCAAGCCGAGTAGGAATAACTTAAAAATAAGACGGTGCATGAGAGACACAGACAAAAAAACGACAACAAAAAAACAGTCAACTGGGGAATAGAGAAAGACAACCAGTGATGATACATTAAAGACAGAGCTGGAAAATGAAGAAGCTGAGGCAGCAGACGGATGCAAAGAGTGATGTAAACAAGAAAACCAGAGAATGACAAAAAGAAGAAGAGTAGTAACTTGCGGCAAAGTATGGATACATATGTGTGTGTGTGTGTGAGGGTTCCTGTATGAGGAGTGTGGAGCATGGGCTGCATGGCTGAGCAATTTCTGTCCAGTTGACTGCTTGTATGGTAGGGGGTCCCTGGGAGAGCTTTGATCATTACCGAGTGTGACAGAAGAGTTCTGACAGAGAGGTAGCCCCCAACCCGACCTATCACACACACACACCTACGCACACACACACACCCTACGCACACACACACACACCCACGCGCACACACACACACCCACACGCACGCACACCCACACACACCCACACACACACACACACACACACACACACACACACACACACACACACACACACACACACACACACACACACACACACACACACACACAGCACAACAGCATCTCCATGACCACTAATGTTACTATTCTACATGGCCAGAAGCTCAAATGTTGCAGAGAGGGAATCTAAAGATAGCTAATCGCCTTCTTAACAGATGTAACATTTTCCTATTTGAGCCACTTAATGTTCTCTCCCATCTGATTTTGGTTCAGTCTAAATAGAGAGTGCAACTATTGAATGGTATCCTGCCATTTAGGTCTTATCATGCTGTCAATGTGTTAATTTGCCTGATTTATCAAGATGCTGATAAAAATGGTTTTCTATCTGTGGTCTAATTAAAGACAGCAAGTGTTCACTTCTAACAACCAGTCATCAGACATTCATTTATCCCATACAAATATATGAGTTCAACTTTACAAATGATGGTGAAATACACTGTACTGAACCTAGGTTAAACTTATAGGAACCGGTGCTCCTGTTAATATCACTCTTTTGTCAGGAGAACAGCACTTGGAGAGAATGTTTTTTGTCCATTTATCTTTGCACAATCTTTATACATCCTCCAGAGTTCATCTGTGTTTTCTTCTTTTCAGTTCCCCCTGCAAGGTTTCTACAAGATTTAGGTTCAAGGACCGAGAAAACCACGGAAAAAGGTTGATTTTGTGTGTTACCGTTTTGTGTAGATTTGTCCAGATGTTTTGAATTATTATCCAGTTGATGAACCATTTACAGTTTACAAGTAAAGTCCACCAGATTTTTATTTAAAATGTACTGGCATATCAAGGAGTTCATGACTCCGTGCACTCTAAAAAGATTCTTAGGTCCAATGGAACAGAAACAGGCCCACAGTACCATAGATCCTCCATCATACTCTACAATGGGAATAAGGGGCTTTTTGTTTTTTGTTGTGGTAAAAAAGCTTGATCTTACCTCATCCGATCAAAGCACAGGGTTTCACTTAATGTCTTAGCAGAGTTTAGAAAACTCCACATGCTAACATTTGTGATAGTAGGAGAGAAAAGGCAAAATTATAGATTGTTTTTTTAAACTTAGTGACATGGAGAAACCACTCTTTGCTGTAGTTCTCTAACAGTGAGCTTTTGGTATACTTTTTAGCTTCCCTATCATGCTCATTGTTAATTGGTGGCAAGATAACCCACATCCTCCTCCAACCACGTTATTCAAAAACTCCAGCTGTTTTTAACTTTTTAATAGTCGTTCAGACTGTAGAAATGGAAATGTTATGGTGAGTAGCTATTTTCATGGGGCAGTTTCCTGAAAAGAACTAAAAGAACAGTAAAAAATGTCTACTGTTAAGGTTTTTTCTTCTGAGTTTCTTAATTAAACTACTGAAAGTATCTGTGCATGCATGCTAACTTTTTAAAACATTTTCTTAGATTACACTTTCTCTTAAAAGCGTTTGTAAGCAGGTTCTGTTGTTCTCATTGAATTAAGGTTGACATGGGATTTATAGTTTCTGCTTAGACATATATGGCTGAGTCTCTGATTTAATAGAATAGAAGCTTTGAATCGCATGCTAACTTAAGTTTCATGTTTCCTACCTGAAAGATTTGTGAACGGATGTAAGGACAGAATTTTAGAAGTTGTGCAAGAGAAATGGTTATTGAACCGCTTTACCTCTGTCAAAAGCCTAAGAAAAACACCTACCAGGCAGGAAATGGATTCATAATTGCTCTCATAAATCTCATAAATGTCTATTCAGTTTAGAACCGTTTTTACTCCTTTTGCGACATTAGATGACATAACAAGTTGATATTGTGAACAAAATCTGAGCCTCTGCTTCATTTTCCTGTCAGTTAGTGGTAATTTACATCATTTTGTTTGTTTTATATAAAACCAAATACATCTTTAGGACACTCCACGACCTGAAACCAACCAACAGATTTTGCATTATTGGAACAGATAGGATGCTCAAGATCAAACTTTTCATAATATAGAAGTTTACTTTCTCTATTATCTTTCCAAAACTTATCTATCTGTCATGCTTGCTTGAACGGAAAGTTGAATGAAACAGTGAAGGATTTTGTTTTTTCCACATTTTTAAAGAATTCTCTTGAAAATAGCTGACAGATCAAATCTTAGGATCATACCTCTTTTATCACTGAGAATAAAAAAGTATTCTCCTTAACTAAAGTTACAAATGTTTATTAGTAACATGTTGGCATGTCAATCTAACATGTGGGCAGAGGATGTATAAAGTTATGAGCTGTTTGAATAAATCAAACAATTGAGCAGTAAGAGCTTTGACTGTTAGATCAATTGTGTCTGAAATAAAGGTGAAATAAATACTCAGTATATTGAAAGCCCGCCCCCCCCAGCCCCATATTTCTCTTTCCATAAATGGTTTTAGTTGTGCTCTAATCTTTTAAAGTCAGTTACACAAAAAACAACTATTTTTTGGAAAATCCTGAATTATTAAAACATGTATCATGTGTCCTGATGGGTGATCGTGGCTGAGTGGATAGAGTTCCAGCTTTCCCCGTCAAATGTTGATATGCCCCTGGGCAAAGCACTTAAACCTAAGCTACCTACCTATCTGTGCATCGGTGTATAAATGAATGTGTGCGTGTTAGTGAATGCAGTTGGGTGAATGTGGCTGTAGTGTAAGGCACTTTGAGTGGTCAGCACGACTAGAAAAGTGTCATATAAATTCAGGCCATTTACGATTCATAATCAACACATTGGACTTTTGTGGTCATGTACTACCAAAACCAAAAACACCCCAAAAAAATATATCTATTTTGCATACTTGTAAAGTTAGTGCAATACATTTATTTAATACAGCAGACTTTGGGGGACAGTATTACCTTTGTGAAGGAGGTGGAGGTTCAAAAGTGATACGTTTGGCATTAAAAGGTGAATGTGGCACTTTTGTGCTTAAGACACACAGGCTGATGACCACTGACTAAGACACAGTGCTGTTTTAAATGAATGAAACCCTAAACAAGCCAGAAGCAAAATGTTAAAAAATAATTTTTTGATCATGGCCGTGTACAGTTTAATACAGTCTTTTTAAGTTTGACTGGCAGTGTGCTTCATAGCTCAATAGAAACTGCCCTTGAAAATGACCAAAAGCAACCCTAAAGGTGATCAAACCATCCATCTGAGAGAAACCACTGGCCTAAGCACAATCCCGCTCCAATAATAGAACATTAATTTCCCAATTTATTTTGTCTCTAGTTGCCGGCTTGCCAGTCCTTCAGGTGTTTTCACTCGAGTTCAGGCTTCTCAGGCTCTCTGTGAACTGGTAATTAGTTTCTCCTGGCTTTCTGTTTCACTACCTCAGTGTGTGTGTGCGTGTGTGTGTGAGTCACATCCAGACAGAAATCAATTTCAGGCGGAGATCTATCAGCTTTTGTAGCCAGCGATCCAATCATCAAATAATGCATCTGATATCACGCTGTCGAGGTGGTCTGTTCAGGGGAATGATTCACTCTCTTTCTTTCTCTCCGTCTTTCTTTCTCTCTCCTCTATCTCTGCAATTCAGCTCTACATCCCCCACACACTCGCAGTATCTCAAACAATCTGTTTCACACACATACACAGAATAAGGTGATGGATAGTGTTAGGAAACATGAATTCACCTGAGGATTATCAGGGGTGGAAAAATACCTTCCTTCCGTCTCTTTTATTGTGTTAGATATCATAAGCTTAAGATGTTTACAGCACACCTGCTTTGATTCAGTCGAGCTTTCGGAATTATCAAAAATATTAGCCTCATCTAAACCTTCAACTTGTATGTTGGACCCAATCCCAACCAAATTATTTAAGGAAGTGTTCCCTTTGATTACTGGCCCCATTTTGGATATGATGAATCTATCCTTAGTAAACGGATACGTACCACAGGAATTTAAAATAGCTGTAATTAAACCTTTACTCAAGAAACCTTCCCTTGATCAAGATGACTTAGTGAATTACAGACCTATATCTAACCTTCCTTTCTTGTCCAAAGTCCTTGAGAAAATTGTTGCTAATCAAGTCTGTGAGCATCTAAACAGTAACGAGCTGTTTGAAGAGTTTCAGTCAGGTTTTAGAGCTCATCATAGCACTGAAACAGCACTGGTGAAGGTTACTAATATTCTCATGGCCTCAGATAATGGACTGGTGTCTGTTCTGGTTTTGTTAGATCTCAGTGCTGCTTTTGACACAGTCGATCATAATATTCTCTTAGAAAGGGTTGAACATGTTGCAGGGATCAAAGGAACAGCACTAGGCTGGTTTAAATCATATTTGTCTGACAGATTCCAGTTTGTTCATCTAAATGATAAATCTTCTTCACTCTCAAGGGTTACTTGTGGAGTTCCACAGGGTTCTGTGCTTGGACCAATTCTTTTCACCATATATATGCTCCCAATTGGTAGAATCATTAGACAGCATGGGATAAATTTCCACAGCTATGCCGATGATACACAACTTTATTTATCCATAAATCCTGATGAACCCAGTCAGTTAGGCAGATTACAGGCATGTCTGGAAGACATAAAAACATGGATGACCCTAAACTTTTTGCTTTTAAATTCTGACAAGACAGAAGTTGCTGTCTTTGGACCAGAAGTTCTGAAACAGAAACTGATTAGTCAATCACTTCATCTGGATGGCATTAAATTGGCCCCCAGTAATAACGTAAAGAAACTTGGCGTTATTTTTGACAAAGACTTGACATTTAAATCCCATATTAAACAGGTTTCTAGGATTTCTTTCTTTCACCTCCGGAATAATGCTAAAATTAGAAACATCCTGTCCAGGAGTGATGCTGAGAAACTAGTCCATGCATTTGTTACCTCAAGGCTGGACTACTGTAATTCTTTACTATCAGGAAGTCCACAAAATGCCATTAAAAGCCTTCAGTTGATCCAAAATGTGGCAGCAAGAGTTCTGATGAATATTAAAAAAAAGAGATCACATTTCTCCTGTTTTAGCTTCCCTTCATTGGTTCCCTGTTAAATCCAGAATAGAATTTAAGATCCTTCTTCTTACATATAAAGCCCTTAAGCATCAAGCTCCATCATACATCAGAGATCTAATTGTTTCATATGTTCCCAACAGAGCACTTCGCTCTCAGACTGCAGGTTTACTTGTAGTTCCTAGGATTTCTAAAAGTAGAATGGGAGGCAGATCTTTTAGTTATCAGGCACCTCTCCTGTGGAACCAGCTCCCAGCTTTAGTCTGTGAGGCAGACACTCTGTTTACTTTTAAGGCCAGGCTTAAAACTTTCCTCTTTTGATAAAGCTTATAGTTAGAGTGGCTAAGGTCATCCTGAGCTATCTCTGTAGTTATGCTGCTATAGGCTTAGACTGCTGGAGGACAGACTTACCAATTTTCTTCACTCTGCTACTTCCTTTTCTCCTACGACTCTCCAGTTGTATTACGGTACATTCTGTTATTTCGACTGTTAACTTTGTTTTCTCTCAGTGTTTTTCTCTCCATTGAAGATACACCTGGTCTGGTGTCCTGCTTGGCTGCAATGCCCTGTTGGACGGGGGGCATCGACTGGGATGATGCTCCCAGTGGCTGAACATCCACTGTGTCCTGTTATCAACTTTTTACTTTCTGTAACATAGAAAGTTCTCTTATTTCAGATCTTCTGTTCCTTCTGTGTCTCTGCTCTGTCTTCTCAAACCCCCAGACGGCCGTGGCAGATGGCCGCTCCTACTGAGACTGGTTCTGCTGGAGGTTTCTTCCTGTTAAAGGGGAGTTTTTCCTCTCCACCGTCACTACATGCTTGCTCAGTATGAGGGATTGCTGAAGGATTGCTGTGGTTGGAAAGTCTGCCCAACTGACGCAATCTGCTGGGATTCCTTAAATAGGAAACTTTTTAACTGATTGGAATGTTTGTATAAATGTATTGAAATGACTTCTTGTTAAGTGCCTTGAGATGACATCTGTTGTGAATTGGCGCTATAGAAATAAACAGAATTGAATTGAGATATTTTCAGACAAGGGGCTGTGATTTATTCACTTTGTCTACCTCTGATTCAGTGAGTGACTGCAGCAATACATCCAACGCGTCATACCAACAGGGATATTGTGACAGAAAGCAGGAGCTGTACATCCTTCCACCTAAAACACCTCTATTTGTACTACAGTATATTGCTTTTTATTTTGTTATGATTACTTTGTAGTAGATAAATACAAATATATCTTGTAAATAAATTCTGTACACATTCTACATCTTAGATGTAATCAGAGATAGGCGCCCTAATATTTGCTTTGGAATAATTTAAGCAGTTAGTTCCACCAAGGTTGCCCAGTTTTTGTATATTTTCAATGTCAATTATTAGGGGTGTCAAATTATCGCGTTAATTGCGATCAATTAATTACAGCCATATTAGCCTATGTTTTTTAATCGCGTTAATCTAATTTTTTCTCTTTATTTTTACAGTTTCTGCATGTGAGTTCCCTTTAAATAAAACCCGTTTTATGCACTGGGCTTCTTGTGCTTGAGTTGTTCGGGGTTAACCACACCCTAAAATGGACATCGGTTGGCTGTTAACTCATCAGAAGATGACTGGCTTCCATCGTATGGGGGAGGGCGAGATGAGGAGGAACGGTGAGTTGCCGACAGTGTTGCCAACTTTGCTATATTTGGCGAGTTTTTAGACCCCCCTAACTATTCTTAAAAAAAAAAAAAAAAAAAAAAAAAAACCTAGTGGCAAATCTAGCAACTTTTTATGGGGTTATTGGAAACTTTTGGTTGAACGATGTAACGCTGTTACTCTTCTCACCAAACAGCAGGGCTTTTCTCAGCAATTATTAGGTGAGATTAAAAAATAGATTAATTAGATTAATTAATTACAGATCATAATTAACTAATCTCAAAGTTTTTTTAATCTAATGACAGCACTATCAATTATATAATCTTTAAACCAATATTTTTTTATGCAAATTAACACAAGACCAGTTTTACCTGTTGCTGTTAAAATGGGTTTTTCGCTTTACATATTTCTTTGTCATCAGCCCTTAAATGCATCTGGTGTAAATACAAAACAGTGATTTCACTCTTAAACCTAATAACTGCTTGTAATAACTGGCAATGAGTCTCATACAGTCACTACGGAGGAATTTTGGTCCAACTTTCCTTCCACAAGTGTATAATTTGTCGCACATTGGAGGACTTTTTGAGCATCAGGTCATGGCACAGCACCTCAGACTCAAACACAGACTTTGACTAGGCATTTCCAATACCTTAATTTTGTTTTTTAGTTTTCTTGTTTTGAGACATTCAAAGGAGGACTTATTGATGTGGTCTGGATTATTGTCCTGCTCCGTGACTCAAGTGTTTCTTGATTTTAAGGTCACAAACTGACAGCTGGACATTTTCTGCTCGAGAGCAGAATTCATTCACCCCCCGAACACCAAGCCCAGGACACCGAGAGCCACCAATGCACCGGCGGGCAGTGGCGTCACTCACCGGCAGGGAGAATAGGCTGATCATTTAGTAGGGGGCCTGAGTTCAGCCAGGAGAGGGGGCAGCCCAAGACCCAACCTGGCGGATACACAGTAACAGACACACACAGTCATATGTTCCCTTCGTCTTACGCACACACACTCTGACCTCCACACCAAGACACATAAGAGTGGACGCTGTGCACCCCCTCATCCTCCCCATACACACTATTTACTCCCAGCTCCAGGTACTGATACCCCAGCAGAGCAACCAGCCCCTCGACCCAGGAGGCAAACCCTCTACCCTCTAGGATGGAGACAAGCAGACCGCCAAAGCCCCCACGATAGCAAAGCATCCCACCAGCCCAGGCTCCGACCAGACCACCTGTTCCTCGTTCCGGATCCCAACAATTGATGGCCAATAGCCAATAGGGGTGTGGAAAGGCCTCGAGTCTTCAGTGTCTATATGTAGTTTAACACTGGGCACTGGCACCAGAAGTGAAGCTGATTGAACAGCTCCCCTCTGGATGCTGATAAGTGTTCTTACCCCAATGTGCCTGCATGTGTGTCTCATGAGAATGTTATAAGTGAGAGTGTCTAAGTTAGGACCCAGGCCGCCACGGGGTAGCGGAGATGGAAACCCCTTCCCACAGCCCAAAGTAGTGCCCACACCCCAAGGCCCTACATGAGTGGTAAAGTGATGGAGCGGGGGACAGAGGTGTCAGGTGGGGAGGGAAGGACTGGGGGACAAAATGCCTTCGCAGGGAGCCAGCTCCCCCACTGACTCCAATAGGCACCCCCGTTCACCAAGATCCACCAAGGAAGCAATCAAGGTAGAGAATCAAGGTATTTCAATCCAGGTAAGACTTGCCTATTATTGTGGATTTTACACCTGTACAATCCTTAAATGGTTCTAATGCCAAAAAAGGCTAACAGAAAAAGCTCCCTTTTGGGTTTTTACAAATGATAGATGTTACTTAAATCTCAAACTGGGATTTAAAGAAACTCATTGCAGAACAGTCTAGTACATAATAAAAGCGGTTCAGTTTAGTGCAGATAAAATGCAGATGCAGCCTCATTGCAGGTAATTGTTAGCCAGTTGTGTTACTGTATGTCCACAGTGATGGCAAATTGTTGGAATCGTGCCTTTCACTCTGTCTTTGTTTCTTTTGTCCACCAATAACCCAAAACCCAGCCACACAAATTCTTTAAAAGGCCAGCCCTCTCAACAACCACTTTCTTTCTTATTTCAAAGCAAAAGCTTACACCTTTGTATCTGGGGCTCATTATTATAGCTAACCTTAAAGAGCAACTCACCCCCAAATCAACTTTTTTTTTGTTGATAAACTGTATAAATGAATGTCTAATAGTGTTGTCTACATTTCTGGTCAATATTTTTGGTATTTTAGTTCCTTTTTTGTAAGAATATTAATCTTCTATCCAAAACTATCAGGGTTTTTTTGCTGCATTTTTCAAACCGGAAATGTAGGTTGAGTAACACTTTGGTAGGGGGTGAGTTGCTCTTTAACTTCACCAGATAAAGCAACATGCTAACAGCAACTGGAAAACCCAGGATCTTGTGCCACAAAAATGCTGTTACACCCAATCCAGGCAGTTTCTTAACATTACCAGTTAACTGTCAATTTGAACCGAAAGGACTGCTTTTTTAAACCTGCTCCTGCTGAACTTCTGCATCCTTTCATACAATGTGACCATTAAGAACACAATTAAGTTGATTTTGTCTTTGCCAGACCTCCATACAATGAATAAAACATTCTTGCAAATGAGAAAACTGCCCTGAGGGTGAAGGTGCTGAACTTTGAATCTTTATTGCAAAGGACTGTATTAATCCTCTCAACTGTGTTAGCCTACAGCCAATGCAGTCTTCCACCAAGAAAGGGAAGAAACTGATGACTCTGCTTTCTATGGATAAAAAAATTCACATTGGATCAAATAGTGGTTTAAAGTTCCTGAACTCTTTAATACAGAATTTAAAAAAAGTTAGCACTAGTGTATAAATGCATGATAGGTGTTGATGTCTTGGTTTCTGTTAAACAAAAATCTTGCAGACTATGGCACTCTTCTGAAAATCTTTAGAATGAAAACAAAAAAGATGCAATGGGTAAGTAAAGCGTAAGGTTACAAAACATCTTTAAGACTTTAGACTTCATCAGTGGACAGTGACACAGAGTGATGGAAAAAAAAGTACTTTTCTAAAGTGTTTGAGTCGTTCTTTAATTCTATGTCTGAAGGGCCTGATCAGTAGTTTGAAGGCCTCTGTGAGGGTCCTTCAGATCTTTTCAGATCACATGCAGCAGTTCAATGTATTTAGGGATCTAGGACACGGGGACGACTACTTGCAGACGTTCAAACCAAGCATAAGAATTGGGAAGAAATGGAACTCCAGTAACTTTAAAAGTGGCGTGTTTGTTGGTGCCAGACCTGCTAGTTTGCCAATTTCAGACAAATCTGACCTGCTTGAATTTTCAGACACAGCCATCTCTGGAGTTTACAGAGAATGGTCCAAAAAAGAGAAGTTATCCAGTGAGTGGCAGTTGTGTGGATGGAAATGACTTGTTGATGTCAAAGGTCAGGGGAGAATGGGTTCAAGGTAATAGAAAGAGCAACAGCATCTGTAGGTGCATATCTTATCAGATGAGAACAGGTAATTGAGGCAAAAATTGCACAGGCTCACCAAAATCAGACAGTCACAGAATGAAATAATTCAGACTTCTACGCTTATAGGATGAACCAGGGATGTACCAACACAAAATAGATATATTTGCAAAACTTCAAGAAAACAACAGTTACTTTTGAAGCTCATTCTTTACATTTTTTTTTTTGTTGAAGCTATGACAAATACCAAAGATAACATAGTTCGACAGACAGAAAATAGTATTTTACGATCAGCCAGTTGGTTCTCAAAAAACTGAGGTGAAAACTTGGCACAGATAAATCAATAGAAGTAAAGTGCACCTCTCTGGTCTTGTGTTATAAGTTCCAGATACTGTTAATCTGCTGTAAAAAAAATGTCTATATAGCTACAAAAAACTATCTCCAGAATTTGGTTTTTATCTCTCTGAGGGCCCTTCTTCTTCTTCTTTTACTCACTTTTCTTAAGTCCCTGTGGGTCAGAATGCATTCGGGTTAAAATCTCCCGCACAGAATTTTAAACATGCACAGTTCAGTGTAACCACTCTACAATTTGTTCCCGAGTACTTCAGCGTCTAGCACGTTTCCCTCTGAGAGTGTTAACAGGTTTTCTTCTCGCTCCACTTGAGTGCGTTTGCATTTGACGATGTGTGTAACTCTGCGTGTGTGTGTGTGTGTGTGTACTGAGAGCTGCAAGAAAGCGTGTGTGTTTCTAAGTGCCACGCACCTGCAGCTTGCAATCATGTGTGCATTTTCATGTAAATGCATGCTTTGGGTGTATCCAAGCAGCAACTGTGTATTAACCAGCTGTACTCTCTGTTGTTTTTATTGTGTGTGTGTGTAATTTTTTTGAGGGTGAAACACTGATGTCATAATGCACAGAAGCAGACAGCCTCTCCCAGTGTGATGCCAAGACAAATGCTCCAAATATCTCTATTCACCATCAGTTCACCACACACACAAACACTCTACAGTGAACATATGGCACCTACACACGCACACACACACACACACACACACACACGCCCCCTTTTCTTCACATTTTACCAAGTGTGATACTCAAAGCACACAAACACATTACCACGTCTCTCATTCACTTCACCGCCCATCCCAACATCATGCATCTCTCTCCTACAATTATCTGTCGATCCCAGTGAATTATCATTCAGTCATTTAGCCCCATCACTCCTCCTCTCGCTTCATTTGCCGCCTCTCGCTCTGTCTCTCCTTCAGGAGAAAGGTCAGCTCTCACCAGGAGACTCACTGGCCTGTCAGAAAGACAGAGAGGAGAAGGAGGAGGAGGAAGAGGAGGAGGTGGAATGATGGAGCGCAGTCTGAACTCGGCCGGCTAAATTTACTCGCCAGCGGCGCGCAATTTCAGGTCACATTCATAGAGATCTCCTGCCATCCTGGAGCTTCCAAACAATGAGAAAATGGCTTCTGTTTTGCATCCTGTTTTGAATGAACCACTGTGCTGCAGAGCCAAAGGAGGGGCAGTTAGACACAGACAGAGTCCAGGTCCTGATAAACACCTGTTCAGATATGACCGCATTTACAAAGATGTTCCTACTCAAGAATTTATTTTAATCTGAGTAAATAGACACTGCCTGAATACCTGAATTTATTCACATTTTGCCACAATACAACGGAACATTTTCAATCTATTATATTGGGATTTAGTGTGATAGTGGTGCATAAACATGGAAAGGAAAATAATACACGGTTTTCAAAATATTTTATCAATAAAAATCTGAAAAGTGTGGCATGCATTTGTATGAAACCAACTTTACTTTGATACCCCTAGACAGGTGGGTAAACTAGTCAAAGAGTCTAGGCTAGTAAGAGCTGCTCCAAGAGTAGTCATCAAAAAAGCACCAAAATGACTAAATGGTTAAAACCTTGTTTAATGAAGATCTAGTAATCATGTTCGGGAGAATAAAAGTGATTTTATTTTTTTAAAGAATTAGTTTCATTTATAAAGAATTATTTGAAGCAGAGAACTGAGGGAATGGGCTTGTGACCCTGTGTAAGTTCGGCTGATGTGTTAAAAAGAAAGACTGTTCTTGTTCACCTTGATTAATGATGAAAAATAGCCTGTTCTACCTTCTAGCTTGGCAAAATGCCTATTTATAAAACAATAGACGATTTTTTCTGATTAATTTGGACTCTTCTAAATGTGTTGAGTGCTTTTTTTCTCTCAGATTTTCTTAGAGGTCTGCTTTAAAGTACGCAGCTCTGAATTAAACCAGGAGGCCAGCCTCTTTTTACCAATAACCTTCATTTCAATGATGATACATTGCCCAATGCTTCACACATTGTAGTAGTAAATCTGTCAACAAGAAAATACATTTGGGAACAAACAAAAACTTCATTTTTTAACCTATTTAGTCTTCAATGATATTCAATTATTTTTTGAAAACAATGTAAAATGTTTCTTAGTTCCAGTCTAGCAAATCAAATGCCAGTAAAATACATTGAATTACGTACATGCGTGTTAGAGGGTCAAATGCGAAAATGTTCAGGCGGGATTAATGTTCAGAGGCACAGTAAATGTTTAGATGACAGTGTGAGAACATTGTGATTATTAATGGTTTTCTTCCCACAGACCCCTGGCAGACTAACAAGAGTAAAGTATAATGATTTGACACATAATTATTACCATTCTATTATGAGATAAATACAACACATAACAGAATGCCCATGCACAATGTAGTACTATCTGAACAGTTGGAGGTGTGGTGGTCTTCCTGAAAGCTTTTTTTGTGAACTGGAGGCATTAGCGTCCCCCTCGGAAAAAGATAAGTCAATGAAACAAATCATCGACCTTCTGGTCCAAGGCCAGTCTTCTGGTGTCTAAGCAATGGCTGCCCCCAGGCTTTAATGACTTCATGAATGTCTCGTTATTGATTTTTTGACTATACACAGGAGATGTGTGGTCCAGAAAAATCCCAGATTGTCAAGATGTATGTGATATAGCTCTTATTTGTTGGTGATGTGAACAATGGAGGTGATAATTTTAAGGTAGAAATCATAACATAGAAATGACTGTTTCAGGCAGGGAAATTAAATTATATCTTGTGAAAAATCTTTTTTTTTATGCATTTACTAACATTGTTAACCTTTTCCCCTTGCAAGGGGGTCTTGGTATGAGTTGGAGAATACCCTCAGAGCTTCCGATAGCATACTGTAATCAATTCAAGCTTTATTGTGCTGCATTCATTCCTGATCATCATCATTTTCAAGAAATACATTTTTAAACAAACATACAGGGTAATAAATGTAATAAAAGCATAAGAGGCTAGCAATAAACTGCTAAAAAAGAAATAACCACCCATTGATGCTTTCTTTATTGCCCTTAAATGGGTTTAAAACCATTCACTCTAATTAGGCTGGACAGTTTTATTTCCTGTTAATTCCAACTGGAAGTGGCTTCATAGGAAAAATCCCTTTTCCCAAAGTACTGTGTCTACTAAAGGAACAATTTATGCAACAAAAGACCTTGAGTGGACACTATAGTTACTCTGTTTGAGTAACATACAGACCCGGAGCCAGGGCAGTTTAGCCGGGGGGGTCGGTCTGTGGCTTATTTTGGGGGGTCCCAGTTTGTATTTAACCCCTTTGCGTTTTTATGTCCCATTGACAGTGTGTTACATACTTCTGAGTAAAATCTGCCTTTTTTAACACCCTTTCAATGTACATATTCATATTATACACAATTTGAAAGCTGAGATTCTTTCAGGGCGGGCTGGCCAGAGGGAGGTTTGGGAGTTTTCCCAGACGGCCAGTCTGTTCTAGACCAGTGGCCAGAACGTTTGTTGTTATGCTCCAAAAGCAACCGCGGTTGAGCGATTGTCAGGATCCTGCTGTGTGTCTGCTTGTGCACGTCAGTGAGGAATCTTCCTTTATATAGGATCTTTGTAAATGCTACTGGTTCAGCTGTGGGTTATTAGTATCTCTTGCTGCTGCGGTCAATTATTCTTTCAACTATTTTGATATTGTTTGCTAGCTGCTACCAGACGTCAGTAGCTCTCTTCTGCTTGGAAAGGAGGGCTGCCTAAACTCACGGTGCTTTCAAATATAGGTCGCCTTCTGCGACAGAAAGTTTGAGATATCCATGGAAAAAATAAAGTAAATAAGTGTGAAATCCAGTTCATGTTCATATTTCACGGATGTTAAATGCCAGTAGCACTTTCTACATGCACGTTTACTCGGTTTTGTAGAAGTTTCAGAAATATTTTACTCATCATCGCTGCTAGTCTCCAAATCTCTTACGTTACTACTTTCTCATTATGGTCAAAACAAACTAGTGCCGAATTAAAAACAATGATCATAAAAAAACAGGTCTGTTACTGTACAAAAGGAGAACTTTTGATTTAGAACTCAGTAGGAACATATTTATTTTATGAAGCAAACAGTACGTAGATGCCAGAGATCGGAATGAAATTAAACGAAAACCCGGCTCCCCTTATAGCGTATTCTGTCTACTGTTGGGAAGTGGACCTACTTCCTGGTTTGTGTAGACACTAGATAGCAAAAGCTCATTACTGCCCCTAGCGTCCTTGAGCACTTCCGTTGTGAAGTTTGCATGTGTTTTGAAATGTGCATGTTTTGGAATTGGCATATGTTTTGGGTTTTGCATGTGATCCCTGCTTCTGATTAAAATGATGTATGCAAACAGTACAGGCTTTTGTCAAACCACTCAGAAAGCAAATAAATGCCCTGCCCGCCCAGGACATTATTTTATGTTTTATTTTATCATATTTATGGTTATTTTGATGCACAGACTTAAGCAAAACTCTAAAACAAACACACAGTAAACTCAGCAATATTTTTTAAGTAAATGTGCTTATAATAGAATATTATACATTTTTGCACTTCAGCTCTTTTTGGTGCAACACTAAGAGAATAACAAGTTGATGTTAGCTGTTTAATTAGTAGGGCAATCTGCTCAGGTAGTGAGCCCACATTAAGCTGTTTAGCAAACACAACATTCAAGGCTTGCCAACCTTAGTTTGAAAACACCCTGACAACAGAGAGACTCATGGGTGGCTCATGAGTAAATGTGTTTTTGAGGACAGTAGATAACTTAATTTCTCTTCCTTTTAAGCGAGGTAAAAGTGTAGTAACCCTGTTTCAGTCAGCTGATCAAATATGTGTGGCAACAAGTGGGGGAGGGGCAGTACTGCATTACTCTTTGCTTCATACTGCTATTGAACTCCAACATCTTAATAAAATGACTTTACACCGCAGAAACAGCATGATGTTTAGCTGTTTTAAACCGCACCTTTTTATAACTTGGTACAGCTTTGTACCAGTAATTTGATATTCACTTCCCCATCTTCAACAGCATCCAACATCTGTAAAGAACTAAAAGCATAATTCAAATAAACAATGTCACTGTTGTTAATTTATTTAAGAAGGTATCTGCAACAAAATATTCTTTTCTTTTTTAGATTCAATGAAAAAAAGTTATTTCTGAAGGAAGACCGCAACTTTTATTTTGTTTTTTTAAGTGTTCAGTTCTGGACCTAAAAGAAAAGTTTTCAAATACATTTAGAAAATGACCAACATTTCATCAGGGGAACCTTCTGCTCACATAAAAGCTGATATAATTACAGGGATATTCTTTTACCATGTTTTTTTTTAGTACTTGGTTCCAATATCAGGTGGAACAAATGTGGTTGAGTAATGTCAAATTCAACCACCAGATGACCAAAAACCATGTTTGTACAACAGTAAACAACTGTGTGAACAGCACAGAGAAATGCATCAGTTTTCAGAGACCAAAAATTCTGAATACAAATTATAAAAGGTTTTGACCCTAATACAAAGCCTTGAGGGTCACTTTTTGTGGCATCCAGAAAACGGCAATAAAGACCACAGAGTTGAACTGGCTGCTTATTACCTGAAAGATAATTAAAAAAAATATCAGCTGATTAGCATCAGAAACAGATAGCTTTATTGCCAAACATGCCTGTAGGAGGCTTTCAGGGATCAGGAATTATTTCTAGTCACTAAGGCCTCGAGGACTTACATGGACCCAGTATGCAACATGGTTTGCCAGGAGCAACAGAAAACAGAAATAAAAGCTGAATATAAAAAAATTCTCAGTAGGGGATTAGAGTGCATGCTATGATTAAGTTATGTTAGTGAGCCTGGGAATCAAACAGCAGGGTAGTATATGCGAGTGAAAACACATATGCTGCAGAATTACTGTATTTAACACATGAAAAAGATTTTTTCAGAACTGTTAAATAAGACAATTTAGAACAAATGGAGGACAACAAATTATATTATACATGTGATGCAACATTTCTTCTGTACAAATGTTCTTTAAAGAGCCATATTTGCTCATTTTAAATAAACATAGCATGATGAACTTGTCACTTGTTCCCATTCAGATTACTTATAGGGTTTTTCGATGACAAATTATGTAAACCCTGCAGACTGTAGCAGCCCCTCTGTATAAAACTCACCTAAAACTCAGTGTAATATGCAAAAACAAACCAAAAATGTCCATATTTTGAACTGTGTTAAGAAGCCTGGCTAGAAGATTCAAACCGCCACAAAAGAAACATGCAAATTTGTCAAAGAAAGACCCGAAGCTGAAGTCTGAAGCAGGAAACCTCTTGCTGTGAGGTGATAGGACTAATCACCGCACCACCCCACAGGTGGGATATATATTTCCACCAAAGCCCCTGTTCTCTCCCAGCAGCTTTGGTCAGAGCCGTCTCTGTGTGCCAGCATTAATTACTTCAGACTCTAAACTCTCCTCGTGGCACTGCAGTAGAAACTGCTTTGATGTCTGTGGAGTTCATCCCCAACCACTGAACCTCTGCTCCCCATCCTTGTGTGAATTAGCTCAAAGAAGCTCCAGGATCTATTACAAAGAAACCAAGGCAGGTTGCTGCTGTAATTGTGCTTTGCGTAGGCTGCTCTTCATTCACTATTGCAGGATTTATGCTTGCTAAAGACAACTTGAGTACAGTTCAATACAAACCACTCTGTTCTTTGAAGGCTTCAGAGGTTTGTTCGAGAACATTAGAGAACATCTAAGAACATTTGAGAAGAAACAGCATCATGAAGCCCAAGAAACACAGGAGAGAGGCAAGGCAAGTTTATTTGTATAGCACAATTCATGTTACAAAGTGCTTTACATAAAACATCAAAAGCTTTACAGCAGGGTGCAAAAAAAGCAAAAGTACAGAAATAAATAAATAAATAAATCTATCTTAAAAGAAGCCGTGAAGATTTAAAACTTAGAATAAAAACCTAATCAAAAGCAGCTGAGAACAGGTGGGTCTTTAACCTGGATTTAAATAAAGTGTGTTTCAGCTGATCTGAGGCTTTCTGGGAGTTTGTTCCAGACATGTGGAGCATAGAAGCTGAACGCAGCTTCTCCATGTCTGGTTCTGATTCTGGGAACTGATAAAAGACCGGATCCAGATGACCTGAGGGGTCGAGTAGATTCATACTGGGTCAGGAGATCACTGATGTAGTTTGGTCCTAAACCATTCAGAGCTTTATAGACCAGCAGCAGAACTTTGAAGTCTATCCTCTGACAGACAGGCAGCCAGTGTAAAGACCTCAGAGCTGGACTGATGTGGTCCACTTTTTTGGTCTTAGTGAGAACCCGAGCAGCAGAGTTCTGGATGAGCTGCAGTTTCCTAATTGATTTTTTTAGGTAGACCTGTAACGACGCTGTAAAGAGAGAGATATACGTTGTGTAGAACTTTAAAGCAGGGTTTGGATTTAAAATAATTTCCCAACTTTTGAAGAACTCATGGAGCACTGTTAAATCCAATATCCAAAATTAGAAAGAGCATGACACAATTGTAAACATACTAATCCATGGTAGTCTAGCTAAACTGCAGCCAAGAGTTCCATTGTAACTGGAGATTTCAGAGGCATTACATAGTCTCCGTCAACAGGACAACCAGCAGTAGCGTACTTGATCATTTTGATCCTCATGGACAAGGGTCAAAAAGTAAAGCCAAAAGTCTTGTTTAATGTTTTACATGTCAAACATATGAAAGAAGGTTATCTGGTCAAGTGAGACCAAAACAAAACTTTTTAGCCTACAAACAAAAATGCTATTTGTAGTGGAAAAGAAAAGCTTCACATCACATTATCCTCATGGTGAAACATGGTGGTGACAGCATCATGCTGTGGGAATGCTTTTATTCAGCATTTCCTGGGAAGATGGTCAAAGATGTGTGGAAGACAGATCGAGCTGAATACAGGGAAATCCTGCAATACAGCCAGTAAAAGATCGGAGTTTTGGATGGACATTCCCCTTTTAGTAGGACAACAACCCTATACATACAGTCGAAGGTCCAATGGAAGTGTTTGGATCACAGCATATTAACTTGATACAATGGCCCACTTAAAGCTTAGACCTAAATCCAACTGGGAATCTGCAGTAAGGCTTGTTAAATGTGGTTCACAGATCAACAATCTATCTGACATTGAGCTATTTTTCAATCGACATTATGTGTTGCTCTTCTACATTAAATTCTATTAAAATACATTTAAGTTTGTGGATAAACATAAAAAATGTGAAAAAGTTTAAAAAGTATGCCTACTCAGACTCAGTAGTGAGCTATGAGATGTTACCAAGCTCACAGATTGGTGTTACAACCCTGAACCATCTCAGAATTTATTTAAGAAATCCTATATTTGATTTTTTTCCCAATCCTAAAAACGCGTTGCTCGTGTTTTCAGGCATGCTTTTTTAAAGTTGAATGTTTCATGTGCAAAAATGACTAACAATTTACAAAACTTTTCCTGGTCTGATAAATAAAACACAGATTAGAGAATTGCACGCATCTCTTCACAGATAAAAAAGAAGATATCAATAAATACCCTGCTAAAATATTGCAAGAAATAATGTTTTTTATTTGGCTTCCAAATGCTGTTTTCCCCATTCAACCATATTCTTATAACAGCCATTTTAAAATTTGGTTAAAAAATATGGGGAATTGAAAATTCAAAGAAATTGAATTTCCAACCAAAATAATTAAGTTGGCAGGAAAACTTAGAGATATATGAAACATTTACTACTGAAGCATAGCCTTAAACAAATGTAAAGTTTTCACATAACATGAGATATTATACTATTTGGAATTAGCATTGATTTGCCAACGTTGAAGCAGAAAACAGAGAGGAGGAAGTGCAAATCAGAAGCTTCTATTCAATTTTTGCTCACTTGATAAAGATAGATATAGTTTGGGTTCATTCAAGTTCAATTAAATTCAAGAATACTTTATATGTCCCAAAGGGAAATTAAATGTATATGTAACTCATATCATTCAAGTACTTCAAAGAGTCATGTGATTCATATTAGGCCTCTGACTAAAGCCTTTTGCTGTATTACAGTCTCATGACTTTCATGACATGCTAACAGCTCGATATCTGGGCAGCAGAGACGATATTCCACAGTGACTTCCTAGATGAAACCATCAAATGTTGGCAAGCACTGCCAATCCAAGACATTTCTGGCCGTATGGTTAGAAAGCCGGTGAGAGAGATGCTGAAGTAGGGGATATGATCCTTTCCCATCTCTTATGGAAGAGATGGTTTGAAAGTTCTCTATCCTTTTCAACTATTCTGGGATTTCGCATTGTAGTTCAGGGATTATTTGACCTTTTGAGATGCTAATCAGCAACTACCAATTTTTAAAAACCATACATTGTTTCCACGGTTACCCATTATAACACCTGTCTGAAAGTAAAAAGGTAAGAGAAAAATCCTTTTAGATGCACAGCATCCAAAATCAGAATGAATAACTGTCCAAACATGCAATGCCTCAACCAAAGAAAGAAAATAAATAGAAACAAAAATCTACAAAAAGAACAAATCACACTAATATAAAATGCTACTTCAACATGATGCCACCATGGCATTTAGTTACTCAATAACATAATCTAGGGTACTCTGAACTCCTCATTAGGCAGATAAATCTGTCACTACAGTGTGTGATAAATTGCTAATGTGAGCAGTTCTGCTGTATTCAAACTGATGGTCTCCATCAGAGTATTGTTCAGTTGCTCTCTGCGTTACCAAAAATCAGTGGCTAAACTGTTGCTTATGCAGCTAAACTGCATGTTTCCATGAAAATCCCTTCATGGCTTAGCTGTGACTCCAGTTCTTTTTCTTACTTAATATGGGCAGCTCTGTGAATACGAGCAGCTTTTATCTCCAGCAGTCACCTGGATCCAAATCCTAACCCAGTAATCTGAATGAATGCCTCTGACCCTTCCACCTGACGTTAACAAAGAGGTAATAGTGTGCTATTAAAATTATTGAACCTTATTCTTGATTTTCACATCTGACAACCTTGTTCCATCCTGATGGTTTGTGTGGTTTGTCCATCAGGTTTGTTATCTGTTGAACCCTGACCATTTAAATCTATGTTTTTTCAAACTGTTAAAATAACATATTAGACTTAACTGAAGCAGGGTATTGTTGAGAGTTCATGAGGAGTCAATATCCTACATGCAGTAGATTTCAATGCCTGTCACGTTTGCATTAGATGGTTATTTATATCAAATTCTGCACTTACAGGTGAAACTTGAAGAATTAGAATATCTTGCAAAAGTTAATTTATTTCAGTAATTCAACTTAAACGCTCAAACTAATATATAAGACAGACTCATTACATGCAAAGCAAGATATTTCAATCCTTTATTTGTTATAATTGTGATGATTATGGCTTACAGCTTATGAATACCCATAATTCAAAATCTCAGAAAATTATAATATTACATGAAGTAAAAAATAAAAAAGGATTTTAAATAGTGAAATGTTGGACTTCTGAAAAGTATAATCAAGCATATGTACTTAGTACTTGGTTTGGGCCCCTTTTGCATCAATTACTGCTTCAATGCGGCATGGCATGGATGCTATCAGCCTGTGGCACTGCTGAGGTGTTATTGAAGACCAGGATGCTTCAATAGCGGACTTCAGCTCTTCAGCATTGTGTCTCAGCTTTGTCTTGGTTCATGTGAGGTGACTTTGCTGGCCAATCAAGCACAGTAATCCCATGGTCATTGAACCAGTTTTTGGTACTTTTTGCAGTGTGAGCAGGTGCCAAGTCCTGCTGGAAAATGAAGTCAGCATCTCCATAAAGCTCGTCTGCAGAAAGAACCACGAAGTTCTGCAAAATGTCCTGGTAGATGGGTGTGTTGACCCTGAACTTAATAAACTACAATGGACTAACACCAGCAGATGACATGGCTCCCCAAATCACACACTGTGGAGAATTCACGCTGGACTTCAATCATCTTGGATTGTGTGCCCCTTCATTCTTCCTACAGACTCTGGAACCTTGGTTTCCAAATAAGATGCAGAATTTGCTGATCTTTTTTCTTTAGCCCTGGTAAAACGCTTCTGATGTTTGTTGTTCAGGAGCAGCTGGACAAGAGGAATGCAACATTTTAAACCCATGTCCAGGATCCGTCTGTGTGTCATGGCTCATGATGCACGTACTCCAGCCTCAGTCCACTCCTTCTGAAGGTCCCCAACACTTTTGAATGGCCTTTTTCTGACAATCCTCTCCAGGCTGCAGTCAGCAATCTTCCACATTACTGTGATTCCTACTGAACCACACTAAGAAACCATTTAAAGGCTCAGGAACACTTTGTAGGTGTTTGTTGTTTTTGGATTAATTAGCTGATAAGAGTCTGACACGTTGAGCCTAAAATATTGAACCGTTTTACAATATTCTAATTTTCTGAGATTTTGAATTTGGGGTTTTCATAAACTCTAAGCCATAATCCTCAAAATTATAACAGATAAAAGCTTGAAGTATCTCACTTTGTGTGTAATCAGTCTATATCATATATTAGTTTCAAATTTTAAGTTAAATTACTGAAATAAATGAACTTTTGCACAATATTCTTTCAAGTTTCACCTGTATTCTTACTTCAGACCAAGTTACTTTGACTCAGTGTAACAACAAGCTGTGTATCTGTCTATATATCTCTGTTGTGCCAAAATTAAGACATGTAAATTAACAGTATCTACATTTATATCAGCATAAATTTGATTCATTCTCTAGCAAACTCTCTGATGCCTGATGGTGCCAGCCATCAGAGCATTCAAGAACAAAACTGGATAATAAAATAGGATGTGGTATGAAACATGCGTATCAACCCCAGAACTAAAACAAATCGCCTTGGCCTGACATTGGTCAGATAGAGTTATTATCAGTTATATTCAGTTTAAAAAATCCTCATTAAAAATAGTTTTTTGATCTCATGAAAAAAAAATACAGTTTCCCCTTTCTATTTTTTTTAGAACAAAACCATCATGTTTATGCCCCAAGAGGCTGAATAACATCCAGGAAAAAAAGCCCATTCTCGGACTGGAAGGGGGGTTCCACTTCACCATCGCCTGTTATTGTTCCAGACTGTGCAGCTGAAAGCTCATAAGTGAGTCTACACTCTGTCAGAGTCATACTTCCATACTTCCATTTTTAGAAATGCTATCTGGCAGGAGAATCAGACTATTCACGGTAAACTCATGCATTACTTGCCTCTTCACTATCTCCTTTGCTTCCTAGCAGTGAATGACAATTCATCTCAATGGAAAGAAAATACAAAAGCTTTAAGCAACTACTGCTGTGACTAGAAAGTCTTCTTCTCTCATTGGTAATATCCTTTTATTTATAAAATAACACTTTCTATTATCACATGATGTCCTCAGCTTTTATTTTAGGGGACATAGTTTCCAGTAAAAGACATTCAACTCTAAAGAGCTTTTCTATTTTAGGTCATTGAGTTGACGATGAAGGTATATCCAGTTTTAATGTCTGTATTTATGAAATCATGGAACATTTTCTGACTGCTAGTTTTGCTCACAATGCACAAAAGAAAGGAGAAGAAGAATGAAGGAAAGAAAGAATAAGACCTTGAGTCGGAGAGGGAATAAGAAGAATAAAAAGATGAATTTGCAGGTGGATTTGATTCCCTCAGACAACTCCAAGGAGAGTGACACAGGCAGAATATTAATGAGAAAAGACTCTGTGTAAAGCTGTGTGCAAGGTGGTGATGGAGTGGAGCGGTGGTGGTGATAGAAGGGGGGGCAAGGAGAGCCAAAGATGGTGGAGAGACCCAGAGAGTGAAAGACAAAGACACTGGGCGAGAGAGAAACAGAGAAATGTCAATGAAAGAGAGGGAGAGAGGGGAACAGGGACACGGTGGAAGAAAAAAGATGAAGGAGAGGCAAAGAGCCTGAAAGAAAAACAGATGGAAGGCGGGAGAGACCGGTGAGCTAATGGCAGAAGACAATAAGAAAGAGACAAAAGGAAATGATAGATAAGAGGTAAAGAAATGGTGCCGACATTAAAAGGAAAGTAGAGGGAGGAAGAGAATAACAAGCAAAAATGTTGTGAAGGTCGTGCAGGAAAAGTTTGACACAATAACATAAGTACAAATAAAAGACCACTTTTCAGCAACTTTTAAAACTGATCTGGCTGTATGAAGGTTGCTGTCCTGCTGGAAGGTGGCCCCTGTCTCAAGTCTTTTGTAGACTCTAACAGAGTTTCTTCCAGAACTTTCCTGTGTTTAATTTCATCCATTTTCCCTTCAACTCTGACAAGCTTCCTCGTTTCTGCTAAAAAAAAAAACATCCCCACAGCACAATGCTGCCACCACCGTGTTAAGCTGTGGGGATGGTGTGTTCAGGGTGATGTGACTGCTAGCTGTCCGTCCCATACAACTCGTAAAGTTCAATGTAATTATCATTTGAAACGCATCTGGCAGTTCTTCCGGAGTTACTTTAGGGCTGTTTGCTGCTTTTCTGATTAATTATTTTCCTTGTTGGCCTCTCAGTGTTGGCGGACAGCCATATCTTGTTTGGATTTGTGAGAAGCTGAGTGTTTGTTTTATAACAAATTTCTCTGGAGTATTCCCTGGTCTTTATGATGCTGTTTGTTTACTAATGTTCTCCAATGAACCCTTTCTACCTTCACAGAACATCCGGATTTGTACTGAGATCAAATTACACACAGTCAGACTATATTGACTAATAAGGTGACCGCTGAAGGTCATTGGTTGCACTGTAATGTATATTTTTTAAGTAAAAGCCACACATTTCAGAATTTTGTAAGCAGGCAAAAAAGCAAAAACCATTAATCATTTTGTGCAAGGATGTGCTACTTCGAATAGGTCTGTCACATGAAACCCCAATACAATATATTTAGGTTTGTAGTTGTAAAAGGATCAAATGTGAAAAAAATTCTAGATGTATGTTTGGTTTTTCAAGGCGCTATATAAAGGGTTAGACAAGGAGGGGAAGACTGGAATTAAGAAGCCAGAATGAGTTGTAGAAGATGAGAGATGGAGACAATAAAACTACTGGATTACTTGGATGGAAAGAAAAATCCTGACAGAGGAAGAGAAAGCCAGCGAGATGAGATTTGGGTTGTGTACAAGCGTAGAGGATGATCACGAACAGGGCAAGGCTGACAGATCGACGGGAGGAAGCAGTTGGTCTGGGTATCAAACCGGTCTCAGAGATCATTTGACAGGAGATGAAAAACGCAGCTGATGAGCAGCGCAACAGCGCAGATGATCAGTCGGGAAAGATGAATGCAGATGAGGAGTGGCAGCGAGGAGATAAAAGAAACACCAAGGGAGGAAAAAAAAAAACAGCGGAGGAAGACTTAAATACCTGTGGTGTCACCTTTGTTGGTGTATGATGCCATCGCCCTGCAATAATACGAACACAGACTGCGTGGGCTGCTTCCAGTCACATCATTCCACTTTTACTATATATAGTACATCTACACGGGGTTCTGTTTCTTCTTGTGTTTCAGCTAAAGGTTAAATTCTACAAAAAAAGACTCATAATTCACAATAAAAACATGTCAGATTTTGTGCCTAAGAAAAGATTTTAAAAACAACTGCTGCTGCAAAACTTGTGGGACTTCAATTCGCAGCTCTTTAACATGCTCCATTTCATTATCAATACCACATTATCACATTTATTTCGAGGCACTGCAATAATTACCCGATGAAAAACTAATGACAGGAACATCATTTACAATTATAAGCTTGCAAGGATCTTGCGGCTGCATTATTAATTCTGTGATCGAGGGATGGATTTGGAGGGAGATGGGATTATTTCATGGAACAAAAGACAATGATAATTCAGCTGCTTCAGGTTTGTAATTACTATGCTAAATGCTTGGAGGGGGTAAATATTTGAAATGGCACTGCTACAGTTATTACTGCTGCTAGAATAATGTTACCTTGTTTACTGGGTGTTGTTATAACTATAATAGTTCAATACAATAGTAATAATATCTGAAAATTATTCTTATGTTTTTAAAGTTTTTTTCTTTTAATCAACAGAAGTACATAATGGCAGAGAGTTTCAGCTATGTACACTGAGCTAAAGTAACTCCAAATGTCAATGTTGAAATACTAGTTCATCCATCCATCCATAGAGATGGATGTCCACATATCCATCCATCTGTAGATGATGGATATGTGGATTGAGAAACTAACATAGGGATGCACGTTTTATTGGCCTTAACATTGGTATCGGCCAACGTTAATCAATATCTGCATTGGTCCGATAAGTAAAACTGGGCTGATATAAATAACAGATTTTTATTTCCATCTTGCTGCCATTTGGGTTGTGTTTATATTGGGAGGGGAAGGGGAGGGGATTGGTCATGTGGTATTTGTTTGGACATGTGACGGTGATAGTGATGCAGCGCAGGATTGTGAGGTGTTTAAGAAGCAGAGAAGCAATGTCAGTAATGTGGTCATTTATTTCCCAATGTCAAAAGGGTAGGGGCATATATATATATATATATATATATATATAATCAGTAAACAGCGTTTATTGGCCATAAAAGCAATATTAATATTGGATATCAATATTGGCCCCAATGTTCCTATTGGTGCGACTCTACCCTGGATATTAACAGATTCGTACCTTCTTATTCTCCAAATTTGTTTTCTTTTTCATGAGTTCGAAGTAATAATAAAATTAAGTAATGATAGAAGTAAAAAATTGTTGTCCGTTTGAGTTGCTTTATTTCATCTTTGCAAAGTAATTAAATGAAGTCAGCTTTTGCAAATTTTGTATTTACAATATATCTGCTATCAAAACAAATATCAACAAACAGCTGTAATTTTTCAGTGTACATGCAACACAAGACCAAGAGTCTGAGCCAAGGGGATTATAAAAAAGGTAAAAAAACAAACAAATGTAAGTGGACGTATATGATGTGACAAAGTAAGTGAAGTGGAATCCAACTTGTGGTGTTGTCATGACATGGTACTGGCCTTGAACTGCTGATTCACCCCAACATGTACAAGGCCTTTTCATTTTTTGACACATTCAGTGTCATTTCTCCATCACACCATCAGACATGTGTGAAGCCTCTGTCAGTGTCAACCAAGTGTGTATAAAGCTGATTGCTATGCAGGCAAAATGATTTTTCATCACATCTCAGCTTCATTTTGACAAGAACAACCCAAAGTCTGTATGTGAATCTCTGTAAACGGTTGTGAATTATTTATCCCCCCAATTCTAGTGTTTTTTTGTTGTTGTTGTTCATCTCTCTTTTATAAGTGGTGAGTTTTGTGACCCAGAGGCCTGGAGAATCTATTCAGCTCCTCTAACAAGATTTCAGTTATCCACGGTCATCTGTCTTAAGACGAACCTGTCTTTCTAAATTTCACAAAAATTGACTTTTGGAGAGTGCCGCGAACAGCAGGTGAAGAGAGATGCTGTTCACCTCTTCAGACACACAAAAAAAGAGCAGTTCATCACTCCTCTTACTAAATTCAATTTGGGAGACAGCCCAAGAAAGACCACTCTTACTCCTCATTTATTTAAGATTTGCTGAGGATAACTATACGAGGATGAGCCAGCCAGCCAACCCCGTGTGTGCTGTAACAGACCTGCAGGACATCCTGTCTAAAGCTGCTGAGTGAAGGTCAGACATTACCTCCCACAAAACTCAGATCAGTCACATTAATGTGCAGAAGCAAAAAAGAACTGACTCAAAAGGTAGTGACAGCTCTGTGGGTGGACTGGCTGTGTACGTGGATGGACAAAATAGTAACATAAGAGATCCACACAATGCCCTTCAGTAATGTCCATGATATTCGCAATCAAAGTTCTTTTTTCCAGTACAGTTTCTCATTGTTCGTAGGACACCTCAACAGAATAACAATTTCAGATGCTTACATTATTCAAAAGCTTTTGTAACCTTTAGTTATCTTGAGCGACTTGGCCTCAGTAAATTATAAAGTACAGACCCTATGTGATTCCTATTTGGTGAAAACCAAATATTTTACAATCCCCACCAGCATCGCTGCATGGCTTTTGGTTGGGATGATAGTAAACAACTAAAATTTCTGATGTTGCAAAAGTATTGGCTGTATTTTGGGGGTAAATAAGAAATTCCCATTTTCTTTTTCTTTTCTTATTCTGTATCAGAGTATTGACAATTAGGCAGTCCAGTTTTTCTATGCTTGCCTAACTCTGGTGGTCCTAATACCAAAAAGGTATAAACACTCCCCCTTTATGTGTTTTCACAGTATAAACTCTGCTCAGTGTAGAAATCTCCAGTCATTGTTTAGTCCAAGTACCAGAGATGATCAACTGCAATCCACATTCATTAAAAAATTCAAAGTAGTCCCTCGCTTTATTACTGACCGGAAGTTTTAAAGCAGATTAGAGCAGTGGTCCCCAACCCCCAGGCCGCGGACCAGTACCGGGCCGTGGGTCATGTGGTACCGGACCGCAGGCCACACAGAAAGAATAAATACATTCCAGTATTTCAGTTTTATTTATTAGCTGAGTGTGACCGCTGTTTTACTTTGAAAAATGACCGGCTATCCCCGTTACATAGCTCAGTCTTGACACGTCAAGAGGCTTGTATTGGTCACGTGATAGTTACCGCTAAAATTAATCCCACAAGCTAGCAAGAAGGATAGAAAACAAATGTCTCTCGATCGTTTTTTTGAAAAGGGGAAAAGGCCCAAGGCTCTCACTACTTCAGCGTTGTGGTGAGTTAGATTTTTCATGCCCTTCGTATTTGTTTTTGTGGTAAATCTGGAATTATTAAAGGTATGGTATGGTATGGTATTAAATGTTACCATAACGACCGGAGAGCTAGGGTGTGGAGTGTATGTTACTCGTGTTATGTTGTCTGCTCGATGTTAGGAGGACACTTTTAATAAAGCTGCGAATACACATTGTATCTACGTCTATTGTTATAATTAAAAAAATAACCCGTTTTTATACCGTCCGTTATCATTTATCCGCCACAGTCTGGTCCGTGAAAATATTGTCTGATATTAAACCGGTCCGTGGCGAAAAAAAGGCTGGGGACCACTGGATTAGAGAACTTTAGATTCATGAGCAGCTAACGGTTAGCGAGTCAGTGTATTCTTGGTGCTTACAAATTATTATTTTCTTGTCACTCTATAAATGTTAATTGTTCAAACATTTATGGGAAATGCTGCCAGGTAAACCATTTTAAAAAGTCCTTAAGGCTTTGTCAATTTAACCAAGTGTTATTGTCAAGCCAGACAAGATGTCTTTGTCAAATTTCTCTCACAGAAAAGGCAACTCTGTAACTAATTCTTTCCCTACTTCAGAACATGTCAGTTCCAGAATGAAAACATAAAACAACAAACAAGCAGGAAACACAACATTGCAGTAGCAAAATAAAGAAAAGTCATGAAATGTTGGAATGCAGACCGCAGTTAGGCTAATGATGTTCCAGTTATTTCTAATCGAAGGCAGCTCTAATCAATTAGGTATTTAGCCTGATTAGAACTCAGTGCTTCACCATTTGTGCAGTTTTCTGGGAGCTTGCCCCAGATTAGAGGAGCAGAACTGAATGCTACTTCTCAATGTTAGGATCTGATTCTGGGGATGCAGAGTGGACTTGAACCAAAGGACCTGAGTGGTCTGGCAGGTTGATACAACCTCAACAGATCTTTAATGTATTCTGGTGCTAAGCCTTTAAGAGTTTCAAAAGTATTTTCAAGTATATTCCCTGAGCTACAGAGAGATAATGTAAGGATTTTACAACTATAGTGATGCGCTCTATTTTCTTAGATTTAGTGAGGATGCTAGCAGCAGCATTCTGAATCAGCTGCAGCTGTCTGATTGACTTTGTAGGCAGACCTGTGAAGAACCTGTTGCAGTAACCAATCTCACTAAAGAGAAACCCATAGAAATGTTTCTCAACATCTTGCTGGGACATGAGTCCTTTGATCCCAGAAATGTTATTCAGGTGACAGAAGGCCAACTTTGCAATTGTCTTCATGTGTCTCTGAAGGTTCAGTTCTGAGTCCATTACTACATCCAGATTTCAGGCCTGATCAGTTGTTTTTAGCTGTAATAGCTATAGCTGTATGCTGACTCTTAATCGTTCCTCCTTTGGTCCTAAGATTTATACCTTCAGTTTTTTTTCTATTCAGTTGAAGAAAGTTATGGTACATCCATGCATTAACTTGTTCTAAGCATCTCAATACTTGAATAGGCTTGAATCTGCATATGGTTATGGTAATTAATCTCATTATTTGTTTTATTCTGAGCTAGCGGGAGGATGAAGATACAAGAAAAAGAAAACCTGTGTTATTTGCTGGAAAAAAATCAAACTTTTATTTTCTTACATTCTTCTCTTCCAAGTAGACCATTTACAAACTAACACATAGCTGTTCCCTGAATACAAAATGGTAGTGTTATCAGATAAACCTGTATCCATAAAATGAACCTCTACTTCAAAATATGAGACTCAAGATGATGTCAAGCTTAAAGCACGAACCCTCATCTCTGGGGCTCATAATTATAGCATGTACTTACTTTACCACTTCCTGACAGCAATAAGAGAGCACTTTGCAAAATATTGTGCAGTTTTAATCTTAAAGTGAGAGCTTGTGTGACAACATCTCGGCTTGCTGTTGGTAGTGTAGTTGCTTTAATAAAATTGTCCTAAACTAACTTTTCTGTCAGTTACATAAAATATATAAAAATTTTAATTCATTAAAAATGACAATCGGAAGAAAAACAAACCCTTCTTAACAGGCAGCACAGTTTACATGCAGTCTTTGAAGGTTGATTATTTTTTTGTGTATATTATGGTAACTTTTAAATGCTTTGGCCTTCATTAAACCTAAATGAAGAATTCTCCTGCTCTTTATAAAAAAAAAAGATATCTTTGCTCATGTCTGATTTGTTAAGCGCTACTATCTGCATCTTTCTTTGCAGAATAATGTGAAGAAGACTGATGGTGGTTAAAAGTAATCTCTGCTTTATATCCTACAGGTATAAATAGCGGTAGTTCATGTGCAGTGGAGCGAGCTTGCTGTCTCAATATCTGAAATGTTCACTAATGTTGTACTGTAAATGCTGTACTGTTCAAATGTCTTATGTCAGGGGTGCCTAAATCCAGCCCTCAAGACCTACTATCAACTGCTATGGCTGAATTCCCTCATCAGCATGTCATTCAGCTCTGCAGAGGCTGGTAATGAGCCATTCGTTTGATTTGGATGTCTTGGAGAAGGGCTGCGTGTAAAAGTTGCAGGAAAGTAACTCTTTTACTGCAAGGTTATATTTTCAAAAATGGTTTGGATTAGTTTTTCAATGATTTTTTTCCACTGGGGCTGTTTTAACCACATTTTACTATCAATACTTGGTACCTGAACATTTTCAGAAGAATGGTTTTCATTTGTTAAACCATTTAACTTTGATCTAAATTGTTTAGGTATAAAAGGCTCCTAAACTCAAGGGATACACATGGGATTTATCTACATATAACAAAATACTTGGCAGAAATAGAAACAAAGTAAGATGAGGGACACTTCAGGGACTACGTTAACAGCGGCCTGCCACTAAGCCACAATTTGTTCCCATTTCCTGTAGAGATGCACTGAAAAGTTTGGTGCCGACAGTCACTGGCCAATTTTTAGCGTTCAGTTCTAATGGATAACTGGCTATTCGAAAAATCATAAATCTGATGTTCTTCGGATCCATGATTGCACCATACCAAATCGCTATCAGTTGAAATTAACAGCATCGCAGTTCTGTGTAGATTATGTTACAGTAGGAAGAAAACTTAAAAATAACTGTTTCTCAGTATCAATGAGATGCAATTAAGTTAGATGTATGCATCCTTTATATTTGCATAAAACAAATCCAAGGTCCACACGAGAAAATAAGACCTTGGATTTGTTTTATGCAAATATAAAGAATGCATACATGTCCAAATCAAGACCTCCTCTGGGACAATCAGATCACAATCTTGTTTTTCTCTGTTCAGGAAGGATTGGATAGATGGAAGTCTGGACAGAGCCAATGAACTGAACACATTCTTCAATAGGTTCAGTTCAGGACCTAGCTCAGCATCCTCCTCTCCTGTTCCGAGCCAAACACACATCCCACTCTCCTCTGATCAACAGCTTTCCTGTTACACCTCGGATGTTTTATCCTTCACCTCAGCCATGGACTCTTCTGATTCCACGAGTTTGACTTCAACCAAGTCAGGAAATGCTGCTACCCCCTTTGCCTCCCCCTCCCACTTCTCTGTCTCCAAAAGTCAGGTGAAGAGGCAGCTGGAGAAACTGAACCGGAACAAGGCGGCGGGTCCAGATGGTGCCAGCCCCAGAGTCCTGAAGGCCTGTGCTGAGCAGCTCTGTGGGATTCTGCAGCACCTCTTCAACCTTAGCCTAACTCAGGAGAAGGTTCCAGTGTTGTGGAAGACATCCTGCCTTGTTCCAGTACCAAAAAGAACTCACCCATCAGTCATCAAAGACTATAGACCTGTTACCCTGACATCCCACATCATGAAGGTCCTGGAGAGACTCCTGTTGGCACCCCTGAGTAAGCAAACAAGAATGTATCAGGACCCACTGCAGTTTGCTTATCGCTGTGGAGTTGGAGTTGAAGATGCCATCATACACCTGCTTCAACCAACCCACTGTCATCTGGACAAAGCAGGCAGCATTGTGAGGATTATGTTCTTTGATTTCTCCAGTGCATTTAACACAATTCACCCTAATTTGCTTTGTCAGAAACTCCTGAAGACACAGGTGGAGCCCTCAACAATCGCCTGGATCAGTGACTACCTGACCAACAGACCACAGTTTGTGAGACTGAAGAATTGTGTGTCAAACCAGGTGGTCAGCAGCACAGGAGCACCACAGGGGACTGTACTCTGACCATTCCTTTTCACTCTGTACACCTCAGACTTCCAGTACAAATCAGAGACCTGTCACCTGCAGAAATACTCAGATGACTCTGCAATTGTCGGGTGTATCAGAGATGGACAAGAAGCTGAATACAGAGAGCTGGTGGACCGCTTTGTGACATGGTGTGGAAACAATCGTCTCACCTTGAATGTGAACAAAACAAAGGAGATGATGATGAGGATGATGAGGAGATGAGGTGGTTGAGGGGTATAAATACCTCGGAGTTCACCTTGACAACAGACTGGACTGGAGACTGAACAGTGACGCCGTCTACAAGAAGGGACAGAGCAGACTGTACTTCTTGAGGAAGCTTAGGTCCTTCAAGGTTTGCAGCAAGATGCAAATTTTCTGCAAAGAAGGATTCTTCATAAAATCAAAATAATTATGGACAACCCTGAGCATCCTCTTCATGAGACAGTCATACAACAACAGAGCGTCTTCAGTCGGAGGCTTCTTCAGTTTCGCTGCAATACAGACCGCTACAGGAAGTCCTTCCTGCCCACAGCTATCATCATCTACAACAACTCCTTAAAGAATTAATTATATGAGCTATACCAACACTAAATTTCCCTCTGGGATCAATAAAGTATTTTTGAAGTTGAAGTTGAAGATGAAGCACTGACAAGTGAGAAGGTATTCAACAGAATGTTTTCTACGACACGTTGAGACTGTTTGCTTTATTCAGGCTGTGAGAGAGTGAGAGAGACCAAGACTTTAGGCAGATAACAGGAAGGCTTAGCGGAGTAAAGCAAAGTAGCTTTGTTTTGTCTTTCAGAAATCTCTGTTTGTCATGAAGCTGCTGGATTTGCAGCATTTTGGTAATCTAAGAATCTTGGTAATAAGCTACATTCTGTAGAGAATGGACATGGAGAATGCTAGCCATGCTAACTGCGCTAATTGCTAATCTAAGATGCTAGAACAAGTTTAGAATGTGAAAGTTGTCCTTGTTTTAAAAAAGTTAAATCTTGTCTTGTTGCTTTTTCATGCATAATGTTAAGTCATCTTGTCTTCAACTATAAATAATTAATAGTTTGACAAAAATCAACAAGGTGATTCCTGGAGTACTAACTGAAAACTTTACATACAGTAGGAAGTTAACTGAAGGATGATGCAACTCCCAGGGCCAGTAGTAGGTATTTACTGGATTTTCTTTTCACTTTAACGCTTTTATATATTGATCAAACACTGTTATATAGGATGTTGTTCGAATACCTTAAAAAAGCTTGAAACGGTCACTCTCAGAAGACAGTAAAACAGGTAGTTTAAAAGCTTTGTAGTGTTAAATTGTAAATTAAATATGGTAGTAGGTACAATATAAGGTTTAATCATTCTTTTGACAATTAACTGAAAATTCTTCTTTAAATCAGCAGTCTAGTGTAAAATAGGTGCATTTTTTCACTGAGACTCCAGATTATTCTTAGAAGAAAAAGAAAAAAAGAGAACTCCTTTAACCAAGCAACAATAATTCTGGGGTGCATATGTTTCTCTAAAACATTAAATCACCAACAAAAAAAGAGAAAAGGTGAAGAATAACATTATTATTATTTTTATTATACTAATAATAATAACAAAACAAGCTGATGGTTGGGTGTGGCAATATATAAAAAGAGGAAAAGGGGATCGAAGAGTGAAAGTGACTCTTAAGAGTGATGAAGAGCCCACCTGGCTCTCATTTCGGCAACCAACTGGTGCCACTGGTGCAAGGAGAGAAAACCGAGAAGGAACAACAGGGTGGGGTAGAGGAGTAGGGAGCATGGGTGGAGGAGGAGGAGGGCGAGTAAAGGAGGGAGTAACAGTTGTCTCCATGGTGAAACCTTGGTCGCCATGGTTACCCACAGAGCGGGGTCAGTGGTTCCAGGAATGTGCACGCTGTTTGCACACACAGAAACACGCATGCACACAGGTCATTATTTATGTTTGCGTGTGTGTGTAAGTGTGTGACAAAAGATATGTGGTGTTGTCAGAGTCACAGAGGGTGTGAATGTCTACACTTCAGGAGGTAAGAAAAGAGGTGTGTGTGTGAGTCAGAATGAGACGGTGCATTGTTTCATCTTCTTGCCTCCTGTTGGGAATACATGTTTGCATCTGATGTGTTTTGCTGTTTGTGTGTTTTGTTTGCGTAGGTGTGTGTTTGTGCGTGCAACTGTCAGGTCAAACAGGTTCATAGCAAAGAGGGGGTGACGAGATAACTGTGACTCAAGTGAAGCTGCCACGTGTGGACGCTAGGCTTTTGATGTATTTTTCAGGGCGTGTTTTAACGCCACAAGAAGAAGAAAAGTTAACCAGCGTGTGCCACTGTGCTGCCATTTGCACATCCGAAGCTTTTTCCAGCACACTCGCAAGAAATGTTTCCGCCATAGCCATGCTCACCCGAGCAGAAAATCAGAAGTTCATACAAGACATTCAATCTCAATTTCCCCAGCTTCTTTCCACTATTTAGGCAATTTACATGGTTACCATGAAATGTAGGCACACAACGACACATCACACCACCACACTCTGATGTGCTTGGATGCAAATGACTGTGTCTTATTGACACCCCTCTCTATGAAGCCTTAGAAATCTTAGATCTGTAGAACTGCTTTAAGATTAAAATAACTGTTTTTTTCTTCTTGAAGATTTCCCCAGGACAAATACTTGAAAAATCTAGTCATTTCACTTTGTCAACATTAAAGAGGATATTGCAGGTTAAATATTTTCTAAAATGCAAATAAAATGTTGTCCAAAATTAGTATTTGAAACTTGTATTGATTATATTTTTTATTTTTACAGTACATAATGCCACAAATTTTAATAAAATAGTTTCATAATCTGGACGTGTGACGTAAAAGAAGGGAGTCATATGCTATGCGCCGCCTCAGCTCAGTGTAGCGAGTAGGTAGTTATCGGGTAGAGCGGTGGTGTTATCGAGAGTCAGTGTGTTCACTAGTTTTGTATTGGGTGAATTTGTCTTAAAAATTGTAAATTATTGTGTTTGTGGAGGCTGTACAAACAGCAGGCTGTAAGGGCATCGAGTCCACAAATTTCCAAATAAAAACAAAAACGGAGCCATCTTCCATTCCTGGGTGCGTTTTCAGCAGTTGAAAAGACGAGATTTTACTTCTGCTTCGGCTACAAAAACCGCGGTCATTTGTGGCGCTCACTTTAGACCGGAGGATTACCATCCCAGCGATGTGATGGAGTTACACATGGGATACAGAAGCAAAGATCAGGTGCAACTGACACAAGGTGCAGTTCCTTCAGTGCACACAACTTTATCGACACCGCTGTCAGCGGCTGTTTCTGGGGCTGCAGCAGGCGGGAGACGCGGCAAGGATCCATCAGAGGCTCAGCTCTATGCAGACAGGATCTTGGCATTTTTGCTGATTACCAACTTTGTTGAAAGAACAATATCAAAAATTTGATGCGAAGTGATATGCGGGTTGTCCAACAAGCAGTACAAAAGGTGTATCAGGAAAATGTGTACGTCGCCTCTCTTTCTCTAAAGGGCTATACCACGTTACATGAACGGATATTGATGAGTTTGAGACAACTTAAAAAAGCTCATTATTGTTTATTATTGGCAAGGATCAGTACTATATTAGGTGACAAATTCTGGTGGGTTTTTTTTTCTGGTACAAGTTAGTAATATGTACAAAATTGTGACGTTAGCACACAAGTTTATGCTCCATCGGTCTCATCCCAACACCTGCCCAACTCTCCACTGATTGTCCCGACACCACTGCTCTATCTCTCTTCTTTGGCCATTAATCCTTCCCCTGGTCTCTCTCTGCTCTATGGGGCATACAGCAAGCTCAAAGCTGTATGGCTTTGAGCTATTTAGAACCAGTTCCTAATATATTTCTCTAAACAGAGGTTTAAGGTGGGGTTTAACCTGCAATATGCTTTTTAAGTCTATCTGGCTGCAGTGTCCTTAAATAATCTAGCCTAACATATTTGTGTTTACCATGGCGTAAAGAGATGTTCTGATACAGAACACCATCATATTTCACATTAAAACAAAGTACAGCAACACGAAACGGTACCCAGTTAATGTCAGCTGTGATTTTGTCTGGTAAAGGGTGGGTTAATATGGTTTTTCGACACCATGTTATATTTATATTAGAGACTCTTAGTTTAACATAAGAAAGGAAGTAGTTCTTGAGTTCTTCTGTTCTTATAAACAAACTAATGGGCATTCTTTGTTCTCTAAAACATACAGCAAAAATCTGATCAAATCTTGTTGTGAACTCAGTATTATATACCTTCTCGTCTTGAGAGATGAATGTATCAACACTCCCCTAGTACTTACTGTAAGAATTATGACCAAAATGCCCATATTTTTTTATAATTCTCTTCATCATTACGACTTTTTTTTGGTGTATTTTGCCACCAATCTGTAAAACTGAAAGTCATGATCACAGTTTGTAAATGGCCGACATTTGTATCACACTTTATCAAGTCAGAGGACTCCAAAGTACTTTACACTACATTCAGTCATTCACCCACTCATACACACATTCACTCACTTGGTGCTAAGCTACATTGTAGCCTTAGCTGCCCAGACTGACATACAATCGGCGCCACCGAGCCCTCTGACCACCACAAGCAGGCAAGCCGGGTGAAGTGTCTTGCAGAGGAACACAACGACTGAAGGATGGAGCGGGGGTTTCAAGCACAACCCAGCGGTTACAGGATGACCCCCCCAACCCCTTAACATGGGCACCCTTTGGTAATGATTTATATGTTGGTAGGCTACTGGACAACTATGTTGGTAGTGCAGGTTTGCAGAGATAAAGACTTCATACTGCCAGCACACCCTTTGTGTACAAAATGCTGCTCTCCTTTCTATCCCACAGCATCAGCAGTGTTTGTTTGTTGCAGATGACAGAAAGGACACTGCAAAATTGATCTTAAGCAGCTTGCCTGCTCATATTAACATCCTAATAAACCCAAACTAAATCACATTTTAAAGGAGTCATGACCTGTAATTTTCACTTTTCCATGAGAAAAAAGGTATGTTATGATTGCCTAACGATTATACACTGCCCGGGAAGCCGATATTTAAAAGTGAAGCGTTTGTTTACCCCTGGGTTCGTCAACCAGCCCACATGCACGCGCACTCAAATATGTGGTTTTAATTTGTGGGGTGAAAAAATAAAAGAACGGCTCCCAATGACGAGCCGGCTCCCATCTTTCACTTCAAAGAGTTAGCTCTTAGAGCCGGTTCGTTCGCGACCGACACATCACCGCTTCGAAGTACGAACTCCACCGTGAAAGGTGCAGAAAGTTTCTTCACGCAATGATGCATGAAGAAGACATACTCGTGTCAGCCTTTTATTTTAATCAGCTAAAACCATTTCTACCAGAAACGTAGTGCACACGTGAGTTGTTCTGTTGTTGACTGCCAGAATCAGCATGGAAATAGTTTTTCTATTTTTTACGCCGGAATCCTTTACGAATTTGGGACAATATCAGGCGAAGTTGGCATCGAAGCTCAGTTTGGAAAAAGGGGCCATTCCAACAATCAGAGGCTTGCCTGCAATTGAAACGGTAAGGCTGTGTTTTTATTGCTCTGCTGTGTGTAACAAACAGCAGCTAACTGCTAATGTGGCTATTGTATGCTAGCGGGAGTAGTAGATATGGGTTAGATATGCTGAAGCGTTACCTGCGGTGTCAACCCCCGTCCTTCCTGCCACCAATCAACGCGCCCCTCATTTGCATTATTACAATGCCCGTCCACGACAGCCAAAGTATCACATCAGATCTCGCGAGACAATAATGCCTTCAGAAATAAGGGTCAGAGGAGCTCTGTGTTTATTTTTTTCACTTTGTTTCAACTTTTCTTTTTTAGAAGGGCCTGAAAGACTATAACAGAGCGTGGGTATCCAAGATAATACTAGGTCATGACTCCTTTAAACTTTGCTTGCCGTTTTAAACTGGAAGAGGAAAATCTGAAAGCAGAGTACAGTTCATCAAATTACACTGACTTAGTAGTCTTCGGTCCAATCTAAATGAGGCATGTTTTGCTGTTATTGAACAGGGCCTCAATAAAGAGGCTAAGTTTTACTATAGACAATGTGCAACTTCAATGTTAAAAAAAGCAAATAATTACGGCAAATACAACTGAAGGACGTGTATCGGTGAGAAGCGTCCACACAACTGTGGGGTGCCCGATCAAGACCTTAATGGCTGACCTCTTGCTGGATGCAGTGCTTAAGCTGAAGGAGAAGGTCCCCTTAATAAATGATCTCACCATGTTCTGTCTGTACACTGAAAACTAAAAGGTTTCATGACCTGAGGGCAAAACAGACCTATTGAAAAGGCACTGTGAAAGGTCATCAATTTATAGATATCAGCAGAGGGAGAGCTGTAGCTTCCCTAGTTCCTGGACAGTCTGTATGTATGTCTGAGGTGTTTTGAAGGTCAGTGCAAAATGCTCAGCATGCCTGGCTGATCCATCCAGTGGACTATCAGTTCTCAAGCTGATGCCCTTTGCAACAGTCAGAAGATTCAGGTAGGATTTCCACCCCAGCAGAAGTGTTGTATTGTCTGCTCCATTTCAGCTTATTTTCAGACATCAAACTCTTTTCCAGCACCTAGATACCTTAAAGATAACACTCCTCTTTTCTTTGAAGCTACTGCAGCATAATTTATAGTTGCGGACTGGAAACATCCCCTAGGTTTTTTATTACATCCATATTCTGCAGACTGATCACGAATGCCTAGACATATCTCGATTTTAGAACATTTCAGACGCATTCAGGCTATTTGAACAGTCCAAAAGAGTCCAAGAAAACATAAAGCAACTAACCAGCCTCAGTATAGTTGTTTTTTCCCCTCACTTCTTTGATTAGATGCCGTTTCCTTTTCAACTTTAGCTTTGATTTCACATCCCCTTCTTACTTACTGGGAGCCAAATTTGCCAGTGACATAAATACCACCCCTGGTAGTCACAGCAACATATCAGAATGTTTAAAAGCATCCATTTTCTACACCAGCTCCATCCTGGTAAGGATCATAGGGTTTGTTGGTGCTTATCTCCAGCATCCTGGAAAGGCCAACAGTGCATCACAGAAACACACAAATTTGCCGTGTTGCCATGTGGAAATGTAATTTGTCTGAAAACCATTAAAGCTCTGAATCATTACATTACATTACAATGATCAATACATTAAAAAAGGGTATATTTTTATGCAGCAAACATAAATAATATCATCACTATATATATATATATATATATATATATATATATATATATATATATATATATATATATATATATATATATATAAACTCCGCAAAAAAAGAAACGTCCTCTGACTTTCAATTGTTTTTACTTTCAGTAAACTTAATGTGTAAATATTTGTATGAACACTAAAAGAGTCAACACCATAAGACATAAACTAAAAATGTTTCACAGACATGTGACTAACAGAAATAGAATAATGTGTCCTTGAATGAAGGGAGGCTCAAAATCAAAAGTACCAGTCAGTATCTTATGTGGCCACCAGCTGCTTGAAGTACTGCAGTGCATCTCCTCCTCATGGACTGGACCAGATTTGTCAGTTCTTGCTGTGAGATGTTACCCCACTCTTCCACCAAGGCACTTGCAAGTTCCTGGACATTTCTGGGGGGAATGGCCCTAGCCCTCACCCTATGATCCAACAGGTCCCAGACGTGCTCAATGGGATTGAGATCCGGGCTCTTCGCTGGCCATGGCAGAACACTGACATTGGTGTCATGCAGAAACTCATGCACAGAATGAGCAGTATGGCTGGTGGCATTGTCCTGCTGGAGGATCATTTCCGGATGAGCATGCATAAAGGGTACCACATGAGGGAGGAGGATGTCTTCCCTGTACCGCAAGGCATTGAGATTGCCTGCAATGACAACAAGCTCAGTCCGATGGTGATGTGATATACCCCCCAAGACCATAACGGACCCCCCACCTCCAAATCGATCCCGCTCCAGGGTACAGGCCTCGGTGTAACGCTCATTCCTTCGACGATAAACACGAATCCGTCCATCACCCCTGGTGAGACAAAACCGTGACTCATCAGTGAAGAGCACTTTTTGCCACTCCTGTCTGGTCCAGCGAAGGTGGGTTTGTGCCCATAGGCGGCGTTGTTGCTGGTGATGTCTGGTAAGGACCTGCCTTACATCAGGCCTACAAGCCCTCAGTCCAGCCTCTCTCAGCCTATTGCGGACAGTCTGAGCACTGATGGAGGGATTGTGTGTTCCTGGTGTGACTCGGGCAGTTGTTGTGGCCATCCTGTACCTGTCACGCAGGTGTAATATTCGGATGTACCGATCCCGTGCAGGTGTTGTTACACGTGGTCTTCCACTGCGAGGATGATCAGCTGTCCTTCCTGTCTCCCTGTAGCGCTGTCTTAGGCGTCTCACAGTGCGGACATGGCAATTTATTGCCCTAGCCTCATCAGCAGTCCTCATGCCTCCCTGCAGCATGCCTAATGCACGTTCACGCAGATGAGCAGGGACCCTGGGCATCTTTCTTTGGCTGTTTTTCACAGTCGGTAGACAAGTCTCTTTAGTGTCCTGCGTTTTTAGAACTGTGACCTTAAATGCCTACTTTCTGTAAGCTGTTAAGGTCTTAACGACCATTCCACAGGTGCATGTTAATTAATTGATAATGGTTAATTGAACATGCATGGAAAACGTGGTTTTAACCCATTACAATGAAGATCTGTAAAGTTATTTGGATTTTTACAACATTATTGTTGAAATACACAGTCCTGAAAAAGGGACGTTTCTTTTTTTACTGAGTTTATATATATATTTGGGCGGTCAAAATTAATGCATTAATGCCCTGTTTACCCCACAATTAAACCCGCGCTGTTTTCAGTGCTCGCTTGTCACGTAAACAGTATGACAACTGTGGGAACCAGGGAGTAATGTAAAGGTTCGGTGTTGATAAACAAATAATCCCTCTATTAGTCAGAAAATTTCAATGAAAAAATACTGAATTCCTCCAAGAGAGAAATTAAGTGTTGTGGTAGCTCATATTATTACATTTTTAAAGGAGCTATTGTAGATCCTGATGGATGTAAGCAGGAATGATCTCCTGTAGCAGTCTGTGTCACAGCAAAACTGAAGAAGCCTCTGACCGAAGACACCGTTGTTGTAGGATAGTGCCATGAAGAGGATGCTAGGGGGTTGTCCAAAATTGAATAAGAAACTGTCAGCTTTACATTCAAAAAATGTTAACCAGTTAGTTTGCCTTAGCAAACTGGTTAAAAGATTAATAGGTAAAAAGCTCCACGTGTAAATTTCATTGTGGAATTCAAAACAAAAGTTCCATGCATCTCTCCTGTATTTCCTTAAAAAAAAGAGCAACAGCCTCCGGTTTCGTCCTTTATTTACACCAAAAATTTTACTTTTTCGGTCATATTTGGGAATGTTAATTAATCTTGATTAAATTTACAGCTATCCTGTGATTAATCAGATTAAAATTTTTAATCGTTTGACAGCCCTAATATATATACACACACACACACACACACACACACACACACACACACACACACACACACACACACACACACACTCACACACACACACACACACACATATACACTACCGTTCAAAAGTTTGGGGTCACCCAAACAATTTTGTGTTTTCCATGAAAAGTCACACTTATTCACCACCATACGTTGTGAAATGAATAGAAAATAGAGTCAAGACATTGACAAGGTTAGAAATAATGATTTGTATTTGAAATAAGATTTTTTTTACATCAAACTTTGCTTTCGTCAAAGAATCCTCCATTTGCAGCAATTACAGCATTGCAGACCTTTGGCATTCTAGCTGTTAGTTTGTTGAGGTAATCTGGAGAAATTGCACCCCACGCTTCTAGAAGCAGCTCCCACAATTTGGATTGGTTGGATGGGCACTTCTTGCGTACCATACGGTCAAGCTGCTCCCACAACAGCTCAATGGGGTTCAAATCTGGTGACTGCGCTGGCCACTCCATTACCGATAGAATACCAGCTGCCTGCTTCTTCTCTAAATAGTTCTTGCACAATTTGGAGGTGTGTTTTGGGTCATTGTCCTGTTGTAGGATGAAATTGGCTCCAATCAAGCGCTGTCCACTGGGTATGGCATGGCGTTGCAAAATGGAGTGATAGCCTTGCTTATTCAGAATCCCTTTTACCCTGTACAAATCTCCCACCTTACCAACACCAAAGCAACCCCAGACCATCACATTACCTCCACCATGCTTAACAGATGGCGTCAGGCATTCTTCCAGCATCTTTTCAGTTGTTCTGCGTCTCACAAACGTTCTTCTTTGTGATCCAAACACCTCAAACTTGGATTCATCCGTCCACAACACTTTTTTCCAGTCTTCCTCTGTCCAATGTCTGTGTTCTTTTGCCCATCTTAATCTTTTTCTTTTATTGGCCAGTCTCAGATGTGGCTTTTTCTTTGCCACTCTGCCCTGAAGCCCAGAATCCCGCAGCCGCCTCTTCACTGTAGATGTTGACACTGGTGTTTTGCGGGTACTATTTAATGAAGATGCCAGTTGGGGACCTGTGAGGCGTCTGTTTCTCAAACTAGAGACTCTAATGTACTTATCTTCTTGCTCAGTTGTGCAACGCGGCCTCCCACTTCTTTTTCTACTCTGGTTAGAGCCTGTTTGTGCTGTCCTCTGAAGGGAGTAGTACACACCGTTGTAGGAAATCTTCAATTTCTTAGCAATTTCTCGCATGGAATAGCCTTCATTTCTAAGAACAAGAATAGACTGTCGAGTTTCAGATGAAAGTTCTCTTTTTCTGGCCATTTTGAGCGTTTAATTGACCCCACAAATGTGATGCTCCAGAAACTCAATCTGCACAAAGGAAGGTCAGTTTTGTAGCTTCTGTACCGAGCTAAACTGTTTTCAGATGTGTGAACATGATTGCACAAGGGTTTTCTAATCATCAATTAGCCTTCTGAGCCAATGAGCAAACACATTGTACCATTAGAACACTGGAGTGATAGTTGCTGGAAATGGGCCTCTATACACCTATGTAGATATTGCACCAAAAACCAGACATTTGCAGCTAGAATAGTCATTTACCACATTAGCAATGTATAGAGTGTATTTCTTTAAAGTTAAGACTAGTTTAAAGTTATCTTCATTGAAAAGTACAGTGCTTTTCCTTCAAAAATAAGGACATTTCAATGTGACCCCAAACTTTTGAACGGTAGTGTATATATATATATATATATATATATATATATATATATATATATATATATATATATATATATATATATATATATATACACACACACACACACACATATATATGTATATGTGTATATGTATATATATATATATATATATATATATATATATATATATATATATATATATATATATATATATGTGTGTATATATATATGTATATATATATATATATATATGTATATATATATATATATATATATATATATATATATATATATATATATATATATATATATATATATATATATATATATACACACACACATGTGCCCTCTGTTTGGGAACACGTTTGGCTTCCCAGTGTTACAGAACAACGCGTTTTTATGTTAACTCATTACCCGCTTCCAGTAGCGTCAGTGGTTGCTGATTAACTCCTGATTAACTTGTTACCACTGTGCACACAGACAGTAGAGCAGTCTAAAATATTAATTCCATATCCCAGATTGTCTTGACTTTGGCAGAATACCAAAGCATTGATGTTGCAGTTTCCTAAAAAGAAAATATGTATTATTTATCTTGTTTATCTTTGTGTCTGTGTATATTTTATTTTATAAATTTTTATGTTATCCAAGAACAATTTGTTAGAAGATTTATTCCAAGTACAGTTTGATTTGAAATTTCAATACACAAAAACTATAATATACTGTATAATATACATATACACATACATACATACATACATACATACATACATACATACATACATACATACATACATACATACATACATACATACATACATACATACATACATACATACATACATACATACATACATACATATACATGTGTAACACCACCTGATCATAAACACATACACTGTGTGACTTCACCTTTGCTCATAATATCAATAATTAGAGTTTGTTCACAATAGAAAGGGTGTTTAAGGCTAAAGCATAGTTACAATATATGAATGAACAATTTACTAATAAAAAATAATAGCAAATTAACTTGTTCTTCTATTTTATATGTGGATTTCTAAAGTTTTGTCTGAAAGGGGTTGTGTTAAAAGATTAGATTTCCTCAAGCGTAATCCATGATATTAGCAAAGTTCCACATGAACTTGAAAGCTTTTGTCTTTGACCTAGCTCTGACACATGGTCCTCCTTCTCTGAGTATGACCTATGGCCTTCCTGACATCATTTATCATCAAACTAAAGCCTTCTGAATGTCCTTTGAAAGGACATGAACGGACCTCCTGCTTCACAGCAATTCTCACTCTTTTCAAATTTGATCTGGGCTCCCGGTGGTGCATTGGGGCCAGTCGGTGAATACAGTGGTACCCGCCACATGACACACTCTGAAAGCCTTTAAATGCATCAGGAGAGACATCAGCAGTCTTTTTGACAACCCCTCGGTTGGTTTGCAATGCCACTTGAGGCTCCTGCAATTACGTTTTGGACAAGGAACTCCAATCGTGCCTCAAGTGGTGCCGTGATGGCCCATCTCCCAACTTCCCAGTGATTGTGAGGTCACATTGCTTGCCTTAAATAACATAATCAGCACATCAGCACACAATTTTGATTAAATGGCCATATAGTGCCACAACGAATCCACCTGACCCCTCCTAAAAATGTGTGTGTGTGCGGGGGGGGGGGTTGTGTGTTACAATTTGAAACAAATAGTCAATAAGGCGCCAACCACATGCTAGTGTTTTATCTACTAATAATAAATATACTTCTATAATTACCATGACAAGGGTCAGAAAAATTAAATATAATAGGTGTTTCATAATATTCCTTAAATGCCTTACCAAAGCAGACCTGACATACCTGAGATTCAGTGTTTTGAGCTCTTTTTCTCTGTGGTGGCCTGCTGTGTTTGAGGTAAACAACATTCCTTTCCATTTCAATCCCAGGGAGGAGGGAATGAGCCATTAGGCTCCAGAAACCAGCCAGTTCCCCACTGTCTATCTGCGAGCAGAGAGCTGGCAGGGAGGCAAACGGGATAACAGGCTTCTTTTTCCATCGACTGGATGGTTGGATGTTACACCCTGATGGTGAAGGATGCCAACAAAGTGGGCATGGAAAGCCTTCAGGGCCCAGAAACTAACAGATGATAGGAGAAAAAAAAGTGGGCCTTGTAATTTTAATGCTACTGTGAGTTATTTTGTTTTGTCTGAAATGATTTGCTGCATGCACCAACAAGACAAAGGAAGGCTCGTCTTCAGGAGGTGATGACTCGTGTCAAGCGATTGAGCTCCACAAATCACTCAAAAATTCAAAGACGGGCTGACAGCTCCACTCTACGCTTAGAAAACAACATCATCATTTGTTTTAACACCTTGGCAAAACAAAAACAAAAAAAGCCAACAAAAAAACCCAAAAACAAGTCTGCATTATTTTGCAAGGACATGTTTCATTTTTGTCACATAGTACTTGCCCTTAGCTACATTACGTCTGATGGGGAAGATGAAATATTTAGAGGTAATGTGTTAAAAAGAGGCAAAGATGAGATAAGGTTAATTTACCAAAATCAGTTTAAAAGAGATTAAATTTATAAAAGGGGCAATGCTAAAGCTTTACTTAAAATGGCTATCCCCCTATACCATTGAAATGCATAACAGACACAAAGATTTATGTCACTTAGGGTATAAGGAGATCAAAAAGCACTTTGATGAATAGGAGCACCTGTCTCATCTTTTGGTGTCTAAACCAAAGTAAACCAAGTAATTTAAAAACATGTTTCCTAGCAGTGTAAACAAGATTGTGGTTCATGCAAATGTATTCAGAAGTCCTATTGAGTTTCTGATCATTTTGCATCATATTTTCTCTGTTCAACCACAGTCATGGCAGTGGTTCACGTTTGTCGGCCTCTGTCTGAGTCTTTAAAATAAAAAAGACATGAATTACCTAACTCTGTTGATGTTAAAATGTTTCTGCATGTATAATGTTATATTGGACGTTGATTTATACAAGTCCTACCTTATATTGGCACCATAAGACGCTGGTAATTTTGTCCCTACATCATTGTGTACCTTTGTAGTTTCAGTAGATGTGTACCTGATGGAGCTGTCCGTTCATACCGCCAAGTGGACGAAGCCATAATGGAGTTAGCAGCAACTTATTAGTATTTAAACAGATGATTTCAGTTTATGTCATCTGGCATATTTAATACTTCACTATTGTAGAAACAGACGCTTCACTGACTTTTTGTCTGTGTGTCTGCAGCACTGCTGTAGGAAGGAGTTTACCAATATGGCTTAGTATATATATTGGTTTTGAAACAAATGGACATCTTCAAAAATCCTTTTTAATCAATCATGTTATGGTATCAATTATTTTGAAAACCTAAATCAAGATTTAGGTTCCACAGCAGACCCACTGCTTCTGGCAAACAGTTCTGCTTCCCTGTCTCCGTCTGCATTCTACCTCAAGAAGTCCCTTTGCACCAGTGCGATGAACAGTCTCTCTTCCATTATAGGCCATCTATTTTATCAACAAAAGTTACCTTTATCTCCATCAAAATGTAAAGAGAAATTCCTTGCAGAATTTAGCATGAAACCAACAATAAACGTACACTTCCTGTAGAAACAGCCATTTCCAGTACTAATTCATACATAGAGTATCACCTTAAAAATAAATAATCTACTAAAACAGAAGAAAGTAAAAATATTACAGATCCTTGTAATTTCTCTGCAAAGCCAAGTATTTGGTGGAACAATACCAAATGTTTTCTTACTTTTTACATCCTAAAAAAGAAGAAGCTGTAATTGTGTCTTTTTTAAGATGCTAAAATATATATGTCTGTCTGTCTGTCTGTCTGTCTGTCTGTCTGTCTGTCTGTCTGTCTGTCTGTCTGTCTGTCTGTCTGTCTGTCTGTCTGTCTGTCTATCTATCTATCTATCTATCTATCTATCTATCTATCTATCTATCTATCTATCTATCTATCTATCTATCCATCCGAGAGACACACCTGAGACTTTTGGACTCTGAGTCAGGTCTGGTTCAGGGCCTTGCTGGACCCAATGGGTGCAAGGAGGGCTTGGCAAAGGTGACAGTATTTACCTCTTTTTTATTTTTTATACCTCTTCAACATCTCCATGGTGGTGTCCCAGTCAGCGATCCAGCTGGCACAGAGGCACTGAGCAGCATGGAGAGCAGAAGTTTGGAGCTGAAATGACTGCAGAGCAACACTACAAAAGGCCAATGTGTGGGCGAATGAGTGGCACTCTGCATTCTGGCAGTAAACCTGACTGTTTGTGTTTATAGAGTTGTGGGCCGCTCAGGGCCAAACAGTGAAGCGCAACAAAGCATTTAAATGGTGCCAAAGTCCCAGATGGCATTTGGATTTGTTTTTTGTCTGCAATAGGTTTAGGTTGAAATAGGTTGAATAAATTGCCACACTGTATTTATTTTTTTTTTTTTAAATGCACTATTCATGCCCTTGAGGCCACTATTATTGCAGTAAACAAATAGTGTGCACAGAGTTGATGCATTAAAAAATTTATTTTATTCAGCCTTCAAGTGTCACATTTCACCTATTTCATTTTCTCCTCGGGTTATGCATATAGTGTCATTTCTGGTAATATAGTTTCAACCAGAATATTTTTATCTTATCGGAGTGACAGCCATTTGACCTTTAAATTGTGATAAATGCCAAGCCAGAGTTTCTCTGTGTCATGCAGTTTTTTTTAAACAATCAGGGTCATTTTATCATTAGTTGTGGCATTAATTATTATTAAATGTGTATCCTTTTTTGGTCTATTTTTATGTTGATAACATGTTTCATTGAATATGATATTTCAAATGTCTATGTTTTAATATCATTATAATGATAGTTTTCATGTTTAAATATGTTTTAAAAAACATGTTTTTGTGATTGAAGGACTCGGAGGATTACCGAGGCCCTGTTTGAGAAGGGTCTCATCCTAGATAAAGTTCAGTTGAGGGATGTCACTCAAGCCTTAACGTGCCAGTGGTGCCAGTCAGCTCACTGTGACTTCTTTTGATTAGAGAAACATCTCTGACCAATTATTGCCGAAGAGAAATGTTTTTCAACCTACTGTAGGTATCTAATGATACATCATTGTGAAGCTTTACTTCTAACCAAGCCAGATGTGCCGTCGACAGGAAACATACTGATCAACTTGGCCTAATGAAGGTTTTTTGAGACAGTTCTTGCAAATTTATGCTTCCATTAGAAAACTCCTGCAGCTAAAACCAGCAAGTGATTCATTTGTTTGTGTGGTGGAATACTCTTATACTGTGCTTGTTCCACATAAGACCCAAAGACATATCCATCCTCTGCACTGCATAATTTTAAACACAGTTATTTGTTACTGTAGCAACACTAAACATCTATGAGTGAATAAAAAACATTAAATATTATAAATACAAACGCAACAAATACATGAGAAATAATCCCAAATTCAGCCCGTTAAGTCTAGCTTGATGATGCTTTCTTTTGAATAGAAGTTCAAGTCTGTTAATCTAAAAAATATGTGAAGATGTTCTCAGACTTTGAGGATTTTTTGGTTTAAACAAGCTTCTCCTAACGAATCTTCCCGAAGAAAACAAAACTTCTCATAATTATATGGATTAGTTTTCCACTGTTTGGTCCAAACCAAAAAGTCTGTGATCAATTTGTGATTGCCATTAATCGAATGAGTGTCCATAGTTAACTTAGGATGAATCGCAATTAAATATCTTAATCGATGGACAGCTCTAAAATATCTATGAATATTAGCTTATGTGCTCTATCTGGAACACAATACCAGTACTGAATGAAACTAGTGACAGCCCTGACCTTTCCCATAGTAAATGTGTACCATGGGAAGGCTGACATGTGCAAGTGACAGCAGCATCCACATGAGAAAATAGGTTCCATGAGAAATAAGTACCTTTTTTTGTGTAAGATGGAGGGGTAACAAATGCAGGACTGACTAAAGGAACTTCTGTCTGACCTTTTGAGTGCTTTAAACCAAATGAAATAATGTTTTGTTGTTTACTGGTACGTGTTTTCTATCTGAACAACTGAGATGGGCAGAGTGGCCAAACCTACAAACGGGGAAGGGAAATTGGTCAAACATGCACTGTGCTGCAGAGTGCATCACTGGCGTCATGCTACTCACAGTGAGAGGAGCTTGAGATTATTTTTGTTCCGCCCACAGAGGAAAATAACAAGCACACTGGTGCTACCTTTAATGAAATGTACTAAAACTTGTGTCTGTATTGTTTGTTGTAAATTAAGTAGAGACAAAAGGCAGTCTCCCGGCACCGTGCTTAAACGTTTTGTGCAATCAGCATACATAACTACAAGAACACTTCAACAAATTACAGGAGACTGACGCCAGCGAGCAGCATCTGTCAGAAAGTTTTTGCATGTCTGCCTTTGACGTGGTGCTGCTGAGCCTCTTCATCAAACACACAGATGGGGGGATCGCTCGCCTGCGTCTTTATAACGCTGCCTTAGAATCTGCATAGCCTCTTGAAATTCTCAGTAGGTTTTTATTTAAACTGCTTTCTCTCCATCTCGCCTCGTCTTTTGTCTTACTTGTACTTGGTGTGAATAAATTTGACTAATCTCTTTTCGCCTTATATTTTCTGCGTTAACATAACACAGGTCATGTAGAAGGCGCTAAACAATACTTCAAGAGGTTATGGATTTTAAAAGTTGATTTGTCTTTTCATGCAACTAAACACTCCCCGGAAAGCTATTGCAAAAAAACAAAAACAAAAGAAGAAAAAATCACACACACAATTTCAATAAATAAATAAATATTTTTGCTATGTTTTTTCCTTCAAGCCTGTGTCTCCTTGTTGGTTTATGCCCATTTGAGCAGTTAAAAGCCAGTGTATTCAACAGGAAAATATGTTTCCAGTGCCGTGAGTTCTCCCAGTGGCACACATCACTTTTCTGCAGTGTTTACTACCCATCAGTTGGAGTGAAAAAAAACAAACAATATAGCCTCTGTGACAACCCAACTGAGCAGTGATGTGAAGAAACACTAAAACGATTCACCACATCAGCCAAACCACACACAAAAAAAAAAATCAACTCCTAGGCCATTGGTGTCCAGCCCCAGTCGTCAAGGGTCAGTGTCCTTGCAGTTTTTGATGTATCTCTGCTCCGACACAGCTCATTCAAATGGCGAAACCACCTCTTAAGAATGTCAAAGTTCTGCAAAGGCCTGCTAATGCACCATCATCTGATTCAAGTGTACTGAACCAGTGAAAGAACTAAAAAATGCAGTAAACTGGCCCTTGAGGATTGACTTAGTTCACCCTTGACCTAGGGCTAGGCAATCATTTAAAGTTACCAGGCAAAGTGAATTAGAGCTCCATGGTTATGTTTTGATACCACTACTGGTATTATATATAATTGGTTTATACATTACAAATATTTAGGATCTCCCTCAATTTGCCAAAAAAACTCTCTCAAAATGATTCACGGATGATCCCCAGGATCTGAAGAGGTGTGTTTGCTTTTTAGTCCATATGGGAAGCAATAAAAAGTGTTGGCATCAGATCTTTCATTTGTTGCTGTAACCTTTGTTACAGTTTCCAATAATTCCCACAGAAGCAAGATTAGGAAGAGATGAGTGGAAATTGAAGGCGAAATAAACGGTTCCATCTGTTTAATGTATTTTTCAAAAGTGACAACATTTCCAGTTTGGCAATTCATATTAGCATGAAGCCACTGAAATGTGCTGTTTGCAGTCACGTAGAGGAGTAAAACTAGCTAGAAAGTGCTAAGAACATTTTTGTTTTAATTTCTTTTAGATGATGAAATAAGCTTGAATCCCTGATCAGAATGTCTATTCAAAGTGAAATCGCCTTGGACTCCAGGTAAGAGAATATCTGCTGATTACTACTTTCATTGTTACACTAAAGTACTTCCATTAAAGCCACGTTGTTACCTAGCGGTAGAGTCAAATGTCATGGTTAACAACAATGACTGTGGCTCAAGTTGTCTGCCAGTCAAAAATTTTGTCTGTGTTGAGAGTACCAAAATTATATTTGTTAAATATTACATTAGCACAATTAAAAACGCAAAAAGAAAATTGTCTATATAGTCTACAGTGTAAAACAGAAAGAATAAGAACAAAAGCCCACAACTGCTGTTTATTTGTGTGAAAAGAAATGTAATCAATTGCTTCTAATGGGTGTATGTGGTTAGGAGTTGGGGCTGGGGGGGGGGGGGGGGGGGGGTCCCTGCTTGTCTTGGACACAGACAGGGTTAGGGTTAGAGGTTAGGGTTACCACTTGTGGACCTTAAGAGCACCCCTGGTAACCATTACCTTTATGAACATAAACATTTATAAAAAAGCTTTTTTATAAGTAATGTTCACGCCAGTCTAGGTCCTTCCACAATCCACACAAATGTCAAAATCAATCAATCATAAATGATGTTTACAGTAATACTGTAGGGGCTTACTTACTGTGAATGATGGAGTTCCTGTAGTATTCCATAGCATGAAATCCAGTTCATGTTCATGTTTCACGGATGTTAAATGCATGTAGCACCTTCTACATACACTTTTACACGGGTTTGTAGAAGTTTTAGAGGAATTTTCCTAATCATCACTATTACTCTTCAAATCCGCGTACATTACTACTTTCTCATTATGGTCAAAACAAGCTAGTGCCAAATTAAAAACATAGGTCATAAAAAAACTGTGCTATTGCAAAAGGAGAACTTTTGATTTGGAACCGAGTACAAACATATTTATTTCATGAAGCAAACAGTACATAGATGCCAGAGGTTGGAACAAGATGAATAGAAAACAGGGCTCCCTTATAGCCTATTCTGTCTCCTGTTTAGAATGTGGATCTACTTCCTGGTTTGTGTAGACACTAGCTCAAGCTAACTCACAAAAGCTTAAGTGCCCCTAGTATACTGGAGCATGTCCGTAGCGAAGTTTGCATGTGTTTGGGGTTTTGCATGTGTTTTGGAATTTGCATGTGTTTTGTCTCTAGGGGCACCCGTAATGGACCATTAAGACATCCGTTAGACATATTTTCAACACAAAAAAGCTAATTGCGATTATAGTTATTATAGATTTTTTAGTATTATGTAAAACCTTTAACAAAAATGTTCCAAAAACAACCACTGCTACAATCTCCATCTGCTCTCAGTATTGTGTATCATCTAATTTCAAACCTAGTAGACACATAAAAACGAATAAGCATATTGTCTGGTAAAAGTAATATATCATCATGAATGTTTGGTGTGTTTCTAGGAAAGCAATTCGCAAATATTCACGACGTTTAGGATTCTTAAAAGGCTTTCCCCTGATGAACTATTCTGACCTCTACCAATCAGGACTTTGGATTTAAGACCAATGTATAGGAATGTATAGGTGTAGATGTAGTGCAGGCCTTTGCAACCTGTAGCTCTCTGGCCCTTGCAACTTATAATAAATTACAATATAATGTACTGATATTTCAAAGACTGTTTTTATTGTTTTGTGTTTTGTTCCCCCTGCTGCAGGGAACAATTCCCTGTGGGGACAATAACAAAGTGATGCTGATATAAAACCAAACGAGAAATGTTTTAATCACAAAGTTTGTAAGAAAGGATGAATTGTAAACATAAAGAATTATTGTACAGTGTGCAATCTGCAAAAGAGATTTTAGAGTAAATGTACTTTGAGTGATCGACAAGACAAGAAAAGCGATAAGGCAAATTCATTTAATATTTAGCATGTTTAAAATGGCTAAAATTAATGTGTTTCAAACACTATGTATTCTGTAATCCAGAAAATAAAGCACGTTTAATTGTCATATTTCTCCCGTTTTAATGAATGAAATAATGTAAATAAGCAAAGAGTTGAATGATCCCGAGTTAATCCATTTCTTCTTATCCTTCTACGCTTGTATGTTTGACTTTCTGTCCATTTTTGTACTTAATATCTCAGCTTGAATCAATGCATTGGCTCAATTGTTAACAAGACGGCCTCCTGCCAAAGTGGTTTACAAAAAGTAGTGCCAGCATTTCTTTCACTCCTCCTGGGTTTAGCCTTGCCTTCCTACCCATCCACCACCCCACCTCCCCAAACCCCCCTCCCCGTCCCATTTCAGAGACAGCATTGCGTTGTCGCTCTGTGCTCCTAAAGAGCTGAAACTGTCGGCTGGGGAAGCGGTGAAATGGAAAAATTTAATCGCATTAAGAGAAAAACCTTCTCTTTTCATTTGTAAATTCCTGGGACACACTCCCCCCCCTCCTTACACTCACCTCTCCCTCTTTCTCCGTGTCCTTACTCCGACACGGCTGCTGAGCTCAGAAAACATCCGCCATGGCTTTGGCGCACACATACAGTACATAGGCACACACGGACACACACCCTGCAGTCGCCTTCTCTTAACTCCATCCAAGGATTTGACATACCAGGACGGAGGCCTGTTGGATCAGCGCATGCACTAAACACACACACAGACACACACACTTTTGTGATTCCTTCTCGTTTCCACTTAAATAAGAAGGAGATCAAAGAACATTTCTTTAACTCCTCCTCTGCTCCCTCCTTCCATATTATTTTCCCCAAATCACTCAGTGTACTTCATGTTTTCTTCTTCTCACTATTCTCACAATTATCCCTAACTCGTACCTTTCTCTCTCATTTCAAGTACTTTCCACCTCCCTAACATCTTCTAAAACTCTGCATCCTTCCTTCTTCTATTACTTGTAACTCATTTTCCTTCTCCCCCCCCACCCCCCTCTTTTCCCTTCAGTACTTTTTCTGTTCCGGTTTCAAATCCCGTCCACATCCGCCTTCATTGTGATTCAGCTCCACAGCAACGCCTATTTTTCTGACAGGACACACACACACACATTCTTCGTTCCAATACTACCCGCCGTTCTTCCATGCTCTCGCAGATTATTGACCTCTTTCCCCTAAACACACTGAAGAGCTCCCTCTGCTTCCATGGGGACGAGCCCACCTGAGGAGCACTGAGGATTAACAGACCAGTTCAAACAGTGCTGAGAGCTGTTGTTTTTTTCCCCTCCTTCTCCAACTCCTCAGAAGGAACCCCCCTCCGCCACAAAATCACACAAAAGAGCAGATTGATTTTTATGTGTTAACTTTGTTAAAGGGGGAACAACAAAAGTGAATATTTCTCTCTCAGAACACACATTATCAGAGATTTAAAGCTGCAGCCGTCACCTTTAAGATTTCAATCAGACGTGCTTTTTTATTTCCACTTACAGTCTTAATTTAATACAAGGTAAATTGAAAAGAAAGCTTTCTTTTCTACTTCAAAGAAACCTTGAATTTATTTGAAAGCAGCCACAAGCAACTTTAAAGCTACACAAATTCAGGACTCTGATATAAATCATTTGCTTCCACCCTCTCTCTCTTTTAAACCTTCCTATGCATTTCGTAGTTTAAGATATTAGGAGATAAGTTGAGGTTTCCCCTTTGCAGATTCTCCCTTTTTTTGTTCATCAGCAATAAACCCAGAGGCTGGTGTCCCCGCTGAACTCGATCGTATCTATTGTGTGCAAAAAAAAAGACCAGTTAGCTTCACATTCCTGCTAGATACTGTCACTGCAGGAGCTACAATAGAGGTGCTTTCACACAGCAAATCTTTTAGTTCAGACCCGCAGTGTCAGCCAAACTGTAATACCTCTCACTCTGCCGTGTGTGTGTGTGTGTGTGTGTGTGTGTGTTCTTCCAATTGCTCTCTCTCTCTCTTTCTCTCTCTCTTTTGCCATCAGGGGGAGCTCCCATGCAATGAGCTCTGTACGCGTTTTCCACATCACCTCCAGTCTGGTTGTGCGAGGAACAATCAGCCAAAGATGTCATGTTCATATGCAACATAAGGGCTCTTCATCAAAAAGGGAGGCCTTTGCAGAATTTTCTGAATCTTAATATGAAAATATGATGAGCTCTATAGTAGTAAGTTTAGATATTATTTATTGTCACACAGAGAAACAAAACCCTGAACTTTTTCTCTAACAGTCTAGGGTTGTCACGATACAAAAAGCTCAATATGTATACTAAGAAAAATATGCCATAACATTCTTGATACTGCAGCAACCTTTTCTGATAGCTATGGTTTCTTCCTAATAAAAATCAGAAAAATATAACCAATGACTGTAATAGTTTTACAGAACTAATTAAGGCAGTAGTGGGAAATTCAGCCCCCATAAAAAAAAAAAATTAAAGTGTTGCATTCATGTAAGGTATAAATAGAGAAGATAACGTTAAGTAAAAGTGTTAACCTTTTTTGAAGGGTGTACCTTAAACTCAGTCCTATATTGATTGGAAACTAGATATTGTTGCAGCATAGACAGGGATCTGCTCAATTCAAAAAAACATATATATATATATATATATATATATATATATATATATATATATATATATATATATATATATATATATATATATATATATATATATATATATATATATCAAGCAGCACCCGTGTTCAGTTTCTATGTTTTTGGTAACTGTATGATATTTTCTTTGGTGATCAACAACAGTTAGCTGGTTAAGTTGTTATGGATGCTCACTACTTTCTGCTCTAATTGTCAGTGTCAGTCTGCAGGGGTTCGCCGCTTGTAAACATTTACTCATTCTATCATTAGCCACATTAGCTGCTAATTTCCTTGCTACTGAGCAGAGGAACAATAAAGGAAGGGTGTGCTGCTCATTACACGGCTTGATCATTTTGTTCCTCTCTCTAGCTGTGTCTGATATCTATTCTGTAAGTTGCCGATATGTAAACAAATAATGTTATCTTACACTATCCAGTATGTATCATCTTTCATTGTTGCAGAAACAAGGGTGCTTTTGACCTTTTTTAATCCCTATCAAGTACCAGAGCATCGACCTTAAGGGTTATCAGCATCTTTTGGATTTTTCTGTTAGTCAGCAGCCTCATAGGCAAAATACCTCCAAACAACATGTTTGCCCGTTAGGCAAAACGCGGTACGCAACGCAGAGGCCGTTCTCCATATCTACTCACCATGTTTACAAAGTTTCAAGCTTCAGCCCACTGTTTTAATTCTCAAGGTCTGAGTTTCTTTTTCTTGTATCCACAGTGTTTCTGTTGTGTGTAAGTTGTTTGCCAGCTTTGGGAGATGAAAATTGCTTAGTGTGTGTTGATGTCGAATCAAATAAGTATCTTTAAAGAATTAATTTCCTTTTTAGTCATTATTAAAATGAAATAAGTATTTAGATATGCAAATCTGTCACTTGTATCTATACCAACAGTCACCAGTAGGGATGTCCTGATGTCTGTTTATCTCAAATGTTTATAAATATAAATTAAATGAGAAATCAGCTTGGCCGGGCTTTCCCAGTGACCAACTGGTTGGGGAAAAAAGATAGATTAGTTTGTGTGGACAACACTTATATCTGTGTGAGCTATTATAAACATCAACGGAGGATGATCAATTAATCATTCTCCTAGTGTTGTGTTTAACTGTTTTTTTTTTCCAGTGCTGCTGGTGTCATATAAGGGGTCGGTTGATTTGGAGAGTGAAGCATTCACAAACAAAATATTTTGTTTAAAACGGGGCTTATAAATTAAGATGGTGCTATTGGGGAAAAGATAATACCATTTGTAAAGTTACACTGTCTCCCTGCACTTTGAACCTCCACATAAAAACAAATCCCATGAAATAAAACATATAGAGGGTCAAACATTTTCAAGGATGAGGCTTTTGTGATGAGGCTATGACCTGGCTTCTTAACACCAGTTAGGAAATGGCTCTGGCAACACCCCTGATTAAGCACTTATTAAGATTACCCTTTAAAAAATGTGACTCTCTAAACCTGAATTGGGTCAATACGTACGACGTAGCTAGGCATGAACCAGTTTCTGGCGTCAAAGCACATTAAGGTTTTTAAATGTGTTGATTTCAAAAACTGCTAAAACTTTCAATCACTGTTCCAACGGTTTACAGCCATTTTAACGAGATTCCAGAGAAAGCGTGGGAGCTAGACTTTTTTCATTTTTTTGGTCAGCGGAGCAGTACTGTGCAGCATGAGCTGTTTGGAAAATCATGATGTGGAAACTAATGCCACCCATCACTGCTATTAAGGTTTGAAGCTACAGCTGGCAAGATGCAAGCAGCAGGTGAATGTCGGCTTGTTACCCTAGCAGTTAGCCTGACTAATTAAGGCAAGGCAAGGCAAGGCAATTTTATTTGTATAGCACACTTTCAACAGCAGGGTAATTCAAGGTGCTTTACATGATTTGGTGATTTAAAAAAAAACACATAAAAGAAACACACATTACACATGATACACAATAAAGCAAGAGAAAAATACAAAAAGCAAGAGAGCATGAACACATTTCATACATATGACATCAAGCATTTACTCAAAGGCAATTCTAAACAGATGGGTTTTTAGTCTCGATTTAAAGCAGTTCAGAGTTTCAGCAGCTCTACACTCGTCAGGAAGTCTGTTCCAGATAAGGGGAGCATAAAAAGTGAAAGCTGCTTCTCCATGTTTAGTTCTGAGTCTAGGGATGTTTAGTAGGCTAGAGTTGGAGGACCTGAGTGGTCTTGGTGGTTGGTACCATGACAACAGGTCTTCAACATATTTTGGTGCTAAGCCATGTAATGATTTATAAACTAGTAGGAGTATTTTGAAGTCTATTCTCTGAGCTACAGGGAGCCAGTGTAAGGACTTTAGAACTGGGGTGATGTGCTCTACTTTCCTGGTTCTAGTGAGGAACACGAGCGGCAGCGTTCTGGATCAGCTGCAGCTGTCTGATTGACTTTTTAGGCAGACCTGTGAAGATGCTGTTGCAGTAATCAATCCGACTAAAGATAAACGCATGGATGAGTTTTTCTAGGTCGTGTTGCAAAATCAGTCCTTTAATCCTAGAGATGTTCTTCAGGTGATAGAACGCTGACCTTGTTATTGCCTTTATGTGACCCTGGAGGTTCAGGTCTGAGTCCATTACTACACCTAGGTTTCAAACCTGATCAGTAGTTTCTAGCTGTATTAATTGAAGCTGTTTGCTGACTCTTGATCGTTCCTCCTTGGGTCCAAAAATAATCACTTCAGTTTTGTTTCTATTCAGCTGGAGAAAGTTATGGCACATCCATCCATTTATTTGGTCAATGCATTCATTTAGGGTTTGAATGGGTTCAGAGTCACCTGGTGACATTGTAATGTAGAGCTGAGTGTCATCTGCGTAGTTATGGTAGCTAATGTTATTGGTTGCTATAATCTTGCCTAGTGGGAGCATGTAGATATTAAATAAGAGGGGCCCCAGGATGGAGCCCTGGGGCACCCCACATGTGATTTCTGTTCGTTCTGATGAAAAGTTTCCTATTGAAACATAGAAGTCCCTGTTCTTTAGGTAAGATTCCTACCAGCCAAGTAGTGTACCAGAGAGTCCGACCCAGCTCTCCAGTCGTTCCAATAAAATATCATGATCAACAGTGTCAAATGCTGCACTGAGGTCCAACAGAACCAGCACTGTGGTTCTTCCACAGTCTGTATTTATGCGGATGTCATTAAATACTTTGACGAGGACAGTCTCGGTGCTGTGGTGAGCGCGGAAACCAGACTGAAAAGCATCAAAACGGTTTGTCATTGTTATGAAGCCATTTAACTGCTGAAACACGGCTTTTTCAATAATCTTACTGATGAATGGGAGATTAGAGATTGGCCTGTAGTTCTGCATTAACGTGTTGTCCAGATTTTTCTTCTTTAGCAGTGGTTTAATAACTGCTGTTTTTAAAGCATGAGGGAAGACACCTGATAGCAGTGATGAGTTCACTATTTGAACAAGATCAGAACCAATAACAGGAAGAACCTTCTTTAGAAAAGCTGTGGGTAGGATATCAAGACAGCAGGAGGAGGAGCTTAATTGGATAATGATTTTTTCAAGGCTGTTCTGGTTTAATTCGTGGAATTCAGACATTATCTCTACATTGTTGTTGATTGGGGATGGCACTGGTTGTGGGTTCAATATTGAGGTACAGATTGAACATCTAATTGTTAGAATCTTTTCAGTGAAAAAGCTGGCAAATTCATTGCAGGCCCTGGTTGAATTTAGTTCAGGGGCTACTGTCACTAAAGGATTAGTTAGTCTTTCCACTGTTGCAAATAGAGAAACAGTGAGAAATTAACCAGATAATATAAGCCCTTCACACATCTAGTGTTTCTCTTTAAAGAATAATGAAGAAAAAGGATAAAAAATATGTGCATTAAACATGTTTACCAGAAAAGTGCTATTAAATTTTAACTGGGATTATCCAGTTTTATTATTCCTGGTCTTCCACCACTCTAGGCATTTGTTTAAAAAACATAAGAAATCCAGTAAACAACCTATTTTTAGCTGACTCACAACTTGCGATAGAAGTAGAAGTTAATTATTTATCATTTAAACACCTTTCGGTAAAACTCATTGGTAAATTATTCTCTTGCATATGTAAAATAGCTGGTAAATTGTCAAAGGGTAAATGGCCTGCATTTGTAAAGCACTTTTTCAGTCAGAGGACACCAAAGGTCTTTACACTAAACTAGATGACCTTTAAGGGTAACACACCTAATAACAACAAGGACAATAATAGGGGGAGACTCAAAGATATTATTGTCCAAACAAACAAACCCACACTACTGGTGTCTGGTTGGGAGCAGAGGCTCCATTAAACATAACATGTTTAAGGTAGTAATATGTTTTATCTAGTCAGAACCAGAGGTGGGTATCTAGTTACATTAACTTGAGTAAACTTTTGAAAAAAAAAAAAAAAAAAAAATATATATATATATATATATATATATATTATATATATACACATTTTTCACAGTAATTTTACTGCACCACACTTTTTGCCTTTACTTGAGTTCAATTATTATGAACTATCACTACTCTTACTTGAGTAAAATGTCTAGATCATATATCTACTCATAGTAATTTCACTGAATCAAAACAAAATGTTAACCAAAAATGCACCAGACAAGGACACAAAGCTACAGTTAATGCTAAAGTGAGACCTCTTGTTTGTACACAAGCTTTGTTGTTCAAATGCTATTTTCCAGCTGATGAGCCATTTGGAGATCAATTAAATATATGGTAAATACTATGTCGTCACTGAAACCCTGTTCTAACACAGATACATTACCTATTGTAAGTATTAACTTAATATATTTTATGTTGGCTACTTTATATTTTTAATTTAGAGCTACTTTTACTTGAATACAATTTTGGGTGCTCTACCCACCTCTGGTCGCAACATAAAACATGCAGGGATATGTCCAAACTCTGTGGAATCGAGGGCATTCAGCGAGATAAATTTTTCTGTGGCTGATTTGGTGATTCAAGAATGGAGAAAACATATTAGCCCAGGGACTGTGGATCATATTTAGTTTTTTTACAACAAATATGTCAGCATTTGGAAATTAAATGGAAATAATTCATTGTAATGTTATATTCAGCATGTTAGAGAACTTCAGCTGAAAATTAATCTTTTTCAAAAAAGTATTGCCTTGCCTGGAAATCTTTTAAACCACATGCAGAACAAGCAGCGAGTCTAATGAAGGATTTATAAAAGGAGTAGGCTACGCAATCTGTTGCTCTGCAGGCTGATGGACTGTAGCGATCAGCGAAGGTGCGCAGCAGCAGTACCGCGACGCCCATAAATATCTTCTATAAAGGAAGATGCCTCACTCATGCACACAAACAGACACACAGCAGGATCACAAGAGTGGCTCAACCGCGGCTGCTTTTGAAGTACAAAAAACGTTCTGTCCACCGGCCCTAGAACAGACTGGCCATTCGGGAAAACTCCCCAACCTCCCTATGGTCAGCCCACCCTTGAGAATCGGTATTGATCACACTCAATATATAAGTCAGTGATGGTTTTGATATGATTCATATGGGCATTTGCCCAGGGTAGCATTAGAAATGCGGGTCTACAAGCACAAGAAAGAAAAAGAAATCTGTCACTTGCCTATTTTCTGTTGCTTTTATGCATGTGTGATCAATGGAGAGTGGGCACCCACTGCTTATTGTTCAGAATAGGGAAACCATTTGTTTGCTTTGTAAGGGTCTAGACTACATTTTATCCCACCCCAGTATGTAGATCCTATATTTTGATTGGTTGGTGGCCGAGAGAAGGAGGAGCTTGCCCAGGGAACCATTCAATATGAGAATCAAGACTGATAAAGATCAAGATAAAGAAAATCCCTCAGATTTTCTACTACAGGATGTGAAGAATCATGCCCAAATTTGCCCACTTGTGGCTACCACTAAGTTCGAATTCAAATTCAAAAATACTTTATTGATCCCAGAGGGAAATTAAGTGTTGGTATAGCTCATATAATTAATTCTTTAAGGAGTTGTTGTATAGGATGATAGCTGAGGGCAGGAAGGATTTCCTGTAGCGGTCTGTATTGCAGCGAAACTGAAGAAGCCTCTGACTGAAGACGCTCTGTTGTTGTAGGACTGTCTCATGAAGAGGATGCTCAGGGTTGTCCATAATGTTTTTGATTTTATGAAGAATCCTTCTTTGCATTATCATCTCCACATTTTCCACAGTTGTCCCAAGAACTGAACCAGCCTTCTTTATCAGGTTGTTTAGCCTTTTTAAGTCCCTGGCTCTGATGCTGCTACCCCAACAGATGACGGCTGAAGAGATTACACTCTCCACAACAGACTTGTAGAAGATCTGCAGCATCTTGCTGCAAACCTTGAAGGATCTAAGCTTTCTCAAGAAGTACAGTCTGCTCTTTCCCTTCTTGTAGACAGCTTCACTGTTCAGTATCCAGTCCAGTCTGTTGTCATTGTGAACTCCGAGGTATTTATACCCCTCAACCACCTCCACTTCTTCTCCCATGATGGAAACAGTGTTTGACTTATCCCTGTTTCTTCTGAAATCTACAATAATTTCCTTTGTTTTGTTCACATTCAAGGTGAGACGATTGTTTCCACACCATGTCACAAAGTGGTCCACCAGCTCTCTGTATTCAGCTTCTTGTCCATCTCTGATACACTCGACAATTGCAGAGTCATCTGAGTATTTCTGCAGATGACAGGTCTCTGATTTATACTGGAAGTCTGAGGTGTACAGAGTGAAAAGGAATGGTGAGAGTACGTTCCCCTGTGGTGCTCCTGTGCTGCTGACCACCTGGTTTGATACACAATTCTTCAGTCTCACAAATTGTGGTCTGTTGGTCAGGTAGTCATTGATCCAGGCGATTGTTGAGGGCTCCACCTGTGTCTTCAGGAGTTTCTGACAAAGCAAATTAGGCTAAATTGTGTTAAATGCACTGGAGAAATCAAAGAACATGCTGCTCACAGTGCTGCCTGCTTTGTCCAGATGACAGTGGGTTGGTTGAAGCAGGTGTATGATGGCATCTTCAACTCCAACTCCACAGTGATAAGCAAACTGCAGTGGGTCCTGATACGATCTTGTTTGCTTACTCAGGGGTGCCAACAGGAGTCTCTCCAGGACCTTAATGATGTGGGATGTCAGGGCAACAGGTCTGTAGTAATTGATGACTGATGGGTGAGTTCTTTTACCGGAACAAGGCAGGATGTCTTCCACAACACTGGCACCTTCTCCTGAGTTAGGCTAAGGTTGAAGAGGTGCTGCAGAATCCCACAGAGCTGCTCAGCACAGGCCTTCAGGACTCTGGGGCTGGCACCATCTGGACCCGCCGCCTTGTTCCGGTTCAGTTTCTTCAGCTGCCTCTTCACCTGACTTTTGGAGACAGAGAAGTGGGAGGGGGAGGCAATGGGGGTAGCAGCATTTCCTGACTTGGTTGAAGTCAAACTTGTGGAATCAGAAGAGTCCATGGCTGAGGTGAAGGATAAAACATCCGAGGTGTAACAGGAAAGCTGCTGATCAGAGGAGAGTGGGATGTCTGTTTGGCTGGGAACAGGAGAGGAGGATGCTGAGCTAGGTCCTGAACTGAACCTGTTGAAGAATGTGTTCAGTTCATTGGCTCTGTCCAGACTTCCATCTATCCAATCCTTCCTAACCTTAAAGCCTGTGAGCTTTCTCATTCCTGACCAGACATCTCGGGTATTGTTCCTATGTAGTTTGTTCTCCAGTTTCTTCTTGTATGCCTCCTTGCTATCTCTGATCTTGACCTTAAGTTGCTTCTGTATACTCCTCAGTAATTCCCTTTCTCCCTCCCTGAAGGCTCTTTTTTTCTTGTTTAGCAGTTCCTTCAGGTCACTGGTGATCCAGGGTTTGTTATTAGGGAAGCATCTCACTGTTCTGGTGGGGATGATGTTGTCCACACAGAAGTTTATATAGTCAGTCACACACTCAGTTATGGCATTGATGTCCTCTCCATGTGCTTGGCAAAGAGTCATCCAGTCTGTGGTTGCAAAACAACCCTGCAGGGCTTCTTCAGCTTCCTGTGACCATTTTCTCACAGTTTTCTTTGTAACAGGTTGTCTCTGAACAAGTGGTTTATATTCTGAACAGAGAAAAGCAAGATTGTGATCTGATTGTCCCAGAGGAGGTCTTGATTTGGACATGTATGCATCCTTTATATTTACATAAAACAAATTCAAGGTCTTGTTTTCTCTTGTGGAGCAGCTGACAAATTGTTGAAATGTTGGAAGTGTAGTAGAGAGCGAGGCATGATTAAAATCACCAAATATTGCCACAAATGCATTGGGGTGCTGTGTCTGTAGCTTAGCAACAACGGAACTGATGACATCACATCCATTGTCGGCAACGGCTGAAGGTGGAATGTAAACAACTGCCAAAATTACACTGGTGAACTCTCTTGGCAAATAATATGGCCGAAAACTTACTGCCAAGAGTTCGACATCTGGGCTGCAGAGACGACACTTCACAGTAACATGTCCTGGATGACACCATCTGTTGTTGACAAGCACTGCTACTCCACCACCTTTTCTTTTCCTGCTCGTTTTCAGATCTCTATCTGCTCGTACAGTCAGGAAGCCTGGCAGAGAGATGTTGGAGTCGGGGATATGATCCAGCAGCCACGTCTCAGTAAAACACATAACACTGCATTCCCGGTACTCTGGCTGAGTCCTTGTAAGGGCTTGGAATTCATCCATCTTGTTATCCAGTGATCTTACGTTGCCCATTACGATCGATGGAAAAGATGGCTTGAACTTCCTCTTTCTCTGACTCCTTTTCGCTGCTGCTCTGCATCCATGTCTCCTCCTTATCAACTCATTAGGGATTTGTGGCTTCAGTTGACGTATTATTTCAGCTTTTGCGATTTTAATCAGCCGCTCCTGGCTGTAAACCACATTGTTGCCATTTATGCATCATAACAAGCTGTCAAAAAGTGAAAAATTTACAGCAAAATCCTTCCAGCTTCACAGCACCAAAAACTACAAAGTATACAGGTCAAAAAAATGCAATCTTCCTCAAGAAAAAAGAGGAACCAATGTACAAAAAATCAAAACTTAATATGTAGCCAACAGAGGCACTCCAACATGCAACCACCCAGAGCAGCGCAATTCTAGAATGAATCAGCCAAATAAATAAACAAATAAATCAGCCAAAAGCAATTATGTCAGGTTTGAACAAAGCCTCAAGGTACAGTGAAGATGTATAATCAGATCCATCAAGGCAACCTTCAAAGAATGTCCAGACAAAAAAAACTGGAATGACTTGAGGCTCCGTATGAATGCCGCATTCTTATCTCATTAAAAACAGTTGCATAAAATTAAGAACACAATTATGTGTGCATCATTAATGAAATATGAATACTGCAACACTTTGAGGCATAATCGGCAGTTAGTTATGAGATTGCTTTGTACGTTTGTGACTATATCCATGAATGGTTTTATCACTCCACTATTTACAGATAAAAGATTCCAAGAGACCAGCAGGTATACTTTTATAAAGCTCTTATTCAATCTGTTCCATTGAGCACATTTTAATTTGCTTTGAATCTAGAGAACTATTCTCTGATACAGAATATTTTTGTATTTAGAGGTTAATCAGCTTCTCATTTTATAAAATTGAGCTCATTCTTTGTTGTAATGTTCATTGTCACATATTACTAAATGGTGGAAATGGCATTTTCTATACAAATGACTAACTATAGTGTTCAGATCCGTTCATGGCTTAATGTGAGCCTGAAAATGAGGCCTTCTCAAAATTCTACAATAATTATGAAGTAGAAATGTATGTATCATATACAGTTTTTTGAATAAGGGTTTGCCCCCTTTTGGATTTCTTATTTTTTGTTTGTTGTTTTTTTTTTTTGTTTGTCACACTTAAATGTTTCAGATAATCAAACAAATGTAAATATTGGTCAAAGACAACAGAAGTAAACACAAAATGCAGTTTCTAAATGGGTTTTTTAGAGAAAAAAATCCAAACGTTCATGACCCTGTTTGACAAAGTGAATGTCCCCCCTGTTGAAACATAACTTTACACTGGTTCATCGCATCTGAGTTCAAGTTTTCTTGCCACACCCAGGCATGATTACTGACACACCTGCTCAAATTAATAAATCAAATCAAACTTTATTTATAAAGCGCTTTTCATACAAGAAGTTGCATCACAAAGTGCTTTACAGATTAAAATGACCCCACATAAAACCACCTTCCCTTCCCCACAGATTTAAAAGCGTGGTCACAGTTATACCCTACTCCCCCCAACCCATCTCTCATGCACACACACAGTTAAAAGAAAAAGTTAAAAAGGACATTGGGCCGAGTGTAGATGAACCATGCAAGGAAACGCCATCAGAGGAGCCCTCTGCCCCGGCAGCGGTAGACTAACAGCAGCAGCCAAGGCACCGACACAGAGCACCCAGTGGAGGCAAGGCCAAGACCCCCACCTCCACCCAAGCTCCACCTGGAGAGCACCCAGGGAGCCACAGCCGACCACCGCTCCCAGGGCAGAGGGCTCCCACAGAGGGAACACTGGAACGGGGATTAAGATAGAAGAAAGTATAAAAAGAAACGGTAAATTAATGTGCTAAGATTAAATAGTAAAACTGATAAAAATATAATCATATAAAACATGCAGAGCAATTAAACAAACAGTGATAAATAATAATCAGTTAAAAGTTAAGCTAAAAAGGTGAGTCTTGAGCCTGCTCTTAAAAACATGAACGTTCTCTGCAGCCCTGAGGTCCTCTGGCAGCCTGTTCCAGAGGTGAGGGCCATAAAACTGGAAAGACGCCTCGCCATGCGTGTGTGTCCTGACTTTTGGGGTGACAAGGAGACGGCTGCCAGAGGAGCGCAGAGACCGCGAAGGTTTATATGGTAAAAGCAGTTCAGAGAGATAAGAAGGCCCAAGACCATTAAGACACTTAAAAACCATTAAAAGAACCTTAAAGTCGATCCTGAAATGTACGGGGAGCCAATGCAATGATTCTAAGACCAGTGTAATGTGCTCCCGCCTCCTGGTCTTCGTCAGGACACGTGCTGCTGAATTTTGTAGTAGTTGTAAACCTGATATACTCTTTTTGGGAAGACCAGAAAGCAGGGCATTACAGTAATCAATTCTACTGGTGATAAAAGCATGCATCAGTGTCTCCGTATTGGCCCGAGAGAGAATAGGGCGGACTCTGGCGATGTTCTTTAGTTGATAAAAACCTATTTTAGTGATATTTTTTATGTGAGGAATAAAAGTCAGCTCAGAGTCAAAAATCACGCCGAGGTTCTTCACTTGTAAAGAGGGATTAAAAGACAGTGATTGTAGTTTTGGTAAAAGTTTCTCTCTCTGAGCCTCAGGACCGATGACTAAAACTTCAGTTTTGTCCTGGTTGAGCTGGAGAAAGTTTTCTGCCATCCAGGATTTAATGTCTAAAATGCAGTTAAAAAGTGCATCCATTGGCCGTGTGTCATCGGGAGACATGGAGATGTATAACTGTGTATCATCAGTATAACTGTGAAAGTTAACTCCATGTCTCCTGATGACGCTGCCAAGAGGAAGCATATAAAGGTTAAAAAGCACTGGGCCTAAAATTGAACCCTGGGGCACACCACATGTAATCCTGTGGACCCTAGAAGAGCAGGTATCTAAACTTACCATAAAAGTCCTGTCTGTGAGATAGAATGTAAACCATTTGTGAACATCACCAGAGAGGCCGATCTGTTTTAAATGGGCTAAAAGAATAGTGTGGTCTACTGTATCAAAGGCAGCGCTTAGATCCAGTAGAACCAACACTGTCACCTTCTGAGCGTCATAATTTATTCTAAAATCATTTAAAATCTGCTGTGGTTCACCCTAAAACCAGACTGAAATTTCTCCAGGACATTGTGCTCATTAATAAAATCATTAAGTTGAATTAAAACAAGCTTTTCTAAAACCTTGCTTAAAAATGGTAAGTTAGATACTGGTCTAAAATTATTAAAATCATTAAAATCTAAATTGCTCTTCTTCAGCAGGGGCTTCACTACCGCCCCTTTAAAGGTGGCAGGAAAGACCCCCGTCTGAAGGGAGCAAATTACCATGGTTAAAATCTCATCCCTAAAAGATTCATAAAATGGCTTAAAAAATGAAGTGGGAATCGGGTCCAAAACACATGTGGTGGCCCTCACTGAGGAGAAAACTTTATCAAGAGTCCCAGCTTCTACCAGGACAAAACTGTCCAGCGTTTCCTCTGGTAGAGACACACATTCAGATTAGTCTAAAACCATGTGACTTTGAGAAGATAAAATATTACATCTGATGGTGTCTACCTTCCCTCTGAAGTGGTCTGCGAACTCCTCACAAAGATTGTTTGAGGGGGTTTTCTGAAATGCATTAGTAGTACAGTTAACATTTTTATCAATAGGGTAAAAAAGAATTTTAGGATTATTTTTATTGTCTGATATGATTTTTGCAAAGTAAGCATTTCTTGAATTTCTTACAGCATTATTATAGGATTTGAGAAGTTCTGTGTATAATTGATGGTTTATCGTGGTTTTATTTTTTCTCAATTTTCTCTCTGCCGCCCTGCAGTCCCTCTTTAGTTTTTTAAGATTGTTATTTCTCCATGGCGCTGCAAGTTTTGAATGTGAGCGTTTCACTCTAAGTGGAGCCAGCAGGTCAAGAGCGGACTGAAGTCTTCTGTTAAAACCACTGGCGATAAAATCACAGGGGGCAGGTAAGAGAGTAGGAGGAAACTTTTGGAAAACTTCTAGAAAACCTGCAGCCACTTCAGGGGTTAGATGGCGCTTTCTGACAGTTCTCACAGAGGTCTCCTGCTGGATAAAACTGGTGATGTTAAAAAACACGCAGTAATGGTCAGAGACAGCCAAGTCAACAACAGAGGACACACAGGTGGACAGGCCATGCGTGATGACCAAGTCCAGGGTGTGTCCTCTGTTGTGAGTTGGCTGCATGACATGCTGACTAAAATCCATATAATTCAAAATATTTAAAAATTCTGTTGATAAAGGGTCTAAAAGGTTATCCATGTGTAGATTAAAATCACCAGCTAAAATGATCCTTTCAAAGGAGTTGTACAAAATTGATAAAAACTCTGAAAATTCTTGAATAAAAAGTGCACTCTTTCTAGGAGGCCTATAAACTGTGACACATAAAATCTGAGGAGTGCTAAAAACAGTTGCATTATATTCAAAAGTACTAAAATTATCAAATAAAACAGGTTTTGCAGAAAGCGTTGAACTAATAAAAGCAGTTCCGCCTCCCCTTTTGCAACCCTTCGTGGAATAAGTGAAGTTTAAATTTGGTGGGGAGGCCTCTGTAAGAACAACAGGGGCATCTGTACTCAGCCATGTTTCTGTTAAAAATAAACAATGTATATTATGATCTAAAATTAGGTCATTTATTATAAAAGTTTTATTCAGCAGAGAGCGAACATTTAAAAGTGCCATATTAATAGTTGTTGGAGATGGAGTGACTGTATGATTTACTGGGGGTAGGACTTTTGGTAACTGTTTGAGATTATTAGAGTTGCATTTGCTACGTTTTTTATTATTTGTCCGCTCTCTGCTGATAATAACGGGTATAGATGATTTAGGGCAAGGTCCAAGTCCGATGTGTGAATTACTGTTAATATCAGAACTGAGTTCGTAGGAGCAGGGACCAGCTGCACATCAGGATGTGGCAGAAGGGGCAGAGAGGGCAGGTGCAGCTGGGGCTGGTGTGGTAGACGGAGGGGCATGCCAGGCTCATTGACAGCATGCGGGCACCCAGTCTATTAAGATGTAGTCCATCTGGACCAAACAATTGACTCCTGCCCCAGAAAATGTTAAAATTGTCTATAAAACCAATATTGTGCATCACGGTGGCAGAGGAAAGCCAAGTGTTCAAAGATAAAAGCCTGCTAAAATGACCAATACCTCTGCCAACAGTGGGGGTGGGGCCAGAAATAAAAACAGACACGTGTGTATTTTAAAAGATTAAACAAATGAATAAAATCCAGCTTCAGGAGTTCAGACTGCTGTTTACGAATGTCGTTGGTTCCAGCGTGAATAATAATTCTACTCACAGATGGGTGATGTTGGATATGGTCCAGGATCTGTTCAGTAATATCCTTTACGGTGGCTCCAGGTAAACAGTGTGACCGCTCCTCTCATCCTTACATTCCTGATAATAGAGTCTCCAATGATGAGCGTGGTGGGCGGCTGGTCTACAAGTTGATGCTGGGCAGAGGATCTTTCACCGTCCAGGACCTGCTGGATGTTGGGCGGATTAGCTTCCCCAGGACTGCAGTGATGTGTAGTCGGCGCCGAGGGCTCGTTCCGTGGGTTCGGGGTGTAGTGGAGCACTCCTCGGCGAGTCCTGGGTTTAGCGCGACGTGGAGGGCTGCGGGAGTCCGGCTGCTGCTCCGGCTGCTGGGAGGGGATGGGCGGCAGTCCTGCGGAGCTGCGGTGTTTCAGGGCGGCCGGAGGGACAGTCAGAAGAGGAAAGTCGTGCTCCAGGGCACCGAAGCGGTTTGACAATGGTAGGCCGGGTGAAGGAGAGCGGTGGCGGCTGCTCCGGGACCCCCCACCGCGGCCGGGCCCGACCATGGACCAGGCACCCTTAAGCACCGGTGTTGAGCTGATGGGGGCTTTTGGCTTAGCCCCCAGATGGAACCAGCAGTCCTCCTCTGCAGTTGTTGTTGCTCCTCCGGCGTTCAGCAGTCCGAGTCCAGCGATGGATTCCCCCTCCGCAGCTTCACCGGGCTGGCAGGGAATTGTGTCCGCCAGCTGAGCACTGTTGGCGGCGGCGAAAGTCCGGCCGAAGATGAGTGAAGGTGAGTGAAGGCATGACGAAATAAAACGTAGTCCGTGCTTGGATTAAAAACGCCCCCGATAAAAACAAGTTGCTAAAAGTCAGTGGTGTTAAAACCAGTCATCAAAAACGATTTAAAACCAGTTAAAACCGTGTTTGTTAGGGAGCCGAAGTTTGGCAAGTCTCTCTTCTCTCTGTAGAAGGACGCCGACGCATGCGCACCAGCTTACTAAATTACTTAAATGAGACCTGCCTGACGAAGTGAAGTAGAACAAAAGATCTTCAAAAGCTAGACAAAACGCCAAGATTCGATACTCTGTGGACTGACGACACAAACGTTTAACTTTTTGGAAGGTGTGTGTCCCATTAAATATGGTGTAAACTTAACACTCCATATCAGAAAAAGAAGATCATATCAACAGTAAAATATGGTGGTAAGGTAGTGTAATGGTCTGGGGAACTTTTTTCTGTTTTAGGACCTGGAATACTTGCTGTGATAAATGGAACCATGAATTCAGCTGTCTGTCAAAAAATCCTGAAGGAGAACGTCCGGCCATCTGTTCGTGACCTCAAGCTGCAACCAACTTGGGTTCTGCAGCAGGACCATGATCCAAAAAACACCCGCAAGTCCACCTCTGATTAGCTGAAGAAAAACTAAATAAATACTTTGGATTGGCCTAGTCAAAGTCCTGAGCTGATTTGTATTGAGATGCTGCACCATGAATTAAAAAGGCGGTTCATGCTGGAAGACCCTCCATTGTGGCTGAACTTCAACAATTCTGCAAAGATGAGTGGACCAAAATTCCTCCACAGCTCGAAAAGACTCACTGCAAGTTATCGCCACTGATTGATTGCAACTGTTGCTGCTAAGGGTGGCCCAAACAGTTGTTAGGTTTGGGGTGCAATCACTTTGTCACACAGGGTCATGTAGGTCAGAATTCTTTTTCTCCCTTAATAGTTAAAGACATTTACTTAAAAACAGCATTTTGTGTTTACTTGAGTTGTCTTTGAGTTTGAATTTGTTTGATGATCCAAAGTGTGACAAACATCCCAAAAAATAAGAAATCAGGAAGGAGGCAAACACTTTTTCACACCACTAAATGAATGACTGTATGTATGTATGTATGTATGTATGTATGTATGTATGTATGTATGTATGTATGTATGTATGTATGTATGTATGTATGTATGTATGTATGTATGTATGTATGTATGTGCGTGCGTGCGTGCGTGCGTGCGTGCGTGCGTGCGTGCGTGCGTGCGTGTATGTATCTATCTAATAAAATCAATATTTACGATTTTGTGTACAAGTGGTTTTAGTCATATAACGAGTTTTATGCATCTTCTCATGGTTCTGAACAGGCCTGTAGAGCACTTTTGTTACAAGCATGTTGCATCAGCTCTTTTTCTAAGACACTTTTTAAATGCTTGAGAACAGAGCTTTGAAGTGATTAAGGTTTGGTGTTAGTGTGAGACCTGAATTTTTCAAACTTTTCATCCAGCTTTTTCAGACAGCTCTTGATTTAAATGTGAAACGTTTTCACCCTCTTGCATTATACAGGAATTGGAATTGTAAGTGGAAGCAAAAAAACGTTTTACTTTATCAAGATTAAACAAAGCAATGTATGATAAGTATTGATATGACAGAAAAAAGGTACCTTAATTTATTAGCAAAATGCAGCTTTCTTCACATTTAATGATGAGGACGTCATTGGTTATTTTTGGTGTTTCAGAATCATAATCAGAAAGGTTTTATTGTCATATGTGTGAACAGGTTCACAACATTAGGAAATTGCTGCGGTACTTTGTGTAAACGTAAGATAAACACTTGTAAGCATGCAATAAATAAACATGAAAATAAAATGGGGTGAACAGATTAATATGTACAGCTCCTAAGCGATTTAGAAACTTTTTCTTTGTATATTTTCGTCTCTGTCAAGCAGATAATGTGATCATTAAGGTTTGTTTGCAAGTTAGATGAAACATAAATTCATCCTATACATCAATACTAGATGTTGTGCAACCCCAGTAGCTGTCATCATACGGTAAACAGGAGTCCACAGTAAAGCACAGTGGTGGCACCATCATGTTGTTGCATTGTTTGACTTCAGCCAAGCCTTTGTTGTTGTTTTTTTCCTGCGCTGAGTTAATGATGGATGAAATTAAGTAATTACTAAAACTTGTTTCAGAGTTTCAGATAATGCTTACCAAGGCTGAGGTTTGTTGTTCAGACAAATCATAACAATCAGTATGTGGTTACACAACGCTTGTATTATTTAAAAGGAAACATTTACGTTAGAGCCGCATTAGCACCAGATTTGTGGATGACTTCCAATCTTCAGTTCTAGTAAAGCTCTGATTCCAATTTCTCTAAAATAACTTTTCCTATTTAACCATACCTTTAACCATTAAAAAAGGTTACAATTTTTGTAGTTGACATTTGAAACTGTGTCTAGCATTTTATATTATTGATTAGCATGATTAGGGATATCATACCAAAGTCAGTCTGGATGTGTTTTAGCTGGAGATTGTAAGCCCTTACCTTAATTTATTTCTAGATCTTGTATGTTCCACACAAAAAGGGAAAGCTCAAAGGAATAAAACAAAGATACACCCATTTTCACTAAAGTCTGGTCCAGGTCAAATTAGTCCTGTTTCCAATTCTATGAATCGCAAAGCGGTTACAAATTCATGTCATGTCATAACCGGCTGCTTTTTGGATGTGAAGACATCAAAGTGGCAAAAATAAAGAAGGAGTGAACTAACCAGCCCTCTCTGTAGTCTAACTCTAGTATAGCAGGCTGGATGAATGACCAAAATGCCTCGGTAGAAAATATAGTTTTGTTTGACTGAAATGTTTGATATCTAGGATCAATTGGAACGTATGTACTGGTCTTGGACAATCTGTCAGTATTATTAGATTGAACTGACTTTTTTTTTTTTAAGTGTCTTGAGACGTTGTGAATTGGTGTGATAGAAACATGCTGAATTGAATTTTAAATTGTATTCTGTACTCTGTGTGCTTTATTTAACTTCTGTTTTTTAAACACCACACAGATACTGAAAATGACAAATTTATAGCTGTTTTCACTTCGTAATAGATTCAGAGGAGATCATTTTTTTTGCTAGCAGCACCTGTTAGTGCTTAGGTATTGTACTGTAAGGAAAATGTCTGATTTCTTTTGGTTTAGTTTGGAACAATCTTAGACAGTAAGGGAAAATGGTACAGTATGTCTTTTTACACAATTTACGGAAATAACTAGTTTCATCAGTACAGAATCAGAAAACCAGACCTTTGTTAATCGATAAAAACAACAAAAACTCCAGCTGCTTTAACCCTTAAAAAATAGAATTAACCTTGAACTAAACTTGAGGACATGCCTTCAACATATAGTCAAGTTACGGGTGGCAGATTAATGAGTGTTTGCCAAATTATTAATACTCTTTCTGTGATTAGTACAAAACCTCTGTGCAAACAGTTTTATCCCCTCACTCTACACGGTTTTGGCAGTCTAAACCCAGCAGCACCTCCTTGTTATAAAGTTACACTCCTCATGGCATCAATTCTTCATCAATAACACGCAGTGCATAAAATCCAAAGCCAAGATGGTGGTGCACTCAGTGTGACTCTGGCTTCTGGGGGCTTTCAAATGCCACAGGATATGGACTTGCTGGCTGGAGCTCAACAGAATCTGCTGAGAGATCTGTGTAGCTTAACTGTTACAATTAAAAGGAGTTTAATTAGACCAAATAAGGAAGGATAAGACAGTTACATTAAAAATTTAAAAGTATGTCCTGCAAGATGTTTTTTTAGCCATCCAAAAATGTGCTGTAAATCCCCGTTCAGATTGTTTAAAGCCTCTTGTTCTCTTATCTGCTCCCAGTGTAGCCAGTTTCCATCCGAACACACTGCTTTTTGAGATCCCCATCACTTTCCACTTTGCTAATCTGTTGCCAAGGAAACATGGCATCAGAGTGGATGACCTGAGGGTATTGAATAAATATAATCTATATGATGTATTGTTCTATCTGTGATGGTCAATGTAAATTGTCCGTGACCTTTTTATAATCACTTCGTGCTTAATACTCAATTCATCCCTCCTTAAAGATGACAGAGATACCGGCTCAGGTTCTGCAGTTTAATAGAGATTTGTGCTGGCAAAAGGAAAATCTAGCAGCAAATGTGACATCAGACTAGCAGCAAAAGGGAAAAGCATCCAGTTACCTTGAAAATGTGTAAGGAGCCACAATATCATCCTGATTCCAGCAAGGACATCAAATTACTTTACCTTTACATCCATGTTTACTTTTGAGCATTTTTGTTGTACTCTCAAAAGATTTGGGTTTTATACAAGAGATCACAACTGAAATTGTTCTAGGTATTTAGAAAACAGGTAAAGATGCAGCAGTTGAAGCCTTTGTGGCGGTTTTCCAATCCCCTGTATTGTAAACAGCAAACATCAGTCAGAGAAAGTAGATCTTTACTTAAACGTTTTCAAAACTTTTATTTTTCAGCTAAAATATTCCTTTGACTCTTGTAGTTTAACCACAACTAAAGTCTCAAACAAAGACGGTGAACAGTAATAAATGTATTTAAAAAAAGAAGAAAAAAAACACAATTACCTTTTTTCCAAATCTGGAGCAAGACCAAAAAAGCATGAGAAAACATTTAATATCTCCAGTGACTATGATACAAGAAAAGTTGCTTGGTAAATTAAGTCTCCAAAAGATACAAGGTGGAATACTTTAAAAAGACACGTCATGGAAATTATCTGAAGATATGAATAATACATGGAAAACAAATACGGTCGCATGTCGAGAAAAAAGAATAGATAAACACTGGGGAGCTCAAAAGCACGAAAGTATATGACAGAACGAAAACACTGACTCATAGCTACACAGTATGGCATGTGTTGGATCTTTTTATGCTGAGGTCCCTGTGGTGGAATGTGTACATTTTTGTGGCAAAAGCCTCAGAGGGAGTTTAGTAGAGACTGTTACATATAAAATAAGCAAGTGTATTAGATACTGAGAGTTATAAAATTAAGGAAAAAAAGTATAACACATTGAAACATGAACGATGATCAATTATACATAACACATCCTTTAGCAGCTGTCGTCTGCCAATCATTTCCAAATAGGTATAATGGTTAAAGGTTCCATTACTAATCACTAAGCTTTATTTTCACTCCTTTTGTAAAAAACAATAATACTCCAACATTTTTTGAGAGCCATCATCTCCAACATGTAGCCGAGACAAAGAAGGGTCAAAACAAGGACTGCATAAAAAAACAGGACCTTTGTTAAAAGATTGAGCTGCATCTGTAATAATGATGGTCATTTATCCTAATAAACCTTTTCACCAAGACAAACAGAAATCCTGACAGCTACAGTGGAAAATTGTAAAGAAAACACAAGCGGCAAGGAGATGGACAGAAAAAGTAGTGCATTTATAAGAAAACCAAAAGAGCACCAGGTGCTATTCATTGACCAGGCTATTTAGCTATTGTGTGGAGGTGACAGCTCGAATAGAAAAAATGACAGGCAGCTTAAAAGATAGAGATGGAATGATAAAGGAGTGAGACCTAAATGAAAGGGATGTAGATAGATAGATAGATAGATAGATAGATAGATAGATAGATAGATAGATAGATAGATAGATAGATAGATAGATAGATAGATAGATAGATAGATAGATAGATAGATAGATAGATAGATAGATAGATAGATAGATAGATAGATAGATAGATAGATAGATAGATAGAAAGAAACTGGGTATATGAGAGCCTGATTTGTTGCATAACAGCCAATTTCTATAATTTGTGTCTCCAACATGTATACAGCCCATCAGCTTCAGTACCAGATATAGCAGCCTGCACATTTTCTGGCACTCCCTTCAAGATAAAAATAGCAAACAAATAAATTCACATTGCAATCACATAAAAACATCAGCAACTTTAATTTGAGTACATTTCATAAGAGGGATTAACAACTGTTTTTTAAAACGTACATCATTTGTATTTTTTACAAGGTAACCAATTTTCACCTGGTCCGTTTTGCATTTCTTTAATGTTACCAATAAGCCTCCCAATACGTATGGGGTGTAAAGTTTATAATATTCATAAAACATTTTCTGCACAGCCCTTCTGGTCCCATATGCACGCCTTCTAAATGAATACATCGTTGTTTGAAGCCTGAAAATGAGCAGAAAGTTTATGTGGGCCACTACACTTAGTGAAAAACACCACATTTCACAACACAGCTATATGATGTATTGTTCTATCTGTGATGGTCAATGTGAATTGTGTGTGACCTTTTGATAATCACTGTGCGCTTAATGCTCGATCCATCCCTCCGTAAAGATGACTGAGATACCGGCTCAGGTTTTGTAGTTTAATAGAGATTTGTGCTGGCAAAAGGAAAATCTAGCAGCAACATGTGACATCAGACTAGCAGCAAAAGGGAAAAGCGTCCAATTACTTTAAAAGTGTGTAAGGGCCCACAAAACTATCTAAATCCACTATCCATTCTAGAATTGCGCTGCTCTGGGTGGCTGCATGTTGGAGTGGCTCTGTTGGCTACATATTAAGTTTTGGTTTTTTGTAAATTGGTTCCTTTTTTTTCTTAAAGAAGATTGCATTTTTTTGACCTGTATACTTTGTAGTTTTTGGTGCTGTGAAGTTGGAAGGATTTTTGCTGTAAATATTTCACTTTTTGACAATTTGTTATGATGCGTAATCATGGGAACAATGTGGTTTACAGCCGGGAGCAGCTGATTAACATCGCAAAAGCTGAAATAATACCTCAACTGAAACCACAAATCCCTGATGAGTTGATGAGGGGGAGACGTGGATGCAGAGCAGGAGCGAAAAGGAGACAGAGAAAGAGGAAGTTCAAGCCATCTCTTCCATCGATCATAATGGGCAACGTAAGATCACTGGCTAACAAGATGGATGAACTCCAAGCCCTTACAAGGACTCAGCCAGAGTACCGGTAATGCAGTGTTATGTGTTTTACTGAGACGTGGCTGCTGGATCATATCCCCGACTCCAACGTCTGTCTGCCAGGCTTCCTGACTGTACGAGCAGACAGAGCAGAAAAAGAAAAGGTGGTGGAGTAGCAGTGCTTGTCAACAACAGATGGTGTCATCCAGGACATGTTACTGTGAAGTGTCGTCTCTGCAGCCCAGATGTCAAACTCTTGGCAGTGAGTTTTCATCCATATTATTTACCAAGAGAGTTCACCAGTGTAATTTTGGCAGTTGTTTACATTCCACCTTCAGGCGTTGCCAACACTGCATGTGATGTCATCAGTTCCGTTGTTGCTAAGCTACAGACACAACACCCTGATAAAGAAGGTTGGTTCTGTTCTTGGGACAACTGTGGAAAATGTGGAGATGATAATGCAAAGAAGGATTCTTCATAAAATCAAAAAAATGGACACGAGCCTGAAAGTTTACCCCCCTCAGTTAAGTGTGGTATTTGGGGACATTAAGGTTTCTCATAAAGTTACAATGGAGATGGTGAAGGAAAACTGCACTGAACCAATGCTTTACATTGCCTATAAAAAGTATTCACCTCCTTGGATGTTTTACCCTTTTTTATTGCTTTTTCAAATCAATCATGAGCCACAAAATTTGGCTTTTGTGACATACAAACTTACAATAGAAATCCTTTAATGTCAAAGTGAAAACTGATCTCTGCAAAATAATGCTAATTAAATAAAAATATTTAACATTGAAATAGGTGACTGAATAAAATTGCAGCGTCCAGATGTGCAGCCTGATTGACACCTATCCATGCCGACTTTGTGCTGTGACTGCAGACAAAGGTGCATCTGCTAAATACTATAGAGGGGTTAATATTTATGCAGTCACTTATTTCATGTTTTCATGTTTATATTTAATTGTCATTATTTTTGTAAAAATCAGTTTTCACTTAGACATGAAAGGGTTTACAGTAAAAAAATAATAATTTAAATACATTTTGTTGATCACGATTGACTTGCACAAGCAATAAAAGGGTAAAATATTAAAGAAGGTGAAAATATTTTAAAAGCACCTTGTGCCAGAGTTTTTCTACAGCAATAAGCTCTGTAGCTCACTCCATGCTGAACTTAATTACTCCCCTGAAAGTTTCTCAAGCCAAATGTGAACATAATGATACAAAAAAAGCTAAACTCCAGAGCTATTTGCCTGTAGCAATCGACCAGATTACAGCATACTCTATATAAAAGCAACTTCAAAATAATGTAGCGTCTTTTCACACCTGAGGTAGTTAGTCAGTTAAAAACACCTCCTTAGTGTGTTTGTTTCTGTAGATGTGAACACAGCAATTACTCTAGAGGGCGGACCAAAACAACCGAAACCACCTTGTCCAAAGTGTGTCAGTTCGATTCCACACAATAGTTTAGTGGTTAGTTTATGGTGGGAATTTGATCCAGCCTCGATCCAACACTGCTACCAGGTGTATGCTTAAAGCTTGAGCCAAATGACTTTCCGTACCCAGGTATGTGTTGCATTGTGTTTGTTTAATTTCTCTGCATGTTTTATATGACTACATTTTTATCAGTTTTCCTATTTAATCTTAGCACATTAATTTACCGTTTCTTTTTATACTTTAATTTATCTTAATCCCCGTTCCAGTGTTTCCTCTGTGGGAGCCCTCTGCCCCGGGAGTGGTGGTCGGCTCTGGCTGCCTGGGTGCTCTCCATGTGGAGCTTGGGTGGAGGTGGGGGTCTTGGCCTTGCCTCCACTGGGTGCCCTGTGTCGGTGCCTCGGCTGCTGCTGTTAGTCTACCGCTGCTGGGGCAGATGGCTCCTCTGATGGCGTTTCCTTGCATATAAATAAAGTTTGATTTGATTTGATTTGATTTGTGGGATGCGGTATGGTAAACAAACCAATAAACAAAGACCAAAAAGCATAAAGCCTTAGACATCTTTCAAGACGTCTTTCTAAAATCCATTCGGCTTTCTACAATTTTCCCTGAAACAGAAGAATACAAATGAGAGAATTACATTCGGCGTGTTTTAGAGTAGCTCAGAACAAAGCATCTTCTTCCTATATTTTCAACTGAAAGATCACCTGTCTCGACTCGAGAAAGATTTGAAGACATGAATTTAGTCTTCTTTGGTCATTGACAAATTTCAGTTTCAGAGACCTAAAAGATTTCTGTAAAAGCTCCACAGCTTCAATTAATAAGAGGGTCACTACATACATGACTGTGTCATCAGCATATAGTTGTATTTTGGTGACAATTAGTCCATGTTTAAAGGTTTATAAATCTAGAAATTAAATAGGGGCTAAAAGAGACCCTTGGTGAACCCCAGTAGTTATTGTAATTGTGTAAGTGTTATGTATTGTTTTCTATAGTAACACACAGAATTCTGTTTGATAAATAATTTCCTAATTTAAGTTAAACCACTAAAGAACCAGTTCATTAAGTCCTAGAGAATAAAGCCTTTTTAATAAAAAATTTTTGCAAGATCTACACAATCAACTGCTTTGGCTAAATGAACAAATGAAGCTGCAGTGGAGTTTATTGTTGAATGAGTTCATGATGTCATTTGTGACCAGGATTAATAGTAATTGTAATATTACTATTAGCTGATCTATAACCTCACTGAAATTCAGTTGAACTGTTATCTGAGGGAAAATGCTTTAGTTGGTTATTAATAAAGGATTCAAATACCTTAGCTGACAATGTGTAAATTGAGTGATACTTATTTAAATTTGTGGTAGGAGTGGTAGGACTAAAACTGATTTATCTGGACCACTCATACTTTATCAGAGCTTTTCTGCAACAGAAATTGATGAAAAAATAGATAATTGAATAGGGTAATCAAAGACCGGCTTTTGGTGATTAATTCACCAAAAAGTGTTCTGGAAGAGAAAATTACATTGGCAACATATGGATTAGTCTTTGTAAAATTGTAATTTAACGTTTAAAGATCAGGAAAGCTATAGGCTGCCCAACCTGAAGGGTTGCCTAACAATTTTACTACATTCCAAACTTTTGCAGGATGGTTCATATTGTCACTTAGCATATTACGGTAATAGTCACATTTTGACTTTGTCTTCTTTGCTTTATCCCAGCCAACCTCTCTTTTTGTGAAGCTTGTCACTAAATGGAGCAGGCTTATAACAAATAGCCAAAAATGTAGAATATCCCTACGCCAATTCAGCATCAGTTATCAGAAAGATAATTTTCAGGTTATTCTTATAAACATTCCATAAAAAGAGTTGTACCTATTTTTTAAATGAGTTACACACAAAAGTTTACTTTTTGCCATCTTGCAGGTTTGCACACAGACAACTTTGTCATTTGTCAAGATCACATCAAGCAACCTCTTAGCTGGGTTTTTGGACTTTTGGCCGGGTTGGTGAAGTTATGAGCTACATCAAACAAAGAGAATCACAGATTTCCTTCCAGAATCCTCGGCTGTTGAAGGTAATCACTCCTAGTTAGGATCTCCCAGTAAAACCAGCTCTGAATTACTCCCATTGTGAAGATCAGGAAATTAAGTAGCTGCCTAACTCATGGCAGAAGGTAATCGACACCAGCCAACTACAACAACGTCTGAGCTATTAGAAAATGAAGGTTAAACAACCAAGAGTGACTGCAGGTGAAGTTCAACTTAGATTTAACATAAACTGTTATCTAACCTGCTTTTTTAGCTTCGCCTATTCTAAATATATCATAGCCATTAAAGTTAACCATGTTGTTTATGACGGATTGATTAAGCCATGTCTCTGAAAGAGCACATTCACAGTCGGTAGTGTGAACGTAAAGCTTTAATGAAGTCCCTTTTGTTATTTATACTTTGCACATTAAGATAAAAAGGGCCAGATACATTTCTGTATGCACATGGCAATCGTTTTCATATGAGAAATGATTTGGAGAAAATGCAGAAAAACTGCATACATCACCCTCTCCTCAAAGCTTTGCTGAAAGAGTACAGTTTGTTGGCTCTAATTTATACTTTGTGGTTGTTCCCATTTTGGTACCATGAGCCAATTAGAAGTGATGACAACCTGCAACAGGGAGTTAATCTCCTAAATTATATCTCCTACTGTATTATTTTAAAGTAGACTCAGAATTGTGTGGCCAATTTCAGAATTTCTAATTTTACTTGTACAAATTTTGCTATGTATACCTGAACCACCAGCTACTTTTACAGTGTTGGTAAAAATTGGTTTATTCATTGTAAGAAAACTTCTCACTGAAAACAGCATGCGCTACTCATTCAAGATTTTTTAATTTAATTGAATTCAAAATGAAAGGATCCATTCGTCCAGAATCACAATGAGAAAATGCTGACTAAGCATATCTGCTCTTAATATGTAAAAGAAGTTCCATCATCATGACAATATGGTGTATTATCATGGATGCAACCCTTTATTACAGTGTTGCAAGCACATGAGTCCACGCACACAGCTTCAGTGTTACCAAATGATCCAAATAGATCAACTGATTCAATCAGAGGGTAAACTAGATTAGGGTGACTGGGATTTGTGAGGGAGGAAAAAAAGATGCAGGGGGAGGAGGGAATTTTAAGAAACTTAAAAATTACACTTAATTAAGAAAGGAGATGGCTTTGTCTAACCAAGAGCCCCAGTGGGAGAGCAGCGGATTACTGGATTACATGTAGCGTCGCTGGTCATGTGAGGCAGCATGGTCTACACTGACCCCGCTTACCATCTTTGAGTAAGGAAGCTAAGCCTGGCTGTGAGCGTGAACACACACATGCTGCTGTCCAAGCATCCTTCAATCTCCTGGAAAGACCTTAAATGACTTCTCTATCTCTGCTTGGCTTCCTCTCATACCTCTTTTATATCTTTCCTTCTTAGTTTTTCACCCTCTCTTCCTCTCCTGACACCTTTTAATTCTCTTGACTATTTCTGTCCCCTTATCTCCTTTTCTTCCTCCCTGTCTTTTCCTGTCTGCCTCCTCCGAGTGTCAGGAGCCTTTTTTCTGTTGCATGTTTTGCACGAACAGGTCATCCATGCCCTCACAAATCCAGCAGTATTCTTTGCCTTTTCTATCCAGGAGAGTAAACAATGAACCCGAAGACAGAACAATACCCGTTTCTGAATCAGGAGCAGAGACTTGGTTGTCCAGAATAGAGCACGCAGGAATGTTGGCCTGGGTAAGTTTAACTTTCCTTGACTTGCTAGCAGTGCATACAACTTTTATTTTAGTGTTTGAGCAAGAATGTCCATGCACAAGCAAGGCTATAAAAAAGATGTTTAAAATTATGATTTTTTTAATTGAAGATTTTATAGCTTGTAAATGTATGCCTGTGTGATCTAGATACAGCTGGCTCCCTTTTAGACTATAATGCAAAATATTTAATTGACCATATTTAGCATTTGCATATTTAGTTCAAATTTCTACCATTGGCAAATATTTTAGAGAGTAAATTTGAGCTGAGAAAAGATTTCACATTTTTCTCAATGGCAACCTTTTAATCCATCCACACCTGCTGGAAGACTTCACTAACTGGTTTAATGTTATTCTAGATCAAATCAAGACTAGTATTAACCATACATTGCATTTTACAAACTGCTGAATGCAGAACTTTGGATCAAAGATGGAGCTTTATTATACCAAAGCTCCATCTTTTTACTGGATATCATATCCTAGCACCACATAGAACTCCAAGGGGGTTCTGTGGGCAAATTATCAAGGAGAGGGAACAAACTCAGGCATGGCTCATACAAAGACAATGGATTTGGCCAAGAAATGTTTACTTCCTAACTAAGACTAAGACAATAACAAAAGGTTAACAGGATAATTGGCAGAATCACAGGAAGGAGAGTAGCACAACAGGAAGTAAGAACTAATGAATAGAGAAATAGTCCTTCACAGTAAATGGCTGATTTTAAATAATGATGATAATTCAATGGAAAATAAACAGTTAAAAATTCAAAGTCCACATGAGAGCAAACAATAGGTCTAGTTTTTACAGTAATAAAAAAAAAGTAAACTTTAATACAAAAAAATCCGATTGATTTTATATAATCAAATAATTATATCACATTTTATAAAAATTAAAGTAAGTCTTTGACAATAATACATATTGAATTCTACAATAATAGAGTATTAAATATTCATCAGGTTTATTGTGATCTTTATTATTTTTTATTTATAATTTTAACATCTTTAAGCTTTTTAGTGATTTAAGTGTTAAATATTTTATAAATACCCAAATTCAATTCAGTTCAATTCAGTTTATTTATATAGTGCCGATTCACAACACATGTCATCTTAAGGCACTTTAAAAGAAAAGTTTTTTCAATTCAACGGTATATACATTCCAATTAATCCTTCAGTTCATTAGTCTCATCAGTTTAAAAGCTTTCTATCTAAGGAAACCCAACAGATTGCATCAAGTTATTGACTTTAAGCCTTCACTCCTCCTGCACAAAATAACAAACACAATAAATATTGAACATTTTTAATTATTAAACACCTTCAGTAAACTTAAAATGTCCTTCCAGTTAGAGCTCTGACTCACCTCAGCAATAAACTAAAGCACTGTAAATGAATTATCTGTATATTCTTTTCATATTAATACACACAATTTTTTATAAATTATTTTTTTCAGATTATACCTACCCTAAAGCTGTATGGTGACTGCTAGAAGGTACTCCTAGAAAGTCTTAAATACTGTAAATTTGACAAAACCCTTGTCTCTTTAATGGCATTAAATTACACTAAATATTACCAAAAGGTTTTAAGTCCATATCTCCCCTCCTGACTTAGTTTGTTCAATGTTATTTTGTATTTTTTTATTAATTCTAGATGAAGTATATCTTTATTTTTTATGGTTATATTTTTTACTTTTTATTTTAAAAAAGTTTTTTTTTTACTTTTATACTAAGGCAATGTTATTTTAATCTTTGTAAACTACTTTGCATGCTCTCTGTGCACCATTTCATGTTTCATTTCATAGATTAATTTCCTTTCTTTTCCTTTCTAAACTAATCACATTTACTTAGTATTAGATCTTTTTAATACGCTCAAAGGGATACATCTAAACGTCAGAGAAATAATTCGTAATTAAATATTTTGTGTAATGTTCATGTGTAGGGAGCAGTTTTATACCCATTCTCAAAGGTATTTTCCTCCATGTGAGGTTTTAGTCACATGCAGGGGTGAAGTGCAGCTATTTTTACACCATGATTTGTATACTGTGTCTGTGTTCCATCTGATGCGGATCATGTTCTTACCACGTATAGTAAAAGTATGACTTTTTTTTTTTCTTTTTGCTTTAACCAAGTACTACTTGATAGTTTTTTGGAGGAGCAGGTTAGATTAAAGCATGTTGATGTCTTGAAGTTTGGGTAAGCAAAGACGTAAAGGGTTAATACGGGTAATGCCCTCCACAAGTCATCTGTGTCTAAACTTTAGCTGGCCATCTGGAGTATACGAGGATTTTTCGACTCGTTTGCAGGAGAACTAGGAAAATGTGAACAGTGATAAAAGACAAAGATATGTGTCTTTTATTGATCATTTACTATTTTCATCAATTAAGTCACTCATTGTATTTGCCTAAAAGCCCAGACCCAGGTGGGAGGTAAGGTGGAACGAATAAATGTGATTCGCTATAGTCTAGATGTGCTTACTTATCCCTAATATTCAACCAACATGGGTCCAATTCGTTCATTGCTATATAATTTTAGAGATTTCAGAAGCAAACGTAAAGGGTCACAAATAGGCATACGATTGTCTGAGCATGGTAAGCTTGAGTAGAAATAACACGGTTTAAACAAAAAATGCATATCATGATCTGTTGGCTCTTATTTAAAATCAGAAAAGCAGTACCTATTCGTACCACTGCTAATATAATTTAACAGACTGAATATTACAGTTAAAATACTGAGACTAAAGAAAAAAATCTGTAACATCCTCTAAGTTTAGTAGTAGTTTTCAAGTGCTCATTGTATAGAAAACTATTTGTTTTTGCTATTCCCCTCTTTATAGAGCCTCACAAATATAACAAGCTGATGTTAGCTGGTTAGTTAGTTGGGCTATTTGCTCCGATAAGCCAGCTCTAAAGAAACGGCCTTTATAGCTAACATGATGGGTGGTCCTTCTTTAGTTTCCACACCTGGACTGTCTGTATTTCAATAGGTGGGGGAGGAATGATTGCTGCATTACTATATTTTCCATATAGCCATATATATATATATAGTAATAGCTATGTTCCATATGAAACATTTTGGTGACTCCAGCCCTTTATCTAGAATGTCATCAAAGGAACTTTGAACTATTAGAAAAGTATGACAGAACATACTTAACAACATCAAATAAATTTCATAAGCAAACAATAAAACAAAAGATGGCAAGAAAGTTGATGGTATGGTGAAATAAGAAGGTGCTCAAGGCAGGTACATTGCAACACTATAAATCAAACATTTTACCCATGGCCAGTTTGACTACTTTGCTGAGAAGGCAGTGAGGAGAAACAGCAGAGAGGATGGCAACGGGCTGCTATATACAGTTCCCATGGCACAATCCACCAAGGCCCCCCAAAAACTGCCAACTTTCACAGTAAACTGAATCAGACAGAGTGGAGGATAGGTGAGTTAGTTTGTTAGTTTCTTTAAGCAGTGATACACAAAAAGTAGAAGTCAAAAGCTTTTCAAGTTGTTTATTGGTTTGTATATTTGCCATTTAATTTCATTAATCTTTTCAAATACAGTATTTTTTATTGAAAGCTCTTGCATAGTGTGATTTATTGCTTTGCAATATGAATACCTTATTTTGCAGGCTCCAGCACAGTGATGAGAGTATATTTTTATTAAATCAACTATTTAAAATCACCTATGCAGGCGCTGTGCCTCAACTTGACCTGTCCTCTAATGAAGGGCAGCAATTGTCTTTTTGACATTCCCATGTAAAAGTTTGTAAATTTTATTTCCTTGCAAGAACTACCAAAAACTACATTTACTAAAAATAAAGAGACTTTTTATAAAGTGGATCAGGTAATATTTAGGGACATGATGAGATAAAAGTCAGTGTAGCTATTAAAGTTATTGCAGTATGCTTACACCCTAATTATCTTGTGCTTTAATGTATTTTATTGGGTTTTTATATGATAGATCAACACAAAGTAGCTCATAACTTTGAAGCAGGGGTAACAAAAAAGCATAAGATTTTCACACATAAAAATGTGAAGAATTTTACTGAAAGAAACCAACATGAACTTATGTTTGCAGCTTGGTGCAAGCCACATAGAAAAGAAGGTGCTCTGGTCAAACTGGACCAAAAATGAACTTTTTGATCAACATGCAAAACACTACTTTGTATGGCGGAAAACTAACAGTGTGTGTCCCCATTGTAAAATTTGTAAAATATGGTGGTGGCAGCATCATGTTGTGGTGATCCATTTCTACATAATGAACAAGGAAAGTGAGTAAACTTGATAAAAAATATTTATAGAGCAAAATCCAGAGCAATACTAGAAGAAACCTGTTAGAGGCTACAAAAGACTTAAGGCCGAAGGAGAAGTTCCCTTTCTAACAGGACAATACGCCTAAACATACAGCCAGAGCTATGTGTTAGAAAGGAAGTCCAGACCTCAATCAAATTAAGAATTTGATAGGCCTGAAAGCTGATGTTGACACATGTCCTCCAGCAAATGTGACTTAGCTTGAGCTATTTAGCAAAACAGACAAGAAAAAAATGCAACAATGTTGTTCTGTAGCATGTGTAAAGCTGAGGCTGAGCTCAGCCCATAATTCCTACAGCTGTCATTGCAGCAAAATATTCAGCAAAGTATTAACTCAGGTGGGCTAATGTACATTACACTTTTGTCTATTTTGCAAAATCCCGTAAAATATCGCCATTTCTCGTTTTAACTAAACAAAATGTGAAAAAAGTAAAAGAGGAATTCATACTTTTGCCGCCTATTAGATGTAAATATTTAGTGCAACCTTTTGGGATATGTATCCCCTCCAAAGTTAAATAAACCCCATGGACTCATAGTCTTCTCCTTACAGGCAAGACAACCCTGGGCTGTCCTTGTTTTTCTCAGTTCCAGCTGTACGAACTCTTCTTATGGAATTAACCTTAAAAACCTCGAGCATCTAGTGCTAGATTTGGTCTGCACTGCTGTCTGATCCAACCTAACGTAACCCTTTCCACCTGTTGCCACAAACCTTCCATCCTGCTGCTTCCCTTCGACTGACACGATACAGCCGAACGCTGTTGAAATTCGTTTTGCGCTACAGAAATGCCTTCGTAGCTATAACTAAGTATGCATGATAGTAATCAGATAAACATTTTTGATCTCATAATTAAAAAAAAATTGTGATAGCGTGATGAAAGATTAACGTGTTGTTTTTATCACTTCTGGTATGATTTATTTGCATTAATGTGACAACACTGCAAAAAACAGAGAAGTTGTTGATCGATTGATTCCAAATACTAAGTCAATCAGTATTGTAACAAGATATTTCACAGTTCAAACTACTGGTGCCATGGTGTGCACTCGTAAGAAAGTACCCAAGAAAAGGTGAATTAGGGGTCCAGCAGCTAAATGACATTAAGACGGATGGATAAAATAGAAAGTGACAAAGATGAAGCAACTCAAAGGACCATAGGAGCTGATTTTCTGCCTCCACGTCAACAACATCACCTGATCCAAACACTAAATCACTTAAAATAAGAGAGAGAGAGATCTCTGGCTGCTGGTCCTAAATTTAAAACAAAAACACTAAATCAAGAGTCACCCATAACTCTGTACAGACACTCTGTAAAAAGAAAGATTGATCCGGCTTTCTTGCACGATCTTTATTGGTTCTTACTAATCGGACCTGGCCATGTTCACCTGGGGAGAAACCACATATGATGCCATTAAATCAGAACCCACAGGACGGCAGAGAGAGGGGAAAAAACAAAACAAAACAAAAAAGGAAAAAGGAACATCGACAAAACAAACCAAACATCGTGAACTAAGAACTAAACAACCACATCACACAAAAATGGATATAAAAATACAACAACAATGTCACAGAAAAATTCATGGTACCGATTAATCAAGCTCTAGTAATGATAACCTCAGCCCAAGAATATATCTGTAAACACCAGAAACCCCACATCTGTGTGTGTGTGTGAGCATGCTGGTGCATATAAGGTTTCTCCATAAGAGTGTTCGATAGCTGGTGTGAGCAGGCATCAATCCGTCTCCCAGGAATTGATGCAGACATGAAGGAGATGGGAGCCAAGACGTCCAAAGGACCCCCAGAGCCCCAGGCGGACCCGGGCGGCGCCGACCGCATCCCCCAAGAGAGGAGCAAAGGAGAACCCCAGGGGAACATCCAGCGGCTACTATGCAGGGGGGCGGGGGGTGGCAGTGACGAGCTCACGGGCCCCGCCGGCAACCAGCCGCGCCAGGGTGGGCCGGTCCATGGACCAGGAGAGCCAGGGCCCAGGGGCGCCCCATCCCCCAGCTGGGACCCGACAGGCGCCACTACCACCCCGGGCCAATCCCCACCGCCAACATCCCAGCGCCCCACGTCAGGGCGCCCCACCGATAGCCGCAGCGGACGGAATCTCCAGGCCGAGCTCAGCCAGCACCTGGACACCAAGTTGTACCAGCTCCCGAGTCCTGATCCCGTGCAACGCAGAGCGCCGAGACCAGGCATCCAACAAAGGCCAGGGCCGGTCCAACCCGCCAATGAACCGACCACGCACGGTGCGCACAGAACAGGTGATTGAACGAGCAGAGACGCTGGATCCGTATCCCGCCGAGCCACCGAGCAGGCACCACCCAACAATCCCAAACCTGGCACCCCTAAAAGAGGTGCCCCAACCAACCAAAGGAAGATATCGGCCCAGCACATCGGCCGACCGACACACAGGCCCCCCCCAGGCCCGGCCAGGCACGCACCAGGTCCGAACCGGATTGACCACTGACGCACCAGTAGGCAGGGGCATCCGTCACTGGAATCACTGGAAACCCCTCCTCGCACCCCAGTGATGTGCCCATGCCCCAAGACCCTATATGAGTGGTAAAGTGATGGAGTGGGTGGACAGAGGTGTTCGGGGATGGGGAGGGAAGGACTGGGAGACAATGGGAAATGTCTTCCCAGGGAGCCAGCTCCCCCACTGACCCCAATAGGCACCGCTGTTCACCAGAATCCACCAGGGGAGGGAGGCCATGGCACATTCAACCCGGGGCCCACGGCCACAGCACCACCAAGCCCCACGGACCCCAAGGCAGTCCCTCCAGCCCCATCCCAGAAGTAGAACTAAACCCACCCTGACATTCGCTCTACTATCAGAACAGAAAGGACACTAGACACCCAGGTTAAGTTCGCCCCCCCTCCAGCACACCCCTCCCCCCCGTCCAAGCGCCCTCGTAGGGGGAGAGCACCTGTCACTAGTTAGCAGTAGCCTCCCCGCCAACAAAGGAAGCCCCCAGCGCCACCTGCACATCGGAGGTCCCCGCAGCCCAAACCCCGGCGACGTACCTGCCCAGACCAGGAGCAAATCGATGAACCGGGCGGTCGACCCACCAGGCCGACATCCACCAGCCCCATTCCCTAGTGGAGCGACCACTGCTGCTCAATGGCCCGGCAGGTCATTTAATCCCCCTATTAGCAAAAGTATACTTTGCTCAGGTGTTTGGGATAAAAAAAATGTCACAGGAAACGTTTTAATAGTTGAATAAAACTAATAATTACAAGGTTTTGATCAGAATTCAACAATAAATCCTACTTTCGAAGACTACTCCTGTCTGAAAATGATTCAACCTGCTGAATTGAATTCTTCATCGGAACACACATTTGCAAATCAGGCGTGGTCTCAAACCAACCAGAAGCAATTATTCAATGGCTTGATTAGTTGCATTAGGTGTGTTTCAGACAGAACACTGTACAGCTACATTGCATGTTTAAAAAAATAAGGCTGTCAAGAGCATTGTCCCAATAGATCAGACGGGATCACTGCCTTGCACAAACAAGGAAAAGAATACAGAAAGATAGGCAGATGCGCTGAATGTTCCAAGAGATGGGGCTGGAAGGATAGTTTCCAAGTTTAAAACTTAAGGAATAGTGGCTGCATCACCTGGATGTAGGCAGGAAGAGGAACCAATCAGTGGCAGCCATCGGATTCCTCAGAAGAGAGATGAACAAAAGACCCGCTGCAAGACTTGGTGGCAGCAGCCACTGTGGGTTCAGTTTCCACAGCACTGACCACTGATAGGCTTCATGTCTAAACTCCAAGATGTACAAACACTGCTGACCCAAACGCACAAGAAAAGTCAACTCCAATTTACCCAGAGCTTTATAAATAAGCCAAAGTGGTTTTGGGATTCTATTTAGTGGAGCGAGGAATGAATATTGAAATTGTTGAGCCTATGGATCAGCACTACTGTACGACGCAGTGCTGGAGGTAGAAAAAGAGCATACACTGAATACAACACATTGCATGGCAGAGGCCCAATAATGCTCTGGGGCTGCTATACATCCTCGGACACATAAAGGGTGTGGAGGGCTAGGTAGATTCAATCAATCCCTGATGGAATTGTCAAGGTGTTGGGTGAGAACTGAGGCTGAAGATAATGATCAAGAGCCCATCGTAAAATCATTCAAGGCTTGATTTCAGAAGAAGCCCTGGAGGATACTACGGTGACCATCATGGTTGACTTACCTGAACTCAGCAGCTGCAACCACACAAACCCAGGAATATGAATGAATTGGATGCTTTTGCCCATGAGGAGTGGGTCGAGATTTCTCAGCAATCCTACCGGAAGCTGATATCTGGCCAAGAAGTATGTTTGCAACAACTCATGACAGCAAAGAGGTTCTCTACTCAATACCAAGGATGCTTGTCATGAAGCGGTTGAATGATTTTCAGATCGTGTGTTGCGTTAAATTTGGAGAAACCACTTGTAAAATGAGTTAAGTTGTTGAAATTATTGTCCTTACATATGCTTATTGCAAACACCAGCTAGTTTGTTTATTTGACTCACATGCAGTGGGGGTTGAATAATTTTAGATATGCAGGAAGATTTATTTTTGGTTTGATACTGCTGTGGTATTTATATCAAGAACACCAGCTACAGAAGCCAAAAGGGGAACTTAATGGATTTGAAGCTGTGCTGCTGTTCTACATGGAGAAATCAAAAGATTCAGTTAATCTCCTTCACATAAAAATCACTCACCTACTGCTCTTCAAGATTTGGAAAGGTGGATTAAACAATACTTTAAATACTTTAATACTTCAATACTTTATACGTTAAACTTGCATAGTGATACCTATAAATAAAATAAAAAGCAAAGGAGGAAATAAAGAAAGCTGCAAGAGGAAGATGCAGCCAAATGGGTGAAAATTTTTCTTTTAAGAACATGAAGGAGCATAAAGTGAATTCTCAAGCTAAAGAAAGAGATGGCTAGTAATTCAAATAAAATTTTATATTGTCAGGGTTAACAATAAACATGCTTTACTACTGTAGATGTATCAACATATTCGAACATACAGAAATACGGAGCAAACTTTCAAACCGGTGGCAGCTCCTGTGTGATCGAACAGCTCTATGACTCCAACTTAATCCATTTAACTGTTTGGTAAACATTGACTTGTTGCAGCCTTGCTGAACTGGTCCTTTTGTTGGCTTCCAGATGAAGTGACGCATTTATCGTCCTAATCTTAGCTGCTTTCACGTCTTCATTGGCTCCTTACTCTTGTTTTTTCCCTGTTTATCGAGCAACACGCTGCAGGAGAAATTGTTTTTTACGGCACTGCCAAAGAAAGGCAGAAAATAACACGTTCAAGGCTACAAAGTGAAAAAGGAGACATCAAAGAAGTTCTCTAATTTAGAATAAAAAGATTTAATTTTTATCTTAAAGTAAAAGAAAACTAAACACACTACATTGGGTTGAAAGAAACCCTTCCACTAAGCAATAATAATATCTAGCAGCATGACGATGATAGCATTCAGCTTCCATTTGCGGGTAAAAGGATTATTTAAAAAATAAATCAAATTCCCAGTAGGTCAGACCTCGATTTATTTCTTATCTAATTGGCACAGATTAGAGGCTTTCATGGTGGAGAGGCAAACACATTTACTGTGAGGCGTAAATGAGCAGAAAACACTTTCCGAAGAAAAATCTGATGCTGTTCCTCTGCCAGAAATGACAACAGTCTGTTAAGGCTAAAAAGTATAATTCCGAACTGGCTTATTAATAAAAAGTTTTTAAAGACTATCTGATACTTAACCCAAATAATACATTTTTCACTGAATTTTATCTTTTTAATTATCTACAAAAAAAGAGAAAAAAATGATGATGCTCAATCAAAATAAATAAATTAGGAATGCCCCCCCCCCACCCCCAACTTTGAGCAGAGTAGGCAGCAGGCACAGGATCACCGTTTGAGCAAACAGAAATGTAAACACAGAGAAGAGGCTTATCCGGAACAGATTAGCCACTTCTCACGTTTACCACTCACTACAAGCAGTGAGATAGGGATTACATCCACCATGATGGGATTACAGCTATTGGAATAAAAATGGTAACACTTACAGGCCAAATTAATGTCACTTTGGAAAAAGGAAATGATGATAATGAGAATGAAACAATCTTTTCGAAAAGTCCAGACTTTGTCTATGGCAAAATGAATAAAAGCCCCAGTAGTCTGGGGCACGCAGCGTCATGCATTAAAAAGCAGGGTAGCTCTATTTGTTTTCAGTAGCAAATCTTATAAAAGCACTACCATGTCTTCTAGAACACAGCTGACAAACAAAAGTCTAAATATGATGCATAAGAGTGGTAAAGGACTTACTTCTTGGGGAACTATTCCTAAAAGTTCAAACATGCAGGAATCAAAAGATCAGAGTGTGGTCACACAACATCTATGCGGAGAGTTCATACCAAAAAAACACTGCTGACAAAAAAAGCAACACAAAGGCACAACACATCTGCATGATGCCATAGACCTAAGAAACTATTCTGTTGACCAGCAAGATAAAAGTGGAACTTTTCAGAAAAATAACATTTTACTGAGAGTCAAACATAGAGGTGGCAGTATGATGATCTGTTGGCTGCTTTGGTTCGTCAACACCAGGACAAGTTGCTGAAATAATTTAGGCATGACTGTGTGAACTCTGCTCAGGCTCACTTGGTTTATGCAGCAGGACAATGATCCAAAGCATACCAGGATGTCCACCTCTGAATGGGTCTAAGAGAACAAAATTCCAAACATAAATCCGATAGCGATGCTGTGGGATTGATGTCCTTAAACAGACTGTTAATGCTAACCAGTTATTAGGTCTAGGGGCCGATAACCTTTTCAAACAGGGTCAAATTGGTTTGGATTGCGTTTTCTTTAAATAAACATAATTGTTATTTGAAAACTGATTTTAGTTGTTTGTTTGAACATCTGAAAAACGTAACAAACTGCACTAGAAGTACCCTTTAGATTTCAGTTTTTATATAGATTTCTAATGTACTTGGTGTTTTCCATGTTGGCTTCATCTGAGTAATAATGATAGTATAGAAAGAATAATTTTCACCACTTTCACCATGACTGCATAATTCTTAATAATTTGTTAGATTTTTTTTGCCCACACCCAATGTACTATTTAATTCCCCTGCATGTTATATTTTTTTCTGGCCCGTAATCAAATTAGATTAGACTTATTTTATTTTCTGAACAAAAACAAAAGACTAAATACCACCACTAACACCATCTTTCCTTTTTCTTTTTTTGCCCCCATTTTTCTACATGATCAGTTTGAAAAGAAAGAAAGAAGGTATCAGCAGGACACTGTGCACAGCATGACCTCTAACCATGGTGGACTTAGTAGCTTTTAATGTTGGGTGTTTTTTGACACCTGTCAACATTCATTACCACAACCCACCATTTGCCGTTACACTGATATTTTCAGTGGCACTTCCCTAAAAATAAAAAAAACAGGGTTTATTAACAAGATGAAAGTACATTCAGCATAAGTTATTACAATTTAAAGGAAAGGTGTGATCACTTGTAATCACTTAGGTATTAATTAAGGATTGTGTTAAAAATGTGATAGATGACACAACGAGAAGACAGAGCAAACAGATGCAAGCGTTGGCTCATACATTTTGATTGACGCATACCTCGCTCCCCTGTTACGTTTCATGATTACATTATGTTTTCCATTTAAAAGCACTGAACCACCTATTAAACAATATAATGAGGCAAGGTAATTAAAAAGGTCTGCAGCAGAGGTGCTTCAGGGTATGAGAGGAATAGGATTCTGATGTCTCCTATCTGTGTTTTTGTCAACGGGCAGGATTTTCTGCTGTGTTTTAGGGGAATTCGTGACATTTAGAACAGTATCTATTATGTCTTCACCAGTCACTTCTCACATGGAGGGACATTTCTGTTTTTTAATGGCTTGTTAGAAAGCATGCAGCTATTCGTGCTCTTGACGAGAGTCGCTACCACTAACAAGCAACTGTTTAGCTTTTGTTACCAAAATGTGACAATTTCCTGGTGGAAAAACAACAAGCTGGAAGACATTAAATATCGACTTTTACTGTTGCAAATTTAAAAACCTGCAAACTTTTATCTTTTTACTGATCGTGCAACACTGGCAGCATAGAGTTTTATTTAAAAACATTTTGTTTAATATGTGGGTATACATACCATGTAAAACATTGCGAAAGTCGTCTTTAAATGAATGAGTTTGAATAAGTTATTAGTGGACAACTCAAATGAAACATCTCCACACTATCACTAAATGGCTTTTTATTTTAAATAGGACAGAGACATTCTGAGCTAAGGAACATCGCTATACTTTGGTTATTTGTAACAGTGTACACAGAAATCGATATGTCATTTAAAGGTTTTAATTTAGTTCCACTCCTCAGATCTCTGAAGCTTTAGTGTTTTGCTGAAGAGAAGTGCAGCTTTCAGTGTAACTGTGTGGAGCAGTTGTTCTACCTGCGATCAGCTAAATGTCTCGCTAATGAAGCTCAATAATGACAACTACGTTTCTATAATGAAAAGCTTTCCCTGTGTATTGATTTGTTATAACATCCAAACCTTCCTGTAGAGATGCACTGAACAGTTGGCCAGTGATCCAAATCAGCTCTGACTGGTGGTCAGCTTGTTCAGTCATGACAATTTGGTTCTTAGTTTTTAAGTTCATTAAAAAAACTGAAAGCTCTTTGGTCTGTAAACGAATAAACTGCTCGTGGTTTGATACACAAATCAGATAAAGCACAGACATATGTTTTGATATAATAATGAAGGATAATCTTAGAAGTAGGGCAGGATAGGAGTTGATTTAGGGGTGAGTTGCTCTTTAGAAATCAGAACTTGTCAAAATTGCATTTATCTTGAGTTTATCTTAGGAGTCGAAGGAAACCATAAAAGTATCAACCAGTAAAAGCCTGACTGGTACAAGTCTAATATTTTGAACAAACACAATTTCTTAGAGACACCTCTTTAAAAAAAAAGAAAGAAAATGTTTTTTTACCTTTATTTAACCAGGAACTTCCACTCCCAGAGTCTTCCACAAAATAAAGCATATCTTTTAACGATTTATATGCCTGTGTATGTCACTACTGCTCATTGTGCTTGCATCATTATTCAAGAGCAACTTTGTTTATTAACTGTGTTTTTCAGCAACATGATTGGCTGTGAGGGCCTGAACAGCTGAGCTGCTTCAATGGCGTGGGCCGAACCACAGCTCCATCCAGATCCACAGCCGCTACCAAAACGGACCCAGAGCAGGCTTTTGTTTTATTCCTCCTTACTCCTCTTCTTGATTGGTTCCTTTGCTGACCCCTGTAATGCTGGTCCAGCAGAACCTGCCCGTCTTCCTCTCCTGTCTGGACAGCCTTTTATTATCTTCTGGGGGATCCCGGACTCTTCGTGTGCTGGCCGTCTAAACCCTACATCTTTTGGTATGGAACGGGAGGGTCGAGTAGCCGTCTTTTACGAGGATTCGCTGGGTAACTACCCATATTTTCAGGACAAAAACACACCAATCAACGGAGGGATTCCACAGTACACACGACTGGATAGTCATGTCCAGAAGACGAAGCAAGACTTGGAGGCGGCCTTGCCCGCCCCCAGGTACCTTGGCCTAGGGGTCCTCCGTTGGGCAGAGTGGGTCCCCCAGTGGTCAAGAAACCCAGAGAAACAGGCAATGTACCTGGAGGCATCCCGGAAACTGCTCAAGAGTTTCTTTCCGAAATGGACCACGGAGGAAGTGGAAAAGTGGTCACAGGTAAGCAAAGATCAGGAAAATGTTTTTAGTAGTATTATCTAATTGTAATGACGTGAAAGAGGAGAAAGCAAGAAGGAAAACATGAAAACAGTTGTATTTATAAAAAATTAAAGAGTGATGAAAGCAAGATGAGAAAAACCTAGAAGTGGGAGTACAAAAGAGAGAAAAAGAGTGTAACATTATTGAAATAGGATGTAGGCAGCTGTTATAGGAGGACAAAGGAGTTTCTTTCACACCACCTGTCAAAGTTCAAGGATTTGTGTCATCTAGTTTTAACATGCCTAAGGGATCTCTTCTATTTAAATGTATATTATCAGGGTGATGATTTGGCCATTTCAGGTGGGTTACAGGAAACTATGGGACATTTCTGACAAATGTCCTCCTCTTGGCACAGGTGGACTTCGAGGCAGCAGCCCAGTCAGTCATGGTGGAGACTCTGCGGGAGGTTAAAAGGTTGAGGCCCAAGGCATTATGGGGTTTCTCTCCTTACCCTAGCTGCTATAACAGCGACCCCGCCCAAACCCAGCAAGCCAATTACAGCGGCCAGTGCCCTCCTGCAGAGATGGCCCTCAACGATGAGCTTCTGTGGCTGTGGAAAAGGAGCTCGGCACTCTTCCCCCTCCTGACCCTGGAGAAGCGGCAGGTATCATTTCACATCAGTAATGCGCTATATAAATAACAGATTCCATTTTTATAGGTTATATCAAAGGTTGGCAAGACACAAGCAGGAAACTTTTAGGATCAGAAGAAAACACATTTTAAAAATACCTTTTGCTTGAAATAAACCCTTTTTTTAATGTTTATTCTAATCAAAATCATTCACACCAGAGTCAGATCACCATATAATCCTACTGAACAACCAGAATTTGGATACTCTTTGCAAGGTCTTTGAAAAGTCTTTAAATTTTAGAAAAGTAAAAATTAGGAAAAACTCCTCCTCCAAAGTAAAGTTAAAACTAATTGTAGAAGCACAGAAACCTAGAACACATATAATTAGATATGATGCCTATAGCTTGAGCATGGTGGTAGGACAGCCAGGAAAACAGCATAAAAAAATGCAAGTACAGCACCAAGAAAGTAAGGTTTCATGATTGGTTTTACACTAATATTAAGTTTCCATGATCTATTAATGTTTTACTGGCTGTGGAGGTCTTAGGGATTGTGTGGTGATCTTAACCAATGGTAAAGGGACCCTTACTAATACAAAAAGAAGAAATCTTTGATGATAATTGTTTATTTGGTACTTGGTTTATTGTGTAAATATAATTTTTTTTGCAGGGTGGAACGGTGGCAGCAAGGTCCTTCTTGTCCAGTCAAATAAAAGAAGCACTACGAGTAGCATCTGTGGCTGGAGCAGAGTTTGATCTTCCTGTTTTTCCTTTGGTAAAGAGTGTGTATGATTCAACTAAAACGTTCCTATCACAGGTAAGACATACCATTAGATACAAACTATGTGTCTAGTAGTTGGTAAAGTGCAACACCATAAAGTTATCAAAACTTACTTTGGGAAACACCTGCTTTTTTTTAGGCTGACCTCATCAACACTATAGGAGAAAGTGCTGCCATGGGAACAGCAGGAGTTGTCATCTGGGATAGAAGCGAGATGAAAACAGAGGTACTCCACAATAGAAATACCGATGTCCAATCACTATATAAACTAGTTATATAAGCATCTCCCCCTACTTTGAACATTCTCAGATTTGATCACATTACAAACTTTGACGTATATTATTGGGATTTTATGTGACAGACCAGCACAAATTAGAGCATAATTGTGACATTAAAGAAAAATAGGATCTGTTTTTCAAGATTCAAATCAAAATGGGAAGTGTGGAGTGCATTTGTATTCAGTCACCCTTAATACCACCTTTCACTGCAATTACAGCTGCAAGGCTTTTAGTTGGTCTCTACCAGCTTTGTTTTTTAAAGGCGGACATTTTGTAGCTCAGACTGAATGTTTCGAGCCATCTTGCTAGTAGTTGAACCTCTGTCCTCGTCTTAAGTCTTTTGCAGCCTCTAACAGGTTTTCATACAGGACTGCCTGGCGTTTAGCTCCATCCATCTTCCTGTCAACTTACCAGCTTTCCAGTTCCTGCTGAGGAAAAGCAGACCCACGGCATGATGCTGTCACCACCATGTTTTTCCATGGTGTGCATAGATTGATGTGCAGTGTTAGTTTTCTGCAACAAAGCATTACAGTACAAAAAGTTCACATTTGTTCTTATCTGAACAGATTCTACATGTTTGCTTTGTACATGACTTGTGGCAAAAAGCAAACCGTAAATGTGAAGATTGCTTCTTCCCATTCTTCAAGTGCAGCAATACTTAGTACTATCTATAGATTCACCCACATGAAACTTCTCATGACCGTATATACTGTCCCTATCAGGAAACATGGTGGTGGCAGCATCAGGCAGGGGGGAACTATGTATCATTATCCCTGCACTACTTTCTACTAATCTATTACATAAAATACATTAAACATGGAGGGCTTAAATACTTTTGCAAGGATTCCACCTCAGCACAGAGCTTTACTGCTTCGTTTTTCATCTTTCCATCTTATTTGTGCGTCAAACATTTTGCTTGTGCATCGTTTGGCATATCTGTCAGGATTCACTAATCAGGGTCTAGTAAACTTGGTCCTTATAAATGAAACTCGCTCAGCTTTTTGCATCCATCATCCTATATACCTCCTCTGCTTATATCTAATTATGCCCATCTGTCCCCAGAGAGAGTGCCAAGACCTGGCAGCGTTTGTCCGTAAAGTCCTGGGCCCTTACACCATCAACGTTACTACTGCAACTCAGTCCTGTTCAGCTTCCCTTTGTCAGGGGAAGGGTCGATGTGTTCGTCTAAACCCAGAAAGCTCCTCTTTTCTCCATTTACCATCCCAACCCAGTGTTGCAGACAAGGCAACAGAAAAGGTAGGACAGTGGGATTTTTAAAGCAAAGTTTAGATGTCGTGCTCCTATCATAATAGGCACAAACATGGCCCTTTCTGCTGCCACAGTAAGCCATAAACAGAAGCTGACGGCTATTTATTTTTTTACATTGCATAAACATACAAACGTATTTTTCTAAAGAACTATGTGTGATAATTTCAAATCAGAAAAAAAACAAAACTTACTACTAAGCATACCTAGATGTTAGTGACTTTTTCATCTCTACTCTAGATAGGACGCATTATGTAAAATGTAAAATAACAGCTTTAATCTCTGAAAACAAAAGGATTACTTTTATTGTTCTCTCTCAGGCAGCGGGAGCACCAGCCACCGAACAGCCAGATGCAGAGACTAAAGCAGCTGAACCAGATCCAGCTGAGATCTGGAAAAAAGACTTCCAATGCCAGTGGTACAAGAGTGCAGATGGGGAAATCTCTGAACGGCAGCCCCCCAAGGACGGGGTGTCTGTTGGAGGAAAAGTTAAAGGAAACACAGCGGAGACCAGAACAGCTTCCACAACAAAACGTGCCTCTGAGAGTACGTTTGGTGGAAGTGATTTTGCTGATACTGGAAGTCAAACAGCTTCACTAGAAGTACAGACAGACAGTGGTACTAATCTACTTAGTGCCCTAGACCTACATGCTTTGTTTCTGCTGCTGGGGGCTAGATGCTTATACCTGTGACCTTAAAATATAAACTAACCCAGTCTTCATCCAGGGAGGTCTGTGGTATAACCTGCAAGAACAAACCTCAATAAAGTGCCCTTTAAAAAGACTCGTCTCTGAAAGCTGTAGTAATGCTGCTTTGTAACTAAACTACTTTATTTTTAACAAAGGAATTCAAATTATAATTGGAGCAGATATCACTGAATGTGCCAAGACATGGTGGTACAGACCTTAATACTGACAGAAGGGAAAGAAGAGGAAGAACCTGTTGAGTGGGCTATCTAATAACTTAAAGGTCTATGTACCATGGCAGAACTTTAAGAAACTAAAACTACACCTCTGTCTCCTCACATTTTTACTCTTAATTGTTGTACTTCAGGTTGGTGTAGTCTCTTCTTTGCCATTTGTAAGTCATCTAAAATTCCTTACATGGGCTCACGGTCGATGATAGAAATGATTTTAAGATGTTTTTGCTTTTTAACTCTTCAGTCACTAGGACCACCAAATTGTACAGATGACTTAAAGATCTATGAGCCTACCAAGGATTTGGTAGTTCCAAGGCACACGCTGAAAAACAAAGGGGACAGTGCTGATTCGGTAACTTCACCAAAGAATACCCCAAAACCTCAACCCTGTCAGGCAAGCATGAGCCCACCGTGCGAGACAGAATGAGGAATGGAGAGGACAGTAAAATCCCAACAGGCGAGGGAGTTCTAGAGATGCCAAGAGAAAGTGATTCCTATCAGAGCCCACCAGGTCTCGGTGGTGCACATTCGACCCGACACATCCCCAAGGATGATAGAACGTCAGCAAAGACTCCACCATGCTCCGGCATGGCCCAACTCCCATACAAACAGCAACACACCAAGGACTGTGGCTTCTCTGAGACACTGCCACTGCCCCCACTAAACCGGCACAGGCCTCTTTTTTAGCCGATTATATTACTTTATAAAGGAAAATGTTAATATCCATGTTAATATCTGTGTAAAACAATACTGCATTTGGAGATATCACTTTTGTAAGAGACCATTTGATAAGTAAATGTTTTCTCAATCAAACAAGTTCTGTTACTATGCAAAATAGGTTAACTGTATAAGTCCACCTGATCCGATATTCTCCAATCTTGGTGTACTTGAAGTGGACCAGCGAGTCGCCGCTGATGAGGCTAATTGGTAAACCCAGCACTCATAACTAATGCTACTTTACATTCAGCTGGGAAAACAGCGGCACACTTATCCATGGCCAGTTTTGATAGTATGGAAAGTTAATTTCTGCTAATATAGCGTTAGATCCCAAAGACATATAAAATATTTTCAGTTGGAGTTGCTAATTTACTGTTCGCCTTCCACACTCAGAGGGTTTTTTTCCCTACAGATTATATGCAATATGACATGTGAAGTACAAGTAATGGAACTATTACTCTAAATAATTCACCGAAGCAATCCTGGCTTTCACTTTTAAACACATCTCTTCAAACAGGTTTCCAGCTCCAGCTGGTATTCAATGATTGTATTCACTTGTTTATTGGTTTTGCACACCACTTCCTTTTATGAGCTCTTAGTATCCTATCCTTGATTAATTATTTTGCAATTTATGTTACTAGAGCTGTTTATATGTTGTCTGTACAGCACTATGATGTATTTGAGGTTGTTTGAAATCTGCTTTAAAAACCAAATAAATGAAATGAAACATTAAAAAGGTGAGTTCAAGCAAAAATGCAGCAGCATTAACAGATACTACTAAAGATATTTTGTTCCATTATAAAAGCAAGCAAGTCATACAATCTGACACCCCAGAGCTATACATTTTACATACATTTGTATAAGGTGCATCAAAACAGTTGACAGACACTAAGGCTTGTAGAACATTTTTTAAAAAGATGAATTTCTGAGCTCTTTGCCCCCCCTTCCAAACTACAGCAGGACCTTGTTGGAGCATCAGCACAAGCAGACATACATGGTAAGTACTCTGAAGAAAGTGCTTTTTTTGGTATGGGGTACAACCAATCATAAATTAGGCAAAAAACAAAACAGTAAAAACTGTTTTTGAGTCTGGCTCATCCAGACGGTCAGCTCTGAGTGCTACCTGAGTGACAACGCTGTTGAAGAAATGGTTGAATGTGTGCTCTAGCCTGTTTGAGTAAATTGCGATATTTATTTTGATAATTTAACATAGTCAAGAAAAAAATCTATTAAGCTATGTACACAGATATAACTATATAACATAAAACTAAATAATATCACATTATATCCAAGGTCTTTCACATTTTAATTGATTCTTATTTATTTATAGCGTCTGTTCAATATTAAAAAAATGTATTCCATTATCGATCAGGTTCTTATTGTAATAAATAAGATCAACAATAAGGCAGAGCGAAGAAGTGCTGCTAAGCATGGATTGTTAACCACCTCCACCTTTATGTTAAAGTAACTTTTTTATTTTTAGACATTTCACTATGAAGCCATCCAGGCCTTATATCACTCAATCCAAGATTTAATCAAGTAGTCACTTGGCTTACAGTATTACATTTTGTAACTTTTATATTTTGAAAAAGCTAAACTCAGCAAAAAAAGAAACATCCCTTTTTCAGGACTGTGTATTTCAACAATAATGTTTCCAAAAATCCAAATAACTTTACAGATCTTCATTGTAAAGGGTTTAAACAATGTTTTCCATGCATGTTCAATTAACCATAATCAATTAATTAACATGCACCTGTGGAATGGTCGTTAAGAGCTTAACAGCTTACAGAAAGTAGGCATTTAAGGTCACAGTTCTAAAAACGCAGGACACTGAAGAGACTTGTCTACCGACTGTGAAAAACACCCAAAGAAAGATGCCCTGGGTCCCTGCTCATCTGCGTGAACGTGCATTAGGCATGCTGCAGGGAGGCATGAGGACTGCTGATGTGGCTAATGTCCGCACTGTGAGACGCCTAAGACAGCGCTACAGGTAGACAGGAAGGACAGCTGATCATCCTCGCAGTGGAAGACCACGTGTAACAACACCTGCACAGGATCGGTACATCCGAATATCACACCTGCGTGACAGGTACAGGATGGCCACAACAACTGCCCGAGTCACACCAGGAACACACAATCCCTCCATCAGTGCTCAGACTGTCCGCAATAGGCTGAGAGAGGCTGGACTGAGGGCTTGTAGGCCTGTTGTAAGGCAGGTCCTTACCGGACATCACCAGCAACAACGCCGCCTATGGGCACAAACCCACCTTCGCTGGACCAGACAGGAGTGGCAAAAAGTGCTCTTCACTGATGAGTCACGGTTTTGTCTCACCAGGGGTGATGGACGGATTTGTGTTTATCGTCAAAGGAATGAGCGTTACACCGAGGCCTGTACCCTGGAGCGGGATCGATTTGGAGGTGGGGGGTCCGTCATGGTCTGGGCCGGTATATCACATCACCATCGGACTGAGCTTGTTGTAATTGCAGGCAATCTCAATGCCTTGCGGTACAGGGAAGACATCCTCCTCCCTCATGTGGTACCCTTTATGCATGCTCATCCGGACATGATCCTCCAGCAGGACAATACCACCAGCCATACTGCTCGTTCTGTGCGTGAGTTTCTGCATGACAGCAATGTCAGTGTTCTGCCATGGCCAGCGAAGAGCCCAGATCTCAATCCCATTGAGCACGCCTGGGACCTGTTGGATCGCAGGGTGAGGGCTAGGGTCATTCCCCCCAGAAATGTCCAGGAACCTGCAAGTGCCTTGGTGGAAGAGTGGGGTAACATCTCTCAGCAAGAACTGACAAATCTGGTCCAGTCCATGAGGAGGAGATGCACTGCAGTACTTCAAGTATCTGGTGGCCACACCAGATACTGACTGGTACTTTTGATTTTGAGCCTCCCTTCATTCAAGGACACATTATTCTATTTCTGTTAGTCACATGTCTGTGAAACATTTTTAGTTTATGTCTTTTGGTGTTGACTCTTTTAGTGTTCATACAAATATTTACACACATTAAGTCTGCTGAAAGTAAAAACAGTTGAAAGTCAGAGAACGTTTCTTTTTTTGCTGAGTTTACTTTAGATTTAAGTTGGAGAATAACTGAGAAACTGAGCAGCATAATGTCCGATCATCTATTGCTTTATTAAATCAAATTAAATATTTCATAAATATTCATGGCTTTAGGATAAAAGATAAAACTGCAACAACAAGGTGCTATCAGTAATGCTTATTTATTAGAATTTTCAGAATTGTCCACTAGGCATGGGCTGGGCTGAGATTCTCAGGGTATGATAAAAGTAATCACAAATTAAACCGTTTAATGGTGTCATGGTACCTATCCTAAAATGTTAAACAAAAACACATGACATGATCGGACTGTTTTCATTTTATACAGAAATGTAACAATTTTCCCAACTGCTGGTAATGTGATTTAACATAATGCATTTTGTTACGTCAGTAAGTTTCAAGCATGTTTTGTGCAGAAAAACAAACCTTACTGCTATTCTGCCCATTCTCTGTTCATACAGTAAAATGGAAGTAACTAGAAAAATGTCCAAACAGAAAAATGTTTTTACTCTTATAAGCAAGTAAAACCCCTTCTATTCTTCTATAGGCCAACTCACCAATGCTACAACAGGTGAGGGAGGGGCAGCTTTGGGTTAGTCCACTTCAGAATTTTCTCCTGCATCTTGTTAAGAGGAGTCTAAACTGTACTCTCCCCCCGGTCTAAAACCCAAATCTTTTTGTTATGAAACATTGGCACACCCTGATGACAAAATGGCCTATTGCTGTCTGCAAAGACCTACATTTATTTATAACCCACACACAAAGCATTTAAAGGTCTCACCTTCAATCTGTTCTTTGCTCATGTCGTTGTCCATTAACTCTTCCAGGGGTATATGATGCATTTAATGTAATCTAGGAAATTTAAATATCCAAAGCTGGACTGAGAGAATAGTTAAAGTATGGTAAGAATGATTTTTCAGAGCCAGTAGATCAGGTAAGGTTCTTCAGCTTTAACATCTAAATTTCACAGACAATTATCCAAATGTATGGGAAGCAAATAAATACCCAGCCAGTCTGTCCGTCTAACAAATCTGACTGGAGGTGACTTTTGTGTCAAGAAGAATGGCAGTGTTCTCTTGCTGACAGACTGAGTATACTTGATCTGATCATCTTAACTTAAATCCACATATCATAAAATCCTTCAGATAGAAGATTTTAACTTTGCCCACCACTACTGACAAGATCTTTCTTTTATTGATAACTTACTTCTCAGGCACACTGAAAGCAGAACTAGAGCACAAACTGACATTAAAGCTGAAAGTGCCGTTAAATGTAAGAAGGAATAAGGTGTAGATGTTTGCATTAAACAATCAGGATCAAAATACTTCACGTTTTACTTCATCATTATGTTCAGAGACCAGATTAACATGAGTGATCAGAATATTGCAGTGCATGTAAACACAGCCACTTTATGTACAAACACACACTTTTGACATCCACTTATTTTTACACTTTAGCTTTGCTCATATCCAATGTATACATTACCCCATGTTGAAGAAAAAAACAGTTATGAAATGACAAACGTGCAAAAAAATGTTACGTAGCTTTGCCAGTTTGTTTTCCAAGTTTTATTTACAAATATATTAATAAATGGTAAATGAATGTAGAGGTTAAAGGAACAACCATTTGACAAGGGGTAGAATTTGTCACTGCAGCCAAAAATACCAATTTATTAATGACAATTAGAAGCTAATTTAAAGCGGCAAAATGCCATCAACCACAATTCAAGAGCATCTGATACGATTTTCCAGTTTTAGGAATGTAAGAAATTATTTAATTTAGTTAAAATACAACATGGTACAGTGTAAATTCTGACATTAACATGGCGGAGGACGAGAAAAAAATTGACAAATGCATCTTCTCTTAAACTGTTCAGATCCATTATTTCTGATTTAAAATTCTTTAATTAAAAACATTCTTTAATCAGTATTTTAAATTCAGTTTTACATTTGATAAGATGTTGCCTGAGTTTTAAGCCAGCCTGCCAGCTGCAGATCTATTTAGATCCGGCTGATCAACACAAACATACCTATTCGTATTTCAGATCCAATGGGGCAGTGTTTATCAGGGGTCACAATGATTTTTAAACTACGCATAACAGTGATTACATCTTTGAAGTGTTTTATACCCAGAGTTGAGCAGGAAGACATTCAAAGGAGTGGTTTCATCGGTGGCTTTAACTTATTTGGAAACATTAAAGATGATGTTTCTGCTTTTTATTTGACACAAATTTAGCGCAGCTCTTCCTAGTTTCATCAGACAGGAGTAAAGGCACTGGTTATATACTGAGAAACTTTTATGGAAATCTTTCTCTTTTTTTCCAGGAAGAGTTGCAGTATTTGCAGAAAAAGCCATGAGCTGGGTGACTGTTGTGTGTGTGCATGTGTGGTCAGGCTGTTTCCACACAAACTATCTGTCTTTATTGGCAATATATACATGCATTTCCCCTCACTTTAAACTTAATATTAACCAAAGGCTCATGGCACAGCCATCTAAAATTATTGATTATGCTAACTTGTTTTTTTTAGCATGCTGGTCATCAGGAGCCTGCTGCAGACTGGGAGTGAGTTTAGGTGGAATTTACCCTCACCTTAATGCATTCTGTCACTTCTACTTTTGCTTTCCAACGTGTGGTTACAAAAACAACACTGCCAGCTGGCACGTTTAAAAAGACTCTGGATTTTCTCAAACAGGGCCCTGTAGGGCTTTAAAGCGGCAGCATTGAAAAAAAATAAAAATACTTCTAATGGGTATATCTCTTTCAAAACTTCACACTCACTTTTCTTACAACTAAAGCAGGGAAACATATTAATTGAAGCAGTTTTATTAGGAATTGTTCAATACTGGAATACAGTTTATGTGAGCAGAGTGAGCAGGAGAGAGTTACAAAGATTAAAAAAGCTGGCAAGAAGCCAAATGATACACAATGACACACACACACACACTATGTATGTATATATACCATTTATGGTGTTTAAGGATTACTAAAACTATTTTGCTTCTAAATGTCAGAATAAAAATGAGAAAATCTAAATCAGAAGCTCACATTCACTAAGATTACTGTCTTTGGACAATTTGAGAAAGCCAACATGATGATGTCATGGCTTTACAGGCTTCTGATCCGTTAATTCACCACATTTGAGTTAAATGGAGCCATCCCTCAAGAGATACTATGGGGCAACATCTCCAACACCCTGCCTCCTTGTTTGGAAAAAGCAAAAGAGCTAAACTGAGAAGAGGATAATTGTGGACCTCCAAAAGTTTGGTTCATCATTGGGTACCGCATTCATCTGTTCAAACCATTACATGCAACAATAAATACCCCAGGAACGTCCAGGCATCACACGATTCAGAAAAGAAATGGGTTTGGTGTCCCGGAGATGAAAATATTTAGGTGTGAAATACACAAACTGATGAACAAAAGCTACAGATCTGGTTAAGCTTAATGCAGAAGCTTATAAGAGTTATGATCAACACTAAACTGAGTCCTGTACCAACACCGGCTGTAAGGCCACTCAGAGAGGAAGAAGCCATTATGCACAAAGCGAGATGAAAGATCAGATTACAGCTTCCACATACACTCAGGGACAAAGACCTTAACCTTTGGAGACATGTCATGTGGTCTGAAACCAAAGTTTAACTCAGTCCCATAATAAAAAAAAGAAGAAGAAATAAAAAAAAACACGTGTCAGAGCTGAAAAGGTGAGTGGGCCAAACTCCCAGCAAACTGTTGCAAGAAGCTTGTGGAAGGATAACCAAAACGTTTGACCCAAGTCAAATGGTCTAAAAGCAAATTCCATCAAATACTAAAGAAATTTACGTAAGCATCTGCATTTTAAGAAAGTTCAACAAAAGCACCACAAAGAACTCATTATTCTTGCACTTAGCTAAATTTTTAATCCTAACAGATCTAAAACCTTTCATACAGTGTATGTAACAAATGTAAAAGTAACTAAACATCATTGTGTATCATTTGAATTTGAACCATTTCCTGTTGTGACCGAATTTAGTTCAAAACGATTAGGTGACGAACTATGAACATGAATGAATTCAGTTTTAACTGGCATGAACTGTACTTAGAACTAGGTCTTGTATATATGTATTGTTTAGGACCATGTGTGACGGGCAGTTTGGGTAAAAAAAGGAAAAATTGGATCTGCAGTGAAATATATACTCCCATGAGAAGTTGTGGGGCAACAAAAACAATCTTGACTTCAATATTCAATCAAGTAGAAGCACAAAAATGATATCTAGCCTGTCAGACGATGACATCTAAACGTCAAATCAAGTCAAATATCTGACACTTTTTAATATTTTACTATTTTGACAACAGTCAAAGACAGTTTTAGGATCTGGTTATGTTCTTCACTTCATCCCGTACTATGCTGCCACAGCAGAGGAGACAGAGATTCGTGGAAGATTCTGGCTTGGTATTAGAATAAGACCTTTAATTTAACGGTTGACACCTCCTTTTAAGGTGATGGGAGAGAATCAGAGTGGATAAAGTGAAATACAATTCGTACAGATTTTAGCTCATTAGACAGCATACATTACTGTGAGCTGGCGACCCACGACACACAGACTCAGTGTTTTTTGAACAAGCACACATGCTGAGCAGACTGAATAAATAAAAACATAAAGAGACACACACACACAGTGAAAGAACCTGCTTGTTGTATAAGATTAAAAAATAGACTTTCTTTTCCAGTGCAAATGTCACTGTCTTCCAAGCAGTTTATTCTTGCCTCTCCAGAGACAGAAATATTGCCCCCATCTGGGGAGGAGAGGTTAGTGCAATCTGAATCACGCAGGCTGGACGGATAAAAATCTCACACTCCTCAGACTTTAAAGAGGAACAAAGAACGTATGTATCCCACCTTCTTCAAGGTTTGTGTTTGTGGGTGCGACCTATGAAGTATACAGGGCAAAAGAGTCACCAAAAAAGTTCATTTTGGGATTTGCTTCTTGAAATTTTGACAAGAAAACAAAAACAAAACAAAAAAAACAGGAACAGGAACAGCTCATCCTCAAAAGTTGACAATTCTTTCTAGATTCCACAACACAAAACAGGCCATCTTCAAACGGCGCACAGACGAGCTATGAGTGGCAATCATTCAGCATGCCAAGCGGCGATGGGTTCCAGACTCCTGAGGTGCACTTAAATCTTTGCTGCAATGTGTGTGTGCTACCTGCGAAGGGGTTGCGTTTGCTTGTCGCTATCCTTTTTTGTGGATGAGCTTTAGTTTGAATCTTTGCAGGTTGGAGTTTTATTCGGATCTGGCAGAAGGGGATTACTTGCAGATCGCCTCTAGAGCATCCAGGGTGCGTTTGATGTCACGGATCTGAGCCGCCAGTGTGTGTATGGGCTGCATGGAGCGATCCAGCTCCTCACAACGAGCCATTAGTGTGTACATACCCTGTAAAAACAAAACCATACAGCAATGAAGAATGCTATCTCAAAAGCTACAGAGCCCTTGAACTTCAGATTGTGTCACATTGCAACCACAAACTTTCTAAAATTCTTTAGTTTCGTTGATTAAACTTGCCAGAGCTCCAGGTCCTTCGCATTCACCTTGAAATATGAATGTTAACTATAGATTTATTGGAAATATTTCTACTGTGGAAGGACTTTAAATAGATAGTCTGCAAGAACAACAATTATAGGAAGGAAGGAAGGAAGGAAGGAAGGAAGGAAGGAAGGAAGGAAGGAAGGAAGGAAGGAAGGAAGGAAGGAAGGAAGGTAAAAGAAAGAAAGAAATTAAGAAAGAAAGGAAAATACAGTGAAAAAAAGGACCACAAGGAAGTATTCACTATTTTTCTGCTGACCCATATAACTAATTCAGTCCAAGGCACTGTACACATCTGCCATTTAACAAAGGATACCAGGATGCAGTGCATTTTGAAATGAATTCTCAATTGAAGCAGATTTTGTTACGATTAACCCACTCAAAATTATTAGAGTATTATTGTGTATTCCCCAACACGTTTAAACAGACATGTCACACACTGGTTTTCACCTTTATGCTCATGTCCACAGACTCTCCCAGGCTGTCAACAGAGTCTCTGTATGTCTGGATGTAGCCGACGCTCAGAGCGGTCATCTGAAGAAACAAAGAGTTGGAGAGACAGATCCTTCAGTTTTGCAAACACACAAAATAAGTGAGAAACAAATGTGAGAAAGCAATGAGGCACACAGAGATTCTGTGGGGCAGAAGGAGCCAGATGAATGGATAAAAGCATTGCGTCTATAAATGATCCAAAGACAAGAGCGAGTCACTGTAAAACAAACTAAAATGGCAACAAATATCTTAAATTAACCTGGCCAATCGAGCATAGCACCCACTCACATTCTGGATGGTTCCATTGAGGCTTTTCATCATCATCTCCACACTGTGCGCCACCTCCTGGGTGTGTTTCTGGAGGTCCAGCAGAACGGTAGGATCAATAGGTGGGATGTCTGCTGGTCTCCGTGTCAACCCCCGGCTTCGGTAGATTGGGCCCGAACAGTCAGCTGCATTTATAACGTTGTGAAATTAGACAATTATACACGACACCGGCTTTAATAAAGGTTTAAAATAAAAACTAAGATGATAACTCATACAGAACATAAAACTTGTATTTAGAGAAGCACTTTAACTAAAAGGACTTTTTCTTCATATCAAAACATCTCAAAATACAGACGTTATTAGAGGTCAGCAGATATTAAAAAATAAAATAAAACGAGAGCACATTTTTCAACCCCGGCAACAGCAGGACCTTTATAGTAAATCCTTCTAGTCTAAAGAAAGTGAGTCATCCATCTTAATTGAATCAGCAGGTAGAGGGAATGAGCTGCCACACAGGGCATATTGACTGAGTCGCTGTGCCTAAATTAAATGGCTGGTTTAGCCGTCCCTCTCATCGGGGAGGAGTCGGGCGGCGTTTCAGCGTGTTCCTCCGTGAAATTTAAACATGACAGATTTCTGCTAATAGGCCATCAACATTAGGCCAGGGTGCAAAACTTCAAAGGACTGATTTATTTCTGGGATAGATTTTCACATATCGCCTGAATGCCTGCTCTGTTCTACAGCAGCCCAGAAGGAGCTGAAGAACATGGGTGCAGACAATCATCTTAGTTCTATCCCTATTTTAATCCTTTGTGTCTCTTAGGTTTTAGTTTTCCAAATCTACATTATAACTACAAACATAAATGAGTTTTATTCGGATAATACACTTTGATACAATGAAAAGTAGTCACTATAGAGCTAATGTAACACTGGGTAGTTGCTGTCCACTCAAAATAACTCAACACACAGCCATTAATGTCTAAACAGCTGCCGACAAAAGTGAGTACAGCCCCTTAGTGAAACTATCCAAACTGGGCCCAATTCGCCATTCTTCCCTCCTCGGTGTCTTGTGAGTCGCAAGTTGTTACGAGGTTCAACACAGCACCCCATGGCAAAGAAATATCTAAGCATCCAGGAAAAAAAGTATAATTGTTGCTCTACATAAAGATGGCCTAGGCTATAAGAAAACTGCCAACACCTCGAAAGTGAGTTGCAGCACGGTGACCAAGACCATACTTCTGTTTTACAGGACAGGTTCCCCTCAGAACAGACCTCGCCACGGTCAACCAAAGAGTGCTGCCAGCATTGCAACTGAGGTTGAAGGGCGGGGTCAGTGCTGTGACCAAGCCACAAAACTCCAGATAACTGGTCTGCATGGCTGTCGTCTATCGCGGGAAAAAATAGCTTCTTCTTAAACAAAAGATGAGACTGAGGTCCTTCAGGTGTTCTATCATATTTAGTACAGCATATTGCTCAATGTAGAGGACACTGGGCACAAACCACTGCCTTCACCCCACCCTTCTAGACCAAAACAGTATATTTTATGTAGCTATCACTGTTTATCTTCTTCGGCATGATGGCTAAATGTGCAGCAGTCTCACGAGATCAGAGCGTCGTGTAGATATCTTGCTGTATTTACGTATGTAAAGAACTCTGACACATTGCTATCAAAACACTACACACAGAAGGCTTCGTTTTTTTCTAACATGACCTACTATCCTAGAAGCTATTATACTAAGAATACAACTAATTATTTAAATACTAATTAAGTACAAATATTCCCACGGCACGCCCAAGAAGGAAGCCTCTGCTAGAAATCATGCACAAGAGACAAGAGATTAGACAAGTGTGTCTTGCCTACAGTCAAGCACGGTGGTGGGAGTGTCATGGTTTGGGGCTACATGACTGCAGAGGGTTGTGGGGAACTACAGTTCACTGAAGGAAGCATGTGACACACTGACGTAGAGCATGATGGCCTCCCTTCAGAAACTGAGCCACAGGGCAGTATACCAACATGATAATGATCCCCAAACACAGCTCCAAGACAACTGCTCCCTTGATAAAGAAGCAAGGGCAAAGGTGCTCGACTGGGCAGGCATTCCTCCAGACCTAAGCTGTAAACAAAATGTGGAGGAGTGTAAGGTCTCCAGCATCCACCCGCTCCGTGATGTCGTAATGGAAGAGTGGAAGAGGGTTCCAGGGGGAACCTGTGAGGCTCTAGAAAAACTCCATGACCTAGTAAGTTAAGGCAGTGCAGAAAAATTATGGTGGACACACTAAATATTGGACCATTTGGACCTTTTCACTAAGTACTTTGTACTCACTTTTGTTGCCAGCGGCTTAGACAATAATGACGGTACGTCAAGTTATTTTAAGGGAAAAGGCTAAGTTACACTTACAAGCTGTACACGACAGCTTTACATTGTATTAACGTGTCATATTATCAGTGTTTTTCCATAAAAAGATATGAAAAGAAATATTATCAAAAGTGTGAGGGGTGTACTTACTTTAGTCAGATAATGTATGTTCTTAACATTTTACAAAGAAAAAAAAAAAACTCAGACAATCCCCACAGCATGATGCTGTCACCGCAATCTCTCGTTGTTTGGATGGGGTGTTCAGGGTGATGTACAGGGTTGGATTTTCCACCTCACAGTGTTTTTCATTAATGTAAAACAAAAAGTTCAGTTTTGGTCTCATCTGTCCAGAGCACCATGTCTTCCACACGCTTGCTGCGGTCTCCACATCGCTTTCAGCGCTTGTGGAGCGCATCACTAACAGTACCCAGGACAACCTTTAGGCCAATAAATACAGTGCCTTGCAAAAGTATTTAAAGCCCAAGGGATTTGATGCCACACAAAGTAGAGAAGAATTGAGAAAATAAATTATATAAGTTTTTTTCAAATTTTACACTAATAAGTGAGCCATGCCGTTGTAGTCAGTCCCCTTTACTGTAATCCCCTTAAAATCCACTTGGATTTCAAGTGGATCAGAGCTGTGGCCAACACCCTTTGAAGTCACCTACCTAGTATATAGAGTCCAACTGTGTGGAATTAAATCTCAGGATAAACAGAGATGTTCTGGGAAGGCCTTACATGTTAGCAGAAATCCCAACAGCATAGAAGATTGTAGCGGTACATCGACAAAATGTGGGAGGGTTACCCGGGAATTTATACTTTCTCAGGGCACTGTACCTGTTGGATGCAAATCCTCTCCGTTTAGTTTGTGTTTTCTTTAAAATGTTTAGTGAAATTCTATTTTCAGCTCATAAACTATATTAAAGAAACAGGAGAATTTGTGTCTTTGGAATTTCACCCACAATCACTGCAGTCCAGACTGGGCTTGGAGCTCATTTTGATCTTCTGCTCCAGGTTCTTTGTGATGAAGTTGGTGAGGTCTCCTTCGTGGCTGACCGTCCCCTCCAGTTCCAGAGCTGAGGAGATTGTGGCCCTTCGACCCTCTGACTGCCCACTTCTGCCACCTCCTCTGGCTCCTGGCCCACCTGGAGGGGAGGAAAAAAAAAACCCCATCAAAAATGAAAGAAAGAACCAGGCTGCTGGAAACATGTAATCCAAACTAGTGACAGAAATGTACCTCCACAAGCCTGGCTGATTTCATCCAGGCTCTTGCTGTCCTGCATCCCCCGGTTGTTGCGGACCCACACCTGGGCCATCACGTGAGGAGGGCACGGGGTGTCGTCGGAGGCGAGAAGAGCAGGCTGAAGAGTAGAGGAGGAGGTGCTCGGACCGGGGGCTGAAGAGGAGTAGTGTTGTGAGGGCTGCAAATACATGTAAGAACAGGTAGAAATTTATGTCATTATTTAGAAAGAATATGATAAAAAAAAATTGTAATTCAACTAGAGCCAAAGACCAATCTCCATTTAGTCAGTGTGAACTCTACATTGATTTTGCACTTAATCCTACTATCCACTTACCTCCTTCTCTGTTCTTCCTCCTGTGTTCCTCCACCTGTTCTCATTCTTCTCATCGGTCTCCATATCCTGTTTCTCTGTCTCTCCATCCTCGTCTTCCCCTCTTCTATCAAACCTTCCCTCTACACTTTCAGCCTGTGTCTGGTGTCTTTCTGCAATGTCCGACCCTCCCAGCTGACATAGGTCTTTGGGCTCTGCATGCTGTGCTGAATCCCAAATAAGAACCATATCCTCAGTCTTTGACGCTTCAGGAACGTCTGTGTCTTTGGATCGGGAGTTTCCCGTTCCGGCCCCATCGTGAAAAGAGGGGTCTACCGTTTCAGAACCGTGTAATGATAAACTAGATGTTCTCTCATTAATATTTGTCTCAGAGTCAAAGTTGCTTTCTATAGAGTGCAGTCTGTTTGCTGTACCATCACGGTTCTCTGTGTGTCCAGAGGACCCGTCTACTGACTCTGCTCCATTATCAGGTAACCTGCTCCCACCATATTTTACCGAGACCGGTGCATGAGGGCCGTTCTCCAAAGAAACAGGCGTCGCCACCCCATTAGCTGCTTCTGGCACTTCTGTGCCAATAACAGGGGAGAGACTCATCCCTCCCCCTGCTGGTGAAAAAAAAGAAGAAAGTTGTTACCGAATTTTTCTCAGGGTGCGAATCTGATTTTTACAATGCAATCAGGGGGATTTTAATGTTTTATAGTTATTCAATCAACTGCATATTCGGGATTTAATAACATGCAACAACTGCTGTGAATAAAATATGTTCTTACTGACTTTCCTTTATCATAATTGCCAAAAACAAGACATGAACTTATAGAAATATAGTCAGATAAAAGCCACCTGACTGGAATGAAAAACGCATCGGATCAGAGAGGAAGGACACAAACCTCAGCATCTGCCTTACCTCTCATGATGTTTCATTATTTAGAGAATTGGACAGATTTTATGCCAGGTTTCAGGTTTGAATAGGCAGTCATTTTATTTTTCTATTATTGTATCATATATAAAACTTTATAGAATATCTGTTGAGGAAAATTGCTTAACTGATCTGAGACAGTCCGAAGTTTGTTTTGTTTAACTATGTGACCAAAAAAAACATCAAATGGGATTCGGATAGATGCTTGGAAAACAAATTAAGTGAATGTGAGGGTTCTACATTCCTTGAGCACAAAAAAAATATTCTGAAACACAATCTAGTATACCAGAACCTGGGCAGGCTAAAATCCACTGCAACGACCACTGCTCAAGATTTGACTTCAGCTTTATAGCAATTTGACCAAAAAAAGGGTACACAAGCTAAAGATGGGGTTAAGAAAACAACTTTTGGACAGATCCTCTCTTTAAAGTGACAATGAATAAATAGGACATGTGGTTATATTGGGGATTTCTGTTAAGAGACATCAACAGAATTAGGTAAAGTGGACCATGAAGTTGATTTAGAGGCCTGTCTTGCTTACATGTAAAATCAAACTAGTAGTTTCCCCCCCTATGCTCTGTTTCGTTTTGTTCTAACTTTGGAAAATATCAAAAATAAATTTTCTGTTTCCACAGCTGCGTGTAGGAACCATGTGATCTTGCTCCTTGAAAGGAAGTAAACAAGCAGAGTCAGTAAAAAAAAAAAAGTGTCCGTCAGTATTATGACAGACGGGGTTGTGTAACGGCAGTTTACTGCCGCAGTTCAACATCAGCAGACCCTCTCTTTAATTCACAGTCCCCAAACGTGACCCTCATTTTCTACACACGTTTTAAATCCTGTCGTTCTCAGGTTAACCAAAGCTGCAGGATCCTGACAGCCGTTTAAGACACTGACATATTAACGCTAAAACAACTGCTGCATAATCAACCAACTAGGTGCTATTAATTATATTCGTTTTTACCAAGCTAAGAAACCTACGGACTTGGCATGACACACAAACTGAGACGAACAGATAAAGGGAAAAAGTCTAACCGCCTGTAATCGGTGAGGAAGTAGCTGCGCTGCTGTTTTGATGCGGCTAACGTTAGCTGCTAAGGCCTCCGACTCACAAACATGAGCAAACTTGCTTTTATTCAGCTGACACGGTTACAAAGCGGCGTTTATTTCTCAGCTACTATCCAGACTCGTGTCGTAAAGGCGTTAGACGACGAATACACAGAGCTCAATTCATAGAAGGTAACACTCACCAGAGCAGTTTCTATCCTGTAAGATGTAAGCAACAATCGGGTCCGATCAACATATTTGTTCCCCGCAAAATCCCCAACAGAACCGTTCCGCTTCATGAATCCGTAGTAGACATTTAATCATGTAACCATAAAAATACATATATAAATGACAACTCTGAAAATTAGTTACACATATTTTTAGAGTGAAATGTAATAATTATTGATTTTTTTTTTGTTGATGTAATTTTCTAGGCCCTACAAACCCTCCAATACGCCTGTGATCTGTTATCAAAGTTATATCAAATTTCTGTATCATAAACTTAATGCGTTGTCCGTCACTAATATTATAAACATGCAACTCCTTATTTTAGTTATTTAATTCTGTGTGGAAAACGTATTTGTGTTCACACATCGTTCATGCTGTATTTACCATTTTCCAACAGATGGAGACAAACACCAAGGACCCCTCAGGCTGTGACCTACTGCCATGCTGGTTATTTCTGCGGTGCCAAGTGTGGAGATGCAAAGCTGAGATCTGAAGGGTTCTGTTGCTGGTTCGTCAAATTAATCCAATATATGGATTAATGGAAACGTATATTTAAAATCTTAAGCTTTCCAATTAGCCTGTGTCAAGATCATGCAGGTGAAAATGTTTAATAGTTGTATACACAAAACATGCAGGCCCTAAAAGGTATTCCTAGTCTCTTTGAAAATATATTTGAAAATCATCTCTTCTTGATTACTGTTCTGATAGCTTACTCTTGGCCCTCGAGCTTCTTACAGTGGCTCTGCAATCAGGAATCTGGGAATTGATTTTACAGCTCCTTCAGATTGGAAAAGTAGATAAATGCCACGGCAAAAATCTGGTTTTAACCAGTTAAGAACAATCGCGATGTGATATGTCTCCCTTGTAAAGACATAGATTTCATGATTTCATAATTTCTTTTCTAGATGTTGGCAATGCTCTTTTTTCTGTGAAGATCAACCATCGTTGTCTACACTGTTCTGAATGCTACAGCACATCTTTTGCCTGACAGCAAAAAAAAAAGCACAATTTTTTATATTTCAAATGTTCCCATATCTATGGCTTGTTTTATCTCAGGAAATTACAGTGATTTAATTACATTTTTAATAAGTAGTTGTTTTCTAGTTAAGAAAAAAAATTAGGACGCCTGATACCCAGTCCTACCTTGTTTAGTTGAAATAACTTCAGTGAAGCTTCTTGTAGCCATCCACCAGTCTCTGACATTGGTACGTTGGAAGTTTACCACACTCCTCACTTACAGCCATGAGATGTTTCTAGGGATTGTTGCATGTAGAGTTTGTTTCAGGTCACCCCAAAGTATATCAATTAGATTAAGATTTGGACCTAAGTCAGTACGTTTACATGCAAAACTAAATCGAGCTTTTGGCAAAAATCAAGCTCATTGCTTAAACAGAATGGGAGCCTTTATCCCAGTTTACATGTCACAATGAAAATCAAATTATTGAATGAAGTGCATTTGACTTCGCGACGCTAGGTGTCTTCACACGCCCTTTCATGTTGGCATTATTCAGGTTCGACTAGTCACACAGATAGTTAACAAATGCTGGGAGCAGTAAAGCAGATGGAGTAAAGGCAGGATATGCACAATGAGCAAAGAAATGGACAATAACGTTGCAACACAGTACATTTTGTAAATACTGTATTGTTTGATTGTGTTACACTCGTTGCTCCTTTTTCTGGTGTTGTTATTACCGCTTCCGCTGTCTCGTCACTTCCCGAAGGGGGAGTGCCCAGGCTGCTAATAGCTCGGCTAAGCTGAGATGTCGTCTACATGCAGAGAAATTCATATTTCTAATCATATCATCTGGGTCTGTTATCTTGATTAAGAAAAGAGCAGTTTGGTTCGACTCCAGCCTGACTAAGTTGTACACATGCATTTCAAAAATCCAAATTCAATCAGACTAAGGCAATAATTTGGTTTTCTCTTACTGCATGTAAATACATTGTGTAAGACCTTGGTGGATTACTGGTATGTTTTGGGCCGTTGTCATGTTCCAGGGTTCAACTCTGCTTTAGCTTTAATCTTTGTCACATTTTCCTCAAGCTCTCTCTGATATACAATAGAATTTATAATGGATTCTATGATGGTGATCTGGTCAGGTCCTGCAGCAAAGCATCCCTAAACCATACTATCTCCAACTCTATGCTTCACACTTGGTATGAGGTTATTTTCCTAAATTAGTTTACGGTGTCAAAATAATTCAATAATAAACGCTTTTGTCCAAAGAACAATATTCAAGAAATCCTGGACTTTGTCTACATTAACTGGCAAACTTCAGTCTGACCTTCATTTTTTTCCCCCACTTTCCCACTCCCATGAAAGTTCAACTTGTTCAGTCTCTCTCTGATTGCATAAGTCCCGTGATGACATAAAATGATTTTTAGAGACTTTTCAATCATTCTGCTTTCAGGGTGAACTAGCTTCGACTGCCAGATCTGGGCATGCTGGCAGCAGTTTTCAATATCTTCCACTTGTTAACTATTTTCCATACAATAGAATGACTGATTTCAAATTCATTTGAGGCTTCTTTAAATCCCCTACCAGATTTAACAGCTTCTACAACTTTTTTTCTGAAACCCTCAGGCATTTTAATTTTACCATGGCATTCACTCTACCATCAACAGCTAGGAAATCACAAAAATGTCCAAGGTTTTAACAGGGCAAGCCTCCTCCATAATGCTGATTAATCATGCTCTAATCTTGTGCACCTGATGTGATACACCTGAGCCATTTTAAATGGGAATGGATGTCAGGGGAGAGGGTCCTAATTCATTCCTTATCAGAAAAAAACAGTTTTATGACATTTTACAGAAGAATATTAAATTTCTTCATGATTATTAATTTTTTGTATTGCTTGAATTCTCTGTATCCTTATGATAATATAAATACCAGTTTATCCAAATATGCTATGAATACTAGCGCTGTCGTAGACTGTCCTAATTCCTTTATAAGACTTCAACCCACTCACGTTTAAACAGGTACTATATGTGCAAAAAGGCATCGCTAGTGAAATGTGTATGTTTGAGTCTGTTTCAGACTCTCAGTATTTTGCTATAGCACCATGACCTAAATCATTTGGGAATTGTTCTATAAATTATTTCAAATGACAGTGAAATAACCTGCCAGGAGGCTTAAAATAATGAGAAGATCTTGGTTTGGCCAGCGTGCCTCCGCAGTGGAAATATAGCCAGCGTCTTGTGGTTTTTTCAAAACTTTGAACAGCAAACCCTGCAGAAGAGGAGAGAGGACTGAGAAACCCACATTGCAGCCACATCTGAAGATCTTGTAAACTAACTAATCCACCTCATCTATCCAGACCAGCTGCACCCTCAGTGGGGATTCAACAGTTTTATCCCATTTGCTGCCTCTCCTTCTGCAGCACACATCAAAGCTGTAGAGATCTACCTACAGACACTCAAGGTTAAGAAATAAGCTTTTATTCCAGAGCACCTCTACAGAATGCTCCATTACCAAATTTAGTTTCCCTTTTAGGGATTTTACAGTAAAAAAGAAACTATTTTACCAGATAATTCATTCCCACATGAAAGGCAGCAGTTAGGATGAGGAGGTATATGAAGCAAATTGAGAGCATGTGGCTTCATACAGATGCGGTTTTTCATTATAGAAGTTGGAGACTGCATGTTTTGCATCTGTGGCCAAAATGACAGTAAACAGCTGTAAATCAGCAAGCCACTAATCCCGGCTGTTAATTCCGCCCAAGTTCGGAGGCATAGGCTTCTAATGACCTGAACATGATGTGTTGTTTGAATTAAAACAAATATCGCCATCTCAGCACAACGTCAAAACCCCTCAGAAAAGTAAAAACTGACGCTGCAAAGTTGGTTTTCATTCTTCTGATTCAACATGATTACCACAAATCACAGATCTTGAACAACATTCAGCTATTTGTGAAAATGCAGTTGAATTTAACACCCGAAAGGCTGCTTGAGATGTTTCCAAAACCAAGAATTCAACATTTTATGTTGGCCTCGGAAAGAACGTTTTTGGATTAATTTTTAAAAGGCTGTTGTGGTTTGTGTGCAGAGAAACATAAAAAATACATCCAGTGGTTTTACAGAGGAAGGGGGATAATTAAAAGTTTGTGGAAAGGCGATCAGTTTCCAAAAACCTTGATTTAATCGTCAATGAAACTATGGTTGAAGAGACGTACTGTAGAAACCATCTCAGGCAGCAGGCAATAAAATTCCGTTTTAAACATATGAGCAGATTTTGCTCAGCCTGAGAACTTCACTGAGAAGGGTGCTGTGGTGACGTGAAACAACCTCTTATTAGACCTAAAGGGAACTTTTATTGGGTGAATGGTGTGAAGAACTCTCTGTGGTTGTTAGGGCACAAGGAAAAAAGAATAAAAAGGCTACATGAAGCGAATGCCAAAATATTTCTATAGCACAGTGACTTCCTTTGGCACGTTTCCCAGCCATTTACTTTGTTTTTATTGAGTTCTTCTTTACAGAGTACTCTCAAATTGCCAGAAAATGTAAAGTCTCTTTGAGCTACCAGTTGGTTTACTGCTTGCCTGATTCTGATACCAAGCTTCTTACATTTTTGCATACAATTTTTACCCAAAGATATACAGTCTGTTTCAAGGCAAACTGTCAGTACATATGTGTTTTTTAACTGAGTGCAAAAGTCTTAAGTCATCTTTCATACATTTAGATTTTGCTTCAAAACAGGCTTTCTTTAGTTGCATTGATCAGTTGCTCTTCAGGCTTTATTTAGACTGTGGCTCTTCCTCTCACTTGAAAGTCCAGTACCTGCTATTTTCTGGCGTTTGTTGATACTTGCATCAGCCTATTATGTATGTCAGAGATGTTACATATATTGTGTGAAATTTATGATTTTGCAGGGTACGGGAATGTCAGGTCAATGGTATTAATGTTAAAACATTGAGCTGACATTATTTGCCATGTCTGGACTGATGAAGATGTATTCATCTCAACCATGCTTAATGCTTAAAGTGGCAGATCTGAAAACTTAACTCTCTAAAACTTTACCCAGCAAGAGACAGAAAGTCACTGTCTTAAACCACTGGCAAGTTTTGACAACAGGAAGGGGATAATATCATGATGATAATCTATTTTACCAAGCAGGAGATCTGCCAGCTTGTAGTCTGTTCCCAACCATGCTGTTTATTACAATGAATGAACTGTGTGTTGACCAAGGATGTTTTGGCACAATCTTAGTTGCACACCCATCATGCTGAATTTATAGTGTTTAAAAAATTACATCACAGGGCACATCATAGGGCAAGACAGAGATACACAAGCCAAACAAAGCACACACACTCACACCCACGCACAACTTAGAGTGAACAATTAACCTAACAGTCTTGTTTTTGGAATACCCAGAGAGAACTCACACATGGATGGGGAGAACATGCAAATTCTATGCAGAAAGACCACAGGCCGGGATTCAAACCCAGAACCTTCTTGCTGCAAAGCAACATTGCTACCAACTGTGTCATTGTGATAAGCTGTTGTGAATTTAAAATTTTAAATATGTTGCCATTAAAAAAAAAGTAATATCATATTTACTATTTTTAGGCTTGATAGCATCAAGAGACGATACCTGGTAACCATGATACAGGAATCCATTCATCCATCTAAAAAATGTCTATACTATTCCCAGCTCCATGTTATTCCCTTTCTGGGAGATAGGTGAGAGACTCAGAAGAATCATGTATGCAGACATTCATTCCCAAGGGTAGTTTAAAGTTACAAATTAACCTAAAAGTCATGTTTTTGGACTGTGGGTGGAAGCCAGAGTACCCAGAAAGAACCTCCACATGCACAGGGAAAACATATCAACTCCCTGCAAAAGACCCCAGACCACTTCATCTTTGAGATTTTGCTCAGTTAGCCTAAAATTTTAAAAACTATTATCAGATGTCATCGAAAAATAAATGTCTGCAAAGCCATTTCAATTTTTCATGTTTGTATCGAGATTTTACATCTAAACTCAAATGAACTGGTAAGAATCTTTTGTAAAAGATCATGCTTCAGACGATTAAACCTAAAGCTAACCATTGCTCTTCAATGATCCTTCACTTTTTTTGTTTCTTTGCTATGTGTTTACTAAATGTATTTAAGAGGAAGTCTCTGGTGACATTCTGCCAAAACATTTAGATAAAATATCCCAATAATAATAAAACAAAAGGTTGAACGGCAAATCAGTTTAATCAACAAATAAAAGGAGAATACAGTGGCCTACCCTTGATATTATAAGCATGAGAGAATGAATAAATGAACTACAGTTGACCCAGTTTTGGCAACGGTAGAGCCCATAAGAGGAAAGATATCTGGAATGAATGGAACGTATTATCTGCACACATGATTGCTCAGCAATCCATTTGTTAAACACTGCCTGATAAAATACTGTCGTGGTCAATCTGGTGGTTTGGACAGATAGGGGTTTGGTGTTGAGCAGTATGTTACAGTTTTGGAGTAAACACAGTGATGTTCAGAGAAAGTGAAAAATAGCATGACCGGAAAGGAATGAATCCCACTGTAGTGTGTCCAAACAGGACAACTTTGAACAAAGAAATGTGTCCTGAACATGCTGGTTCAGCTGCCATCACAGTCCCCCCCAACGGTGATGGCAACTGAACCCAGGCTGGAATCAGGTAAAAAGTATTTTTACATCTGGTTCAGTAATATGATCATTCTTTATTAAACCTCTGAGTTTGACAGAAGAGGAAGATAACAAAAAGTCACAAACAGGCTTCCTTTTCCATTAAAAAGGGGTTTTGTGGAGAGTGTTGAATGTTATATCCCCTCCATCAAATGTGAAGTTCAGATATGTATTTAACAGAAAACTAAACCACAAAATATAAACATCCACCTCAAAACAGATCTTTATATAAATACAAATGCCTTACAAAGGTTTTTATAAACTTTTTTTTTTTTTTTACATGTAGTTACCACACAGTTTATAGTACTTTATTAGGATGTTTCTGCGATTGACACACAAAGTAGTGTATGGTTGGGAATTAGAAGGAAAATGATACATGGTTTACTAAAATTTCCACAAAGAAATCCTAAAAATTGTTGCACGCATTTAAATTCAGTTTAATAATAGTTTGTTGGACCACCATTCAATACAAAAACAGTTGTGAGTCAATATAAATAGAGTTTTTGTGAACATCAATATTCAGGTCTGGTCATTGGTGGACCATTTTAAAACACGGCTATGTTTTGATCTAAACCATTTTAGTGAAGCTCTGACTGCATGTTTAGAGTTTTCCTTCCAGAAAGTAAATCTATGGCCCAGTTTTGTCTTTTGAAGCCACTTCTAGGACTGTTATATTTAGCTCCATACCTGTTTGGAACAACTTCAGTATTATCCTGCAATGTGGTTAGGGTGATGTGCAATGTTTGTTTTTTTCCTCCAAGTGCAGCTAATGTCAAACTCAGTTTTGATCTCATCTGACCAGAGCACTTTATTCCAGGTGTTTGCTGCGTCCCCAGTAACAAACAACTAACTAGACTTCTGATGGCTTTCTTCTTGCCATTATTCCATAAAGACCTGGAAGAGTGGAACGCACAACTAATAGTTATCCTGTCAACAGATTCCCCAGCCAAAGCTGTGGATACCTACTCTAGAATTCACAGGTCTCATGGGCTTCTCTGATTAATGCTGTCTTTTTCCAGCCTGACAGTCTTCATCAGGGGACTCTAAGGTGGGGCCTGGGGCCATTTGCGACCCTTGGAATGATTTTGTGCAGCTCCCAATCCCAACTCAAGAATCGTACAAAATTGCCAGCACAAGCAATTGATAAAATTGACACAATTTAAAAATTTTAAGGGTGAGATTTTCACTAGCAAATTAAATGTTGAAATGTTAGCTATATCATATAGCATGTATCTTGTATTCATCACATTTGTATAGTGAGCAGAAAGACAAACATTTGATGACTTTAGCTCAACACCACACTTTTACACAGCAAATCATTAAACTTAGCTGAACACATAAAGTGTTTTTGAACAGGAACCCATGTCCCATTTTGGTTGAAGTTCTCTATGTTTCAAATCTACATTCCTTTAAAAATCAATTTTCTACAAAGGTCTTATTACTTTGTTTTATTAAAATATTGCATTTTTACCTTTTGTTTTACAGGTAAAAACAAAAAATATATATTTTTTCATAAAAAAATTTTTTTTAAATTGTAGCCTATAAGTACTTTATACTTGGTGGTTTTGGCCCATGGGACCTTAAAGTTTGGACGACACTGGTTTGGATGAATAATCATCTCTTCTTAGGTTTGCAGCCATAATCTTTGCAGGTTACGATGATGGATTCAACAGAGCTTTGTGAAATGCTTAGATTTGGGGATATTATCTTATAACCTAAACCTGCTTTCTCCACCCCTTTTTCTCTGACCTGTCTCCTGTGTCCCTCGGTCTTCATGATGTTGTTTGTTCACCAATGTTCTCTCTGATGCCTTCACAGAACTGAATTTCTACTGAGATTAAATTAAATAAAAGTTGACAATGTACTAATAGAGTGACTTCCAAAGACAACTGGGGCTGAAAACAAATGCAAGTCACCCTTTTTTAACGACATCCCATATATACACTGCTGTGTGTTGTTCATTCATATGAAGTCACAATAAAATGTGATTGTAACCTGGCAAAATGTGTAAAAATCCAAAGGAAATTAGATACCTTTCCAAGTCACTGTTTGAAAAAAGAAAAGTGTCCAAATATAAGAGAAGACAGGTCTGTTCCAGCTGCTGAGAAGCGGTTCTGCTAAATTACATGAGACGAGTACTGGCATGGAGATGTAAATAGACCATAGCAGAGTGAAACACACGAGGTCCTTGTGATGATTGAGGAGCAGCTCTGCAGCATGTCTTCAAGAGAAACACTGAATGTTTAGAATGAGTGAACATGGGAATGTCATGGAGGCTCCTTGCCTTACTTGAGTGCTGTTTGGACCAGAGGAACATTCCCACTACCCGCTCAAACACGGTATTTACATACTAAAGTTAAGCACAAACCTGTTCATATTTTTGGAGTGTTGAATTTGGTGCATGTTACTGTAGGATGGCTGGCCAACTATTCTGAATGGTATGAAACTACTTGGTGACTTATTAGAAAAATGCAAAGTTTAGAACTACAGAGAGAAGACCTCCTGTCTTGCTGATTTGGTTTTCACATTATTATTACTACTGTAATTCAGTCCTTTACTGATGTTAAACCATTGAAATCTGATGCAGCCCACTCCCCACTTGTACTCCCTCTGTGTAGACTGGGATGTGCTCTCCTCTCTGCAGCATCCTGTAATCCCCAACAGGCTCCATGATGTCAGGGAATTTTCTCTCTTCTGTGTTGACAGACCATTGCCATTTGATATGCAGTTGATGGAGGTGTTGATGTATAAATATGATGATGGTGTTCAATGTTTCTAATGCTGTACAGTTGAGGGTGAACTTGCTGTACTCATAGACTGTATATAAAAATGGACTGAGCCTCCGTGACGTCACCTGTAGGTCTCTGAAGAGCTGAATTAAAGCCCAGTGGGCGGCTCCCACCACCGCCATCTTAGTCGTGTCACAAGTCTCGTCATGTCAGTAAAATACAAAAAATGGGCAAAGAGGTGGAGCTGAGAGTGGGGCTGTGAGGGTGGGGTCAGATGATTGACACCAATCAAACTGAGCAGCTGCAGTTCCGAGCTAAATGAGGTAACCTGGAGCTAACCAAAGCTAACGGAGGTTAGCGGGTTTTAGCCAGAAAACCACGGTTTAATTAAATCATGTTTTAATAATCAACATGTAAAGTAAAGAAGAAATGTGATGATTTCAACCAATTTTTGACCAAGCAGCATTATCTTAAATGCACAGCAGAAATATAATTTTGCTTAGCGAAAAAAAATGGAGCAGAGGCTTCTTGGACGGTCTCTTAGAGCAATCAATACTACAGCAAGCTATCATTGTCCAATGAGTGCACGAATAACATCTGAACATGTCTAAACATTGCGGACGCAACTGATGGTCAAGTTCAGAGAAACGAAATGGCCTATACTGTTAATGTGAGGCCAAGGCTGCGGCCTTCCCTGGAGCAAGCGGGGGGCAAGTTGCTAGCCATCAGCACTAGTGCAGACAGCTCATCTGAGACCTGTCAATCAAAAGAACATGCTTTTTATTATTCATAATTTCAAGCTCAGAAACCAGTCAGTATCTGGTGTTGCCACCATTTGCCTCACCCAGTGCAACACATCTCCGTCTCATAGAGTTGGTCAGGTTGTTGATTGTGGCCTATTGAATGTTGGTCCACTCCTCATCAATGGCTGTGCGAAGTTGCTGAATATTGGCAGGAACTGGAACACGCAGTCGTATACACTGATCCAGAGCATCCCAAACATGCTCAATGGGTGGGATGTCCGGTGAGTATCCTTGCCATGCAAGAGCTGGGATGTTTTCAGCTTCCAGGAATTATGTACAGATCCTTGCAACATGGGGCCATGCATTATCATGCTGCAACATGAGGTGATGGTCGTGGATGAATGGCACAGCAATGGACCTCAGGTATCTCTCTGCATTTAAAATGCCATCAATAAAATGCACCTGGGTTTGTTCTCCATAACATACACTTGCCCATACCATAACTCCACCACCACCATAGGCCACGCGATCCACAACGTTGATGTCAGCAAACCGCTCACCTACACGACCCACACACACTGTCTGCCATCTGCCCTGAACAGTGAAAACCAGGATTCATCCATGAACAGAACGATTCTCCAAAGTTCCAGACACCATCAAATGTGAGTATTTACCCACTCAAGTCGGTTACGATAACAAACTGCAGTCAGGTCCAGACCCCTATGAGGATGACAAGCATACAGATAAGCTTCTGAAAGTTTGTGCAGAGATTCTTTGGTTATGCAAACCGATTGTTGCACCAGCTGTCCGGGTGGCTGGTCTCAGAGGATCATGGAGATGAACATGCTGGATGTGGAAGTCCTGGGCTTGTGTGCTTACACGTGGCCTGTGATTGTGAGGTAGGTTGGATGTACTGCCAAATTCTCTGAAACAACTTCAGAGATGGCTTATGGTAGAGAAATTAACATTAATTTCACTGGCAACAGCTCTGGTAGACAATTCTGCAGTCAGCATCTGTGGCATTGTGCTGTGTGATCTAACTGCACATTTCAGAATGGCCTTTTATTGTGGCCAGTCTAAGGCACACCTATGTAAAATTCATGCTGGAGTGTTCACTAACACAGATTTAGAAAGATTTATGAACAATATTTGAGAGTAATGGGTCTTTTGTGTATATAGAAAATGTTTCAGATCTTTGAGTTTAACTGTTAGATCTAGCAGAGAGAGCAAAGGAGAGACATGGATGGGTTGTTATTTTGAAAGCTGCTGCTTTCTTCGAAGACCAGAAGAAAATAAACTGGCTTCTTTTACTGTTAAGCCAAGTCCGCGTGATTACTCCTTTTTCCACATTACACCTCTCTGCAAAACAACTTACAACACACCATAGAAGGGTAAATGTAGCAGATACATAATTCAAGCCCTTTCCAGATCTTATGTCCTCAAAAGACTAAAGGTGGTAGTAATTTAGTCAATCTTTGATCTTTCACTTTTGACTTTATTTCATCAGTTTACTACCAGCAACAACAAAGTATGAAGTTTGTTGATTTCATTTGGGTCAGAGTGTTAGATTCACACTCCCAAACACTATTTTTTAGTTGTGTCTCCATGACTTGACTTGCCTTCTTTTTCCTCCTCAAACATCTGTTTATGAGTCACTCACCGCTGGTGGGTTCTTTAATGTGGGTGTATCAGAGAAGGTTCAAACCAGGAAGCCAAAAGCCAAGCCTACATTAGGTTTCTGCACTATGTTTGCTCTGGTTCACTTTTCCTAAAGCAACAGTAGTGTCTCCCATTCGTTGCTAAGTCCCAATTTGGCAAATTTACTGGCTTAGCCTGTGAACTGTTGCTTGAGCTGCTTTCACTCAGAACCCGCAAATGTCAAACAGACGCCAAGGCCCACACAGAGACGTTCTGTGGAGAAATACATGCTAGAGGTGGAAATACGAAGAGGACTCCTGTATGATTTAAGCTGGGATATAATACAGGCAGAGCTCCATGCTTGGTATAATCATGAAGAAAGACATGTAGACAGTGCTGTTATTAGACTTTACCATGTACAATGTGTGGCATAAATATTCCTTCAACTTTTTCACACATTGTAATGTTACAACTTCAAATTTTAGTAACTTTAATTGTGAGGAAGTTTAAAGCAGCCAAGTCTTAGTCATCTTATGGAGCACAGTTCAATTTACAATCCAAAGGTGGAAAGAGCAGAGTACAAACCTACCGGCACATGGACTTTCACATGAACCGACTGTGTGTAGTAATTCATGACGAGCTGCAGAGATCCATAGCTCAGGTAGGACAGTTTGTTGACAGGACAACTATTGGTTGTCCACTCCACAAATCTCACTTTTAATCAACAGTGGCAAGAAGAAAGTAACTGTGGCAGTTTGCAAAAAGCCACACAAAACATGTGGAAGAAAGTACACTGGTGAGAAGTGACCACAACTAAACTTTTGGTGGGAGCATTATGCTGTGAGGGAGGTGGGAGGATGGATGGACTTAACAGGGAAACTTTGCAGAAAACATTGAGGCTTCAAATGATGTCAAACTGGAGCGAAGGTTCACCCTCCAACAAGACGAAAATACTCATACAGTTAGAGCAAAAACGTAATGCTTTAGCTCAAAACTGATGCATGTGTTAAACAGGCCTTGTCAAAGTCTAGTCCTAAACTGAGAATCTGTTGCAAGACTTGCATGTACGATCTCCATTCAATCTTACTGAGCATGAGCAAGTTATAAACAAGAATTCTGCATCCTTTAAATGTGCAAAGTTGCAATTGTGGCAAAAAGAATGGTTCCACACAATTTTCAAAACCATGCAACATTTTCTCTCCACCTACCAAATATGAAACACTTTGTGTTGGTCAGTCACATACAGTGGGCCAAAAAAGTATTTGACGGCCACCGATTTGTACAAGTTGTCCTGCCCTGTAATTTTCATCATAGGCACACTTCAACTGTGAAAGACCGAATGTAAAAGAAAAATCCAGAAAATCACATTGTATGATTTTTAAAGAAATTATTTCTTTAATGGTGCAGAAAATAAGCATTTAGCACCTACAAACAAGCAAGAATTCTGGCCCTCACAGACCTGTTACTTCTTCAAAAAGCTCTTCTATCTTTCCCTCGTTGCCTGTATTAATGGCACCTGTTTGAACTCGTCTGTATATAAGACACCTGTCCACACCTTCAAACAGTCAGACTCCAACCTCCGCCATGGCCAAGACCAGAGAGCTGTCCAAAGACACCAGGGACAAGATTGTACACCTGCACAAGACTGGGATGACCCAATCTACAATAGACAAGCAGATTGGTGAGAAGAGATCAACTATTTGAGCAATTATTAGAAAATGGAATAAATACAAGATCACTGACAATGCCCCTCGTCCTTGGGGTACACATAATCTTGAGAACTGTGAGGAAACAGCCCGGTACTAATGAAATCAAACTTTATTTATAAAGCGCTTTTCAAACAAAATAGTATCTCAAAGGGCCCATCTGCCATACATACACACACTTAAAAGCAACAGTAAACAAGGACATTGGGCAGAGCACATATGAGCCAGGTAAGAAACTGGTCAATGACCTAAAGAGAACTGAGACCACAGTAACAAACAAAGTAACACACATCATGGTTAAAAATCCTGCAGAACCTCCTGCTTCAGCCAACATATGTCCAGGCCCATCTAAAGTTTCCCAGAGACCATCTGGATGATCCAGAGGAGGATTGGGAGAATGTCATGTGGTCAGATGAGACCAAAATAGAACTCTTTGGTATAAATGGCACATGCCGTGTTTGGAGGGGAAGAATGCCGAGTTGCTTCCCCAGAACAACATACCCACTGTGAAGCACAGGGGTGGAAACATTATGCTTTGGGGCTGCTTTTCTGCAAAGGGGACAGGGCGACAGATCCACATCAAAGAAAGGATGAATTGGGCCATGTGTCATGAGATGTTCAAAAACATCCTTCCATCAGTGAGAGCATTGAAGATGAAACTTGGCTGGACCTTCAAGCATGACAATGATCCCAGGCAATGAAGGAGTGGCTACGTAAAAAGCCCTTAAAGATTTTGGATGGGCCTAGTCAGTCTCCAGACCTCAATCCAATTGAGAATCTGTGCCCAGCGACAGCTCCAAAACATCACAGCTCTAAAGAAGACCTTCAAGGAAGAATGGGCCAAAATACCAGCTACAGTGTGTGCAAACCTGGTGAAGACCTACAAGAAACTTTTGACCGCTGTCATTGCCAACCAAGGTTACTCTACAAAGGATTGAGATTAACTTTTGTTTTTGGCCAAATACTTATTTTCTGAGCTATTACACAAATTAATTCTTAAAAATAAAACAATATTATTTCCTGGATTTTTTTTTTTTTTTTTGCATTTTGTCCCTCACAGTTGAACTGTACCTATGATGAAAATAAGAGACCTCTCTAATCTTTTTAAGAGGGACAACTTGCACATATTGGTGGCTGCCAAATACTTTTCTGCCCCACTGTAAAACCCCATTCAAATCCATTAGAGTTTGCGGTTGTAACGTCATAAAATATGTAAAAGTTAACTAGGTTAAGGTTTATTGTAATTTTGGCCATTTTAAATGTAATAAAGCCAACAACCTAAGAGCATCTTGCCAATACGGTAAAAAGTGTCTACATTATTGATGACCAAATATGGTAACTATGCCTTCTGCTACATCTAATTCTGATGAGGGGAAACATCAAAAATAAATACAAATATTAACTTGATGCATTATGTTATTGATGATGTATAATTATGGTATTGGTGGAATTATTACATTTCCAAAGAATTGCGTTAATGCTATGCCAATAATGTAACCAGCTATTATTGAAAGAACTTCTTCCATTATTGGCAAAAGGATATGCTGTTGGCTCAAAAACTATTACATTATATTTGGCAGGGTACTACATTATTTGTGATTTCATGACTGATTCAACAAACTTATGTAATTTTTATTGACTCATCTAACACATTTTCATTTCAAATGCAGTTTGCCATAAGCAATAACAGTCATGCTGTTTGTGGTTGAAGCATTTACTTCTGCATCCACATTTTAAGTCGGTATATATTAATAAAAGAGACCAAGAAAATGTTTTAAATACTTCTTTAGTTCTTGCTACCTCAACATGAAACATATCAGCTTTTAAAGAGGATGGGAAGGTTACCCTACAAGTTATTAAAATAATACAAATAGAGGTTCCATGGGAGGGAGTGGGAAGGTGTATTAACAAATGGTAACAACAGGACATCAGATATACATACATAGACAGGCAGGCAAAGGTGCTCACATTTAAAAAAGTAGGGCCTATGACATGTTGATGAGCTTTAACCAAAATGCTTTACTCCAAGTTAGACTAATAAATACCACAAAAGAATAAAATCAAACAGATGATGGAAGAAGCTTGGTTTAACATGTTGCACATTTAAGCAAATCACATTTCACTGTTTCGAAAAGTCACTGTCATCTGACAAGCATAAGTCCAGCAGACAACATTTCCGTTGAGCTCTGCCTCCAGCTTCCAGGTAGCACAACAGAAGGATCTTTATCACACACCAAGTCTTTTTCATCACTTGCTGTTAGAAGACATTACAAGCTGGTCTGAGAAACATGCATGTTATGTAGAAAGTCTTCTGCCTGTTAAGGCCTAAGCTTGTTTTCTTTTTCTTTTTTTTTTAACAAACGCAAGGAAAATCTTTTGAAATCATATTTTACAAAGTTCAACATACTGAGGATTACCACAGTTTAAATTACAGAAAAGTTTAATTAGATCTTTAAAAGTTAAAGACTTTAAAACAATGTAGATTTTCTCTAATTAAAATATGATTTTAATAGCAAGTGACAGAAATTCCCCAAAAAGCAGGTAATGAACATCCTAATTATAACCCTTGTTGAAGCTGTTCAAAGCACATTCACATATGAATGGAAAACATTTGATTTCTATACAGATTTTATCAGGTTCTCCTGATCTACGCAAAATGTGGACTCCAAACAAACTATACCAGCCTTCAAAATAGAACTGAACATGTTTTGTTTTATTCTCTTTCTCCCCACATGGCACAAAATTAGCAGCAGCACTGCACCTGAACCTTCTGAGTTAATGTTATAGCGCCAAACACTGAGGCAAACACAATGGAAACCTGTTTTTTTGGGGTTTTTTTTGTAGTGGTTGGTTCAGCTGCAGCACACAGCACCGAAATCCTGGGAAAGTCAATCATCAAAGGGATTGTTGCACTTTTTCTCTGCCTTTCATCTCTGTGGTCACAGTCAGTAATCTTATGGTGGAACCGCACCTTTCTGAACAAACTAACAAAGGTCTCAGTGTTGGTGAATGGTTGGTGAATCTATTGTGGTTTATGGGACAATCCATCAGTGTTTTTTTAATAATTGGCTATATTATTTGTTGCTACTCACAATATAAGAAAGGTTCATTTGTTTCTGGAAGTTATTACTGTGTTAGGTTTCTGTCTGGGTAGGTAACTTAGTTTGGAATATCCCAGTTAGCAATCACTGGTGATTAAGGTCAGTCGGGTTTCAAGGTATACTAAGGTTTTCAAAGACCACAGATTTCACTAGGGGTATGAGTCCCTCATAGCCGCCCCTCCCCCACATGTTACTGCACATTGCTGGTCAAAGTTGACTGGAAATATTTCAGGTCATGGTGTGGAAACTAAGGAGCGCCACCTATTGCTCTTAAGGTTACACTGCTGGTGAATTACAATTAGCACTTGAATACTACTGCTAAATTTAGCATGTGTTTTTTCTATATTTCTGTTTATATCTGTGCATCGAAATCAAAATAATAGATAAAAGTTACCAATTACATTATTATAACCATACCAATTATTGCTTAATATTATTTCAGCAGCAGTAAGAATAGTTTGTGGCTTTTCTGATGTGTACGTGATCATGTCACTTAAAAATTTTGGTGGATATACAGGGAAACTGTCGTATTTGTAATTACAGGTGTCACACGGTTAGACTGTCATAACAGCCCAATAATCAGCCCAATGTTGGTTATTCCTCCTAGCACTCCGTGTAGCATACTGTTTAATGTGTTGGTAATTGATGAATAACATCAACAGTCTGTATGTGTGTTTCTTTCTCGTACTTTGACCTCTTCCAATACCTAATAAGTTTCTTTATTCTAAATGATCCCCAATTCTCAAACATCAGAAGAGGAAGAGTTCTTTCAAATTTGGGCGCAACTCATACTGAGTTGTCCACTCCCCTGCACTCAGTCTAAAAGATGACTGAAAGAACTGGGAACCTATTTTTGCCTGATAAGTTAATAACTGAACATGCGGTTGGTTATTAAGAGGGAAAAAACATACTAAGCTTTAAGGTTTTTTCTTAGGTTCAACATCCTTTCAGTAGGGTTACATGTTTTTAAAATGTAGAATTTTAGCTTGTGGAAAAATACTTCCTCCACATGCATAATATCCACCTAAATGTCCTTGTCACAACACAGAGTTATCTGGCTGTGCTGTTCGTCCTTCATTCAACATGCTATGCGACCTAAGCTATTCTACTTTTGTAAGTTTATTCACAAAGTCATTTATCCAAGCAAAATTGTCCTCTGCTGTCCAAGACGTCCTGTACAAAGTTCAGATGATTATGTGGAGTTTGACTGTGACTATTTGTCACTAAATAGAGGAGGCCGTTTTAATTTAGATAAGTGCATGCGCATGATGTAGTCTCTGTACATACAGTATGTGTGGGTCCTAAAGTATAAGTTAAATGTGTGCATGTGTAGGTTACACAGAGTGTGTTTCAGTCAATGAAATTATGCGTTCAAGCGCTCCTTGGTGCCCTCTGTTGAGGCTTGCTCCTGCTCTTCCTCCCTACAGCGCGTCCTCCTCCACCTCCTCCTCCTCTTCCTCCTCCGTGCTTGTGCTTCTCAGCCCTCTCTTTCTCCTTATATGGTGCCATCATGAAGTCCCCACGATGACGCTGGTTGCGTGGTGGACGGTATCCCAGGGCCTTGCAGTGCTCGCCCAGGTTTCCAGGGTGAATGAGGACCATCACATCCTCGTACCAGGGCTGGGTTCCTGCGCTCTGATAGGATGAACCAGCCAAGGAGGCGAGGACACGATTGGCAGAAGGGCTCCAGACAGCAAGACGGACGGTGACGGCGGTCCAGTGATAGCCGTGCTCCTCCACCTGACAGTGGTAGACGCCACCGTGAGAGAGCTCGGCTCGCCGAATCAGGACGCCCCGCTCTATCACCACCAGCTGGTCACCTGTCATTACCTGGATGGATATTAACTACATTAACACAAACTAAATTCGATTTCATTTTATTGTATCAACTCAGTTAAATTTGTTTTAGTAAATTGTAATTTTATAAAATTATTATTATTATTGAATTCAATTGATTTCATTTTGATTCAATTTCATTTGGACTTTTAATTCCATTCAACTCCTGTTTCATTTCTTTTGAATTTGTTCAGATGATTTAATTTAATTTTGATTTGACTGTATTTATTTACAATTAAATTCAATGCATGTCCATTTAACTTAGTTTAATTAGCTCATTTATACAGTTTTAACTCACAACAAATCGACAAACAAATCAATCAGTGATCGGTAGGTTTAAAATCTATGTCAACAGCTTTATAATAAAATGCTTTTACCGGGCTAGATTTGACTGTGTAAGGGTAAAATGCGTCTCATCTACCTGGTTTAGTTCAGCACTGTTCTCTCCAGCTTGTTTATACCAGGTAACGGCAGCATGTCTGGATCGAGGCAGACACTCCAGGTAGGTGCTGTTACCCTCTGCAACCATCATGACCCTCTGCTCTGCTTCCACCTGCAGCCCAGCTGAATTAAACCAAGGAAGCAAGGTCACTCGTTAAACAGGCCGCCTGCTGCTGGTAAAGCTTCAGCTTTGTTCTGTTTTTGTGTTTTCTTTTCTCTCTTGAAATTATTTACTCAGAGGATATATTGGTAAATGTAAGTAAACATTTTTAGTAAATGCATTAAACTTTTGACTGCAATAGCATGATCTCACACTGAACTAAAAAAACTCATGTAATTTAACTTGTTCAGAAATAAATCCTTTGAAATAAATCTTTTGTACCCCTCTTCATTTCTCTAAATCAAAATTAAAGAATAATTTTATAAATTTGTACTTTACTTTTCAAAGATATTAGGTACTAATCTATAACTTCCAGTTTATTGTAAGGTAGATAAAACATATATCTCCAACAGCGCTCATTTACAGAACTTTGGTAAAGAGATGGTCATACAGTAAGATCAAGACAGAAATGGTTCCCCCTACACAAAGTCAACCTTCTTCCAAGGCCATCTGTAAATTTCTAATTTGTAGATAGTGTGAGATGATACTACTGCAATAAAACATGTATTTTTATAAAGTTAAACCTCTTTACCATGTAATGTCAGTAAATGCACTATAAGACATTCCGAAAAACTGCTTATTCTGGAACTGTGAGGCAATGCTACGCAGACAGTCTCAGCAGACTAAAATAAAAATCTTTACATCCATAAAAACACACCCCAAGTAATTGTATGTACCAATTCATATTTACCATGCATGGCAGTTTATTGCATTTTCTCCTCTCTAAATGGTAGGTATCACAGACTGAGAAGTATAAATCAAATGTGGATTCTGTTATTTTCCACAGTCTACATAGACTGTGTTGAACTGCAAAGGATTCATGCACAATGATATCTGAACAGTTGGATGTTTCAAACTTGTTGAAATCATTGGATTTGCTTCTCACCTCCCTGTCGGACGCACTGAGTTAGTGGGTCCTCCTCCTCCCCTAAATGACGAGCATTTCTCCTGCAGACAAACATATATAGCAGTTAGTTGTTGTTCGCTCCAAGAACTTTACCAGAGAAAATGATCAGAGTGATGACATTGCTTTGCAAATAGAGGTTAGAATGTAAATTCTGTCCTGATGATGGCATTAGAGAGAAGGTCATGTTGTGCTTGAATCAAATAGAAGTAAATCAAGCTGCTCATGAAATCCCTGCAGGAGAAGGTTAGATTAGAATATCCCCACAAATATAAAAAAATCTGGAAAACACTTTGTAAAGGAGGCCTCAGTGTTACTCATGTGGAAAAAAATCCCCAACGTTTAAACGGAGAGATCTGAGTTAAGATGTGATCAGCTTTCAAACCATCAACAGATGTGCTTCTAATTTAATTCTAGATGACTGACTATAGATTGCATCTCACGCATTTAACTGGGAGGGAAGACATTCAATGCACTGTACTGCTGTTACTGTACTTCTTGTTTGGATTGGATTGAAAAAAGTGCTCTTTCGTCCCCTACCGGCGCACAGTGGGCATATATGGACTGCAGGCATGTCCATCCCAGGTGCAGTACGGATCCCTGGCCAAGCAGCACTCCGCGCAGGCCTGACCGTACAGCTCACACTGGTACAGGGCCAGCTGAGACACACCCTCCCTGGAGCCCACAAACAACCACTGTGGAGAATGAGTTAGGTGACAGATAGAAACAGATTAAGGAGAAAATAATAGAATGAAGGATCATTAAGGAAAAAGGGAGCAAGGGAAACAGTGAAAAGAGGCATTAAATACATTCAAATGATGAACAAAAAGACCAAATTCATCTTAATGATGAGCTACACCCTGAACTCACACAGCTAGTGTGTAAGAGCAAGAAATGTGTTAAAGCTCGTTTTTTATAATCCAGACATCCATATTTGTTGTTGAGAAAGCTGTGGGTTTGTCTTTTTCAAGGACCGCGGACCATTTTAACAATGTAGGGTGAAAATGTGTGTGTGTGTGTGTGCATGTTTGCGCGCGTGTGTGTGTGTGCACGCAAGTATGTGTGTACAGTGTGGTACCACTTCATTATGCCACTGACTGAGGTGAGGTAACCATAGCAACTGGTGATGAAGATGTCCTTGGAGACGCAAGGTGGAGAGATGAGTGATGAGTGTGACGCTGTGCATGCAGGGGTGTGTGTCTTTGTGTGAGTCAGGGAGTTTGGAAGTTTAGCAGCGACTTTCTGTGTCGTTCATTTTGTTACCTTTTTCTTTGACAATGCCATCGCTGTCACGGGTGATTTGTGCTGTGAGGAGGGGAGGAGAGACAAAGGAGAATCATGCTCAGTTTTTTAAAGAAACAAATAGCAGATAGATAGAATCAAAATATATATTATAAATATCGCTGTTATAACTATGATAATAATTAACGTTATTTATTTTGTTGTTTAGTTATATTCATTATGTCTTGCCTTATTCTGTTCCTTCGTCTTTGTTCATCATTGTTTAAGGGGGGTTGCCGTACAGGCTCTGTTCTTGGTATCTTTGAATTTAGGCTCCTTAAATCTGTGCTGTTCCTTTACTCTTGGTTTATACTTTCTTAGATTCTTAGTTCAGCTCTTTTGTGTTAATCATTTACCTTCCCTCAGCCTGCCAGTTTCCACAGTTGTTCTCAATCACCTGATTTCCTCACCTGCATCTAATGTCATTCACCACTCATTCCTCAGTATTCAATCCCACTGGTTCCTATTGTCAGCTTGTTTCTCTGCCCGTGCTCTATGGCCTGTTTCCCGTATGACTACCCTTGAGTTTCCCCTTTTACTTTTTATTAGAGATCTCCTGTTAACCTCCTCTGCCCTTGGGCCCTTTCACAGCCTACAAACCGTGACAAATATGTGATATTATTAGCAGTGGTAGTACCAGTAGTATATTCCTGATTTCAATTGTTAAACATTTTTAGGTTTTTGTTTCAGTACTGTAATTTGTTTGTATTTAGTTCAACATTATCATATTATCAGATTCTCCCCACTGACCCACGCCCAGTAGGTGTTGTTCTTCCCTTAGCATTTAACTACTTCTCACCTGCTGACTCCTCTGAAGCAGGTATCTATTTGATTTTGTGTAGGATTTTAAAAATGATTACAGAATTCTGTATCAAAGGAACGTTGTATATTGTTATATATGGCAGATGAGATAACAGCAGGGTTTTTCAGTTCTCACACTCAACAAACCATAGCAGCTACTCTGTACAGTATGTGGCAGAAATCTTGTATGCTTAGCCTCTATGCTTACAATTTCCATGGCGAGCAATGCAAGATGTAGATTTTAGGTCAGCAGTTTCTATTTATTTTGTATGATAGGGAGATATATGGAAGACATCACATCATATCGTATTTTATTTTATCATGCAGGAGTAATGCAATTCTTAGATCTAATTTTTTTAATGTCATAAAAAAAATTTTAGGGATACAATATGTATATAAAAAATAAAACATGCAAATTTGCAGTGTTTTTAATAGTATGTTGTACCTGAAAAACCTGCATCTGCTCCAGAGTGACCTCCTGACTCTGACCGTGATCTCTGGGCAGATGGATAGCCTTTAGCACAAGTCCGGAATCTGAGGAATCAAAGAATAGCTCATAATATTTAACATGAAAAGGACAGCAGGGTTTCAAATGTACCAGCTGCTCTCTCTGCTCTCTACCTGTGCCGATGAAAAGGACATCATACGTGCCATCCACAGCCTCCACCCGGTCCACCAGCAGTTTGCTAAACTTGTAGTGAACACCCACTCTCACCAAAAGTGGGTGCTCTCCTAGAGGCAGCACATGTTCCTAAAACAAAGTTAATTACATTTTAAAAAACTAGTCACATTAAATGTAAAGTGTTAGATTGGTATTTTTTCAGCCAGTCTAGTAAATCAGCCCTAATACGATGGAAAATTCATGTCATCAATGATGAGGTGGCGAGAGCCGCTTTTATTCAATTTCTTAATTTTATTTAAGATTTCAGAAGAAAAAGGAGAGAAAAAAAAATTACTCAACGCAGTGCAAAACAGGGCAGAGTCTCATTACATTAAATGGGTGTAATTTAATAATGTGATAAAGAGGATGGACCTGCAGCAGCGGATGAGTCCTGCTGAAGAAAATCACGTCGTCAGGATACTCTCTGGTTGAGCTGTAGCTTCCATATGTGCTGCTAGGACACTGAGTGAGGCACAGAAAAAAATGCTTAGTTATTTAAACAATGCATTAGGCTTAAAGAGATATTTAAACATTATAATTTTTAAATGTTATTGGTGTATCAAATGAATGTGTGCGAAAATGAGTGAAAATTGTTCTGTATGCCTATTTTAATCAGTTTCAAATGAAACCATGCCTGAAGGAGACAATAGTGAGTTGTAACTTACAGTTCCTGGCCGTGGATAAGGCACTTTTCCTGTGAACTCTGCCCACTTGTACTGAGGCCCCTCTTTATGCAGAAAGTTGCCCTTAAAAGCACGAACCACATCCTCCATTCGATAAACACACACTGCCGAACCATTCAGGATGTCACTGAGAACAAAGCAGGAGAGCGCTGTCAGATAATCTTTCCGCCTACGTAGTTTATTAAACTCATGATGATGAATGTTACATTTATTTTTTAAAATCTCTTAATAATGTATCTGAACTGTTCTTTTACTCTATTGTTACTTTTTAACAGGACATGGGTGCACAAGTTTGAATTTATGGCCGACTGACCCACACAAGGTGAAAAAAATTGTACATAAACACTCAAATACATACATGCATCCTAATAAATGTCCCCTAGAAAAATTGCACCTCCACTAGCTGCTGATCGTTGCCATCCTCAAGCTTGCAGCACACATCTGGCTGGACATTGCATTGTTCCTCCTAACAGACCCTCAGCATGTTTTCTCTACCATGCTTAGCAATTGACTTAGCATTGAATGCCTCACCTGGACTCTTCCAAGTATTCTTCTTTTCACTTGGAGCAAACTGCATTTTGATGTTGTCTGACAACACATTTATCTAGAAGAAATGTGGCTAGTTTAGGTGGGCTGCTGCAAATCTCACTTGAGTTCCAAGTCTTGACAGAGCATCCTTTTATTTGGTTTGTACCATCAGAGTCAGTGGAGATGAGAAATCTGCTTCAGTGAAAACAATTCCACTAGTTTTGCAACAGTTTTCAGTTCATAGCAGTCTTGAGCCTTGTTGATTCTTGGATTGTTCTCTTTTCATCAGAGGGTGACAGTTTCAGCCAGATGGTTGAAACTTAGACACAACAGGGTGTTTCATCAGAACAATGATCCTAAATACATATCAGAACTGGTTTTGGACTGGATAGGGCAGGCTGGCATTAAGCTTTTGGAAAGCCCTGACCTCAATTATACTAAAAATGCGTGGCCAATGTTCAAAAGCTAGGTTTGTGCCAGAAAACCAACAAAGTTAAATGAGCTCTACCAATTCTGTCAAGAAGAATGGTCAAAAATCCAGCCAGAAGTATGCTGGAAGCTTCTCGATGGCCACAAAATATGGTCAAACCGCAACTTTTTAAGGGACATTTAATAACAGTATGTATAATTTTGAACCTACGAGGATTAGCGGAAAATCACAATAAACGTTAACTATTACACCAAATTCTTGTTTTTTAATAAACTGAAGGAGTTTTATACTCTTTCCACCATGAAAAAGCCTTTCAATAAATCTTTAATCAATATGAGATTTATGTCCATAGTATTGATTACAAACATCTGACTGACACTGGATATGAAAAGCAGGATGTCATTGTGGCTTTTCTTGAAGTTTTACTGACCTCTCTGAGCCAGCAGTCCAAATATTTAAATGTGCTGCCTTGAGACGATCGGTTCTTACCACAAAACATACCAACAATTGCAGTAAATTTCTTCAGTTCAGGAAAAGGTTTGTTTATTTTATTTTTATGTTTTTTGTTGTGTGTGTGTTTTTCTGTGTTTTTATAAAAGCTTATTTAAGTTTGAAAATCCACTGAAGCAGAAACAGGACAGACAAGAAAGCCACATCGTGATGACTCGGAATAGTTTCCCTCAGTTCATTTGGGTGACACACATGCAGCAAGTATGCTCTGACACTCTTCTGGAGGAATCCTTCCTTCATTTCTCTCCACTGCCAACCAGTTGTTTAGAGTCTGACACATGGCAAACCCTGAAGAAGAAGAACTACAAAGCTGCTATTACGAGAAACTCCTTTAAAACTAAATTCACTATTTAGGCACATGAAGTAAGGGAAAACCTTTCATTCTGTCTGCAGATGTTGAAACAGACTATTTTTGTGGATTTTACAACAGTATTAATTATTAAACAAAGTCACATGTTTATATAAAATCTTATAAAACAAAAGTTATTCCAAAGGAGTAAAAGTATGACAATAAGTTTAGCAGTAGCGGAGCCTCCAAAAGAAAAAAAACACATGCTTCACAAAATAAAAACATAAAAAGGAAAAAAAAACAGATGACAGATTAATTTGTCACACTCAACTTTCATTCTAAAGTCAGAGTGTGAGCAATCATGAATTTGCTACAGGGACAAGTTTCCATTCAGAAGGAGTAACCAGTCTTCACCCAACACTTGTGTGGTTGCGACCCCACCCTGTGCAGTGCTTTGGATTTCTGTCCATTCCCTGCTAAGATTCCAGACACTTTCCAAATACCCCAGAACAGGCCAACGCCCTACTCGGCCGTGCCAAATGCAGTCATGCTTCTGCAGCTACTGTAGAGGTCTGGGGTCTAGCTCAGGAACGTTGCTAACTATAAGAAAGTTTGGCGCCAGCAGCAATGTGGAGAATATGAGGAAATCCAGGCTGTCTTAGTTGGCCAGGAGGATGCTCATTTTCCTCTCTCTTTTACTAACTTTTTCCTAAATCATTATTTCAGAAACTGCCTACTCTTTGGGTTCTTTATTTGTTGATTTGACATCTGTCTCAGTCTCCATGAGCCTGTTTCTTTGACAGCAGACATTTTCCTTTCTTTCTGCCTGCAATTACAGCTGCAAGTGCATCGGTTACATCTCCACCCTCTCTTCACACCCAGACACTGAAATTCTGCCGATACTTACTTGCAAAATAACTCAAACTGGAAGGGGCGTTTTGAGCTTTAACTCTTGCACAAATTTTCAATTTGATTTAGATCCAAACTTTAATCGGGCCTTTCTAACATGTGACTATGCTTTGTTTTAACCCATGCAGCTCTGGTTGATTGTTTTGGGGTCTAAATCTTTGCAGCTCCTACAAGGTTACCATAGGCTAATAGATGCCAATAGGTTACCTAACCCTAACCTTTTGCATTGTATATGCGTGTGTTTATGAGAGAAAAATGCAGATTTGAGACAAATTGGTCCTGAATTCAATTCACAGATGATGATGATGTGAATAAGGCTCCTTGTTGTTAATGCAAATGAACAAACAAGTATCTCATTCATGACTCAGAGTGACATAAGAAAGAGCAAGTGGTGTGTAACTGACAGCGTGTGACACCAACATCTGTGTGGCACGCATCACACGTGTTATATGAGGCATTCGCATCCTGTCACAGACACAATCTTCGTGGAGAAGCATCATGTCACATTTACTCTGAGGGAGAACAATGCAGATGTTGTGTTTAGCTTGGAAGCGAAAATGAAGATGACCGCATTATCTTCTTTCTTCAAGCCACAGAAGAAAAACATACGCAGTTGTGGAAAATGTAATGAAGATCTTAACATGCAAGCATAACAAGGACTGTTGCATGTGCAGTTGTTAGGATCAAAATATTGTTATTGAATAAGAGTTTCAGGAACCACAGGAATGTATCCCTTTGGATTTCAGGGATATTTAAAGGGCTATCTGGTCAGTGCAGGAATGCTCACTGATTAAAACCATATCATTCCCTTCACTGTAATCTGTGGTTTCATTTAAGACTTGAATATTGCTAGCTTCTAAAACGCTATCCTGTTTACAAGCACAGTTTTCAATATGGTTACATTTTTTAGAATGAACCCAAAACCACTGACTTCGAAATCTGTAGTATGTAAATTTTTTTTGTAACATTATTTATTGATCTTTCCTGGATTCAAACAACACAAACAGTAAAATGTTACGATTAGTACAATCTTATTAGCTCAGTAGTACCTGAGAGAACTTTCTGCATCCATAAATTTATCCAAAATTGTGTAAAGCATGAATTAAACCTCATGACAAGTCTGTACAGAAACACGGCAGACTTTTCAGACAAAAACACGAAGCACACATGTTCTGGGGTCAGATGAGACAATATGGGGATTCATCATCGCATTACACACATGGCTCGCATGGCGTGCATGGTGAAAGGGGGGGGGGGTTCATCGATGGAGGAGCCAGGATTAAAAGTGTTGGTGAAGATTATGCTGCCATCAGGAAAAGAGAGGTCTGCGATTACCCCAGCAGGAACACCTTACACCCGATTCTGCATGGCTGTGCTTTCATACACACAAAGTGCATATGCTTGACTGGCCTCCCTGTAGTTCACACCTGTTTCTCACTGAAAATGTGATGAAGTAAATCAGGAGGAAACCGACTAGAGCAGCTGAGATCCTGTACTCAGGAAAGAAAAACAGCATACGGCAAAAGTGCAACAGATTTCATCTGAAATGACCAAATGACTGAAAAGTTCAACTAAAAGGAAGACAGTCTCATTCTAAATTAAAAATGCTTCTCTCCAATTTGGTTTTCATCTTGTTGCTGGCTTCATATTGAAAACCGTTTAAAGTTCTGCATACTAGGATGTAAAAGACTAAAAAAATGTTTGGTGAATAAAATAATAAGCTAATTAACATAAATGCTCTTGAGTTAGGTAAGAGTTACGTGTTTGGAAAAAGATTATATAAGTTTTCCATCTTGTCCAAAGGAAGAGCTGCATCTGCATTCTTAGCACAAAGTTGAGCTTGTTCCCAGTTTGGAGTGGACGTGGCTGTCCCTCATTACCGATCTTGCTTATGTTGCTCATAGACAGGATCTCACAGCTAGTTGATTTGATTGATTTGTTTATTTAACAGGGACATTGCAATCCAACATAGTGCAGAACAAATTGCAACTGATCCGATGCTTTAGAGTCTATAGAAAATGCTAGTTTTCAACTCTTGTCCTTACACACACTATACAAAACTATATAGCATTAATTTATTCACATCTAATTTGGACAGGAACGAGCCTGATTTGGGAACCTCATGGGTCATTTTTCCTTTTTGCAGGTGATGAGCTTCTGTTGGGATCTTCAGACTAAGAGTGTTCTAAAGCCACAGGTATACCTTCCTGCACCAGACGTCTCCAGGGAATTCCGATGCCAAGAATGGTCCTTTTACTGTTTTAAATAGAAAAGTAAAATAAAAAATAATAATAGAGGGAATAATAAATATTCCCAATGTGTTTTTATTCAACCAGTAAAACCATTTGGTTAGTAAAAGTGCATATGCTTTCATACTCTAACCTGGTAGCATAGAAAAAAAAAAATAATAATAATAACTTGGTGCTCTTCCTGTTTGGCTAGGGCCACCAGGAACAGAGATTTATATGGATCCGACGTGGATCATGACCAAAAGAACGACATCCTAGATTCAAGCAACTGAATTAAGTCTCCTGCATAGCTTTGGATAGACTCAGTCTAGGTTTTTCTCACCTAACACTGCTCTTTTTTATTGAAAGGAATTACTTGAAGTGGTCTGGGCATGTGACTGGGGTGTCTCATGGGTGGCTGGATAGATGGAGCTAATTACATCAGTACACTTGGAGTTCAGCGAGTCATGTTTGTAGTTTCATGCCTTTATTTTTCTTAGTGTTTTTTTTTTTTTTTAAACACTCCATATTTTATCTTCACTTTGACACTTAAGCTTTACTCCCATAAATTGTTGAAGCAGAGCAAGGATATAAATGCCCCAGTATCTGCAAAGAGCTGATAAATATCTGTAACTCCAAGTTTTTCTTTTCCAATTATAAACCGTGTGTAGGAGGATGCACCGCTTATCCACTGTAAATTTCAAACTCTCTCTCACAGCACATGTGCAAGAATTAACACAAATTAGAGCTATATAGGACTCCACTCGTACTATTTCTTTATTATAGAGGACATACCTTGAAGTTGTGAACAGGCCGTAGATGAGAGGATTCTTCTTGTCTTTCCCATGCAGAATAAAGATGTCCTCTGAATGGAGAGCATCCAAGGAGAGTCAAGTAAGAAGGGATACGGCAGATGAAAGAAAGGGAGAAACATAAAAGCAAAACATTAGTTTAAAAATAGTTCGCATTCATATTTAACTGCATCTGTCTGAGCATTATTCATGAGCCTGTGTAAAGACTTTGTATGTTTAAGTTAGACCCTTTGCATTGTTCCTGTGTATTCCTGCATGTGCATCTTTAGGGCGGACTGTGTGACTAATAGCGATGGGCGTACAGGCAGCATGGCTGACTAGCTGCTTATAATTAATCTGTAGCCATTAATAACCAGCCGCAGTGGGAGAGCTGAGGGCTGAGTCTGCTGCAGGAGAACAACACCTGCTGTTACACACACCAACGCCGCGCCTCAGTCTTCACTCCTCATTTAAAAAAACAGCAGTTCACAACATTAGCCGGGTTTTTCTCACTCTGGTGTTGCTCAAGCTGTGTTCTCTCAAGCAGTGCAGTCAGGTGGAGATTGTTCTCTCCATCTGTCTGCCTTTGCACGATCATCCTTTAAAACCAGAGCAATTTAAATTCAACTCAAACAGGTGGAATTGGAGGGTTTTCTTCGTGCAATGAATTATGAATTCAAACCAGTTTGCTGGAAACTACAGGTTGGATGCGAAAACGAGCAATGTTTTGGAACATTTACCTTTTTTTGAGAGCAATTGACTAAGAAGTTCACAAAGGTGAGAAGAAATATTTCTTGAACAGAGAAAAAGTAAAAAGTAAAAGAAAAGAAATAGTCAACAACAGAGACCATCGAAATAGTCTAGTCTGAGTTCTTGCTTAGTTTAAGACCTTTTAGGTAAAGATTTATTGTCATAAAAAAGAAGATTAGTTAGCTAACAAGCTCTAATGCATAACTTGGTCTAGATACTAACATCTCTTTTATTCTTCTTTCATAAATACTTCAACATCAAACGAAAAAAAAATTTCTTAACCAGAGGATTTTGATCAATCCTCATGAAAAAGCCCATAGGAGGTGAGCAGTATCTGATGCATCTCTTTAGGACCAAGTAACAGGAGAGTAATCACTGCGTCTCCTTGGACAGCAATGTCTTCCCACCAGTCAGTGGTCAACGCCGCCACGGGTTTCAACTGTTGTACAGGTCAATCAATGAGCCCACAACTTCCATTACTGCAGATACAATCCTGCCCATCAAGTCTAGCAGATTGATGCAATTTGCACCATTGTTTGTATCAGGTCACGAGTGTTGTGCATGAATGAGTTCAAATAAACACATTCATGAGTGGAAGTCATGTTTTTGAGAATTTTCAAATGATGCCGTTTTTAAGCAGAGAAGGTGAATTTAACCCAATTCATTTTGACGTTACTTAACGCGCTCTATCTGGGGGCGAATGAAAAGAATTACTGAGTTTTTTAGGGGTTTATATATTTAAAAGAGAAAGAGCAGCAGCATTTCCTCTCAAGACTTGTACAGAGTGTCTGCGAGACTGTGCAAGCGGCAGAGATACAGTTCAGCTTCGTGAGGATCTATATTAGATTTAGATTTGTGCATTTCCGCTAGTTTTAAATTTGGCCGCGCCACCTTTGGTTTCACTTCCTTTGTAAATGAAATCCAACCTTAAGAATTATAAGGTTACTTTATTTGCTGCCCAGATCTTGTATTTTTACGAGAGATGGAGAAAAGACGTGCAGAGAAGTTGTAGATTTTTTATTATTATTATTGATTGTTATAGATTTTTCAAAGTATTTAAGTTGTGAACTATGAACATAAATCAGGTTATTTTATTCAGGAAGGCAATTTCTTTGTATAGCACACTTTCAACAACAAGGCAATTCAAGGTGCTTTACATTAATAGGGGAGAACAACAGTAAAAGTATAAAATACATGAGGGACAAAAAAAATATGTTACATTTAAACATATGACATTCCAGCTATTATTAATCTCTTAGTCAAAGGCAGCTCTTAACAGATGAGTGTTTAGCTTTGATTTAAAGGAACAGAGTGTTTCAACAGTTTTGAAGTTGAAGTTTTGTCTGGAAGTTTGCTCCAGACAAAGGGAGCATAGAAACTGAAAGTTTGTTGTTCTAGAGATGATTAGTAGACTAGAGTTGGAAGACATGAGTGGTCTGGGGGGTTGGTATAGTGACAACATATCATCAACATACTTTGGTGCTAAGCCATTTAATGATTTATGAACTAGTAAAAGTATTTTGAAGTCTATTCTCTGAGCTACAGGGAGCCAGTGTAAAATGATTTAGGTAAAGATCTACTCTTTGTCTGAGTCCATTACTACACCTAGGTTTTGGGCCTGATCAGTAGTTTCTAGCTATAATAACTGAAGTTGTGTGCTGACACTTAATCGTTCCTCTTTAAGTCCAAAAATAATTACTTCAGTTTTGTTTCTATGCAGCTGGAGAAATTTATGGCACATTCATCCACTAATTTGGTCAATGCATTCACTAAGGGTTTGGGTGGGTTCAGAGTCACCTGGTGACATTGTAATGTAAAGCTGAGTGTCTTCTGCATAGTTATGGTAACTAATATTATTGGTTGTTATAATCTGGGTTAGCGGGAGCATGTCGATATTAAATAGGAGGGAGGATGGAGCCTTTCAGCACCCTATTGCCTATTGACACAAAGAAGTCCCTGTTCTTAAGATAAGACTCAAACCAGCCAAATACTGTACCAGAGAGTCCGACCCAGCTCTCCAGTCGTTCCAATAAAATATCATGATCAACAGTGTCAAATGCTGCACTGAGATCCAACAGAACCAGCACTGTGGTTTATGTGTATTTATGCTGATGTCATTGACGACTTTGATGAGGGCAGTCTTGGTGCTGTGGTGCACTCGGAAACCAGAGTGAAAAATATCAAAACGGTTGGTCATTGTTAGGAAGCCATTTGTTATAACACGGTTTTTTCAATAATCTTACTGATGAATGGAAGATTATAGATTGTCCTGTAGTTCTGCATTAACATGTTTTACGGCATGTTCTTCTTTAGTAGTGGTTTGATAACTGTGGGTTAACTATTTGAATCACATCAGGCCCAATGACAGGGACAACTTTCTGAAGAAAAATTGTGGGTAAGATATTGAGGCAGTAAGAGGAGAAGCTTAATTGGTTAATGATTTTTTCAAGGCTTGTTTCCAAAATTATTTTTGTTATGTTAGGTCTTAAAAAGAGCAGTTTTGTAGGTATAAAACTGTCGCTCGGTACATGTGCGTACTAAACCAATAGAGCTGTACCAGATATTCTTGGAATGAATACAATTACACTCCTTAATTGTCCTGTATCATTTTCCAACCACCTGACTAAATTCACTTTACATAAACTTTTGCTTGTTTTTGAAATGTTGGGTTCATCTAGTTAAGGTTGTGTGAGTCTATAGAATAAGTGTGATTTAAGCTTTTAACCTGCAGACAAACTAACTCACCGTTCTTAAGACTCAACAAACCTTGAATATAAATTAGATGAGTTTTGAGTATACAGAAAAAGAAGTTATGTAAAATCTAAGCATACAAAAAAGATGTGTAAAGGTGTTTATTCAAATCTAATACCTTATTGAGGAAATGACAAGCCCTTGCTAACTTTAGCAAAAATTCAAGCCTTTATTTAATCTTTGGAGAAATAACATTTTAACTATGCACTTCTGCCTTTTTCATCAAATAAATTCCTATTTGGCACCTTGGTGTAGCATCCATCATTTTGCTGTTTCAGTTCAGACAAGACCTTGTCTTTTATAGTTTATTTAAATCACAATAAATGAAAGCTTTTCTGTTTCTGCACTTTTGTCTCAGATAAGAGCGGGGGAATGTTTTATCGTCCCATCACAACAGCAGAGAACAGGGTGGCATGCTGTGATAATCTATAAATACAAGACTTGATTCAGCTTCTGGGCTGAGTATGCCAAACGTCTTTGAGAGTCTTAGAAACGCCCAGAGCTCAGGCTGATGTTGAGACAGAGTTTACAGCACAGTCTGTCTGAATAACTTGCTTTGAGATATTGGGAACATTTTTATCTGTTTAACAAATTGGGTCTACATCTACATGCTGAACTTGTGCTTAAGTGTGTTGAGTGAATGGTAAGTTCGGGAGTATTCACCAGTTTTGCGTGTTGTTTTTTTTTTTCTCTCTCTCTCTATATATATATATATATATATATATATATATGTATATATGTGATGAAAAACAAAATACAGGACACATCTCTTCTCCCATGGCAGGTGGGGTGACGGAGACAGTGAGGCAAATGAGAGATCCCACATTCCTGTCGTTCCTGCAACTTCTGGTGGCCTTCATGGAACGATGGCTAATCTCATCTCATGATGGCAACGCATGCATCAACACATCCTCACCGCACAAATAGACAAATTCAGAATGTACCCTTTATACATGATGGGTAGCCTCCAGCCTGTAGTTTGCACATAGCTAGGTCCTGTAACATATTTGGATTTTTAAAATATATTTATAGCTATTATTGAAGTGTAACTGTGTTTTATAGCTTTTCTTCTACTTTTGATTTTTCCTGTCCTTTACTACTGCTCGTGTCCATGATTCCTTCTTTCAGACTCACATTTTTCAAAGAATGCCCCCTACTCTTGAGCTAACATAATAGATTTTTACCTTTGTCATCCATTCTTTTTACTCCCTTTCCACTTGTCTGAAAGGATTTTTTATGGCTGGCATATTTTATAACTCTGTATAACTCTGCATTAGATATGCAGCATGCTATCTCCAAAACCATGTAATATTTTCAAAGTAGGAATGATAACCAGGCTAAAATCAGAGGCAGTGTGAGATTCAGTGCTAAAGAAAGATTTAGAGGTTTTCAGTCAGTTCAGTGGATCACACTTCAGTGTTTTTGTATCTTTCCAAGCCTGAACAAAGAGCAAAATAAGCCAATTTGAAAGCATACCCCAATGGACAACACACCACCAGATATCCACAGCACATCTAAATGCTTGAAAAGAGCAGTTTTTCCATAAATGTGAAATGTAATTGATGGTAAAACGTAATTCATGGTTTTCAGACATTTTTAAGAAGTAAAAATCTGAAAAGAGTAGAATGTATTTGCATTAAGCCAGTCTGAGTAAATAAAGACATCTTTAGGTTACACAGACCACATCAGACACAGATTCTTAATTGGATTTAGGTCTAACCTTTGACTGGGTCATTTCAACACACCCCTTTAACATATTCCACTGTAGTTCTGTCAATAGGTTTTCCTACCTGAGCAGTGGATCTCTGCAGCTCTTCCAGTGTTATTAGCCTCTTGCTGCTTTTCTCATTGCCTGGCCTGCCAATTTAGGTGAATGGTCATGTCTCTGCAGGCTAAAACTTGTGTCATACTCTTGTCATTGATGTATTTAGGATCTATTTAACAATGCTTATGAGGTGTTCAAAACTTAGCTAAACTGTTCTCTTGAGTTATGTTATAAAACTATATGCTGAGTACTACCTGGTTTCCAATTTAGAAGTCAGTTGGATAAATCTTCTGGGGTCAATGTACATGGTTAAAAAACAAAGGTGCTTTAAGCTAAATTCTAAACATATTATTGCTAATTCAGAATACGTACCTTATATATGTTATATGTAACATAAATTTGTCAAACAGCAAATCTGTTTTTAATCTACTGAAATAATTCAAAAGAAGCTGACCAGGTTTTGCTCGATTCAGTGTTCTTTACGTAATTTGGACCATCTCCATCAAAAGAGTTAACACGGTACAAATAAATGCCACCCCAAAAATATGGCAGGAAGGACAAAGGTATAATATCTAAAGAATTAGAAATATCAACTCTGAGTGTAATAAAGTGCAGTGTTTCAAAACTGGGTAAAAGGAAGACCTGGCAGGACGTAAAAGTAAACAAACGGAGCTTGGTGTTGAAGAAGTTCTGGGCAAGTTGCTAAAACTTTGGTTTATCTCTGTAGGGAAAATCCGAATCCTTGCCTTGAGCTTCAAAGATACTTTTCTGCACCTCATTGTGCATTCATCTCCACTTGAAAACAATGTTCAAGTTTGGAAGACACAGCTCAACATTTTTCTTTTAACAGAAAATTATAAAAGAAGCGTCAGTTATTTATTGCTTATCCTCAGAAAAAAAACAAGAAAAATCTCTCATCATTCACGGTTAGTTTAACTCAGAACTGATTTAGAGAGATCCTCTTCTTCTTCCATATCTTTGCGTGATAGATTTATTGAACTGCACTGGCTTTCTCATCATTAATCTTTAAAAGGGTCTGGGGGGGTAAACAAAACACACCCTTGTCCATCTCAAAGCACACGTAGATTCAGCCAGCATCTTTCTGTTCCTTCTGACCAAACTCTACGAGACCAAATGAGTTTAATAAACAAGAGGACGGAGTGCTGATCTAACCACATCCTTGCTTTCGTTTGTCTCCCTTTGAATCTTCCTCGTCTTTTTTTTCTAGCTTTCATCAGGTGAGTATTTTGTGCCGCTTTCCAGACCATTCCACCTCGACTTCCCACGATCCCTTAAGATGCTCGCTTTCATTGTTTCTCACTTTCTCTGCCCCTCTCAGTCTTTATCTTTCCATCATGCTATCTTTCTTTCCCTTTATTTTCTCATCCATCTGTCTGTCTGGCCTATTTTCTCCAAAGGATTGTTCTTGTGTCTTCTTCTCTAAACAAAACACGGCTGTTTCCCCCCTGAAGGAAGATAGTCTTGTCTAGCCCGCAGACCTGCAGCCTCAGCCCCTATCTTCCTCCGCTTTCTGCTTATCCTAATTGTCTGGTCAGAGACCCCCAGGCAAACACCCCTATTCTCCTCATGTCTCCACTGTTGTTTCCCTCCCTCTCACTACAGCCACCCTGAATACCAACATCTTGCAGACTCTTCCACCTCTCAGGTCATCTTTGAGTGAGCACACCATTTTACTGTAATTTACCAGTAACGGACCATCTTGTCTGGTTCTTGAACTCCTTCGGTCAGTGGTCCTAATCTACCTGCTCCTCCATCTCCATCCTTCCTTATTGGATGAAAATTGGAAATAGAAATCTGAAAAGTGTTGAAACTCAGCGCCCCTGAGTCAATATTTTGTAGAACCACTTCATGCTGAGATCGCAGCTGCAGGTCTTTGGGCATCTGTTTCTACCAGCTTGCAGATCTAGAATTCTGTTTCTTTGCCCATTTGTCCTGGCAAAAGCTCAAACTCAGTCAGATAGGATAGAGAACAAATCTACACAGGGATTTTTAAGATTTTCACCTGGATTTAGGTTCAGACTCTAACTGAGCCATTCTAACACATTATATTAGGCACGTTTCCACTTTCAGAACTTCAGAGTAATTTTACCCGACCTTCACGATATGCGCATGTCTCCACTACGCATGGCCAGCTCGACAGGGCCATTTTAGGAACCAACCAAGTACCAGTCTTGGGGTATGAACTTGTAAATTTCCCAATAGAGTCGCTGTGCGGGAGCTGTGGTTAACTCATGGTGATTGGTTGTAACTCAGAGGGATATGATATCAGCAGACATCGCCAAACAACTGGCTTTGTAAAACTGGAAGAAAAATGAAGGGCTTTTTAAGCTCGTTTTGTATTGAGATGATGACCGTTATCTTTGACTTTGTAAAACTTGCTAGTATAACAATATAGCACAAAGAAACGCGGCAACAATCCCTGCTTTTTTTCATTGTTGATCTGTTACTGTTTGCTGATGTTGGCGCCACACGCTGCCAAAACGGTTGCGACATGCTGACGTCTTAGCAAATTCCTTAAAAGGCCAATTTTGTATGGAGACAGGATGGCTGAGAGGGGCTGGCGGACTGATTTACCTTGCCAGAAAACGATCCAGTTAAATTACCCTGAAGTTCCAATAGTGGAACACACCTTCTTCTTGTACTGTATTTAGCTCTATCCATCTTTTTCCAGTATCTAACCAGCTTCCCTCTCTCTGCTGAGTGAAAAGCATCCCCACATCATCTCTGTTGGTGGGGACGACGTGTTTTTAGCAGCTTTTTTCAGCAACAGACATAAATTATCAACAAAATACCTCAAAGACAGTGCTTGTGACATGCTAAAATGTTCAAAGTGTTAAGTGTAGGAGGTATGGAAACTCTTACAAGGCCCTTTAAACAAATATATTTCATCTGTTTTCCTGCCCTTTGCATCCCTGTGCCTTTCTACGGTCCTTTAAATGCCACAGTGTTGTTTTCTTTAAAAAGGAACTCAAAAATTACAGTAAACTCACTTATGTCAACTTGTGTTTCTTCTGCTTCTTTTTTTGATAAATACTTTTGGAGCTGTAGTTGTATTTTAATTTAATAGTACAGCAAACCTGGGGCAATTATACTACTTTTCACCCCCCAAAAAAAGAAAACAGGGGAATCTGATACATTTCTAAAGGCCTTCAAGTGATTAACACAAAAAGATACATCTTGTGGTAAAAAACACAACAAATTATGATTTGAGGATAAAGAAAGCTTTTTAAATATTATGGGTAGCAATCAAACTAGAAACAGCTATTTCCATTATTGATTATAAATAAGATTTCTATGCAGCCTTGAAAAGCCTGAAAAAGTATAGAACTCTATTTTTTAGGTCTGGACGAAGATGGAAAGATGAATAAAGGAAAAAGTTTGACATTTCAAACTTCATTTCTCATTTGTTTAAATAAAAGATCATTCGGATTTCTGAAAAATGAAGGGCTTTTTGAGCTTGTTTTGTATTTAGATGGCAACCTTTATCTTTGACAACTCCCTGACTGCTGTGCATTTGACCTGCTGATCAATAATAAAGAGAAAATCTTCTGGTTCGGATCTCTGGCACATTGACTAGTGCAGCTCTAATTTTAAGGATATGTGTTTAATGATGAAGAATCTGGTCCAGATTTCTCTAAGTAATATAGATTTTCACTGATCCAAGTCTGTCCCTGTGTCAACAAAATTGTCAAATAGCTTTTTATGACACTGCCGAATCGAAAAAGCTTCAGCATAAATGACCAATGCAAGACGAATGTTGTGTGTGAAAATGTTCATAGTATCTGGAAAAATGATGTAAAGAAATCCAGAAAACAGTTTTTTAAAATATGAAACTTTCAAATAGAAATATGTAAGAATCATTTCATGAAGTCTTGTTTAAAGGAATTCTTAAACAAGATTTTTGAGAATGGGAAAGTGTTCTTTGAGCCTCAATATAGCAATAAAACTTTGTTGGGTTTGAAAATTTCTCAGGAGCCCTGATAAATTCTTAATTGCAGCTCCTAAGCATAAATCAAAATCCCAGTCAAAAGTCAGGTAGTATCAGCCGAGTTTAGTTTAGATGAAATAGAAATTGATGGAAGGCAGAGCACTAGCTCGACAGACACTTGCACACAAGTAAGAGAGCCTCGCTTTTGCAATTTCCAGTTTTGAAGACTTGCATAACCTTGAAATACCTGCGACATTAGAAATATTCCAGAGATTTTATCCTTTTTACGTCTTCCTCAGAAATAACTTTGTTCTCTCATTTTCCTCTTCTCCTGAAGCCATGTCTATTTCTAGTGTTCCTCCTAATATTCTTTCTCCGGCTCCCTTTATTCCCTCAACTTCTCGTTAATAGCATAAAAGCAATAACACGCCAACAACAGCTTCAACACCCTTCATCATCTCCTTTCCTCAGCCTATAACTCTGCTCCATCCCCTCCTCCATCCTTGCTATCCTCTTGTCAGGTCAAAGCCCACTTGTTCCCTCCCTGCCCCTGCAGCTAATCTGACTGATGGCTCCACCTCTCTCCCTATCCATTCTTTCCTTTTTTCTTTCTTCTTCTGTCAAACTGGGGCTCCCTTCAAGCACAAACAAGGAGTGATGGATTAGACAGCCTCACTGGGGGAGTAGGAAAATTTATTTTCCACTTACAAAACCTATTTTCATACCACTTGTAGCAAACTTTAATTGCTGATGAGGCAATTAGGTCAATAGATGGCGGAAACAAGTATTATTGAGATTAATCTTTAAAGACTGGGAGATTGTTCAGAAATGTATTTTATCTGTTCAAACAAGGAGCGAGCTGGATCATCCCATTATCATTTATTTTGAAGTTTTTGTCTTCTTTAAATATGCAGTATATGCTTCAAAGAAGATACAATTCCAAAACATGAAGAAGGGTTGAAGGACACAATTTAAAAAAGGTTTCAGATGAGAAATGTTGCTCATTCAAAGAACATCTAAAAACATGACACCAACTGTTACAGGTATTTGGCAGACAGATATCAGAGACACGGGTTTAAACATTCAAGCAAAGACGTTTTTTTTTTTTCTTTCTATCCTAAAAACCTTTCAGTCAAAACACAATGTTCATCTACAACAAAATCCCTTTACTTTTAAGGATCTTCTGCAGATCGACGCTGGAAAAAAAGAGGCAATTTTCATGAAACGCAACAAAACTAGGATGGTGAGATGAAGGGTGGGGTTCATTTTCTCTCAAAGGTCAGCTGAATCTGCTGCACTGCTGAGGACACATTACTCGGACCGAGCAAGAAACAGGACAACAAAAACTAAGTTTACCAATCTAAATTTCATGTATGTATGGCCTAAAACTTGTGCATTCCGAGCAGAAAAAGTGAAATAACCCATTCAGTTGATCAGTCTTTTTTTCACTTTCTCCAAATAGCTTTTTATATATTGTGCTCCAGCGGCCGTCTTCAGGCTTCTCTAAAAAATCAATAATGGTGACACCATCACAGTGGGGTTAACCACATTGCTTCAAGCAATAATTAGAGAGTCAATCATCTTTTAAAAATAGGCATACCTCAAACGGATTTGAAACTATATTGAAGCATATTGACTTAGGGAATAATCTGGATTTGGAATTTAACAATAAATTATGAAACGAAACTATGTAGATGTGGGTTTGCGAATGTCCTTCATTCAATAATTTGTCAAAACATTTTTTATGGTCATCTGTTTTTGAGACTAGTTCCAGTGCTGACTGCAACTTCGGCTTCGAGGATGCGCGATTCGTTAGCATATTGGGCTCATTGGGGTAAATATCTGCTCTGAGTGAGTCCAGCTGGACGGGCGGGCGGAGCTGCTACGTACAGGCTTGCTCCCTTCTGTGAGCACCCTGCGTCAGAGAGCAGTCCACGGCACCACCGCTGCTCAGTGAGAGTAACAAGGATACGTGCTTCACCCAAAAGTCTCCAATAACCCCAGAAAGAGTCGCTACATTTGTCGCTAGTCAGTTTTTTGAAGAGGAATTGCTAGAGGGGTCTAAAAACTCACTAAATATAATCAGCAAAGACGCTGAATTGGCAGCACTGTCTGACCTCTCCTCCTCACTCATCTTGCCCTCTCCACTAAAACGGAAGCGTCAGCTCATGGTATACAGGCCTAATGACAGCCAAACAATGTCCACTTCAGGGTGGGGTTAACCCCCAACTCAAGCACAAGTAGCCCAAAGCATGAAAACATATTAGAAATTAGATTCATGTGATTAAAAAAAACAGTGTGCTAAATATGGCTGTAATTAATGAATCACAATTAACGCAATAATTTGACACCCCTAGTATAAATATGTGTTAATTTTGTTGGAGCTACGTTTTTCTGAAAAAAAACTATTGTTTGTTTTAAATTAAAAGAAGCAGAAAACATTAAGAGGTTAAATAAACCATGTCTATAAACATCATTGCCTTTATGTTATTTGATTTCTTTCATTTTTCATTAACTCATTTTAGTTTGAGGTCAAACTGTAAAAGGTTTCACATTTTGAGATGATAGTTTGAGGTCAAGCCTAGGAATTTAGAGGTGGACACCACTTTGCAAAATGCACCAGTACCTCTGGAAGTGAAACAGCCACACAGTATGATGCTGCCACCACCAAGCTGGAGAGCTTCCACGGTGCTCCTTGAGTTGCTGTTCATGCAGATGGACACTCTTATCTTTAAGGGTCACAATATATAAAATCTTCTTAAAATAAATTAAAATATTAGGAACAACAAAAAGAAATTTGTCATTTATTAACCAATCTTTATTCATCTTAATATTGATGTTAATAGAACCACAAGCATACAGAAACCTTTACTCAAAAGCACACTTGGGTGACCACTCCCCCACTGATTATTACTGCAGGTACTTTAGAAGAAAGAGTAACACACATCCCATTATTGTTGCTGATCTTTGACACAAAAAAATCCTAAACATAAGGAAAAATAAGAAAACCATATCCCTTTCTTTTAATGACAGTTGTGGTAAACCTTTTATATGTTTTGGGATCTACAATGTTTTATTGATTTTTGTGGCCCCTAAGTTCTTTCAAATTGATGGTTTTTCTAAGGACAAAAAGTTTGGACACCACAAGTTTAGAAGCTTTGCCTCAACTCTGCCCAAGATTCTTCTTGCTACTGTGGACAGACAGCTCAATCTCTGTCTCACTTGACCATAGCATTTTTCTCCAGAAGTTGTTTGGATTGTCCATGTTGATAGCAGCAAATTTCAGTTGACCTTGAAAGCCTAGGATCTGGAGAAAAGGTTTTTTTCCTGCTCCCTTTCGACCTGGGGCGATGTCAGACTTGTTTCTGTGTGGACAACGAAATCCTAACCAATGTCATTTCCTCTTAAGGTGACATTTTAGGGTCAGATGTTTGACCGTCGGACACAAGCCCAAACAAACATCAAAACTGGTTTTGATCCTCAACCAAAATTTTTACATTTGGTCAAATATCCAACCAATATTATGGCAGGACTCTGATGAAAAACAGTGTTGTCAAGGCACAACTTTATAATGTACATATAACCAGTTATTAATAGGGGTGAACAATATTTGGGCCCGTATCACTGTGACCCTTTGTGGATTATAGAATCCACAATGAACAAAAAAATATATATGAACAAAATTCTCGTCTTTAAAAGAATTAGCTTTTCCTGTAGTAAAATCCTTCCACACACAAAAAAAGCCTTTATGATTAGTGTATGTAAATTTCTGACCTAAACTGTACTTTTACACTATAAAGAAAACCTAAGAAAATATATTTCATATGTGGCTTTTTGCTTATTTTGTTTATAATTTTTACAGAAGGCTCTATATATTTTTTGGTTTTTACAAAGAAAAAAAAGATCATTTAAAACTTGTTTTCTTCATGCTCATTTCATTTAGAACAGATATATATTGTCTGCTTTTTTCTCTCTGCCAAACTGTCATCTATTCCGCCTTCCAGGAACATCCCAAGCTGTTCCAGACACATTCTGTCTTTCCAGTTTATAAAACGGTGTGTGGATGCTGTTTTTTGTTTAGGACATAACTAAAGCTTTTACACCCAGACAAAAACAGATGAGAAAAATAACTGGAAATATTTTATTGTCTCTACTGGCAGGCCGCAGAAGCTTGTCTGTCTCCAGCGCTAAAACCTCCCCGCATTATTCTCCTCGACAGGCAGCAACCACAACAACAAGGACAGCGGCAGCGGCCCACTGAGAATCCTTTCCTGCGAGATAGACTCACGTCTGAACCGTCTGACCTTCCACTCCACCTGTGTTTGAATAGCTATGGTTCAGTGAGGCTCCACTTGTTTCACGCTGGCGGCATCCACAACAACAAGAAGTCCACAGATTGAAAGGGAGACACATAAGTGTGAACAAAGCCACTCCAACAGCAGAAAAAAAAACAACAGAACAGTGAACTCCAAGCAACCCTGTCTGGTGAATCAAGCCATGCGGTGATCGCAGACCAGATGCTTTGCTCAAAGCGAAACCAAGTGGGAAGTGTTCAAAAACATCTACTATATGAATCAACAACCTCAAACAAGTGGTAATAAAGTAGAAGCAAATAAATAATCTACAAAAAGGCATGGAAAAATAGTGTTTGTTCGTATCTGCCACAAAGAAAAATCCAGACAAAAGATTTTGGTCTGATGCCTCCGTTGGCTGTGTTGATCACCAAAATCACACCAAAACAAGCTTCACTGTCAGTAGTGTTAGGGTACAGGTATAATTAAAAACCTTTAATACCACTCAGAGACATAAGCAATCTCTTCTATTTAATGCGCCTTGCAAAACTATTCATACTCCTATTTTATTAGGATTTTATGTGATAGAGCAACACAAATATGTGAGTATCGTGGAAGTAAAACAATACGTGGATCTCAGAACTTAGTTTGCATTTTTATTCAGCTTCCTTTACTCTGATATGCCTAAAATAAATGTCATCCACTGGTGCATAACTATAATAATCTCAGGATAAATCCAGCTGTTCTGCAAAGCTGTCAGAGGATTGGCACAGCTGTAAACCTTCCCAGACCTAAACAGAGAGGCCTTGTAAAGAGAGCTTAAATCAGAGAAGGAGGCAAGCATCTCATGTTGACTCTGGAGGAGCTGCAGGGATCCACAGCTCAGGTAGTAGAATCTGTTGACAGAAAAGCTATCGGTTATGCATTGAGTGTGAAGGAAAACTAACACTGCACTTCAGCCTGAACACATCACCCCTATGGTGAAACATGGTAGTGGCAGCAGCATGCTGTGGGGAGGCTTATCTTTGGAGAGGACAGCAATAGTTAAAGAGTCATGGCGCTGGATACAGTACTGGAAAAAACAGCCTAAAGTAGATACATAATCTCTAAAACTCTAAATAATTAAAGTTGGTGAGATATACCCCTAAAGACTTGCAGCTGTGGTCCTACAAAGTACTGACTAATTGGGACTGAAGACAAATCCACATCACACTCTTCAGGTTTTTCTTTTAGAAAATTTGAAAACCTTTTCCAATGTTTGTTCCACTCCAAAATGACACCGTTTTGTACTGGTCAATCACATCAAATCCAAGTGAAATCATTGAAGTTTGTGAGTTGTATTACAGCAAAAAACGTGAACAAGTTTAAGGGGTATTAATACTTTAGCAAGGCACTGAATGCGAGACCCACAGAGTGTCAAGGGTTTATGGGACCTGTAGTGTTTCCGTCCAGCAGAGCATGGCATAAACACGACACGGGCAGCATTCTTAACCCAATGTGTAAATCATCCGTATGTGGGACTTGTGGTTTATGTGTTTATGTGTGTGTGTTGCTGAAGTGTATTCATAAACAAATTTATATGGAGCCTTATCAGATGTGTAGAACATGGCCACAGCGACGCTGAGTGGAAATGTTTATGCTTCTGACAAGTCCGAACGATTCTGTGTTTACAGACGAGCCGAGGCCTGCACGTGCGTTCCCAACTAAAAACATGCATTACCTACTATTTGTGTGCTTTAAAGTGCTTCTTAATTTTGCATGTGTGTTTGTTTAAGAGCTGGACTACATGAAAGAGCACGTGATTTACTGTTCATGAGTTAAGGTACTGCATAAACAAGCTAATTCACTGTACGAGTCTCTCTGTTTACTCAAAAATCCCTCTGTTTACACAAAAAGCTGAGATAAGAGAGTAGCTCAAACTAGCTGCATGCCAGGCTATTTTTTTTCTACAGACTTGGTTCTCCAAGAGCTAAGAAGAAAAGGTAATGTGAGGGTTGAATAACTGCAGATTGGTGCAGAAGATGCATGCTGGTCCATAACCTGAAGGTCAATGCAAGCATTCACACTAGATTTAATTCTTTCTTTTACATCAAGTTTTTTACACTGCTGTAAGCTGTCAGGCTTATGCCTTGTTGCACATATTTCTTTCATTGTTGATGTTTTTGTCCACCCATTATTAAACGATAAAAGCCACAGCAGTCCAATGGGTAAGGCAGCGGCTTCCTAAGTCAGGAATCTGTCTATCAAGGGAATCCTTGATAATGAATACACTCTGACGATCTCTATGTGAGGCCAGTTACCATGGCAACCACGAGTGAAGCACAACCGTAAACCCAAGGTGACGAGCCATTTTCTTGGTCTCAGTGGTAACAGTCTAGTTATGCAGACACACAGTAGACCAAGGCAGCGGTCAAGCCCTTTTTGGTTTCCTCAATGTGTAAAATCTCCTCTAAAACATCAACAGTACGAACACAACAGCACACAGACTGGCTTAATTTCTGAGCTCAATTCCTGTATTATGAAGTGTTCAGTGGCAGAGGTCCAGCTGTTGTTGTAACTCTCGCAGCAAAAGGTCCAATTGTATGTGTGTGTAATGTGTTTGCCATTTGTTTTACTCACGCAGCTGGTCAAAATGTGTCTGCAGGCCGTCTGGTCCTGGAACTGAACACACCATACGGGCCTTCTGGAAGGTGCTCCACTTGTTCACCAAACTCCTCTGACCCCCAATGTCATTCTACATGACAATTTAAAAGACTTGAATGAAAACATTGTTCATGTAAACGTCAAGCTGACAATACAACATGGTTGTAGGTTCAAGTGTTGTCAATGAGGTTTTTGTGCACGCGGTTCCTCATTCCATCACATTGCATATACACTACTGTGCAAAAGTTTTGAGTTATTGTCCATTGCTTTATATTTTGTTTCCAAGGAGCCACAAACAATATTCTTGTGATGTTCTTATGTGGTTTTGATAAGCAGCTTTCCAGACTTTCGGAAATACTGACAGGCTGGCTTCACTTATTTTCAGCCCTCTAACATTTTTGGATAATTTATTTTTGTTTTTGTTCAGCCTGGACTGTATTCAACTGTATTTAGCAATTAAAATGCTCCTAAGCAATAAATCAGATTTATTTTTAATGCTATGGCTCTCCAGAGTGTTCAGATCTTCTGGAAAGGGTCTTCTTTTAGGAGCTAAATAGAGGACTAAAATGTATGGTTCTTATTCCCAAAGACCATTTTTTGATTATATTGTAATTGGCATAATTTTAGATTTAACCCAAATATTTTGATCCTCTATGTATATTTCTGTTTTCATTTTTACTGCATTTCCTCTCATCACAAGTGATGTCATATCAGTTCCTCTTCCTCTATAACTGTTTTTTTCACCTACTGTTTTTCTAGTAGGTGTAATTTCAAGGCACTTTGCAAGACAAACAGCTCCAAGTGATCTACAGTCATTTAATCCAATAATATGGACAGTTTAAGATTAAACTAATGCATTTGACAAAAAAAATGCTTTCTAATTCGATACAGGTTATGATGCAACACTGTCAATTCAGTTTATTGGTGAAACAGTTTGATGTCTCAGGAAACAAGCCGATATTGCATGTAATAATTTACATTTTAGGTCTGTCTATTTGTTTTAACCTGTGGAAAGCACTTTGTGTTACAGTTGTTTGTAAATGTAGCCTACCAATAAAGTTTGAATTATTGATGGATAAACTTAATGACAGGTACCGTCTCAAGTCCAGACCAGGGAGAGTGTTGAATCTTTTAAATCTCTGCTGAAACTCCATCTTCTCTCCTTGGCGTTTGACTGAAGTAGAACATTAGATCCAGATAGATATGATGATTCTAGGTGGTATTTGGTATTTTATCTACTTTATTTGTTCATCGCCTCTTTTGTTTTATTGTTTATAGTGGTTAACTGTGTTAGACTGAATTTTTTACCACTTTGGTAAGCATCTGTTGTTTTTATTGTGCTATATAAGTACATCCAAAGACATTGTTACCAGCAGCCTGTCACAAAGAGAAGAGTTTCACAATTTTGAAATTGGGAAACCTAAAAAAAATCCAAAGAGCTTTTCGCTGAAAACTGAAAACCGCACACAGCAGTTGATTGGATGAGGGATGATGCACCTCTCAGGACTTGTCAGGTTTTTTCTTCATGGTTTCTTAAAAGACATGACAAAACCATTTCATCTCCACTTCTTCTCACTTCTTTTGTCTTATTCTTTTCCACTTTTCTCATTTTTTATAAGGACACACTGCACAATATAATGCTGCTTGGAGGTTTAAATTTTTGAAATTAATTGCTAATACTATTTAAAGGTTATTCATTCTAACATAATTTCTGTAGAAGTCCCCGATAACAAGTTTCACTGAATTATGAAAATACAGGCAACCCTCGCAAACCAACTAACAAGTAGTTTTTTTTTCCCCAATTAAAAATGTGAACATTAAAACCAAACGAGTATTAATATTCAGGCAAATAAAAAAACATTCAGTTGTAAACAGAAATTTTTAATAATCAGTTTTACTATGAAGAAAGAGACTGAAGTTCAGTGAAATGTTCAGCCCTCTATAAACAAATTTCAAACAAGCCAACAGGGGCATTCAGTTGGACACAGAGTTAGTGACTTCAGCACACACCCCAGCCTGTGCAGACACACTAACCTGCACGTATGCACTCGCAGGAAAATACGCTTGCAAAAACTTCATGCTAATCAAAACTGTAAACCATCTCTGCTTAACAGACTCACATCGTACCTTGCAAACGCGTGCCACTCTGGAGTAGAGAACCTTTCCAGCCGCCCCCTCTGCCTCCTGGGCACGCTCCGTGAAGAACACGTAAACTTTATCATCCTCTGGGTTATCAGTTTCAGACAGTGGCGCTACCCGCACAAACTGGGCATCTGGAGACACACAAAGACAGCTCAATTACAGCAAATCAACTGTGGAGGAAGGAGTACACTGATGTGCAGGTCACATGTGTGTAACTGAATAAAGGGAAGACACGGAGAAAAAAAGAGATGATGAAACTAGAAGGGAGTTTACAGAGAGCAGAGGTGACTGGCGTTATCAGCAGCAGACATCAGTCTACTGGCCTGATAAAACACCAACCGGGTGAACAGGATGATTGTGGAGATGCTGATTTAGATCATGTGATATTATACTTACCTTTTAGTTTACCTTAAAATACTATTTTACTAAATGAGAAGCAAAGTTGAAGTTGTGACAGTCGTAGTGGGATCTAATTCAATAAATCTCAGTACAAACAGGCTGATGGAGAGTGGGCCACCTTATTCCTAGTGGTGTCGCTGTAGATGGGGTCTCAACTTCCTGTCCAACAGTCAGTACGCTTACATGCACATGTAATTCAAATTTAGGCAATAATTGGACTAATAGCTTAACCAGAATGGGCACCTTTATCCCAGTTTACATGTAACTCAGAATATCGAATTATTGAAAGAAGTGGTGGCACCATCCGCCCTTTCACCTTGGATTTTTCCAGTTGGACTAGAGTCACACAAAGTAAACAAAGCTGGCAGCAGTGAAGCAGACGGAGTAAAAGCAGGATATGCACAATGAGGAAAGAAATGGACGACAACAGCGCTGCAGCACAGAATACTTTGTAAGTACTGTACTGTTTAACTGCGTTAGACTTGTTGCTACAGTGTTGTTGTGTACCTGTGTTGTAACTCCTGCTTCAGCGGATTCGTCACTTCCTGTGAAAGCTTGGCTGAGGTGGGATTAGAGTTACATCCGGTAGCAAACTGCAGTTTTTAAGTATCTGGTTCGCAGTTTAGCTAAATTTCTTTTCTTTGATCTGTTTTGATAATCACAGATTTACAGATAAATACCTGAAAAGCTTGGATATGTTCAAACATGACTGTTTGATGCACCTTTCACCGCCTCCATCTAAAATCAGATGAAGCTTAACTTGTGGCTTCAACAGAACTGAACACGCCCACAAATTTGAACAACCACCAACAACCCAGTATCTTTGTTTTTTTCACTTTGCCAATGAAAAGCTCACAGAGGAAAATCACAAACTCACTCAACCGACCCCCAGAGAAGAAATATTGGGTCCACAGTAGAAGTCTAACAGGTCTGCTGAGAGAATAACAGCACGATCTTAGGTTTAAGAAATAATGAGCAAAGTAGTTAACACTTTTGACGATGGAGAACAATCATCACTATTAGTTCCTGATCTTTCTAAGAATGACCACATTCGCAAACTATAAAAGAAAACTGCCTCATCAAAATAGTATGCAGTTAATGTGCTCTCAACTGATTAAAAAAAACACATAAAACAGCATATAAGTATTTAATTAAATTATATTTTGTCTTCAAAATGTTTCAGCTGCAAAGCTGGAGGATCACCCTGGTCCTACAGGCTCTATGTCTAGGCATGTGCTGTTAGGATAAAGGTGCTGCTTTAATTATATTATACAGTTGAAGGTGTAGAAGTTTATTGCCATGCGTTTTTGTCTGTCTACTGATATGTAATAATGCAGGAATATGTGTGTGACTAAAAGGTGGATTGGTTTAGGCAATATCTGTTTCTATTTCTTCTAATTCAACAAACTGAATTAGAAAAACAGCAGACTTCCATGTAAGGCAATTTGCCTAAACAGAATTAACAGAGGACGATGGAAAAAGCAGAAGCAGGTTAAACCTTACAAGATCACTGAGACATTTTGAATCACATTTCAAATATATGACAGTTTCTAACATCTTGCAAAGGTGTCTTCCACTTTCTTTGGGTTTTGGCACTTACCCTGCAGCCAGGTGGAATCGTACTGCTCTGTGCGGAGAACGTGCCGACTGCCAAGACTCCGGAAGAAAGCGGAGTCTCGACTCATGAAGTCTGAAGTGATGCCGGCATACAACTCTCCATCTACACAGTAAAACCATTAATTACATCCTTATTCAACACTTCATGAGAAAATAAGACAAATGGTGTTTATGATGGTCCTCTTGACTAAAAGTAGAAATCATTCACACATTTAAGCTCTTCTTTAGTTTAACTTACTGTCAAATAAAAAACAATACAACAGTTCAAAGATATTTTGAACAGCTAAGGTGGTAATATACTATAGGGAAGCTTTGAAAACAAAAATATCCAAAACACAATGGGGGGCACGGTTCTGTACACAACACTGCCACTACACACCCACATACTATCTAACTGTTATGTTTTGAATGTCCAATTCAACATTGGAATGTTTTTAGCAGGTTTTGTTTTGACTTTACAATAACCTTACATAATTATCATCATCACCTATGCAAAATATAAGTCATTTTGTAGTCAAGGACTAATTTAAAGGGCATGCTGTGAAGCAGGAACATGGTAGGTGATTCTCAGAGTATAATCAACTCCAAGGTTTTACACAAAATTTTAAAGACCTAACATTTATAAAATGACCTTTTTTTTTTACAGTCAATGTTGATGTATTTAAAACAGAAACATCACAAGTATTCCTACTTGAAATAGCATCTCCCTCATAAGAGCAATGAGTGGGGCTTCTTTAGTTTCCACACAACACAACCAAAAGATATTTCCAAACAGCCAAATTGTTCTTTCTTAACAGTGAGGGGAATGTTTAGTAGCTTTCTTTCTGCTAGTTAACTGGTAGTGGCAGCAACATGTGGGGGAGGGGCAGAGTTACCAATCTACGCTCCAGGCAGCTGGAAAGAACTCGGATCACGGCAACACTTTCCATGACATCAAAACCGTAGAAAGGGTATATTGAAAAATTTAAGCCGTTCCTTGTTATACACTGATAACAATAACCAGCCCATAACTACGTTGAAGAAACAGTCATATTACCGACGACAGCAGAGGCTGTTTTCTGGTATGGGTCGTAGGGGCATTTTCCTTTCCCACACTCTGTCTGGCCGTAGGAGAGAGTTTGGTACTCTGCCTTAAAAACAAAAGCCACACAGACATGATTAAAGGTGCAAATCAGCTGAATATTGAGGCGATGACATGAGCTGCAAGAACATTTGAGCCAGCTCAACACATATGGCTGTCCCACACACGCACGTACACACACACACACACAGAGAGAGAGAGCAGCTAACTGAGGCTAATCAGGCTAAGTGTAGGGAATCTAAAATGTGTGAAGTCCAGACTTAAACCAGTCAGCACCATCAGGTTCTCTAAGAACCGTGTCTGCTCTGATCTCACATGGCCTTTCATTGGATTAGCTGCTTTCTGGCTCATATCTACTGCAAGACACAACATCAAACACAGAAATGAAGGACTGCACCCAGACTTGTGCTTAAAAAACTTGGAGTACAAACACCAAAGTATATTGGAAAACAAAGCACAAGAACACACTTGTCCTCTAGACATACTCTGTATTTGACATTTAAATGTCAACTAAATCTCAGGTGTCTGGTGGGTCACACAATGCTGCCATATATTATAGACAGATGACATACGGTAAACCATGATAGGCTATGTGGGCATAGGGGAAGACACCACATATGACATTTCAGCAGTTGATGGGCCTCCATATGGGGGCTGGGAGCCCAATCACACAGGTAGGATGGAGATAAGTTAGAGCAGGAAACTAACTATGAACACATCTGCAGATATATTTGACTTTGTTAGCCTTTTTAATTCATAGATAACATTAATTAGCAGTGCACCACAAAGGCATTCAGACCCTGTGGACCTTTTGACATTTTGTCATGTTACAACAAAAATGATACAATTTTCTGTTTAATAGACCAACACAAAGGAGTACATAAATGGAATTAATCAAAATACACAGTGTTGAACTTCTTTTTTTTTTTTTTTACACTTGGACTCAGGCAATCGGGAGGAAGAACCTCTATTTTTCTTTCTAAATTTGCATTAAGATCTGGACTTTGACTGGGTCATTCTAACTCAAGAAAAAGCTTTAATCTAAACCGGCTGGCTTAGGACTGTTATCCTGCTGGAATGATGAAACTCCAGCCCAGTCTCAAATCGTCTGCAGCCTCTAACAATTTTTCTTTCTAGTATTGCTCTGTACATCTCCATCTTCTCTAAATCATCTCTGACCAGCTTCCCTGTCTCTGCTGAAAAAAGCATTACCGCATCATGAATGTCAGGAAGTTAGAAGAAGGGAGAGTGTGTGCCGTTTTACCTGGTGGAAGATGCTGGTAGCTATGAAACCACAGCGGGGATTGAAGGCCCCGGTGCCGCACACATACAGGTGAGTCTGATTAAAAGGCTGTAGAACTCGCAGGAAGTTTGCACACTCCAGCTGTTCAGAGACATAGATGCACAAAGAGAACAACAGCTTAACACAATGTAACAATCTGCGGTGTTTTGTATTGGAGTCTTTAGTAACACATCAAAATAAGCGTTTTATTTCAATTATAATGTCAATCTAAATGTGTAAATGTGTGTACTTCCCTGAATCTTGATTCCCCTACCAGCATCGGAGCTTTGTTTGTTTACAGTTCCTAAATGAATCAGATTCAATCAGCTTCGGTTCCGCAGTAGATTGTAATCTATTATGCAACTGTTTGAGGTTATTGTTGCAGAACATTGAAAGCCGATCTCGTTTGGGAGTATCACATTGCAGCAAGCAGGGAAATAAAATTAAAAAAAAAAGGTGATACAACCTGATCTGTCAGTCAGAGATTTTTATCTGTGCAACATTCTGACTGAAAACACGTTCTGGGATGAGCTAAATGAAGGTTACCTGCATTCATGGCAGCATAGAAGTTCCTGTTTTAAATGTTACTTTTGTTGTTTAATCACATGTGTTTGTGCTTGTATCAGGGAATGTGTCTTGAATCACCTCTGAATCCTTTCCAGCCATGAGACATTCTTGGACACGGTCTGGACTGGCTGGCCAGAAAAGCTACGGAGACAAAAAAGAGGAGGAAGAGAAAGAAACCAGAACAAAGTGAGAGAAAGACATTTAACAAGTGTTTTCCCTGCTCAATTTTGAGTTCTTGCTCTCTCTACATTTCTGATAAACAGCTATTGGAAGCAGCAGGTGCTCCGACAGGCAGCTAGGAAGGGAGAGCCAATAGCACATGACTAATCTGGATGAAGTCTAAGCAGAGCAACAGCTTCAGGGAAGAGAAAAATAAAAACCAAATGGCAGCATTGATGAGTCCTGATAATGGGCCAAACTGTCAGGGCAGCAGGGATCGTGACAGCATGACTAATCTACAATTTGACTGCACCTGCAGAATGAATTGGTCTGTATTTTATTGACCAGCATGCACCGAGAAGTGCCAAACAGGAAAAAAAAATAGACCTGCACCAAATGACTTTTTTAGTTTCATCTTTAACCACAAACTTAAAATACAACGTGCTCTTCTACCAATCGCCATTTAACGTTTAAAGGAAAGCCCTAGGACTTCTGGGAAATGTCTTTTATCAGGGATTTTTAAAAAACCCCAGAAAACGACGATGCAATCTCTTGCAAAAGTACTCCTGCCCATCAAATTATTTTCAGACATTGTCATGTTATAAAACACAAAAGTTTTGGGTTCTAAAAGATTTTTACAAACAAAAATCTGTGTGGCATGTATTTTGCGATATTACAGTGGGGCAAAAATCTATTTGTTACCGCCTCTGATTGTCCAAGTTGTGTCACTTAAAAAGATGAGAAGTCTGTCATTTTCATCATTGGTACAGTTCAACTGTGAGACACAATGTACAAAAAAAGGGGGGAATCAGATTGTATGATTTTTAAAGAATGTATTTGTAGAATGGTGCAGAAAATAAATATTCGGTCAAAAACAAATGTTTATCTCAGTCCTTTGTAAAGCAACCTTCGTTGGCAATGACAGCGGTCAAACGTTTGCTGTAGGTCTTCACCAGGTATGCACACACTGTAGCTGGTATTTTGGCCCATTCTTCCATGCTGATCTTCGTTAGAGCTGTGATGTTTTGGGGCTGTCACTGGGCAATAATCGTTTTCTTAAAATGTATAAGTCGTTCTGTCCTCTTTGCAGAAAAGCAGCCCCAAAGCATAATGTTTCCAACCCATGCTTCACAGTGGATATGGTGTTCTTGGGATGCAACTTAGCATTCTTAAACCCTCCAAACACGGTGAGGGGTGTTTATGCCAAAGAGTTCTATTTTGGTCTCATCTGACCACATGACATTCTCCCGATCTTCCTCTGGATCATCCAGATGGTCTCTGGCAAACTTTAGACGGGCCTGGACATGTGCTGGCGTAAGCAGGGGGACCTTTAGAATGCTGCAGGATTTTAATCCATGATGACGTAGTGTGTTACTAATAGCAACCTTTGTTACTGTGGTCTATCCTCTCTTCAGGTCATTGACCAGTTCCCCGGTGTAGTTCTGGGCTGTTTCCTCACCATTCTCAAGATCAAAACCCACGAGGTGAGATCTTGCATGGAGCCCCAGGTTGAGGGAGATTGTCAGTGATGTTGTATGTATTCCATTTTCTAATAATTGCTCCAACAGTTGATCCCTTCTCACTAAGCGCATTGTCTATTGAAGATTGGCTCATCCCAGTCTTGTGCAGGTGTACAATCTTGTCCTAGGTGTCTTTGGACAGCTCTCTAGTCTTGGCCATGCTGGAGGTTGGAGTTGGACTGTTTGAAGATGTGGACAGGTGTCTTATATACAGGTGACAAGTTCAAACAGGTGCTATTAATACAGGTAACGAGTAGAGGATAGAAGAGCTTCTTAAAGAAGAAATAACAGGTCTGTGAGGGCCAGAATTCTTGCTTTTTGGTGGATGCAAATTACTTATTTCATACAAATAAATACAAGTAAATTCTTTAAAAATCGTACGATGGGATTTCGGACATTCTGTCTCTCACAGTTAGTGTGTACATATGATGAAAATTACAGACCTCTCTCACCTTTTTAAGTGGGACAACTTGTGCAATCTGTGGCAGCCCAACACTTCTTTGCCCCATTGTATCTGACTGATTCTTTTGTTGCATTGTTGTCCTCCACCAGAATCTCTCCTTTACAGATTCATTTTCACGATTTCCCTGAATTTGGCTCCTTCACTCCTTCCCATCATTTCTGACTGGCTACCCTGGCCCACACCATAACAGCTGTGTCTGCCACTCAGCTTGTTGCAAACTGCAGGAAGGACTTTTAATAGCTTTCTTTTAACATTTATTCAATGGAGGCCAGATATGTGGAGTGGATGACTAATAGTTGTCCAGTGGACAGAACTGTGGATTTCTGCAGCTGCACCAAATTTACCAAGGACCTCTTGGTTGCTCCTATGTTTAATGCGATCCTTGAACATCATGTCAGTTTAGGAGAGCAGCCATGTCCTGATAGGTTAGCTGTTGTGTTAGCGGTTGGGATATGGTTTTATAACTTAACTCTGAACTTCTGCACACCTTTTTCCCTAACCTGACTGCTGTTCCTCATGTTCATGATGCTGTTTGTTCACCAATGTCCTCCAACAAACCTCTGAGGTCTTTCAATTTGATTTGTAAAAGACCCTTCCAAACAGAGTATTATTTTCTTCCACACCACAACTATGCACTGAAGTGTGTGAATGTAACTTAATATGTTATACAGTTTAAAGGCTGTTCAAGGCACTGTCTGAGTTACAAATCTAATGGAGGTGATTCAGTTCCAGGGTTCAGGGGTAAGGTGAGAGGAGATAATGAAACGTCCCTGTTGCTGAATGAAAAATAAGAATTTCTCTAACTCTGATTAGTTGCTTTGACTTTGTTAAAGTGTGTGTGAATGCAAGTGTGTGTGTTCTGATGGGTGGGGGTTAGAAGGATGAGCTCACCCGGGATTCAGGTAGGATTATCATCCATGAAAAATGTACTCATAACAGGGAAAATTTCTGACTCCACCAATAATGCAATCAAAACAGCATACATCTCACAGCCTAATTACATTAAACATCACATTTTTTTGCATGTAAACTTAATTAATGTGTAAAAATAATCCAACATGTTTTTTTTCTCCACTTTTCTTGCTGAATTCAAAACAGGGAGGAAATAACTGAGCTCTAGATAATGTGCAAGAAAAAGGGAAAGAGGGGAGGCTCCAATGGCAGCTACATGACTAATCTAACTATTTCCCTGACTCAGTCATTCCCTTGGAGACCGGAGTCGTGAGACTGAGATAGAAGTGATTGGAGTGAATGTCCACACTTTTCCCTACATACCACAAAAATAACTGAAGTTGTCCTGAAAAAAAAACAAGAAGCAAACAATTTCTCTTTGAAGAAATCAAATAAAAATCACAATTCATAAAACTCCCGGATCCATTCATGATATTTAATAATTAAAGGCACATGATCTGGCCATTAATAATTGATGGGTTAAGCACAAAGCAACAGAATGCCACTTCACCATGTAGAAAATGTGATGCATACTGAAATAAAGCCATTAGTGACAAATACTGGAGGTTTTAGGAAACAATTTTAAAATCGTAATCGTTCCACGATGCAGTCATCCCCACAGAGCCCGCTGCTGAGCCAAGATGATCAGATTAGATTAGCGACCGCACTCGCCCTAATCTCCAGTACCACACACTGACAGGAACACGGACCACCGCTGGAAGAGTACCACCAGGTGAAGGCTGTGTTTAATGGGAATTTATCCCACTGCGGAAAGCATGCTGGTTGTCATCTAAAACCACACGCAAGAAGAGTGAAGGCTCATAAATCAACGGCAAAAAACTGAATAGTGTTGAAAATGTCAAAAGTTCTGCGGCGAAATCAGAGAAGGGGCAACGATGAAAGGAGAAATTTAAAAACAAAAGCCACAAAAGTCACAATCCAACCCATCATGAACTTTTTTGTGTAATGTTGGCTGCCAGCTGTAGACTCACAGAAAAAGAATGCCTTGAGGTTTGTAGCAGTTTTTGTTTTTTTTACTGTAGCCTCATCAAAGTCAAATGTGTTCGAAGGAAACAGCTAATGTTCGGCACTTTGCCCTGGAATGAACTGGAGGCACTGGTTATGTGTCAATCGGTTTGCCCAAATCAGTTTTAGTATGTCTTTAAAATGCAAATGTACAGTAAAAGCTTTGGTAAAGAAAATGTTAAACAGCTCTGGATGCAAGTAAGGAAAACTAACAGAAAATGGACAATATAGTACTGTGAATGACATTACCAGAACAAGAGGGAAAGTAACTGCACATGAGATGAAATGGTGTGAACAGACTATAAATACTGTATATGGATATGCAAAACTAAGAAAACCAGCATGGAGCTAAGTCATGAGTCAAATCTATTTTTCCTTTCACTGGCAGAGAACCCGGCACAGTGGGTGGCTGGCTGGAATAACCGGAGTCTGTTTGTCCGTTTCAGAAGCTGTTTGTCTGCTTACCTACCTGTTTGGCCCTCTGACGGCTTGCGTGCGCCTCTTACTGATGACGATATTGATTTGATCAGACAGATCACGGTTATGAAAAGGCAGCACAGTCGCTGTCCTTGCTGTGACCCTGAACTCAGCCAGCCTTAAACATGTCCGTCTGGCTGGATGTGCTGTCAAACCTAAAGATACTGTATACCTAAATATTTGCAACTGTTTTTTTTTCCTATAAACAATGTTCTCCCATATGTACAGTTCACCATGAATATGAGATTTGCTCAACTGATTTGATGTTGTGTGAGAGTATGATTATTATCCACATCAATGCTTGATGCGTTTTGTTGCACCAGTGCCTGCAGCATGGGAACTAGATCAGCTGGTTTTTAAAGGAGTATGCCTCTTGCCCCAGGGATCCTGTCCACACCAATACAGATCTTTTAGAATAAAATTCTGATGCTTTGTACATTTTGTCCAGATAAGCATGGTGTCTTTTATAACAAAAGCTTAGATTTTTTAAAAATGTAATGAAAAAAATCAGTTTCTGGTGTGCTTGTGTGATTTAGATACATGGAGATATTTAGAAACGTTGAGGCAGAGGACAATTGGCTGACTGTCTAACTTAGATAAAAATACTGTCTGGCTGATAATTACCATTTATTTTGACTCCAGTTGAACAGAGGCAATGATTATAGCTCAGCCATACTTACCTTTGGCTTAGCAATTGTCTCCTTTTGCACATCCACCAAGTCCAGTTTTTGTAACTTAGTGTAACTTCTGATCCTGACAAAAACTCGGACTTGCATGGAAAAGCTACTCCGCAGTCTTGTCTCCTTCGGTTGTGGAATATTTTAAAACTCTGAGCTGTTGTACCATCCACTTAACTATAAAAAATGTTATGCATTTGTTTTTTTTCATCTTTAAACTATAGTGATGCAGCTAGCTTTACTAGACAAGAACATTTACAAGTCAACAATTTTAAAATTGTGGCTAGGTGATTAACACCGATTTATGATCTTTACTGTGGCTTCCTGTGGAGTTCAGAATTGACATTAAAATATTAGTCCTCCAGTATAAAGCAGTGAATGATTAGATGTCAGCAGATTAGATGCTTCCATTTTCTTTTTCAAAAGCGATAAGTCAACTAAGAAGGATTCAGTAAAATTATTTTACTTTTATTTTTCCAGTTCTCATTTTTTTCCACTGGTCACTAAAAACAGTTGGAGAGGAAAAGACATTCACTTGTTCTGCTGTTCGGATCCTCTTTCTATTGATTAATGGAACATATTTCCTTAATAAATTAATTCACTATAAATCAAGATCCAAAGAACAGTATGTATTCCTTTAACTGGATTACAGGCTTCAGGGCAGATAAGGGCGTATGATGGGATATTAGTCAGAAGGACGTGACTTTCCTCTTAAATCAGGGGGCATCAGATTTCCAAATCTGTCATTATTTGACTAGGTGAGCACATTTTGCATTTATACCCATACAAGAGTACATCAACAAGCACACAGATTGACTGAATGTTTATCTTCCTTTACATGGTTTATTGATGTGTGTATATTTCCACTTCATACCTTTCGTGGGTTCTGTGTGATATCATCCAGACTTGTAGAGAGAAGATTATCTTTCATTGCCACATAAAGATGCCTCCTGTCTTCATCAGGCAGCAGGGAGTGGAGGTCCCCTGCTTCCAAGGGCAGCGTCAGCAGCCGGCCATTTTGAATGAGCTCTGATGTGGAGAAGAAGATAAAAATAACATAAAACCAAATGTTAGCAAAGAAGGCTAAAAACATCTGCAAATGAACTGAAATATGTAAAACCAGAACATAACAATCCCGGTCCAAAGCCCAAAAAGGCCTTTCCTGGACTTTTTAAACTAATATATCCTGTTCAAGTTTACCCTAAACAAAGACACTGACATTTAGGATTGATTAGCCTGTTAGATCAATCCTGGTAACTTTTCAATCACATTTAAGCATTAGGAAATGTCTTCAAAGCTAAGAGTACAATTCAATTCAATTCAAATTCAAAAATACTTTATTGATCCCAGAGGGAAATTAAGTGTTGGTTGTAGCTCATATAATTAATTCTTTAAGGAGTTGTTGTAGATGATGATGGCTGTGGGCAGGAAGGTTTTCCTGTAGCGGTCTGTATTGCAGCGAAACTGATGAAGCCTCCGACTGAAGACGCTCTGTTGTTGTATGACTGTCTCATGAAGAGGATGCTCAGGGTTGTCCATAATTTTTTTGATTTTATGAAGAATCCTTCTTTGCATTATCATCTCCAGATTTTCCGCAGTTGTCCCAAGAACAGAACCAGCCTTCTTTATCAGGTTGTTTAGCCTTTTTAAGTCCCTGGCTCTGATGCTGCTACCCCAACAGATGACGGCTGAAGAGATTACACTCTCCACAACAGACTTGTAGAAGATCTGCAGCATCTTGCTGCAAACCTTGAAGGATCTAAGCTTCCTCAAGAAGTAGAGTCTGCTCTGTCCCTTCTTGTAGACGGCTTCACTGTTGCGCCTCCAGTCCACTGTTGTCAAGGTGAACTCCGAGGTATTTATATTCCTCAACCCCCTCCACTTCTTCTCCCATGATGGAAACAGTGTTTGACTTATCCCTGTTTCTTCTAAAATATACAATCATCTCCTTTGTTTTGTTCACATTCAAGGTGAGACGATTGTTTCCACACCATGTCACAAAGCGGTCCACCAGCTCTCTGTATTCAGCTTCTTGTTCATCTCTGATACACCCGACAATTGCAGAGTCATCTGAGTATTTCTGCAGATGACAGGTCTCTGATTTGTACTGGAAGTCTGAGGTGTACAGAGTGAAAAGGAATGGTGAGAGTGCGGTCCCTTGTGGTGCTCCTGTGCTGCTGACCACCTGGTTTGACACACAATTCTTCAGTCTCACAAATTGTGGTCTGTTGGTCAGGTAGTCATTGATCCAGGCGATTGTTGAGGGCTCCACCTGTGTCTTCAGGAGTTTCTGACAAAGCAAATCAGGCTGAATTGTGTTAAATGCACTGGAGAAATCAAAGAACATGATCCTCACAGTGCTGCCTGCTTTGTCCAGATGACAGTGGGTTGGTCGAAGTAGGTGGATGATGGCATCTTCAACTCCAACTCCACAGCGATAAGCAAACTGCAGTGGGTCCTGATACGTTCTTGTTTGCTTACTCAGGGGTGCCAACAGGAGTCTCTCCAGGACCTTCATGATGTGGGATTTCAGGGCAACGGGTCTATAGTCATTGATGACTGATGGGTGAGTTCTTTTGGGTACTGGAACAAGGCAGGATGTCTTCCACAACACTGGAACCTTCTCCTGAGTTAGGCTAAGGTTGAAGATGTGCTGCAGAATCCCACAGAGGTGCTCTGCCGGGCCTTCAGGACTCTGGGGCTGACACCATCTGGACCTGCAGCCTTGTTCCGGTTCAGTTTCTCCAGCTGCCTCTTCACCTGACTTTTGGAGACAGACAAGTGGGAGGGGGAGGCAAAGGGGGTAGCAGCATTTCCTGACTTGGAGAGTGGGATGTCTGTTTGGCTGGGAACAGGAGAGGGGGATGCTGAGCTAGTTCCTGAACTGAACCTGTTGAAGAATATGTTCAGTTCATTGGCTCTGTCCAGACTTCCATCTATCCAATCCTTCTTGTCCTTAAAACCTGTGATCTTTCTCATTCCTGACCAGACATCTCGGATATTGTTCCTCTGTAGTTTGTTCTCCAGCTTCTTCCTGTATGCCTCCTTGCTGTCTCTGATCTTGACCTTAAGTTGCTTCTGTATACTCCTCAGTAATTCCCTGTGTCCCTCCCAGAAGGCTCTTTTTTTTTGTTTAGCAGTTCCTTCAGGTCACTGGTGATCCAGGGTTTGTTATTAGGGAAGCATCTCACTGTTCTGGTGGGGATGATGTTGTCCACACAGAAGTTTATATAGTCAGTCACACACTCAGTCATGGCATTGATGTCCTCTCCATGTGCTTGGCAAAGAGTCATCCAGTCTGTGGTTGCAAAACAACCCTGCAGGGCTTCTTCAGCTTCCTGTGACCATTTTCTCACAGTTCGTTTTGTCACAGGTTGCCTCTGAACAAGGGTTTTATATTCTGAACAGAGAAAAACAAGATTGTGATCTGATTGTCCCAGAGGTGGTCTTGGTTTGGACATGTATGAATCCTTTACATTTGCATAAAACAAATCCAAGGTCCTGTTTTCTCTTGTAGAGCAGCTGACAAACTGTTGAAATGTTGGAAGTGTAGTAGAGAGCGAGGCATGATTAAAATCACCAGATATTACAACACCCCAATGCATTTGTGGCGTCTGTAGCTTAGCAACAATGGAACTGATGACATCACATGCATTGTCGGCAACGGCTGAAGGTGGAATGTAAACAACTGCCAAAATTACACTGGTGAACTCTCTTGGTAAATAATATGGACGAAAAACTCACTGCCAAGAGTTCGACATCTTGGCTGCAGAGACGACACTTCACAGTAACATGTCCTGGATGACACCATCTGTTGTTTACAAGCACTGCTACACCACCACCTTTCCTTTTTCTGCTCGTTTTCAGATCTCTGTCTGCTCGTACAGTCAGGAAGCCTGGCAGACAGACGTTGGAGTCGGGGATATGATCCAGCAGCCACGTCTCCGTAAAACACATAACACTGCATTCACGGTACTCTGGCTGAGTCCTTGTAAGGGCTTGGAGTTCATCCATCTTGTTAGCCAGTGATCTCACGTTGCCCATTATGATCGATGGAAGAGATGGCTTGAACTTCCACTTTCTCTGTCTCCTTTTCGCTCCTGCTCTGCATCCACGTCTCCTCCTTATCAACTCATCAGGGATTTGTGGTTTCAGTTGAGGTATTATTTCAGCTTTTGCGATGTTAATCAGCTGCTCCCGGCTGTAAACCACATTGTTGCCATGGTTACGCACCATAACAAATTGTCAAAAAGGGAAAAATTTACAGCAGAAATCCTTCCAGCTTCACAGCACCAAAAACTAGAAATTATACAGGTAGAAAAAAATGCAATCTTCTTTAAGAAGAGGAACCAATGTACAAAAAAACAAAACTTAATATTTAGCCAACAGAGCCACTCCAACATGCAGCCACCCAGAGAAGCGCAATTCTATAATAGAATTACCATAGCTAATTTAATATTAATATAATTATTGATGAGGTTTGAGTTTAACCTGTTTATTACAGATATAGGGGCACCAATCTCATAAATGAGATAATTTTAATTAAACCAGACTGTCAGTCTTTCTGAAAAGGCGTAGAGTTCGTCCGCGGGGTTAAAACAAACTTCACAGCACACACTGAAATAGCACAGGAAACTTCTCGTTACTTAAGGGAATTTATTAATGAAATAGGTCAACCTTACAGATTACATTTAATTCATAATTTCCATCTATTCTAACGCATGCAAAAATATAGAACAAAGTTAACGTCGAGGGAAGGGGGCGTGTGTGTGCGGCTGTGTGTGTGTGTGTGTGGGAGACAGCGAGCGGATGAGGGGGAGTTCAGCTCACCCCTTCAATGCAATAAATAACTCAAGCTTCATCAATTGGCGCGATCGGTTCACAAAGGAAAACAAAGGAAGACCGCGTGGCAATTCAACAAAGGCTAGTTTCATTAGCATTCGTGGCTTGGACAAAGGAAACGGGGCGACTGAGAAAGGAGATCTACTGAGTCCACGCGACCTGTCTAAACAGACACGTGCCGACCGCAGCGGACAATAAACAAGCCAGGAAATAATACAATATAATATACTGCTTCTGGTTGCAACCAAAGTCAAATAATAAAACACAAAAAGCATGCACATTCAGGGTCGGTGTACAGCGACAGACGACCAAGAATAACAGTGGTTAACAAGTTGACAGACTTATTTTAACCACAGAAAAGACCCAACTCTCTACCCAGACCAAAAGAAATAAACCAGGTTTTCCTACTGGGTGATGAGTCTCTCCACAGTCCACGACGAAACGTCTTGAAAGTGTCCAGTTTAAAGGAGAGCGGTTTTGCGCAAAACCGAGGTCGGAAAAGCAGACGACCGACTTTAGGCGCTGACGGACTCAGGGCCGATTTCAATAGAGCTCAGATGGCCAGCGGACTACCTGGTACAGGAAAGTCTGTTTGTTCGGCCGATTCACTTCGAAGTTTAAAAGGGAAGTTCTTCCTGGTTCAGCAGGTTTGAACGGAAAAAGGGAAAATGCTAGCAATGGATTAAAGCGTCTCCTTACGGCACCGCTTGGGGACCAAAAGAGGAAGATTTCAATCTTCGCGCTGCCTTTATCAACTCTGTGATGCCATCACTCGCCACAGACCAATGAGAAAGGGTTGAGGGCAGCGCAATGGGTGCTGGGAGATCCAGTTCGTTCAGTAAAGGCCATAGCCTCAACAAAATGTTGGTCGGCTGTTGGAAATCTCACAATTAAGACAAGGTTTTACATTCTCTATGGATATACATACATACTGGTGTTTACAGTTGTTAATGGTTACGGTAATACTCACTTATGTATTGATAAAGGCATTGAAATGTTAACTCCGTAATCATATCCTTATTTGAAAAAAAATAAAGCAATGTACTACAACAGTTCCTCTGTCACACATTTTGGGATTGCCTCTGCTCCTTATATGAATTATTAATGACTGTTTATAGCAGGAATGCTAGAAAGCAATATTTTGATCATTAATCCTGTTAATTAACAGCTTAAAAAAGAAATTGGTGTCAGCTAAAATCAGCATTGGCAAGTCAAAGCTTTACAAAAACAAACAGAAAATCTTTCACAAAGCCTTTGATTAGTGCTTCTGTATTCTTAAGTAATAGAAAGATCTTAATGCTTGCATTACTTTAGTTTAGTTTAAACAGTACTATGAATGCACCAAAATATAAATTAAAAACAAGATTTAAAATAAAGAATAAAAAATGGGAGGGATTGTGCCAAACAACAACCAGCTATGACGCAAAGTATTTTTTCACAAATGATCACATAACCAGACAGAGACAAGCTTTCCCATACCTGCAGTTTCTATTAGATGCTAATTTCTCTGTTTTTTTTCTGCTTCATCTCTCTCTCCATCAGCCTGGACTCTCGCACTAAACATAAAAGCTGAAATGTATCTTTTGTGAACACACTCTCACACACTTGCAGGTTGACATGCCGTACATGTGCTTCAGACTGTGTGTGGGATAACTAGAGACTCTGAAATCCCAAATGATGAATGCGCTGATTACATTTAAAAAAAAAAGATTACTCTGTCGCACTATGTAAACTATGAGAACTATGGTGAGGAAGATTGTTCGATCTCTGAGCAAGGACATAAATGGCACGTCGGCCTGTTTTGTGTTAACCCTCACAGTCTAAGTGCCAAGTTTCCTTCAGTGGATTAGAGTTGGCATCAAAAAGCAAAAAGGTATCCGCTTTATAGCTGTAGCAGACATTCACACACTGGCAGCTTCACATAGCCCGCTGAAGTACAGAGAGCTTATGAAACATGTTTGTCATAAAAAGATGAATGACATTGGCACAGTGCATTGGTAAATTACACTGAACATATTCCCTTTTTTGTCAACCTGGTTCCTTGAATCCAAAGAGACAGGATAGGAACATTTCTCAGTCCAAGTGTTTAAGCCAGACTAAAATGACCATTTAGGCTTTTTAGGCTGCTCCATTATGCTCCAAAGAATTTACATAAATTGCTGCTCAGAACGCATAACTGTTTAACTTAATGATTTATCACCTTCTACAGCAGCAGCAAACTCAGCTCATTTTTATTTTAAAAATTAGGTTTCGTTTTGGGCTCTCCCCTATGGTGGGCAGTCATGTGGTGCCTGTTCCTCTGCAGTGATGGATAGCACCTCTGAAACACACTGTTTGTTTAATCAGGCTGGTAAATCTGAGCTGACACTGTGCTCTGAAGTGCATCAGGCATAATATAATTGAGTTAATCTCCTTTAATATATCACAACAGTCTGAATTCTTGGCATGAGTTGTTCAAACACTAAAATCTGGCGTCTACCTAACTGAATTATATAAGAGGCACTTTTAAATTCGATATAGGATATAATTCAAGGTTATAAAGAAATCTGCTATGTTTGTACAGAGAGGAAGGCTGAAGACTGTTTTGCTCCAAAGCCATAAGAGTGCAAAACAAGGATTAAGTGCAATATTTAATAAGAGTCCTCAGTGATTCCAAATACCTCCAGCAAACTGCTCTCTCTGTTCTTTATTGTGTTGCGTTTTATTGTACTGTGCTGCAGTGTATAGTGTTAATGAAAAAAAAAAAACTTAGAAGATGAGGAAAGAGAGAACAAACCAGCAAAAAAAAATACATAGCTGACAGAGACAGAGAGAAGTGGGAAGCTGGTGGTGGAAGAGCACGAAGTGATGACACACTGAGAATAACATGCAGGAATAGATATAGACATGGCAAGCTGCAGATTGGGGTGAGAGAAAGGTCAGAGACAACTAGAGCATTTTTGCAGCATCTAAACTGAATAGTTACTTATTCTGGTGGCCACAAGAATATTTTAATGATCCCAATACCAAACAACCACAATGACAAATGTAAAAGGCAGCTCTTAGGTTTCTATTTATGTCTTTATTAAAATGAAGACTATAAAATAGCCTATGCTTTTTTGTCATGATTAAATGTTTCAGAGCATTAAACAATTTTTATATCAGACAAAGATTATCTAGGTTTAGGGACAATGACTTTTATACGTAAGGCTAGACTGGTTTAGGAAGATTTTTTTCCCATAAAATGAAATCATCATTCGAAAACTTTGTTAAATTATTTGTTTCAGGTTATGATTGTCTGATATTACAATTCTATTGATTTAAAACATTTAAGTGTAACAAGAAAAAGTTTTTCATGGCCCTTCATACAGTATGTTGGTAACTGAAAAGCAATGAGCAATCTAATACCACCACCTGCAACCAATAAGATTAGCTACCATAACTACGCGGATGACACTCAGCTTTACATTACAATGTCACCAGGTGAATCTGAACCCATTCAAACCCTAACTCAATGCATTGACCAAATCAATAGATGGATGTGCCATAACTTTTTCCAGCTGAATAGAAACAAAACTGAAGAAATTATTTTTGGACCCAAAGAGGGACGATCAAGAGTCAGCACACAGCTTTAATTAATACAGCTAGAAACTACTGATCAGGCACGAAATCTAGGAGTAGTGATGGACTCAGACCTGAACCTCCAGGGTCACATAAAGGCAATAACAAGGTCAGCCTTCTATCACCTGAATAACATTTCTAGGATTAAAGGACTGATGTCGCAACAGAACCTCAAAAAACTCATCCATGCGTTTATCTTTAGTCTGATTGATTACTGCAACAGCATCCTCACAGGTCTGCCTAAAAAGTCAATCAGACAGCTGCAGCGGATCCAGAACGCTGCTGCTCGTGTCCTCACTAGAGCCAGGAAAGTACAGCACATCACCCCAGTTCTAAAGTCCTTACACTGGCTCCATGTAGCTCAGTGAATAGACTTCAAAATACTCCTACTAGTTTATAAATCATTACATGGCTTAGCACCAAAATACGTTGAAGACCTGTTGTCATGGTACCAACCACCAAGACCACTCAGGTCCTCCAACTCTAGCCTACTAAACATCCCTAGACTCAGAATAAACATGGAGAAGCAGCTTTCAGTTTCTATGCTCCCCTTATCTGGAACAGACTTCCTGACGAGTGCAGAGCTGCTGAAACTCTGAACTGCTTTAATTAAATCGAGACTAAAAACCCATCTGTTTAGAATTGCCATCGAGTAAATGCTTGATGTCATATGTATGAAAGGTGTTCATGCTCTCTTGCTTTATTGATCTTTCTCTTGCTTTATTGTATCATGTGTAATGAGTGTTTCTTTTACTTTTAATTTCCAATGTTATATTCCATGTCTGTTTGTTTTGTTTTTTGTTTTTTAAATAACCAAATTATGTAAAGCACCTCTAATTACCCTGCTGTTGAAAGTGTGCTATACAAATAAAATGACCTTGCCTTGCCTAATATTCAGAATTTTCACAGCATGAAACACTTAAACATGTTTGTTTTAAAATCTTAAAATGTCAGAAATGTTTTTACAAAATAGACCGGAAAATCATTTTTTCTACATGAGAAAGTTACATTTCGAACAACTATAGTAATAACCTTCTTTAACAAAGACAAAGCAGCAAAATCCAAACTTTCTGGCTGCTAAATTACACCCTCAGACAGAACCAGAACAAACGAGATGTTAGGGTGTACAAATTCTCTGAAAATTACACCTATCTGATAATGTATCATGCATTGATAAAAATGTGGTAAATGAAACCGATTAAACACAAATATTTATTTAATCGTATTTTGTTATATTTTTTCAGCAGTTTAAATAAATCCAGTTGTTTTTAGTGTTTTTAGGTGTCTTTCACTACGAATATGAAAATGGCTCACTATATGTTTTGTACAAAATAAGCAGAATTGAATCAAATATACCTTTCTAATCTGTAAAGAAAACTAAGTCTCTAGCTCCTGTAAAAAGGATTTTCTCTTTCCTTTAGCTTAAGTTGCTATTAAGCACCTATGGACATCTCCTCTTGTGCCCCTTTTAACAGGATCAAAAGTTCATTTAAAGCTGTTAAGTTCATCACTAGGTGTTTTGTCCTGTGCTTATTTCTAGGAACAGATAAAAGAATAAACCCAAGAACAATTACTAAATTGACAAGAACCAGGGTGTGATTTGTTATGACCCTTTCAAGATTCATCAAAATGACAAGCTTTCACAACTGGGCCCAATTAAGAGGCTTCATGCTGAGGACCCATGTGACTTTTCTTTACAGTTTCTGGGTGGCATCATCTTCAGTCATGAAAATATAAGCACACAAAGTGCAAATTTGACATATTTGAACAGGCAAGATTTAAACTTTTCTGCCTTGATATGAAAGCGGCTGGCATAGTCACAGAAGAAATGGCGCATACATTTTTTGCTTTGCTTTCATTGTTAAAAAGTAAAAGGACAGTAAAAAGAACTTAGAACTTCATTCTGTCACACACAAAATTGGTGTACCTCAGGGTTCAACATTAGGTCCTATGCTTTTTAGCTCATGTATCAAAAAGTTGCAAAAAGCTGGATTGGTTAGTGGCTGCATGCAAAAAAACAAGGAACATCATGCAGAAGAACTAGCTATTAGTCAAGAGCTCCGACTGGTTTTGTCACGCTTGGGTCTGTATTCTGACAAAAGTGGGTGTAATTGCTTTTTCAAAATCTGTAAATGGTGATCCTGATGTCATAGTGACAGGAAAATGACTCACTTCTACAGAATTATATATACTTAGGTGTAATGATGGATTCACTACTTTTTTTAAACATGTTAAAAGCTACGAGTAGAATTGCATTTTGACATTTCGTTCTCTCATGAAGATTAATCATGTAGCCATGTTTTTCTTGTTTAACCATGTCTCTTTCCTGCTTTTTAAAGGAAACTCACTGAAGGAGCTACTACAGCTGTTGGCTATACTTTCTCTCATTTCATCCCATAGTACCACTCTTTCATCATTTATTTGTTTAGCTGTGTTTCTATCCTACGTAAAGATACTAAGGGAGCTGCTGCTGGTAAAAACTCTGGATATTTTTTCCATTAGTGCTTCTGTGTTTTATGTTTGACTACTCTGTCTTCTCAAATCCCCAGTTGGTTGCAGTAAATGGCAGCTTAGACCTAGTTGGATTGAGCAGGAGGTTTCTTTCTGTTAAAAGGGAGTTGTTTCTGCCCACTGTAACCACATGTTTGCTTTGGAGAAGGGATTGCTGTAGAGTCAATGACTCAATTCAATCAAATGTGCTTCAACCAGTTGGTATTATAAACTAAATTTTACTGCACTATTTATTAACTAGGATCAAACTGTCTGTAATTGAATTTAAATCTATCTAAATTATTGTATTGGATTGATTTGATAATATATTTATGTTTCTGAATATGAATGGCCCTGTTTGTCTCTATGTACCTTGAGATGATGTTCACTGTTAAGTGGCAAAAAATAAATGACCTTAATTGAATTAAATAAATGAATAATTGTAAGTTTGGACAAAAACAGGAACGACTACTCTGTCATTTTTATTTTTCCAAGGAAAAAAATAAAGAAGGCTCTCAATTTTTTTTGTTACACTTAACTATGAAGATGATGAAATACACCTATAAGGGGGGAAAAGCTAAGTGGATAACAGGAAGGAGAGGAGAAGAAGGTCAATGGGGAGATGAACAGCTGGAGGGAAAGATGAGAAAAATGGAATGGCAAAGTGACAATGAGATGAAACCGGGCTGATGGGTGAAGACAGCTACGAGATGAGAATGGGAAAAATGTCAAAACAAGGGATGATGATGGACAGATGAGAGAGGGGAGGAGAGCGAAGGGGGTAGGAGGAGGCAGACAGAGGGAAAGTAATCCTGATGGACGAAATTAATAAATAATGATGGATAATGATGAGGGTGAGTGGAGAAGGAAAAAGGAGAACAAAACAGGGGGATTGGGGCAAGATAGGTCGATAAGGGTGGAGGAGGAAATCATGTTTTGACTACACTGAGGAGGCAAATGATAGACATAGGGGTGGACTGAGGAAGAAGTGAAGTCAAACGAGAAAGCTGGTTCGAGAAAAGAATGGAAAACCACAGTACAAGGTGAAAGGATGGAGGAAGAGGAGATTGGTTAAAGGTAGATAAAAGAAAATTGGGCAAAAGGAGACCTGAAAGATGGGCAAAATTCTTAGATGACAAGGTGAAAAATGTTGATTAAGTTAACAGTGGAAATGTAGGAGAAGAAAAAAAGGAAGAAAGAAGGAGAGGAAGGAGAGTAAAGAAAGATCGATGCTGTAGACAGAAATTAGAAGAACTTCAACATGCTGACAGTTGGGCAAAATACACAAGAGATGGATGAGTGGAAGGGAAATAAGTTTTAAAAAGAGACGAGAAAAACATGACTCAATGGAAAACCGAGAAATAATCAGCAACAAAGAAACAGTACAAAAGAAATGGACTTCCAGCCAAAAAGAAAATAATAGAGACTTATGGTTAGCTCAGCATGAAATCTCACTGGGTACTTTGTTGTTATTCAGCAAAGCGTCAGGGAGGTAAATTGTTTTGTGTCACACTGATCTTGGTTTTATTAATCCCAGAGGGTGCATCAGCAACACAATAACTTCAACACACTCTGGGCTTTTCTTCCTTCAGTTAGTTTAGATTTAGATTACCTCGGATGCAAATGAAATAGGATTTTCTTCCAAACCATTCATAAATGAATACAAATCTACATGGATACCGAAGGGAGGTTTTGTCATCATTACATAGATCTGAATTGTTGAAAAGAAAACAAATGTTTAAAAAACAAAAATCTACAGATGAGGATAGGCAGCCCATCCAGACAACTTTTGTTATGGCTTGATTACATGTAAAATGGGTTTCTTTAAGGTCTGGTCTGGTGCTGCCGGATGTGCTGATGATTTTATTTTATTTTTTTCACTAATACCAGTCCGATCAGAAAGCAAAGATGTGCACACTACCTATGATAAGTAGAATAAAGATATTAAATTTACTTTTGATCAACATTTACACTCTTTGGGCAAATTATTTGGTACCTGCTCAATTGCTAGTTAACACAAACAGGTAATCGCAGTGAACAACATGATGCCTTTAGGCCCCTAGACATGGTGAAAACAATTTGTTGAAGTTCAAACCCAGCGTAAGAATGGGTAAGACAAGAGATTGACTTTGAACGTTGCATGGTTGTTGGTGGCACAAACCCTCCAGATCTCAGTCACATTCCTGAGATATACCACGACCAACAGCAAGTATTCAGTAAAAGCAAAGCTTTATCTCTACCCCCTCATTTACCATATGACTGCGCCATCGACCTCCTGCCAGGCCAGCTACCTTTATAACATCTCCCAACCTGAGAGGGAAACCATGAAAAGTACATCATAGAGTCTCTGGCGGCTGGCATCATCCAGCAATCCTCTTCACCTCTTGGAGGGCAGAGAGGATGTTGTTGCCGCAATGTTGCAGAAATGTAAATCCAATGTGTGCTCCTAACTTTATTAGCATTTATTATTATATTTAAAAATAACAGTTTTTGACACAGTTTCTTTTTATTTTGTTTATATTTTGTTGCATTATTCTGCCAGTCCATGTGAATATTATCTGATATTAAACTGGTCCAACTGGCGGAAAAAAAAGGTTGGGGCCCTAATATATTGAATAAAACACCTTACTGCAGTGAAACAGTCATCATTAGTGGTATTTGTAGAGAGTAAGGAAGTTTTGTGGTCCTTCAGCTATATTTCAGTCAACACTTGATTATGGTAGTCACATCGCACCCACTCTCTGTGCTTGCTGTCTCTACACCTAATGAATATTTAAGCAAAAGAAGAAAAAAAAATCTAATTTCTTGAAAAAGAAATCCACTTACCTGCTTGGTCACCAACTGTGTTTAAGCAATAAAGGACTTGAATTTCAAACACATACTTAACTTAGCAGCCTACTTCTGAAGGAAGGAAGTTTCTAAGAGGCTCTTACTTTACAGGAAATCAAACCCTGGTGGGATTCATGCCTTCCTGCGCCTACTCAAGCATCTAGCTCTTCACCAAAATTACTGTGTGCACCTCAGGAGCAGCATGACCTTGTTTAACGCAATATTAGGTATGGGAAAACTCAACTTAATTGAAGGTGAAACCACCGCTGTGGTGAAAAAGCCAGCAAGATTCAACATCTGTTACCCTCACAGGTTCCTGTTGGGTCAGACAGGCTGAAACATGTGGCTGTTGGGAGTTCAATAAATCAGTAAGAAGGATGGAACGGTCTCCATGAAGGAGCCTATCATAAATGTAGCAAGAGTTTCTTGTGTAATAATAGAAATTGAATACAACACTCGAATAAGGATCCCATGTTTCATATAGAGCCAACACTCCATGTGATTACAACTCTGGCTTGTTTTCTTTAAACTGCAGACACCACTGCATGAGCGCACAGACATACCCAGAATATTTCAACCCATGAGAATGAATAACTCTTGTTTTGTATGGCAAAACAAAACAGTTTTATCCACCACAACACAGACCTTTAGTTGGTCATGACACATCAATTGCACCTACTCCACCCTAACTCTTGGGACAGTTGCCTTGGATACAGCAACCATGCCAACGTAATTTAGGAGGGGGCATGAAGGGGTGTCTCTTGGCCCTCCACTCTCTGCCGCCCTGTCTCACACACACAGATGATTGATTTGGCCAACACCTCTGCTCAACACTTCCCCTAACAGGGTCGATTGGAATAATGGAGTGTTTCTAAGACATCAAAGCCATTTGTCAGTGGGGGGGTTGGGGGGGGCTATGCCCCTGAGGACACACACAGACATATTTCCTGATCCAAAAAAATAAACAAATAATCCCCCCCGTGCTTCTCACTTACATGCATTACTTTTGCAAAACACCTTCCACCTTTGCCACATTTTTGCCAGATTGTAACCATACACTGCAAAGTGTTTAATTGGAAAGAAAAAAGATACATGGTTTTCACAATATTTTACGAATCAAAACTCTAAAGGCGTGGTTTGTATGCAGTCCCTCTTACTCTGATGCTCCGAAATAACCCCTGAATAAAACTGTGTGATAATAATTGTCCTTGGAAGTCACCTAATCAGCGAAAAGACTCCAGTGGGTCATTTCATTTCAGTATAAATCTATTTGTTCTGGGAAGTCCTTCTGAATTTTGCCAGTGAACATTTGTTTGCACCATGAAATCCATAGGACACACCACATACAGGTCAGGGATAATATGTGTGAAGAAGTTTAAAATAAGGTTAAAAAACATCATCCCAAGGTTTGAATATCTCATATATAGGGAAAAGTGTGGCAGACCTGCAAACCTTAGATATGACAGTCCACCTAAAGGGACAGGTTGCACAAGGGGTTTTAATCAAAGTTTCAACCAAATGGCCCCATTGTAGCTCTGAAGGAGCTGCAATGATCCATAGCTCAGGTATGGGAATCAGATAACATAACTATTGGTCAGACAAGTCACAAATCTGGTCCTTAAAGAAGAGTTCAAATAAGGAAGCCATCTTAGAAAGACAGCCAAGACAAAGTTTAAAGTATGGCAGATGCCATGTATGGAACACAGCAAGAACATGCAACAAGGTGCTCTGGTCAAGTGAGAACAAAGCAAAACTTTCTGGCCAACATAAAAAACATTCTAGGTGTGGGTTGGACAAACCAATACAGCACTATTAACCTAAACCTGAAAAAAGAAATAGCAGCATCATGCTGTGGTGAAGTTATTTCCTAAGCAGGGACAGAAAAGCTGCTCAGATTTGATGGGAAACGGATCAGGCTGAATACAGTGCAATCCCTGAAGAAAACATGTTAGTGGCTGTAAAACATGTTAGTGGCTGGAGTAAAAGTTCATCTTCCAGTAGGGCAACGACAAATAAACATGCAACCAGAGCTACAACTGAATGGTTTAGATCAAAGCAGATTCATGAGCTAGAATGGCCTACTCAAAGCCCAGCCTTAAATTAAGTTGAGAATCTGCGGCAAGACTTGAAAATTTAGCGTTCTCCATCCAACCTTACTGAATCTGAGCTTTTCTCAAACAAGAACAGACAGCTGCCAGTCTTCTCAGGTATCCAGCTTTGCTCAATGGAAATTAAACATTTTTCAGAAGAAAAAAAAAAACTATATATTATATAGTTTATATATTATATATATATGTATATACACTATATATAAAACTATACATTTATTTTTACTTCACAATTATGTTCTACTTTGTGTTGGTCAAATCCAAAATATTTAACTGTCAAGTATTACATTAAATGTAGCTGCCTGAAACCAGACTGAAACCGTCTGGCCTAAATAACCGAACACAGACAGAAAAGATTAACCTGCTCTCGTAACAGCCTAAAATAACTTTCTAGATAGAAGTTTTGAGAAAGTGTTCTTAAAGACTTGAGAGCAAAAGTTTCAGAGACAAATTGATGATTTGACTCGCCCACGGGCAATTCATTCCCCCAACTCCGCAGCCTTTTCAAAAACTCTGGATTGAAATTGATTTTTTTTTTTTTTTAAACAACTTGCAACTCCAAAAATGCCTTCAAAAAAAACTGAGAGCTGGAGGTACAATTTGACACCAAAATAGCAATTTGCTATACAGCGTACAGAATAGGACAGTTTTAAAAAGCACACGAGAAATCCATCAAACTGCTTTATTCTGTAGGAAAAACGCTTTCAAGAATAAAGTGTCTGTAGTTGCCACCGGTATAAAATTGTTTTTATATTGTTCTTTGTTCTTCACGTGGTTCCGCAAAATAGATGATAAGATTACAGCCTGCAGGGTAGTTTCAAACAAAGTGGTACTGCAATGACTGAAAATTTTTTTACTAAATTTAGTGCAGCCAGAATGCAGACAACTGTCTATAAAACATTAACAGCTTCAAGTTTAAACGAAAACCTTACAATGAGTTCTAAAGAAAATTGCAGATGAATTACTGATGTTTTTAGTGAATTATTTGAGAGTGAAAAACAACAAAATTTTGCTTATCTGACCCTTTAAACCACCCCACTATTATTTTATGATGAAAGAAGTATGATCCACCCCAGTTAGTGTTTTGATATCAATGAACATTTGCACCTTTGTCAATTTTGCTATTATGAACTGTTTATTTTCTGAAAACATAACGCATATATCCCTGTCTCTTATCAAGCATCACCATCAGTTCTACTCTTGGGCATCACTATGGACATATTTTGCTTACTTGTTTACATATTTGTAATTGATCAATCATTTTTGCTGCATTACTGCACATCACAAAATGTTTACGAACAAAAGAAATATTTTACACATTTTAAAATTCCTCTTTAAGTATCTGTAAGAAATCAACAGAACATTGTGAAAAACACTAACTATCCTCTTAGGTCATTAAAAACAAAATGTCAAATTCCAAATAATGCTATATCAAACCTTATAAAGTCTATTGTTCTCCTTTGCTCTTCATAAATATCTCAAACCACTTAAGTCCTGCTAAAAAGTACAAAGTGTTCAACATCTTTAACTATCTTAGCCCTTAAATGCCAGTTTGACTACTTGATAGTTATCATTTATGAAAAATACACTTAAATTAGATATTTTGTATTTAACAAATTTTGTGTAGCTAGAGGATATAAAAAAAGTCAGCCTTGGATATGTAAAAGATTAGCCAAATATTGACTTTAATTCATTTTTATTTTATTTATTATATTTTGTAGCATCAGATTTTTTTAAAAAAAACACTGCAATTTAGATCAATTTCATGGCAAATATGTATAATTTATAATCTTACAGCTACTGAAAAATTTAAGCAGACAGATTAGAAAGATGTCAGGGTTTCATCTTGGAGAAAAGCTTGTCCTTTTTTATAGTTCCTGCCTTAAAATCCACCACCATAGGTCTGTACAATATAGATTTATGATTTTATTAGTTGATGAGCTTATGTTATTAAGCTTTATAGGTTATACAGCCATATATAGCAACAGGGCAACCCAAATGTATAGTAAATTTATTGGAATTGCAATACTTACATTAATATGGTAAATAAATATTTGGAATAATACCTGTTAGCTGTTATGTTAAAAACAAAGAAGATTAAAGATGGGATAATGCACAGAAAATGAATTAGCAGGGCTTTATAATCGGGAAGGTAATGGTCAGTAGTGGTCAGCGAAAGCAGCTCAATCTGTTCAAACACTCGTAAGTGAACACACACACACACAAATGCAGAGTGCAGCAGCCCTTAAAAGCATCAAGTTGACAGCAGGGTAGAGAAAGTTCTTGACCTCTGATCGGAGCCAATTGGCCTCTGACTCCTGTCGCTGAGAATCAAAGACGGAAAAGGTTACGGTGTAAAGGAACAGACATACTGCACCGTAATCCTACAAGTCTGTGCATACACACTAAAATCTGTGGATGAATGGTCCCTTTCTTTTTAGTGGATGTGTCTGCCTGTCCACATTTGGTTCTGTAAGTGTGCTGTTTGCACCATGTTCGTAGGTTTGTGTGTTCATATGAATGTGTGTTTGTCAGTGGCCACGTATTTTTATCCATGGTGAACATTAGATTAAAGGCTGCTGGTCATGGGAGCACTGATGGACCTCGATGTGATTAGAGCAAATGTGTGGCGTGTGATGCAGCCAAGGACATTCCTCTGCAAAACATTCCCTGTGTGCTGCAAATTCAACAAGGCCAAATAAGAAAAGGACTTAGTTGAACAGAGGAGGTAATTCTTAATGATGCATTAAGGAGAGTTTTTTTAGCTACCTAAGTGGGTGTTAAATAATGTTTTTGACTCACTGACGTTTCTCCGAAGCTAAATCTGTAAAAATGTACATAATCATAACAAGAAAATAGCCTGCCTGGAAAATTCATGTCAGTTAGATTCAGTTTTATTAATATCTTTCCACAACAAAAGGCATCCTGGGGTTTTTTTGCATTTAAAAGATCTGACAATTTCCTCTGAGCAAGCTCTTGGCGACAGTTTATCATGACATAATCATCGACTTTGCCTGCTTTATTCAATTTGCCACATGGTGTTCAGTGCAGATAACAACCATATGATACAAAATGGAGAGCTTTAAATCAATAATTCTTTAATTTGATTCATTTGGCTAGGATTCGGACGGTTATGAAAGACGAGATGAAAAAAAAAGATATTTGGAACTGATTAGTGGACAAAGTGCAAGTAGCTTTAAAATGAGCAGGCAGGTGTCTGCTAGAACCGTTTAACATGCCTGAAGCATACAGTAGCTCTGCTCTAAGCTACAGCTTCACTTCTCATCTTCTTCCTAGGCCAGTGCCCTACTTGCAAATTTAGAGAGAGCTGTCAGAGAGTTTGAAGGTGTCTTCCTTTTCCTCTGCTCCCCTTTTTCAAACAATTAATTTTTTCTTTACTGTGAATTTGGACGACGAATCAATGTCCAGCCTGATGAAGATGTCTACTGGATTTTAAAAAAATCCAAAAAATGAATTTTTAAATATACAGCACAGTCTGGCACAGCAAAATCGACAGTGTTATTTGTTATTTCAGACAAGATAAGCCATGCTTAAGTCCAATGATGTGTTTCCCTCTGTCACTTGCTTCAGCAGAATTCCTGCAATCCTGTTTTGATTTTGTTTGTCTTTTTGAATGAAATATATGCAAAAGAATAACAATCAAGGTTCTTTTCACATTTTGTCAGATTACAGCCCAAAATGTCAATGTATTTTATTGTTTGGAGGGGAACTATCACTGCACATCATTGTGAACACACCATTCCTGAGGATGGCATCAGGCCCTGGGTATGGAAGCTGATCAGTGTAGATTGAAAGATAGATGGAGCTAAGTAGAGGGCAAACTATGAGAAAAAAGTGTTAGAGGCTGCAAAAGACTTGAGACTGCATGGGACAAAAGTTTAACTAACATCACAATACTGTGTTGTACTGTGTTTGTGTTAGCCTCTTACATGCAGCATACTCCCAATGAAAAATAGTTTGTGGTTGAAATATGACATGGAAAAAACATTTTTAAATGTGTTGAATAGCTTTGCAATGCGCTTTATGTGTGGTTTGGTTCAGGTTTAGGCTGACAGTCATAACAGAGCAGATCTCACCACAGATGTTGTCAAGGTAAGGCACTCAAGACAGTATGGAGGGATGTCATAAGATGTGTTTGATGAGGAAAAAAATCCTTTTGGCATACGGTGCAGAGAATGTCAGTGCAGCTTTTCCATGCTGGCACAGCAAGAGCATATGAGGACAGAGGTGATGTCCTGGTCTCAAAGGGCTGGGACGCTATATTCGGAAGCCAGATTATTACAAAGTTTATGAATAGTTGGAGTTTTCAGATGGAAAAACCTTTTGAAGTAATCCAAGAATTGCAACACATTTCAATAAAATAAAGTATATAGGATGAAAAAAAAAAAATTCTAACATTTTCTCCCTGTTTAGACTACAACTTTGTTATATTCCTTATTGAAACTTAATGTAAAGATAAAACCCTTTTAACACGCTCAAACACAAGCGTCCCTTGGCATTAGTCTGTCTAATTATTCCCTCCCAGCCTACAGCATTGTCCATCTTAGAGCATTAAGGATCTACACATGTGTGTACCTTTGTTTCTGTCTTTGTGAGCATCTGTCTTTGTCAGTCTGTTTGTCTGCTTACTGAGCCCCAGGGAACTTTAGCTGTCTGGTGGAGTGTTCCCAAAGGGAGGACTTTGTTGGCTGCGCCACAAGAAGAGGGTGTTGTTGGAGGGGCAGGAGGGGGTGGGGGGGGGGCGGTTGGGGGGGGGGGGGGGGGGGTGTGGAGGAAACCGGGGCACATTTCCTGTGGAAATGGGGTTATCACTTCACAATTACTGGTGCAATTACAGTGGGAGGCCTGCAGAAGCTTGGGAACAAAGCCTATAGGCACACAGATGGGCACTCTGATGGAGACATGAGCACACATTGAATCTTGTCTACAATTCATGTCTACATGGCATCAAAAAAAAAAAAATTTGCACCGTTTTGTCAAGGATAAGTACCCACATGATCTGTCTTTCACAGAGTGCCTGAATGTGTTGGAGAATGTCGTCCGGGTGTCTTAACCTCCTGCTGTGACGGAGTGGCTGATTCCATAATGGACAATCATGGTGTTTTAGATTATGACGTCTTTATCCATCCACTGGGACACTAAATTGTCCCAGATGCAGGATTAATTGTCTACTTCACCTCACAGGATGCAACACACATTTGGAAATCTGGCCCTATTTACTGCTCAAGTACCCAAATTCTCTATATGGGACCACTTTCTCTCTGGTTTCCACAGGCTAACACTGGGACTTGGACTAACTTGCATTTTTTTCTCTCTTCTATTTTTCTAAAAGATGAGAATCATCTTTCAACCTGTCAAATTCATCAGTTTTCTGATGACTACAATTTTTGCTCTACAACTACAGCAGTGTACAAAAATATACACATACAAGCTTTACTTAATGCGTCTTGCAGGTCCATTTCAGATCAAATCCTTAAACAAAGATACACACAGACATACCAGCGCAGAATTATAGCCAAACACAGACACACCAGGTCTGGACAGCATCACCCAAAGAGCAACCCACGTGGACAGCTTGACCCTCGACCTTTTGACGAATGAGTATTTATCATCATCAAACTGCTGGGTTTAGGTCACCGCAATGCAACATACACACAACACAGTCGGTTCACTGTTTACATTTAATCTAATTTGTTGTTTTTTTTAAATTCCTATTTGTCTAAAAGAAGGTTTGTGGTTAAGTGGACTCTTCAAGTCAGGCCTCACAATAATGCTGTTTTCACGCTGGGCCACATAGATGAAATATTTCTGTTCAGTGCTATTCTCCTCATCCTTTGCTCATTTATTTGGTTTAAGGAGATGAACTCCGAGCTTCCTTTTTAACAGGCCAAACAAAAATGTTTATTACTTTCCTTGTAGGGTAACATCTTAAAAATGAGAAAACGTCAGACAAATCTTTTGTCATGAATAGCGTGGTGACGAAAAATGATGTGCAGGAGCGTGATTCGCATGTCTGTGGCCGTCCTGTTTGACGGGCCCTCCGACAGCTTATTGAGCACTCTCATTACCAAATCCAACCTCTTCAAGCAGTTTCAGAAAATCTACGAGTCCGGTCTGCAATCAAACAATGAAAATATACCCAGGGAGTGATGCAAAAAACTAGTGACGAGAGTACAATGCGACAGTAGCAGTATCAACATTAGGAGGCTACACACAAGTACATATGGGGCAACAAAGAAGCACAATTTATTGCGCTTTGGCAGCAAGGACCGTCTTTATGAAATGTTATCGTTGCCATCTTGAGTATCTGTCGGCTTTTGGTGACTTACGTTTTTTGATGACATTTGCACATGGTGTCCTGCTAGAGCAAGACGTCGTGCAGGTTGACTCACTGAAATCTTGCCACCTCTCTAGAGCTCACACAGTGTGACATGAAGCAGTCCTTTACAACGGCCGAAACAACGCACGATTTGAACCAGGCTTGAGACAAAATCTGCATCTTCTGGCTTGACCTATCAGGATTTTTGCAGTTTTGCTCTTCTCACAACTGAGTTGTTCTGGCATTAAAAAGAAGCCGTCTCCCACAGGACATGTTGTACCATGTCATTCAGCTTTGACAACTGATCAGTTTAAGTAGTTTTCTAAAATCTACTCCTAGTTTACTGTAAGAAACTGTAGCATCAATAGGTTCCCAGTGACATCCCCAAAAAAGCATTTATCAGCAGAACGTTTTTTAGAATGAATTTGGTTTAATCAGGAGTCATATTCTCTCATAGTTCACACAAATTGAAACTGGCCAAAACAGGGGCTGAGTCAAGGCAAGAGGACGTAATATAAAATCTTAATATCATATAAATACAACCAAAAAGAGTAGATGTTGACTACATAGTGAGATTTAAGCATATTTTTGATCATTTCTGTCTACAATTCATAAAAAAAAATACTAAAATACAAAGAGAAAACACACTGATGGTTAAGTACAACATGGAAGGAGGTTGGGACAAAATGCCAGCTTATGGTTCTATGTGCAGTAATTATTGAACCAGCGCTTCAACAAGCTTAAAGGGTTCATTTGTACTATTTTGAAGTGAAGTTATTATTGGCAAGAGTTCCCTCAAATACCGTAGAAAGATGTCACCATGAGCTTGTTGGAAAATATATAAATCCCAGAAGTAGTGGAAGGCAAACAAATTGGTCGTCACCTGCTTTAGCTGCTTACTACCCAAGCTGAAAATGTGAATATTAGTTGGATGTAAAGTGTACGCGGGTTTACCAGCCCACTATTTCACAACATACCATTGTTACATTTTTTAATTTTTTTTTTCAAACAGCCTCCAGTTTCCTTTGTAAAGTTACGCTGGTTGAATCTGTCAGCTGTATCAAACCTCCAGTCCTCTCTAGCTCTGCCAAGAATAGAGTAAACTCAGACTGTCAACTGTACAGCAGCATCAAAGATGGTACATTCCTGGGCTTTCTAGGTCTCGTAGCGGTTTTTCTCGTAATTGAAGTATTTCAAATACTTTAAACAAATACATGAACTTTTTCAACTGAATTTGAGTGAAATTATCTGGACTCTTTGTAAGTGATATGATTGTACGAGTGGATCGTATTGGTTTTAATTGGACTGATCCGATCTAAATTAGAACTAAATTTGATTTTACATAACTGTATATTTGTTGGATCAGCCTTGAGATGAAGTTAAATGAATTATATTAAACTGAATAGAATTTCCAATTTATTTTACTGCGATTCTGTGGGTAAATGAGTCGGGAATGGGTTGTAGTAGCACTTTAGATTTTGATTCAGTGTGGCAATGTGTCTTTGTTCCTGCTGAGCCTGACACTTTATGACTCTGTGGAGTCATGCCAAGTGGTCCAGGCCGGCGACTCGCAGAAAAATCACTGCAGTGTTCGCTCACAGAATTAGTTGCTGCGGCACACTTTCCTGGAGTTTCCAAATGTCTGCACTAAGGTGAAAAATCTCTGCAGTCTTTAAATTGTCTCTGGCTTCTACTTCTTGGCTTAACTTCAAAGTGTTTTTGATGTAAAGCATTACTTAGGAAAAGAGGTAATAAAATACCCCAACGTTTCACAAATGGGCGCTTTCTGAAAATAGTGGCTGCTCTGTGAAGGTTAGTGGTAGTCGTGACGTCTGCGGTGATTTACAGTCAGCATTGAGGGTCAGTTTTATGAAGAATCTATCCTTTAAAGCCAAGCTAGATGATAAAGCTCCCTATCTCTCGCTCTACATCCTCTAATTTTTAAACAGGAAAAGGAAGTCCAACTTTTAGCCTTTTGTGGTACGTCTGATCTCTCCATCACTGACAAAACAGAGAGGATCAGATTCTTGTGGTTTCTCTTTGTTTTTTTAGTATGCAGCCTTGGGAACATCAACATGAAAGCATCAAAGGTTGAAACGTCTGGTGGACATGTAGCATTAATCTGAAACCTCACATTATACTATTGCTTCTTTTATCCATGTGATCCATCAAGCTATTTTATGTATTGTTATGTTTTTAATATAGTGGGAAAAGGACAATTATATTAATGTACGTTTTTAATCGGCAGCATTATAAAAACTTGAATTTTCACATCAGGTCCTGCCCCCTTTGGACTGTGCAGACAGATGCTTCTCCCATCTTCCCTCTCTAATAGTTCACGCTGTGAGCGCACATCTTCAGCAGAAAAAAAATCCCCTGCTGTGAGGCACATATGTGAACAGAAACTGTGTGAGGAGGGGGGGGATTGTAGAAACTTAGATTTTCCTAATTTTCCTGTTTCTTCAAGTAAAATCAAAATTTGTTTCACAAAAATACCAAAAACATGCCAACTAAAAATATACATTACAACAGACACTTTTAAATGACCCTCAGAGTATTCACTCCATCTCTGAACACACCCTCCTATCCTGCATCTGCAATCTCGCTCTAATCTACAGCTAATGAGGTAAACTAATGGTCAGAGTGAGTCTGACGCTGCTGATCCCATCTGCTTCTGGTTTCTAGCAGGCCGACAAGTCAAGTGTGTCTTTGTGGATTAAAAACTAATGCTGCTGAGGTGAAAGGAATGCTGTGGGAAATATATGTCTGCAGGATGCAGAAAAGAGAGGCAATAAAAGACATCTAGATTGCGTTACATTGGGCCCTTTTATTTTTACTTTGTTTTATTTAAGTCTTACTTTACTGAAAAGTAGCATAGCATTAAATTCCTTTGTGAATTGTAAACAGCACTTGGATTACATCAGCAAAACTTTTCCTAAAATTTCCCTTGTAGGACTTTCTAAAAAAAATAATGATAAACATTAAAACTGTAAGAGAAGCAGAAAGAGACAAAGTGAAGGCAGGTCAGGCTGGAGTAAATTAATACTTGGGGGAAATGGAAGAAATTCGAAGCCTGTAAAAATTTCTTTAATTACATGCCCCCGGCTAAAGATAGCTTCAGATAACTTCAGATATTAGCATCGGAATCGTCCCTAGGGGGAATTTACAGCATGACCACTGTTGTCAGAGGTTGTTGTTGCCAAAACAAGGTTTTAATTAGACCCCATTAAATGTCTCTGTTCAGAAAGAGGAGAAACCCACAAGCATCGAGTTTCTCCTAAGTGTTTTCAAAGTTTTAGTAACTACATAAAGTTGAGCTGTAGGGATATTTAAAGAGGTCCTCCAACTATCCTGGAAAATTACGTTTCAGCAGCAGAGGAGCAAAAAGTTTTTTTTCCTACAAATAAGACTTATAGATGTACTCCACCTTATGTTTTTGCCAATTTGCTGTGTGAGCTACCAGCAAATTAGGACTTCTTCCAGACGAAAAAGGCTGTCACGACTTAAAAATATTCTGAAATGCAGGGTGAGGAATCAGCTGTCATTTGACTTTAACAGTAACAAGCAATGTTACTGTCACCACTAGGGTTCCATTAAAATTAATAAAGAATATCCGGGGTGTGTGCAGGATGAATGTCCCAGTGAAATCTACATTTCAGCTACATCCCCAGCCCACAGCCTGGAAAGCACTGGCCTAGATAGGAACAGATCTGAAAGAATGTATGAATAATAGAGTATCGCTTGATTTTAATACTGCTTTGAAAGCTTTTGTGCTTTATTACTGAACTACACAAAGAAAAAGAAAAACGGAAAGGTGAAGTTGGATGAAGTTAGGGAGGATGTGCTATGTCCACCAGGCACAGGAGGGTCCTTCATGAGGATATTATCACCACCTAAACTGAGGACATAACTAACAACTAAATAACCCTTTAACAATCAATAGGTTCATACATTATCCAAATTACTTCGTGCCGTGTATATGTATTGAACTTATTTTTTACATTTTGTTTCTTTACAACCACAAACTTTACTATATTTCATTGGGATTTTATGATTATATGTGAGAGACCAACACAAAGTAGTATTTAATTGTGAAATGGAAGATAATGAAACATGGTTGTCAAATGTGATGAGTTTTCAGTACACCTGAGCTCATACTCTGTAGAGGCATCTTTCACTGCAAGTCTTTTGGGAGCATCTCTACTGGCTTGAAACATCAAGAGTAAAACTTTTTTCTCATTCTTCTTTGTCTGTGAATATCAGTTTTCAAGCTTCCCATCAGACTCTCAGTTGGATTTAGGTTTTGACTAGACCATCCTAATATGTTAATATGCTTTGAAACTAAATCAATCCATGCTAGCTCTCTCTGTATGTTAAGGGTTGTTGTTTTGGTTTCCAGTCACAGTTTGAGTCATTTAAAACTTCCAACGGGTTTTCTCTCAGTGTTGGTCTGTGCTTAGTTCCATCTATATTCCCATCAACTCTGAAGAACGTCCTCACAGCATCATGCTGTCATGACCGTGTTTCACCTTGGGGATGGTGTGTTTAGAGTGATGTGCAGTGTTCGTGTTTCACCAAACTGCAGCCCTCGAGGGCTGGTGTCCGGCAACTTTTAGATGTGTCTCTACTTTAACATACTTGAATCAGTTAATAAGGCCATTTGTAGGACTCTGCAGAACTTGACTGCATGCTGAGGTAATAATTCAGCCATTTGACTCAGGTGTGTTGGACCAGGGCCACACCTTGAATTTGGGCTCTTGGGGGACTGGTGTTTGACACCCGTTCTCTAGAGTAATTATGAACCTTATGGCTGCTTCTTTGATTAAAGCCCTCCTTTGCCTGCTTGTCAGTTCGTTGGTCTTCATCATGCTGTTTGTTCACTAATGTTCTGTATTGCCTCGTTTCCACTGAACGGTACGACACGGGTCGATGCGGTTTGGTGCACTATTTTATTGCCTACCGTATTCAGGAGAGCGTTTCCACCACAAGTTGGACTCTCACTGGGCAGGTGGAGTTAAACCAAAACACCTAACATTGCATCTTACCAGTGCGATGACTAGTCCACTAGTATGTCTTGCTTGTCACAAGTAGTGACATTTTTCTGTCCCCCAATCAAAAGACTGTTATGTGATGCCAGTAGCTACGCCCCAACCATACTGTTGTGCTATGGACTTACAATTAAAGGGGTTTAGGAATGGTGCAGTATGGGCCGCTTTTACAATGAAAACAGACAAATTGTGTATCGAACCGACCCGTGCCCTATCTCTCAGTGGAAAAGAGGCATAAAAAACCTCTGAGACTTCCTAATCAGATAACTTATGAAGGCAATTGGTTGCACTGGATTTTATTGAGGAGTTTTGGCAGAAAGGGGGCTAAATAGAAATGCACCCCACACTTTTCAGATTTTTATTTGCCAAACTTCTGAAAACCATGTATGTTTTTTTCTTTCCTTTTCCCAGTTATGCACCATTTTGTGTTTTTCCATCACATAAAATCCCATTAAAATACATTTAAAATATGTTTGTGGCTGTGGAAAATGTGGAAAAGGTAGTAAATAGTTTGTGATTACATTTGGAATGCATTGCATCTGATTTACCCAATGCATTTCCGCTTTTCCTACATTTCCATGTTAACTGTGTTGGCTTGGAAATTGATTATGCTTTTTCATTCATACAGAAAAACGTTTACACAAAGAATTAAAATATTCGAAAACATATGACAGCTGCAGCTAATATGTGTACACCACATTTATCTGTAACGAAACATATACAGAAACATCCACACGAGCAAATATACATCTTGACAGCTATGAATTAATCTAATCTACTCTGTCTGAAATATCTAATCAACTTGCAATATGCTAATGCCATTCCCTAGGTTTACATTAAAATGTGAACGTTTGTCTGCAAAGAGACAGCAGTGCAACTTTACCTAACCAATATAACTTGTCAGCAATATGAAGGTAAAATCTCTATTCATACCAAAAACAACTCATATGTACTCCCAATAAGCTCCTGTGGCTGATAAACAAACATCTCAGGCAAACCAATTCATGAAGTGAATGCTGCATGAATAAAACATGACTGAGCCTCTGTGGCAGCTAATAGATTTAAGCAGACTTAATAAAGCCAGCACAGTTTTATTTTTTGACAGTGCAGAAGGTTTTATTGTCATGAATTTAAAAGGTGTTGCCAGTAATGATGAACTATTTATATGCATTTGCAGATAAGAGGCACATTTAAAACCTTTGCTTCATTGCATTTTGCATGCATACAAACAAACAAAAAGTCTTAAGTACATTTGCTAGAGTTTAGAAGTTTTAATATGTTTAAATATGTTTTTCTGCAGTCTCTTGTATTGACAAAGGACAAGTTTCACCAAACATTTTGCATTAAAATGCCTGGTCTGTGAGAGTGTATCTGTGTGTTTGAGGTAGAGATGCTATCTCTAACAGCCACCAACCAATGGCTGGGATAATAGCCTTAAGACACTGGAGTTAGTGTGTGGGGAGTAGGAGGTAATCTGGCATTTATTTAGGTATCTTAAGCTTTATTTATTACTAGTTTCATGAAGCTCTCTGTTCAGTCTGAAGACAGCAAATCATACTAAAACCCATAATGAAAGTTGCTCTTTTTACACCTATTTTTGTTTGGGCTTTGGATAGCTCCTGTTCATCCACATGGTCATCCAATGTTGTGCAAGGCTTCAAAACTTTATTCAGGGTTTCATTATGTAAAAGAACCACCACAACACAAGTTTACTGCAAAGACTGATGGAATTTATGACTGAATCATCTAATTTATGCATGAATTTTTCCTAAATTCACAGGATTCTTGCCTCTAAAATTAAAATTGTGGTTCTGATTCTATTCTAGCATGGTTATTAGCAAATGTAGGGACATTCAGTCCAACACAAGACGAATGAAAATCCTACCCAGTGTTTTTTTTCTGAACAGAAAATTATTTAGTCAAATTCTCGGCTTTAGCAGATCAATATTCTTCTGGTTATCTCTAACAGAAAGAAACCAAGAGTTAGACCCTCTTAACAAAGACAAAACAATCCTTTTGGATACTTTAGTCAACAACGTTATACTTTGTGTAGATCCACCTTGTCCAAGGTCTTTGTGCAAAAGGGAAAAGAATGGCTGTTCAGTTGGTTTGTTTACATGCATCTAAGCTGCATGTGTTCCTCAGTAGCCTCGTGGATTCGGCACTGGCCTCCTAAGCTACAGATGGTGGGTCTAAGTCCCACCTAATGTGTTTGGGGGTTTTCTTAGAGTAGTTATTAGTTAGTGCTGTACCACAATAGTAAAAGTAAAGACTTAACACAGAGTTGGAATCAGCTCATGGAAATGACATTACAATCATATCAACCTTTCTCAGGTGTAGACTGCCTAGTTCCACCTGGTATTATATCACAAAGTGAGAATCAAATAGTGTAGCCTCTGTGCATTTGTAAAAACTAATATACAGGCGGACAGATTGCAGATTGTTAGTCAGTGCAGCTCAGTGTTTCTAATTTGACTTAGCACAAACAAGATGTTAGATTCGCTAAAAGAAAATTGTTTACCTACTGACTCCCAGTCTCATCTTTCCCTCCAACGGTTGCTCATCATGGTTTTGCTTTAGGAGCCTCATAGGTTATTTGGACTCTGCCGCTATTCAGAAGTGACACAGAACTGGAATAGTGATCCATAAAGCACTTTTTAAACAAACAAGAGAACAAAATGCACAATAGCCACACCATCAACAGTGGTTTGGACTGAGGATCAATAGGGCATGGGGGTGCCTTCAAGAGCTGATTCTGAAGCATGAATAGAAGGTTATTAGGCCTCTGTTGGCAACTGATTATTCTTACAGTTTATAACTCTGAACCCCCCCCCTCAGTCATTCAAACTGAAGCAGCATTGTTGCCGGTTGTCCCAGTAATGTCAATGCTCTGTTTAATCCTTGATGTTAATTATGCTTTTTGTACTATTGTGACCTACAAGGCCCTAGGCTTGTAAACCATGATTGGGGTTCAATTCGCATCTGGGGTGACAAATGGAATGTAGTAAAATATTCCTTTGCCTAAAGGTCAATTGACTTAATGTGTTTCCTGTTTAATACACATAACAATGGTTGATAAAATCATTCACGCAGCCTTTTTTGGGGGGTAGATCATCTGGCTTTAAACAACTGAAGCAGGCCATTTCATTCGGTAAAATGTCATACAGAGCTGAAGTATACCTACCACACAGACAATAACTTGAATTTAGGCCTAGAAACACAGGTAATTTTACATAATCACAACAAATATCGCATCAATAATAAGCTTTTAATTATACATGTTACAAGATAGCCGAGAAAGAACAGAGCTATCAAAGACTAGAAGAATGTTAGGATGAGTCACGGTGAGGCTTTCAAACCTAAGAAAACCAACTGTTAAGCATGGTGATGAAAGCAGCATGTTGAGGGCCCGTTTTACTGCCACTGGTACTTGTGTACTGCACAAGGTGGGTAAAATAATTAAGGATGAATATCCCAGAGAATGGTTGAACCTTGAAATGACCCCAACTTTGACCCGAATGAAAATTGGTGGACTATGATCAAAGACAGGTCTGCACCAGAAATCAACATCTTTAACAGAGCTCCACCATTTCTGTAAACAAAAGAAGGGATCAAAGGTCCAACCAGTTTTATGCTAGGAGCTTTATGATGGCCATATAAAGCAGGTGGTTTCTCTGCAGCTTGCTAAAGGGCCTAAGAGAAAATCTTGCGTAAACTCAAACTTCACCCCCTGTTTTTAAAATTCATTGAAGTTACATGTATTATTATGGTATGTGATTTGTATTACACTTATATACAGGAAATTTGGTTGGCAGATTTATGCTTTTTCCTTTTTTTAATCATCCCTTGTAGTTCAATCATATACTTTTCTTGTTTAACTCATTATTATAGAGCTGCCACAAATTACTGGGCTTCGCTTAGTTTCTGCTTCATAAATCTTTATAGGACACAATATGTTTCACCATTGCAGCGGAATCCTTCATTTAAATGTCAGACTCCTCTGTTTTGTCTCTCAATTAGTCTCCTACTATGAGTCCCAGGGATAAAGGAAAATTCTACTGTACAGTGTGTTTGGGCTGCCAAACAACGTCAGAGTCAAAGTGTTTGAGTGGAGCTCAAATCCTTCTCCAATTACAGCAATTCCCTTTCAAAAAAATCTACAGCCCCTGTGAGTGAAAGCTGCATCGTGGAAATGACTGCAGCGTGGAAGCTCCCGGTGAGAGAAAGAAAGAGCACATGCGGAAACATATACACACAAGATGATGGACATCACAGTTCTTTCATCCATCACTTTTTTTTTGCTCTCTCTTCAAAGACAGGCATATTGGCCATTGTAGATATAGAACACACAAATCTGTGCTGTTCAAAGACAGAAGGATTTGCCTCAGTGGAACACAAAACAACGAGAGGAGTCAGCGCTCATCCTGAAAGTGAAGCAGCTTTGTTTATGGACGTATACAGAAGCTTTTATCTCAACATATCTATACCAGCATCCAACAGACTACTGGGATGTACAGTGACATGTGACTTACAGCCTTCACACCTTCACACCCACAGCGACCATGAAGTGAAAAAACGATTTGACCCAATACAGATGTCTTCTGTTGTGGCTTTTTTGGTTACAGTTCTATTTTTCAGATTATCAAGCAAAATTTATTATCAAAGATATTCTGAATAAATAAAAAAAATTGGATTTCAATTTTGGGCTGCATAGTTTTTAGCATGCTTGCCTTGCAGCAAGAAGGTTGTGGGTTCAAATCCAGGTCTTTCTGGATCGAGTTGGAGTGGGTTCTCTCCAGGCACTACAGCTTCCTCCCACAGTATAGCAATATTACTAGTAATTCATTGGCCGATTGACTGGTTTTCAGTTTAAAAATATTTTTTTTAACTTCATTTAACTAAGGAGGACCATTAACAGTATTTTATCTTAATAATGTGAGGTCGTTTCCGTACAAGTAAATTCTAGATATTGTTTTTTGCTTCTCGTCTTATTTACTTTACTTTACTCAATGATATTCTCTTTAGATGACCCTGATTAGCTTTTCAAATCAAAAGTTTAAAAAAAAAACATCACCACAGCTATGTTGGCGGTGGGGATTGGCCCAGGGTGGTGGTGGTGGTGGTGGTGGTGGCACGTGGCGGCCAGCCGCTGCCCCTGCGGTGCCGGGGGCCCCTCGTCAGCCGGTCCCTTGTCGGGTCCCTGCTGGGGGGTGGGGCGCCCCTTGACCCCGGCTCTCCCGGTCCATGGACCGGCCCGCCCTGGCGCGGCTGGTTGCCAGCGGTGCCTGTGGGCTCGTCACTGCTGCCCCCGGGCCCCTGCATAGTAGCCGCTGGACGTTCCCCTGGGGTTCTCCTTTGCTCCTCTCTTGGGGGATGCGGTCGACCCCGCCCGGGTCCGCCTGGGGCTCTGGGGGTCCTTTGGACGTCTTGGCTCCGATCTCCTTCATGTCTGCATCGATTCCTGGGAGACGGAGTGATGCCTTCTCACACCAGCTATCGAACACTCTTATGGAGAAACCTTATATGCACCAGCATGCTAACACACACACATACATGTGGGGTCTCTGGTGTTTACAGATATATTCTTGGGCTGAGGTTATCATTACTAGAGCTTGATTAATCGGTACCATGAGTTTTTCTGTGACATTGTTGTATTTTTATATCCATTCTTGTGTGATGTGGTTGTGTAGTTCTTAGTTAACGATGTTTGTTTTGTTTTGTCGATGTTCCTTTTTCGTGTGTTTTTTTTTTTTTTTCTCTCTCTGCCGTCCTGTGGGTATGGAGGCAGACTTCAAGGTTTTCCTGTGTTTTCTTTGTTCCCCTTCCTCTCTTGTATTTTCAACTCACCCTCTCTCATTACTTTTTGTTTCCTACCTCTCTTCTTCATCTTCTTTCTTTCCCGTCTCCGGGTCCATAACATCAGGAAATAAAACCCCCAGCAATTCATAATAAAGATTTTTCACACATATATCAAGTGGAGTACTATAGCAAAAGCTGTACTGCTCCGCTTGTGAAAGTAAATCTGTTGGGCTTCTACTTGGTACTCAGACACCAATTCTGAGCTCCACAATGCCAAACAGGACACGTAAAAAAAAATAAAATAAAAAAAATAAAATAAAAGACCTGCAGCATCACAAAACCATCTTAATCAAACCTTGCTGACAACGAAGTAGACTAAAAGATTTCAAAAAGCAGCATGCTGTGTCCCGATCTAAAGAAATTTAAGAGCAGGTGAAAAAGTCCTTTTGTTTTTATGCACCTTGAGTTACCTTATTGTTGAAAGTGTGCCATACAAATAAAATTGCCTTGCCTTTTGGGATGGTGAGTAACCCTTTATATCCACCATAAAACTAGAACAGCATTTCAGGAAAAGAACAAACTCAAACATGGTGAGGTGGTCTGCGCTGTTTGCTGCTTTGGGACCAGGAAACTCTCAATAATTGACAGGACAATCCAAAGCACACTGGTAAGTCCACCTCTGGATGAATCAAAAAACCAAATGAAGACTTTACAGTGGCCTACCCAAAGTCCAGACTTTGATCATCCTGCTCTACAGCAACGTAAAAGACTCATCCCCAGTTATCACAAACATTTTAAGGCACTTGGAGCTGTCTAAGGTGGTACAAACAGCTATTAGGTTGAGGGGGATTTTTTTTTGTTAACATATAACCGGGTTGCTTTGGATACTTATTGTTTTCCCCTTGGTAAACGAAATTACATTTTTTAAACAGCATTTTGTTTACTTAGATTATCTTTGTGTGTTTATAACATGCGTCTGTGGATCTGAAACATTAAAGTGCGGCAAAAAAGCAAAAACTGAACAAATCTGGAAGGGTGCAAATACTTTTCAATACACAGTACTTCTTCACACTATCCCACTTAACTCCCATTGGACACAGATTCCCACCTGAGAAAATCAAACAAGTCCCTTCGTCTTCCTTTTTTCTTTTCTTTTTTTGTGTATTCCAGGTTAAATTTGTTCAGGCTCAACTTATTTACAACACAGACACTTTGAGCTTCAGCTTATGCAATAAGGTGTAATCAGCTGCTTTCTCATACCACATGATTAAAGGAGGCTCAGTTTACCTTGGTGTAAATAAGGGTCCTTCAACAATCCTTTTGATTTGTAGGAGATTAATCGGAACTAGAACTAAACTACAACCCTAAATCCTGTTTTAATTACAATCAGATCTTTACTTTCTCATTACTTGCGACCGTCTCGATTGTTGCTGGCAAACAACAAAACACCCCGAATGGGTCACGGTGTTAAGCCCCACCCTGTTTGGTGAAGCAGAATGCGTCAAGACAATTCCAAGAGCATCGTAATCCACTCTCAGTCACACAGACATCATGTCGAAATCCTCCTATTCTCCAGTGAGGCAAACCCAATCCCAATGCTGCTCCCACAAGGTTAACACATACAGCCAAACTACTGGCAGCTGATGCAGCACCTCACGAAATCCATAATGTTTAAAATCCATCAAACATCAACGTTTTGTGCCGAGTCTAAGCTTGGGTCCATTACTCATCAGTGTGCACAGTGAATGAAGAGAAGAAACAGAAAGAAGAAGAAACTAGCAAACTGTACAGTTCTTGGCCAATAAATAGCTAACATTTCATTTGCTTGCGGCTAGCCTTTCTTATTTATCACAAGGCTCTGTTAAATCCATCAACAAGATTTTCCAACAACCACCACACTGATCTCACTACGGTTACCAGATCTGTCTAGGGGCAAGAAATAACTAGTTTGGTTGGGATCTGGATCTGGGATTTGTGCCATCTGACGATCACAGGCACTTCCAAATCCTGCAGGAGGGGTTGATGCTGACAATGAGCCAAAAAATGCTTCAATGATGTTGGCAAAAGACCAAGAGGAAATACATTTAAAGGCAACAAAATGATACCCCAGTTTGAAACTTACAGCTATAATCTTGGTTTAGGAAAACTTTGTTGATGACATTTAAAAAAAAGAATCTGTTTCTCTGCATATTTCTGTAACTGAAGGCAAAATTTCATTTTTATTTTTTTAAATAATACTCGTTGGGATGTGGCAGAAACCGAGTGTTCACCTTGGGACAACAATACATTGGTTGCTGATTATACCACTCCACCTTCTTGCAACTACAGTTTTAGTTGTTTTATACCCAACTTGTCCAGGTATGAAACAGGGCTGTTTCCTGTGGGACGTCAATTCAAACCTCCCAGCATTATGTTTCTAACCCACCTTGCCAGTGGTCAATAATAATTGGACATTATTTTTAATAATGGTCATAATCTACTCATTGCCTATGGCAAGGAAAAGTGATTTTATGACTGATCAGGAAAATATACCAGCAGAAGGCAGCTTAAAGCTATTAGGTAACACCAGGATCCCAAATGTGCAACATTTGAGATTTGCTAAGACTCTCTTTAATCCATGAAAATACTTGACTACAAAAAATATTCAAAGATCTTTCCATACATAGTAGGGATGCACAATATCAGGAAATGTTTTAATTGTGATAATACTGCTGAAAATTTCTATGGAAATATCGAATACATTTAACCAACACTTTCCTCTCTTTAACAATACACAATGTCCCTATTACTCAATAGGCTCTAACATGTCTGCTATTAAAAATATACATCTGGTGTTGCCATTAAGGGCAGCTAGGGTCAATCAAACTGGCCAAATGTACTGTCAATATGCAGAGCATGAATGGCTTGCAACTTAAATATAATATCTTGCCAAACATTGTATGCACAAGAATTGCAATTTTCCATAAACTCATATTCCAACGGCGGTTATGATTCGATTTATCGTGCAGCTCCCATATACAGGTACAAAATGGTTTGTTTACAGGTATGAACTGGATGTAGGAAGGGACAAAATGACAACTCGAGGGTATGTAATGGGGCTATTAACTGGAGAACTGAACCACAAATGAAAACTGTTTATTTCAGGAACTTAGTTTAGCGAAGCGGATGAATAGCTGAGCAGTAAAAGGATCATACACCAAGCCTGCAAAAGTAGGAAGTGAGGTCATAAAAACGGAGGCTTTTCCACTGGTTGACTTTAGACTAATGTACCTGGCACATTTCTTACATGCAGTACAATTTAATTAAATGCAAAAGAAACAAAGAAGTATGTAAAGATGATGGATTTTCTCTCTATGTACCTCAAAACTCTTCCTTTGAAGTCAACTTCTTAAACAGTGATGAAGTGATTACAGTTCACAAGTCTAAAGAGAACTAATGTTGAGAGAAGGTGTGGTGTTGAGGGCCACAGACAGATTTTCACACTGAAACTAGACATTATTATAAACAGTTAAATCAATAATGGTGCATCCATAGATGGAAAACAGCATCCAAATCAGGTAGAAGAGCAAAAATCGGTGTAATTTCTCTAATACTAAAGCAGTGTCAGGGTACCAACCGGAAAACAAAAGCTAAAGGGATAAAAAAAATAGTGAAAGTAGAAATGGTGTCTGAATATAAGACAGTCAGATCAGAAAAACTCAGAGCACATGTTGCCTCTTACCGGAGTGTGTAAACTGTAGCCTTGGTTGAGCTGCTCTCCACGCTCCCGTCAGAACGCCTCCAAGGTGGGCTACCAGGACCGCTGTCAGCAGCCAGCACATCTTCCTCCTCATCATGCACACTGAGCGGTAACTTGACAGATTCAGACAACTCACTCAGCTCCAGAGTCTCCTTCTTGAGCCAAGTCCTAAACTCTTAACTGCTAAAAAATGCTTCACAGGAAAAACAACAACAAAGTTTGAATCCTTGAGGAGTTTAAGTCTCCAAGACACTAAATCCAAGCACTTTTAACAGTCCAAGTGTGTCCACCTCTCCTCCATCCAGAAACATAAAATAATTCCCTCCTTCTTCTACGAGCGGCACCCACACCCGTCTGTGTGTTTGTGAGTTTACATGCGCGTGTGGGCTTCAGAGATGAAGAGGAGAATGTATTCCAAGAAAAGACTGAGGCGTCTCTCCGAAGCCTCCTCGCAGCTTGACAGCTCTCTGCTGTTCATGTGTTGCCCCAGCTCCCCTCTGCATGTGCCTTTTCTCTTTCTCTCTGTGGAAGGCGGAGAATGAAGAGATCCCAGATCTTCGTGACCACCCAGCATACACACACACACACAAATGTGGACAAGCTTGGCTATTCAGTGCTCTGGGAAAACCTAGTTAAAGTGGAAATGAGACAGACAAATCAGCTTTCATCTTTATTCACGTCTCCCTCACAGTTTTTTTTCTCCGTTTCTTTTTTCAATCTTTCTCTTGTAATAAATATTTTTCTTCTCTGTGTGTTACTTATAATAAGGTTGATAAATCTAACAGCTTGGAATAAGGGACTTAGATTGATTTAGAGAAATAAAAGATAACTAATTAATTTTACAGTAGACATCTGATTTGCTATAAGTTGCTGCAAGTTTTAAATATTTGCTTTATGAATATGGCTTTGTCGGGCACACCTGAGCTGTGTGCATGACAGAAAGTGTGCAGCACACTTTACTTTTACAGGAAATGGAAGATAATTTCTGCCTCAAAATCTCAGTCAGTTTACACCTTTCTAAGTAAAAAAAAATATCAGCAACTCACAGGAGTTGCTTTATAATTACAGCAGAAAACCTGCAGTGCAAAATCTCTGGATCTTTTCTAAAACAATTCTCCTCTTCCTTCTTTCAGCTCCACACTGTGTTTCTCATTATTTCCTTCCACTTCTAAGCCACATGCATTCATTAAAACTTCTCTCTGCTTCTCTTGTTTTCTTTAGATACCAGCTCACTGGGGTACTTATGCGCCGGCTGAATTTTTCACCAGCTGAAGTTCAATTACAGGCTAGTGGGGACAATTTATTCGTTCTCCGGAATAAATAATGAATTTGGGTTGCGTACAAATGAAGTAGATGCTTCCTCTGAGGATTTGGGGATTTGTAAATGATTTATTTTGCAGACTTGTTTTTTTATTGGGTAATTAGAGCAGATGTTTTTTGTAATACAATGAAGCTATTTAAATATGTGATTAATACAATTGCCGCCATCTTATTTTTTCATAACTTTGAGATTTCAGTTTGCTTTTATTAACTGTGGTCAAACCTGCTTGTTAATGAAGTAATCAAATTAGTATACAAAGGAATAAGTTGCCACATGGTTGTACAGAATAACTAACGCTCCCCCTGGGAAGGCACCTGCTGCTTTAAAAGTGACCTTTTGGATGTTACTGCAGCTGCTTGTCTTGGTAATTAAGAGTAAATGATTCTGTTTGTAGTGATGAGGGAAAAATTTAATTGCAGTTCAGTTAAAGTCAATCATCTGTTTGTACATTATACAAATCTGCACCAGAAGCCCAGAGTCTCTGTTGTCCGTGCAACACCAGCTAATGGTTTTAGGGTTGCTTCCCTCCCACTACTGCTATGTCTGTTTAATCAGTACAGTCAACGGCTGGGTTGCATTTTTCAAAACACAAAATCCCATACTTTTCTAAACTAAAATTTTCCACTGATCAGTAAAAATAATATAAAATAAAAAAACATGCAAAAAAAAATCAGAGTTTTGTTGCCGATTTCCGATGCCCAGTTTCATAAAGCTTTGCTGATATAAGGCAATCTGATTCTCTTTAAAAACTCTAATACAAGATGATATAAAACTATATTTAAAATATTTTTTCTAGCCTTTCTGCCATAACAAGTCATTCGTTATTTATAATAGGGGCATAGGTGACATCACACAATGTGTGTGCCATTTAGAACAAAGCAGTTCCAGGACTAAACCAGGGCTGGTGCTACAGCCAGTTATTAACTGGTTTTATAAAAGAGCTGGTTTGGTTTACCACAACCAGAGAGCCAACTCAGAGCCACGTCACTGTGTCACCATCAACATCTCATGTAGTAAATGTTTCCTCCTCCCTCTGTCTTATTCTGAGATTTTTGAGGAGGATCTTAGAGCATGAAGACAGTTTACAGAAAACATCATATGTATCTTAGTATCGCTGCGTACAGATCCCAGTTGACGCCAATATCACCGTCTTGATTTAGTAGCAGATTTAAATAATATGAAATGTTAGTGAACGCTTAAGAATTTTAATCAGCTAATCCAGGTTCTGATCCATACAAGAAGTAGTGGAAACGGGAGTCAAACTTTACCAGCTGGATTTGTTAAAAACACACTAAAAGACTGACAGAGTTTAAGAACTGAGTTGAAAATGACATTTATGGATTTATAGAAAAATATTTTCTTTAAGCAGTAAGTTGACCAACGGAAGCGCCATATTGGGTGATATATGAATAAACAGCGCAAATGCTTTTACAGCTTTTTGTCTTAAAATTGGCAGATCAAGAACCAACTGCTGACATTTCCAAATCCAACATGTTCCTTAACAGAGACTGAAAGCTAGAACTGAAAACACCTTTCTTTCGGCCTTTCTGTTATTTGCTGAAAGTTACGCTCTCTCTAGCTCTCTTAAAGCCTGAATGAACCTAAGACATGTCTTTGAAAATCAAACCTCTTTCAAACTAGCTTATTCAAACACTTCTCACTGAGCTCATTTCAAATGCTTTCACTGGTACAAAAAAGATTGCTGATGTTTAGTCTTCTTCCCTCAGTAACAGTGTCCACACCAAAGAGTGTTGTTAGTGTTACCGCTAATCAAAAGACTGACTGGCTGGTCCCCATTTAGAACCGATCAAGCTGAAATGGGCGGATTCTGGTCATCAGCCGAATTCTCTGTACAGCTCTAATGTATGGAGGATATGGTGGTCAGCACTGAAATCAAACTGCATAGTTTGCCAAACCTTCCCAGGCCATGTAGGAACTTTGCACCTGTTAATAGAAGCCAGGAACAACCTCTTAGTCGATGCAGGTAAAGCTTTGTTCAAAGGCTTCTTTAGTTTGTTGCTGTTGTCTAAACTATTCAGCCCAGTCAGATGAGAGCTGCTCAATAATACAAGAGGTATACAAATGTGAGAAACATAGGGTGCTGGAGTAATTACTTTAACATCTGAATCAATGAGTTATTATGCGCTGCTTCTCGAAATGTCTGCTTTACAATCCTCTAGTGTCCTGTAACCATGAGCAGTTATTGTAGAAGAACCCTATAATGCTTAGTGCTTTAAATCAGATCCCAACTACCAATGGTTGCCATTCACGTAACAGCAGAACCTAAGCTGCAGATTGTTCTTGCTGGAATCTGTATCAAAAAAAATAAATTATGCAGTTCTGGAAGATTAAAAAAAACACTCAGTATGACGTCCACCTTTGTGAGACAGCCCTAACAGACAGACGGAGATCTCCTAAACTTACAGGCCATTAAGAGGGGATAATTTGAAGCTTGTTGCCAACCTCAGTCGGCTTGTTAATTACAACAAATGAATGCCGAGTGATCACGGACAAAAAGCCTCTGGTTTTGGTCAAAGAACTGACCTAAATTAGTCAATTAGCATTTGAGATTGTAGCTGTTGTTCCCGTTGTGGCAAGTCTCAGATCCCACCGCGGCTTTTTTCTTAGAACCACATAAACATACGCACGCACTTCCATTAGCTCATGAACATTCCCTGTGTTTCATACATAATGGGAGAATGGAGCAGTTAATGAGTATTCAATGCCATCTTGCTGTTCGGTTTGTTTTCTGACCTGACATGACCAATTCACAGTTGTCAATTAGTGGCATTATGCTTCTTGATGGTAAATATTTCTATTGTAAGATTTTGATGATTTAGGTGATTAATATGCAATCGCCAAATCCAATTAAATTTAAAAGTTTTCTAAATAAAATAAAAAAACTTGAATCTGTCATTTTAGTTATTTGATCTTTTATCTAACAGGCAAATCAAAGCCAATTACTTCCGTATTTTTAATGAGCAACTGTATTGTGTTTATATTTTAAAATAACTGAGGATCCAATAATGAAAACAAAAAGGGAAGAATACATGTTGACCATTGAGTTATGTCAACATTCATTTTGATTACAGTTTTTTTTCTGCGATCCCCCTGTGACCCAGTGCAGGTGGGGACAGACAGAAGAACTCAATGTCTCCCACCCCACGCATGAAGTTGTTGCAGAACTGGAGAACTCCTTCGGTGACAGACTGCTGCATCCTAGGTGCACAAAGGAGCGTTATCACAGATCCTACCACCCAGCAGACGTAAGACTTAATAAAATCACTGCTCCTAACCAACTCAATAAGTGTTAACATCCCTGCTGTTATTTGCTGTTTTTTCCATTTCTTGTAAACAGTCTGTTGTTTTTTTTATGCACAGATATACTTGCACATTTTGAATTACTATACCCAGTTGCACATTTCTTTCAATCTGAGTAAATTATTTTTAAGAACTGTATGATAATATTGTTTTCATGCCATAAATTCGTCCTTACTGTACAGCTTCTCTTGGACTTGTCTGTCGCTTTGCTACTGTTAGACCTGCATTTCCCCACTGACAGACAATAAAGATTATTACTATTCTATTTCTATTATGTACATGATTTAATTGTTTTTGGAAATTGGGATGCTAATTACTGACTTAGCAAGAAAAAAGTACTCATTATTGCAAAATTATCAAATTCAGCAGCTGAACAGGCAACCCTTGTCTTCTGAATATCTTTTTTGTGATGTGCCATATATTAACACAGGAGGCCCATTATAGATGGTAGGCAAGCCGATCAACCACAGACAGAGGGACTCTATGAAGGTCTGCTTTTCTGAGTTATGCAGCATTGAATTCGACTATAACTAAATAAAAGATGAAAAGATGCCACATTTATGGTAGCATTTGTCCATCCAGAGCTTAGAAATTCTGCCAAAAACAAATGTAGATATGCATGAGTGATTCCCTGATACATTTGCAAGTTACCCATGGTAACTGATGCACCCCCATCACAACACAGATGCTCGTTTTAGCACCTTTTGCTGATGGAAGCCTGGATTGTCCTTCTCATCATGGGTATATACATTCAAATGTTAATTTTTCCCCACAAACAAACCAAAACAAGACTGAAATACGGCCTCTCTTTAACATTGAAATGGGTCCACTGTCTTATAGACACACCTCAGATGAGCTCGTCTGAAACATCTCTTGAGTATCTTTGTAGAGATTGATATATCTTTTTATCTTACTATAATAGAGGTTAAAATAATAGGACTGTTTACTATTTTTTCTCCAATACACCCCCAGTCCATGTGGTTACACTTGTGAAGGTTTCTCATTCAGTCCCACCTACTGGCTTCAGGGTCACATACAATAAATTTGGCATTGTTCAGTTACAAAGGCGAAATCATATTTCCTTTCTACTTGTATCTGTTAAAATGAGATTTGCATTAATGAACGTTCTTCATATTAAAGTTTTTCTTGCATGTTAAAAGGTACTTACAAAATTCTTTTTTAGAATAGAATTGTGCATACATCTCTTCTTCCTCCTAACCAAAGTCTTCCCAACCTAATTTTCATGTCCAAACCTCATTATTTTCCAGACCCAAGTGGGTATTTAAAGCATAAACACAACGATTTACTGCAAATCAATAGCAGATATTTCTACAGCGGACAGGATATAAATATGAAAGCCACAGAGTAAGTAAAAAGGCTTGGTGGATGGATAGATACAGAAGTACGAATCCAACCTTTTTTCCTGCCACACAGAAGATGGATGGATGGATGGATGTTTGTTCCCTTTCCCGCCTAAGAGAGTTTTGTGAACCTTTGGCTAAATGACATAACTAAATATATTAGGATAGCAAGCTTTTTCATGTGAAACTAGCAATAGAAATAGTATGCATTATACTTGTTATGTCCTATAATATTATATGGGGAAAACTGATCAAATTACCTGCTCATTGTGTAAAAATAACCCTTGTCTTAACAGCAAAATAAAAAGTACCCTACCTGTAACAGCAGGGTCATTTGGTGAACTGTGAGACACCATGTTAGACACGTTTACAAAAACATCACCTACAACTTAACCAAATGACGTAAAAACAGAACCTTACCAAATTCGAGTCTTTCTCAATGTGATGAGCCACCAGGTGAAACTGTGCTGCCATCTGGCGCTAATCAAAACCGCTCCACTCAGTGCACAGGTTCAAGGAGATCTCGCGATACTGGAAAGTTATTGTTCTGAAAATTTCTGGAATTTTCAATAATGGTTTAATACCTAAATAAATCAGAGACTACAAAGCTTTAATTAAAATAGTTTACAAAGTGAAAAAAGAGGAGCAGCAGCTGTTATTTCTGAAAAAAAGAAAAGAAATCTCAATAGATTTTTGTAAAACCCGGATTTTTTTGTGTTATAATTACATATTTCCAACGCTAGAGGTCAGTCTGGGATCGTTTTTAATTTCATTACCAAGGAGAATTGTATTTTTTGTTTATTTCAAATTAGTTTTTTTTCCTTGGAGTTATGGTTATTTGTATAGTTATAGTTTTTACCCCAGCACATTTAGACCTTTACATGATATTTCTAACATTCCATGTAGATAAATATAAACCAATATAGGAATATTTACTATGTGAAGTTAATATTTTAATGCCATTTCTTTGGATACTGTCATACATGCTTTGATGTTATGTTTGCTTGTTCACGTCTTTGCATTACAAAAAATGGGGTAACTCACAGTTACCCCATTTTATGTGCATAGACCATGGGTCTGCAACCTGCAGCTGTAAACATGTGGCTCTTTGACCCTTCCATGTGGCTCTTATATAGCCTCACCAAATAACATATGGTTTAAATCATAAAGGCAACAACAAATGGTGTTTTTGCAGTTCATTATATTTTTATACATTACTACATTGAATATGTGTAACAGAAGAGTGCAAGGCTTTTAAAAGTGATGTAATGTTTCTTAACTTCAAGCTATGGGGTTTAAAGTTTAGGTGGGTTACTTTCCATAAAAATGGAATATTACAATAGCTGGCTATTGTAATATTCCATTTTTATGGAAAGGTCTCACTGAGCTGGCTTTATTTTACAAAATGGAGGGGGTCCCCCCCCTTTGTAAAGGTCAGATTAGTCATTTTGTTGTAAAATCTATAAAATCTAGGAATAGAGCCTAGCCTACATTTTAGTCAAAATATCCATAACTTTCAAAATACAACAATTCATTTAGTAGGCTATATATTTATAAACTCGATCTGTTTTTGCAGATATAGACATGTTTTATTTTGTAACATCGGGGGGGAAATGGCTCTTTGAATTGAAAAGGTTACTGTCCCTTGGCATAGGCTGATGGGCATTGCAGGAGGACAACATTTTTTATATTTTATTCTAAGAATCAATGCTAAGAATTATTTTTAATGTCACACGATCAAATTTATTCTAAAAAAAGTTTTATGTGGTAGTTTTTTAAACAGATGTTTAGCAGAGAGTGGTGTGGGCATTTTGGAAGAGTTTATTTATTTATTTATTTTACGCTTTCCGCGCTCCCGCCGTGATGTGTTGGAACCTTTTGTTCGGGAGCGCGACTGACGAGTGCGCGCGTTTGAGGTTAACCGGTAGTTGATAGTTTAGAAGAAAAACGAATGTGAAAAAAACTCACACGCATAGTTGAGCAAATAATAATAACAACATAATGCAGAGATTGAAAGAGAATATATATATATATATATATATATATATATATATATATATATATATATATATATATATATATATATATATATATATATATATATATATATATATATTGTTTTTGTTTTTGATCACTAAGAAAATCTGTGATTCAGATTAACTTGTCCAACCCATTGACTATATAACCTCTGAGACTGAGACAGATGAGTCACTACTTCTTGAGTTTCCAAGCGGGTTACCTAAAAATAAAATTTTGGAAACAACAAAATATGTGGGCGTGCTGATGACTCAAACGCAGGGCAATCCCTGTCACTGTTTCTGTCCGAAACCATAACAAACAAAACAAACAACCCAAAAAATACTTGCCAGTGAGACTGGCTGTCGAAAGTCAGAATCAGAGATCTTCTATTGTAAAGATGACTAGTTTAGGATTTGAAGCTTTAAACTCAGCTCACTGCTGGTTGCCATATACCCCAAATTTTGAAATAACAATAAAAATTGATCCAACTCCTGGCTAAATGTTATCTCTTTAGTGTTAAGTTAATTGAAGGGAAGAGAATCAAACACCAAGCTAAACAGAAAACATGGGCTTGGTTGCCAACTCTCAAATTGTTTTATTGTTTCCTAATTTTTCTTCGCTTTACAATGGTATTCTACGTTCTGATCTGGTATTTTTGTTTGTGTAATAAAGGCCATCCATAGATTTTGTTGAAAAAGATGAGTTAAAATACACACTGTCCTAGGGCTACGAAATATCTTTATATTAAAAAAAGCTGAGGAGAAACACTAAATCAAAATCAAAATCTAAATTCCAAGCTGGATTCTATATGAAAAGGGTTCACATTTTCCTGGTTATTATCAAATTTATATGGACTTGTTCAATCATGTATTGTGTATGTGCGCCAGATTCCTTTTTGTGAACATCCACTTAACACCTATATAATAAAAAATATATGTATTTATTTCATTTAAATAATTGCATTTGACACAAGAAAGGGAATAATTTCTAGTACAATGCACTGTAGACACAAGTTGTTGTACCTTCTCTGAGGGAACATTTTTAACAACTCTGAATATGTTTTAAAATAATAATAATAATAATCATGTCATTAATCCAAAGATGAAATTGCTGTTGCAAAAGAATGTGGTACCTATTTTTTAAAATTTTTGCTTTATTTATTTCTTGAAATGTTTTGATTTTTTTTTCTTTTCTTTTTTTTTAAATAAAATTGCAAAGTAGTAGTAAAATGTTTAGTAATAAAATGTATTTTTGTTCAAAGAATGACCCTAAATGACTTGAAAGTCGCATTAAGCGGAAAAAGAGTCTAAAATAAATCATTTTATTGTTTTATTGATAGTTTTTCGTAAACTCCATTGTCTTTGGTATTTTAGAAACGTATCAGAGTGAGACGCGTGTCTTCTTTTTCTTGTCGCCTCTTTGGCTGGATGTATCGCTTCAGTTAATAGGCTCTTACGTAACCCGCCCCCTCACTCCTTCTAGTCCCTCCCATTGGTCGACATCTTGTCCTATCTTCCATCTTATTGGACGAAACGCCAGGCCATGAGCTCATATTGGTTAAAAATAGTTGGGCTCGTGGTGACTAAAAATAGAGCAGTATATAAAGACGGCTCGACGCCGTTGTGCGCTAGTTTTCCCCGGCTGGCCGCTGGAGGAGGAGGGCGAGGAGCTTTGAGTCACGGGGAGGTACGGAGAGGAAAAAAGAAAGAAAGAGAGGAAGATCGCTCATCACCCGCGGCAGCCCTCCATCCCTCCCTCCTTCTCTGTTGCTCATTTCTTCACAAGTGTTGCACCAGAAGCAGCTGTATGCCTTACATTAAGCACTGCCACCAGCTCTGGGTGGAGTAGGCAGTGACGGACTTCCTTCCTTCTTTCCTTCCTTTTTCACTGTTGGCTTTTGTTCTTAGTCTACTCTGTAGAAAGACAGTCATTTTCCCCCTAGTACCACACAGAATAGTAGCTAAAAATTACAACTTTAACATTGAGGATCAGGGTTGGTGACCACTGTTCTAGATCATCAAACATTTTCTTTGTCAGACAAAGACAACCTAAGGAAACTTGGGGGGATTATTTCACTTATTAATGAAAAAAGCACTCCAACCTGGGTCTGTGTGAATAGGTCATAGCCCTCTAGATACTTTTCTATCACTGCCGCCCACTCTTCTTCAAAAGAATATAGTTTTTAAGCATGAGCAGTCTGTTTATGCTCATGTCACATCATTGCAATTGGATGTTCGTACAGGTTTTTATTAGACCACTCCAAAACCTTCCGTTTTCTATTTTTTTTGTTTTTTTTTAGGCATTCAGAGGTGGACTGGATCATTACCTGCTGCCTGACCTGAGTGCGCTTGAGCTTAAAGGTACAAACTGATAGCCAGACTTATCCATCCATTACGTCAACATGTGCAGGTCAAGAAGCAGCTCCAGACCGTCACCCTACCACCACCCTTACTGTTTGACTGTCATTACAATGTTCTTTTTCTGAAATACTGTGTTGGTATTACACCAGACGGACGTGTTTCAGAAAGTTCCAGTTTTGTCCACTGAATGTTTTCCTGTCAGTTTTGGGGATCAACAGGATGTTCTTTGGCAATTGTGACACACGCCATATTGTTCTGAGGTCAGTGAGGCCTGCAGTGTTGTTCTGGGGGGTTTGTGACAACAACGGAAGGCTCCATGCGCTCTTGGAGTAACTTAGAATGAAATTAAAGTTTTTAAAACAACTTTGAGAGAACATTTTTCAGTTATTTTCTATTTTATTGAGATGCATTTGTATAGTGAACCAGACAAAGATACAAAAGGAGACAGAACAAACTAGACAGAGACATACTGTACAGTCACTACTTTAATGGATTTAAAATTAACAACACACAAATCAAACACGGGAAGAAAACAAGTGCACATAGTGGCAAACTGATCACTAAAAAGTGAACAGACATAAAATATCAAAGCTTCTAGTTTGTTTGTGTTATAACTAAATGTGTAAAGGTTTACCTTCCACTCAGGTAAATCTGTCCTCCTACTAAGGAACTTTTTATTTAGGACAACCTATGAAAGCCTGTGTTTTTCTAACATATTGTAAATGTATGTTTAATATCAATGCCATCAATGCTGAGTATTATGAATAAACAGTAAAAGGTTAAGAAAAGATAATTTAAAATTTAATGTAAAATGCAATAAAAACACAATTTCTGGTGTGGAAGAAATTAGGAGACGCCCACATTCCCCCATGTTCCCCCTGTCTAAATCTCAAAGATTTACTTTGGTGTGTTCCTGACAGTTAAAGTGAGGATGTGAGAACAAAAGAGCTGTCTGGGGATTCCAGAAGGAAGATTGTAGCATCTTATGAATCTAATAAGAGATTCAAAGAAATCTCAAAATAATTTACAAATTTAGAAAATGGTCTACAAGTGGAAGATATTAAAAACAATCACTAAGAGGCACAGGCCTGGCTGTCCAAGGAAGAATACCCCTAAAAACCTCAGGATGCTAAAAAAAGAAAGAAAGAGTAAAGTCATGAAAAACATTACGACTAGTTTGCCAGAGAGAACAGACACAAAGAGCAGGACTTCTGGAATGATCTTTGTTTGGCGCATGAGTTTAAAACTGAACTATTCATAAACCAGAGCGGATTACATGTTTGGCATAAAGTAAATATATTCCAGGAAAAGACCAGTAATGAAGCATGGAGTTGGACGTGCCATGGTTTGGGGATGCAGCATCACCTTGCCAGCTCAGCATCATAGAATCCACCATGATTTCTGCCATGTATCAATGGGGGCTTGAGGAAAATATAAGATGATCTGTAAAAAGGTTAAAAGTAAACCAGAACTGGATCCGGGATTATGAGAATGGCCAACAGTAAATCCACTAGGGATGTAAGAAAATGTAGGTATGCCGATATATCGCAATATTTTAGACGCTGATATTTTATCGATATTCAAAAGCAATGCATCGATTTGAATGGAACCATTAATTATGACAGTAATTTTTGAAGTAAGATTAAACGTATGACTGGTAGTTGGTCGCTGTTTTCACCCTCTTAGTTCCAGTGGATCAACTAGATAGTCTTACTCAAAGTATCGCAATATATCGCAATCGTATCGTCTCCCCGTTTATCATGATACATATTGTATAGCCAGATTTTTACCAATACACATCCCTAAAATCCACTAATGGCAGACTGAGAATTAGGAAATGGGAAGCCCTGGGGCGAGTCAACGTGTGAGTCTTGATCTCATTGAGATGTGGTGGGGGACTTGAAACAATCTGTACATGCAAGAAACCCCTCAAACAGTGTGGGTTAAATTTTCCTCAGACCAATGTCAGAGACTTGTAGCTACAAGCAGGGTGTCACTGAAGTTATTTCAGAGTAAGTCAAACTAGAATACGGTGTCCTTTTTCCAGAGAAGACCTTTTTGTTGATATATATTTCTTAATGAGAAAAACAAGGTCAGTTATCCTGTAATTAAGCTACACTGTTTTCCAGGGATATAAAACCAACATTTTTTAAACAAAGTGATATTTAATGAGGTTATTTTTACACATAAATGTATTTGCGCCACACAATTTCTTCTCTAAAGGCTACAATTTTAACTTACAGTGGGGCAAAACAAAGTATTTGGCAACCACCGATTTGTGCAAGTTGTCCCACTTAAAAAGATGAGGTCTGTACCTTTTTATCATAGGTACACTTCAACTGTGAGAGGAAATCACATTACATGATTTTTAAAAAAGAATTTACTTGTACAATCGGGGCAAAAAATAAGTATATCGCACCTACAAACAAGCAAGAATTCTGCCCCTCACAGACCTGTTACTTCTTCTATAAGAAGCTCTTCTTTCCTTCACTCGCTACCTGTATTAATGGTACCTATTTGAACTCGCTATCTGTATATTAGACACCTGTCAACACCTTGAAACAGTCCAACTCCAACCTCCACCATGGCCAAGACCAAAGAGCCGTCCAAGGACACCAGGGACAAGATTGTACACCTGCACAAGACTGGGATTAGCCAATCTACAATAGGGAAGCACCTTGGTGAGAAGAGATCAACTGTTGGAGCAATTATTAGAAAATGGAATAGATACAAGATCACTGATAATCTTCCTCGACCTCTGGCTCCATGCAAGATCTCACCTCATGGGGTACACATGATCTTGAGAACGGTGAAGAAACTCGTCATTGACCTGAAGAGAACTGAGACCACAGTAACAAAGTTTACTATTAGTAACACACTATGTCGTCATGGATTAAAATCCTGAAGTGCTCTAAAGGTCCTCCTGCTTAAGCCAGCACATGTCCAGACCCGTCTAAAGTTTCCCAGAGACCATCTGGATGATCTAGAAGAGGACTGGGAGAATGTCATGTGGTCAGATGCAACCAAAATAGAACTCTTTGGTATAAACGCCGCTCACTGTGTTTGGTGGGGAGAATGCTGAGTTGCATCCCAAGAACGTCATACTCACTGTGAAGTATGGGAGTGGAAACATCATGCTTTGGAGTTGCTTTTCTGCAAAGGGGACAGGACAACTGATCAGTATTAAGGACAGGATGAATGGGGGCCATGTATTGTGAGATCTTGGACATAAAACCTCCTTCAATAGAGCATTGAAGATGAAACGTGGCTGGATCTTCCAGCATGGCAATGATCCCAAACACACCGCCAGGGCAATGAAAGAGTGTCTACGTAAAAAGCCCTTCAAGGTTCTGGAGTGCCCTAGCCAATCTCCAGACCTCAATCCAAAGAGAATCTATGGAGGGAGTCGAAACCATGTGCTGCCGAACGACAGCCCCTAAACATCAGAGCTCCATAGAAGATCTGTGTGGAAGAATGGTCCAAAATACAGTGTGTGCAAACCTGGTGAAGACCTACAGGAAACGTTTGATCTCTGTCAATGCCAACCAAGGTTACATTACAAAGTATTGAGGTGAACCTTTGTTATTGACCACTTATTTTCTGCACCGTTATAAAAAAATCTTGTCTGTTACAGTTGAAGCGTAGCTATGATGAAAATTACAAAACCTCTTTTTTTTTCTCGAACAATTTGCACAATTGGTGGCTTCCAATTACTTTTTTGCCCCACAGTATTAAATGCTCAATTATTTATTCTTCAGGAATAAAGGAGAATTCCACCCATAGCCCTTTAATCAAAATAAGTTCTCAAGATTTGTTGCCATTACTCCCAGAAAGACCAATCAGACTGGCTGTCACCCTTTCTTCCTGTTATTGTGTGCTCTTGCTCCCGGTGCCAATAGGAAAACCAAACAGATTTTAGTTGCTCTGGGTGATTATCTCTCTCCCCAGTTTGCAAACAGCAATTTGGGTTTTGTAATATAAATGAGTCTGCAAACAAATGACACCATGGAGAGCTTTTCCTACAAGTTCACATTAGCTTAAAGAAACTCTTCAGATCAGTCTTTTTCAGAAACAAAAAGACAGCATGAGCTCAACGTTAGGCTGAACAGGAGCTGTATTTGTTCGATTTCGAAAGTCATGCTCCTGAACAAAAATGCAGCATGCTGTCGGAAACATTAACTCAGCATCCAGGATCATCCCACACAGGCTGAAACTGCCTCACCTCAGCATCCCACGCTCGCAGCAGCACAGGCCTCTCAGCGTGAAGCTGCTGTACAGCCACTTTATTTCTGAGTATTTCACAGTATGGAGCTCTGTTCCATACAGATCCAGAATGGCGTTCCTGTCTGGCTGTTTGCTCCAGGTTGAAGACTGACAATGTTATATAGAGTTACTTTTTTTGCTGCACTTTTATGAAAATCTATCTTCTTAGGCTGAATTACTGAACAAAGTCCAACTAATGTAAAAATAATTCTGACATTAGAATGAAAGTCCTGTGCAAAAGTCATGACTCATCCCTTCATTATGTTTTGATACCAAACCTGTGCAAAACAAAATGTCAGGACTAGTCAGGTGGGAAATGGTTAAAACTGCACTGTTAAAGAGCATAGAATGATGCTGCAGGGGGTAACAGCTGTTTGCCTCCATCATCATTCCCTTTGATGCAAATTCGTCTTCTTCTATCAGTTGAACTGTGCTCCAGGACACACTTCGAATACTCCTAAAATCTATATTTGCAACAGTTATTCACAATCAAAGGCAAATTTTTTTTTAATGTACAGTGGGAAAAATGAGTGTTTGACATAATCACCCGATTTCTCAAGTTTCCTCGCCTACAAAGAATGGAGAGGTCTGTAATTATCATCACAGGTAGATCTCAACTGCGAAACACATAATTTAAAAAACAAAATGTGCACTTTTTTTTTGCAAGAAATTAGTATTTGACACAATCAGAAAATAGAACTTAATGTTTGGCACAGAAACCTTTTGTTTAGGTCAGATGCTTCATATAGTTCTTGACCAGGTTTGTACACACTGCTGCCGGGATCGTGGTCCACTCCTCCTTACGGATCTTCTCTAGAGCTTTCAGGTTATGAACCTGTTGCTGGGCAACAAGGAGTTTAATATGCCTCCTTAGGCTGACTAAGTTAGTGGACAGGTGTCTTTTATACAGGTGACTAGTTCAAACAGACGCAGTTAATACAGGTAATGAGTGAAGGATAGGAGGGCTTCTTAAAGATAAACTAACAGGTCTGTGGGAGCCAGAATCCTTGCTGGTTGGTTGATGATCAAACATCCATGCAATTAACACAAATTAATCATTTAAAAATCATACAATGCAATGTTTTGAATTTTTTTTATTTTAGCTTCAGTCTTTCGCAGCTGATATGTAACTAGCTTGAAAACTACAGACCTCTCCATTCTTTGTAAGTGATGAAACTGAAATACTTATTTCCCCCCCACTGTCACATATGGGAGCTATCCATGAAAATACTAACACTTCTTGCAAAAAGGTGTCAAAACCACACAAGTCTTTAAAGGAATAGGGGGCAGGATTTGTAAATAAAATAAACATCCATGTCCAGTTTTTTAATGCTGTTGGGTGATGAAGCGTTATAAACCAAAGAGAATGAGCCCACCCACGTATCGCTCCATTTTCTTAAACTGGCTGTGTGCTGCAAAATGTGATGCAGTTCGGGGCCCGAATTTCCCGCGCTGTGCTACGGATGTGACGTCAATTGACACGGCTTGCGCGTTCTCGACAGCTTTAAAAGAGGAAGAAAAATGGTCGCAGACCTCCATTGATTTAATTGTGAGAATGGATTCTTCTCTTCTGCAACTGGGAAACGACCAAGGACGACTCACAGCCCACTAAAAAGTGGCACTAAGAAAAAGAAGTATGTCACTGTGAAGAGGTATGTTTTTTTTTGTTAAGCGTTTGTGTGCGCTCCCGTGCGGCTGGCTGCAGTTACTTGCAGTGCCGGCCGCGTCGCTCGTGAGTTTCGTTTCTTCATTCTGCCCCCTGCTCCTTTAATACAGGTAGGGTACCGGTCCATTGGGTCTCCAGTTCAATTATTTACATCTAAAGACTTCACTATCACGATTTTCTTCTTGGGTGGTTATTTTATACCAATATTCTATTGATCCCAGTGTCATGTGTTCCATATGCAGCATCATCGATCCTTCACACTTTTGGCGGCATGTCGAAGTGTAAACAAATGCAACTACCACAGGAACATAAAAGGTAATATGTCAGAAAAGCTGTTCTTTAAGTGGTCCTCTGGACTATTCTTCAAGCTTTTGGAAGGTTCTTAAGTAAAGCAAGCAGCAGCTTAATTTTTTTTGTACATTTCCATTTTCCAAAAGTCAAATTTGATGCATTTTTGCATAACGTTAATTTTTATTTTATTGATTTATTTAAGACATGGACGATGTACAAGGTTCATTAGTTACAGGAAGTAAAAAGATGGCTTGTACCAAATAATAGCTAAAAGCTCAATTCCATCTGCAGTCCCTGAGCAGGTAAAAATAAAATAGGATAAAATGAAATGAGAATAACAGGGATGCACACACGCGCGCACACTGAATAATGATTAGTGCGGACAAGACTGATTACTTTAAATCCATTTTTTGACTTCATATGAGAAAGTATAGAAATACAGTACATTCACAAAGTATCTATTCTTAGGTTGTCCTTTTTTAATTTTTCATCCAATTGAACTCAAAGTCTCAGAACATGATACCACCACTGTGCTAGACAGTTGGCGTAGTTCCCTAAATTCTGTTTTCTCCCATTTAATCCAACAGACACCAAATTATTGTGGCTAAAAATGATCCTTCTTTTATGAAGTCCCAGAGCTCCGGTTAAGACACTGATCTGTTGTTCTAGTGGCCAGCTGAAAAATTAGCCTGAGCTTAACAGTTTTGATTTTAGACCAGATACTTTTAAGATTCTTTTTGCTTTAAATTGGATGGGTTAATGTTTACACCAATATATCTCTGATCCAATAATATACAACCAAAAACTTACAGCTCAATTTGATTGTATTATTGTTAAAATACGTATTTTTTAAACGCAACTCTTTCCCCTTAAAAAAAACAAAAATTTATTTAATCTTAAAAAAAGAAAGAAAGACTTCTACATTAGTTATTTAGTATATAATAGACTTGTCAGGTTTTAATCTACAGTGCCGCAAACATTCCACAACAAAATGAGACTTAAAATGTCCTTCTCAGACCACCGTTGGGCAGAATGAAGTTTCATAGTATAAATAAAATAAGGCTAGACAGTATTCAAAAATTGTAATGGCCTGGAACATTTTTTACAAAGTGAGTTGGTCATGTCAACCCACACCAATACACCAAATTGATTTTTTCCTGCTTATAGATTTTTTTTAAACAAACCAAAACATTGAGCTATTGGACTATTAAGACAGATGTTTAAATACTTTGTTCATCCATAATCTGTAAAGCCCATTAGCTAGCCATTATTCCCTTCACATGTTTATGATTTATAGAAAAAAAGGCCCTTAAAACCACAATGAGCATAAGATGGGTGTTATATAAAGTAATTTATTACACAAACCAAAGCTAGTTTACAAATAGTTTCCAGTCATGTGCGTGTGTATAGTCTAGTATGAACAAACCTCACATTTCATATTTACAGACATTGCATACAGCGTGTTTTTCCTGTTTCTTTTGTTTACGTCACTGCTTCAGAATCCCAATAAAAAAGAAAAAAGGATTTTAAAATCAAGAGTAAAATCTGAAAAAAATAAAATAAAACAATGATTTGTACATTATGAGACTCAAGCTGATTTATTCCCAGCTTTTCAGCCAGGTTTGTGTGCATAACAAAAGAAAAGCCAGCACTCGTAGACCTGGCAATGCTCTAGACAGGCAGCCGAGAGGCCAGCCTTTCTCCTGACTGCCTAACAACAGCATTTGGCAGGGATGACTGATGGTTTCTTACAACCTAATGTAAATCAAAAAAAAAAATTTCTAGTAAAGCACCAAGACGGAATAAAAACAAGGAAACTAAAGCAACAACACGAATAATTCCCTAGACTTCCACCTCCTATATTTTTTTTTAAATACTGATAGACATGTTATTGACTTTTTATTTTAAAAGCTGGAAATATATACAACACAAGACTGGTTTCTGAAACAGGCTCCACCCAGTAGGCCAGGAAGAAGAACAGGAGGGTATAACGCTGCCAAGAGACCCTGAATCTGCCAGTTACAATAATATTAATTAAAAAAAAACCTCTTTTGATTAATCCAAATAAAAACTGGCCATACATCTTTTAAGAAAATGTCTTAAAAAACTCCAAAATGAACAGCAGGAGGTTAATCCTTTAACTGCACAGCAACTTAAGATTTACCTGCACAAAATCCATCTGGCTGACCAGCCCGATGAGTCTGACATTCCCATGCAAGATATTCCAAATAAACTTTTTTTTTTACATGTTTTTATTTGTCCACTTCACTGATAAATCACATGGAAGTAGTTTACCAGCACAATTCAAATATGTAAATAATGGTCCACCAGTATGTCCTCTTAAAAAAATGAACGAACAGTACTGCATGTTCAACCTCTACATGCCTAAACAAGGATTTCACCATTCATCGCAAACAAGAGGATCAGTTTTGTGCATGTTAACCCCCCCTGTTCTTTGTCCTGGTCTAAAAGTCAGGGCAAGGCGAGCACCAGCGGTCAGCTAAGTGGAACAGGAAGGAATTGGAGCTGATCGACCCTCGCTATGGAGGGTAGAACGCTACCTTTGTCGTCCAACGAGACCTCGATTCCTCTGCCACTTCCCCTGATTTCAGGCCAACAGATTTTAATGTAAAAAGAGCATGCAAATGGCAGGTGATCGCCATCTCAAAAGTAGACAGACCAGGAGCAGTAGATGCGTTTAATTGCCTTTCGTGGCCACAAGTATTCTTTGCAGTATTCGTTTGGACACTGCTCATAAGAAGCGAGACACTGTGATGCTTCACACTTTAAATAAGATAATCAAATCTGATCTAAAAATCAACACGGCTTTTTCCTGATAAAGCGATCGATATCAGAGGACCTGTAGATTATCTCAGCAAGACTAAATCTCACTGCGTTTGTCTCTGGGAGTCTGTAAGCGTAAGATTAGACACGGCAAGAGGCAAAGCGGCACAGAGGTGTGAGCATGCTCCCTCGGGTGAAACTAAGCAGCCCTGCTCATTTCCTATCTTGCACAAAGATGATTCTCTAGATCATGAAGGTACACTGGAAGGCTATTTTTGGGATGACCCAGTTAATAGAGTTCACTGGTGATTTGCCTACTTTCACGAAAGTTCAAGTAATCTGCTCAAAGCATTCGACAAGCAAAACGAGAAGGCAAAACTAAGAGATGCTGCTCTGGTTTGGTGTCTGCTTTGTCATAGAAACCTTTGTGGCGGTCCAACTTCAGCCCCAACTCCAGACTACAACTCCTGGGGATGAATAGTTCCCCGCTGGCAACCCCCCCCCCCCCCCAAAAAAACTAGACTTCAGTCTTCTTGAAAACGAACATTTACCAGTCTGATTTTAACAGCGGACTGGGATTCTTCAATCAGCTCAATCAGTGTCAGTGGCTTTGTGAAAAAGACCCAATATAACCAACTCTTGGCTGGTAGCTGGTGTAAATCTCCCGCCCCAATGAAACGCACACAGGTGAAGAGCCTGATGGTTTACTGCTGTAGTCATTTACTGTGCTCCTTCCTTCCTAAACTCAAGTCCCAGGGTAAATAGAGTCCAACAAACAGCCAGTTTACAGCGGTAGTCATGTCCTGCAGTCTTTTCTTCCCCTTCCCTTCCCCTCCCCTCCCTCTCGTTCTAGTAATCCCTCCTTTCCCACTGAGCCCTATCCCTGGGTTTAACAGCCCAGGGCAAAAACAGTCCAAATATGTCTGCCATTTTACAGCAGCACACATTTATTGCTCCTCTTTCCACGACGGGCCTGCAGCGCTGCCCTGGTGGCCATCTCGAAAACCTCCCGTACCCCGTCCTTGGTCTTTGCAGAGCACTCCATGTAACCAAAAGCAGCAATGCGCCCCGCCATGTCCCGGCCTTCCTCTGACTTTACTGGTTCCTGTGGGACGAGGAGACAAAGAACATGTCAGAGCTCCCAACATCTTGACACATCGACTATATGCCGGGTTCATTTTGAACATCTTAATCAACTTCACACAATTTACACTCTTGCAAGAGAGTAGGAGCTAGTTCATATTTATTTAATCCAGCCTCCCCTTTAGTGAAAGTTATGACGTTTAGGAAACAGTTCCACAGTTTAACAGCCCAAATGAGTCGAGGTAGGAGTAGAATAGTTAAGAATGTACGCAGAGTTTCTATCTTGATATCATCTACTTATGTCTGAATTCAAGTTTTATTCTTAAGCACAACAAAATACTAAGCATTTTCAGGTTTAGCACCAATTCATTCACATCAAACCATTTTGACCTCATTAATATCATAGATGATTAACGCCATGTACACATATAGCCGTAAAAAAACAACAACTATTATCCTCACCACAATATTAAAAAATAAACCCCATCCACGCCTAACCGCATAAGTGCATTGTTAAGCACATTCATTGGCATGCCAAACCTGTAGAGGGCAGTAGTTCCCCAAATCCTAGCCACTCAGAATAACTTTCTATATAGAGCAGTAATTGAGCTTGTAAAAACAAGCAAGCAAAACGTGTTTGGACAATTTGGGGCATCCATGAGGTTTCTGAGCATAAACACAGAAACGCATGTGATGTCACAGCATTTTCTGTCACAGGCAGTGACGTTGCGAAGCCTAAAACCCTGGTTATTTATGTCCAAAAGCAAACGCGTACAATGGAGAATTCACAAACCTTCACTTTGGTAGGAGGTTTTTGAAAGAATTGTTTTTGATGCTGTAAGTGTACACTTTCGGGTGGATGACAGACCTAATTGTAGAGAAATTTCTCAGTTTTGTTCAGGTACCATGCTGCTGCGGACAAGGCCTGGGATTAGCAAGATGTCTGTTTTAAGAATAAATCATTTTATCTTCTAATATCCGACTTGCGTTATTTATGTCTACAACCAAACAATTAAAATGGAGAATTTGCATTTCTTCACTTTGGTTGGAGTTTTTGATGCTGTAAACCAATTTTCAAACTATTCCACGAATGCAACAGAGAGCGCGCTTCTGTGATTGGTCAGCCCAAAATCAGTCCCAGATTATTTAACCAGAATGGTGCTCTATTGTCGATGCAAGTAGTATTTAATGCAGCTTTTGGGCACTAGATGCTTTATATTGCAAGGGCAGTTTATCTAATATGGTCTTTTGGCGATTTTGAACACCAGGATGTGTAGAGAACAACAAAACAGACCGCTGTGTTTGTTTGCTTATTTACATGTGTTTTAAAAGTATTCTATGAGATGAACTTCTAGAAAAAAAAACTTCCAGCTCAATTAAAACGCACTCTCCGTCAGCCATTGCTCCTTGAGTGTATGTGCATTTACAAGCTGAAGTAAATAAACTCATCTGGTCGTCAACCAGAAACGTCACTGGCTGCGTTTACTGTGCAAAATGTCTTTAAATGGGTCATAGTTCAGATTAGAATTTGACTTTGTACATGGGCTCTAAAAAAATTATTTCGATTAAACAAGAACCGTTTACATCCTCCACACGTTTGATCGGAATAAATCATTTTGACATGCGCAGAACGGTCTAAAATATCGGAAACGGCCGTAGAAGAAGTTGTAGCAGACTTCCGCTGTAAACAAACATGGCTGCGATGTTTAAAATGGAGTGGTAAAAAGTTCTTAAGAGCGTGCTTTTATTTATTTTTTGGTCACGGTTTTACATCTAAACCCCTTTATTGTTATGTACACAGTCAATTTCTAATCCGTATGTTTTTTTTAGTTTTACGCCGAGGTAATGTACGTCTACACATGACGTAACAGACATGCGCAGTAGTGACTGACATTCCGAATAAGTGTTTACATGAACAACGAACGGATTAACAATCGGCATAACCCAGCAGTCTCAATCGGAATGAAATCTTGATCTTGCACCCCCTGCTGTCCTGGTGGGGAATTGCTTCGCAATAATAGAGAAGCATAAAAGGTCTGCATTTTCACGTGGGTGTCAGGCCAACTCGTACAAAAATAACTGTCCAGTGAGATAGGTGTGGACAAGGCCTAAATTTGCAACAAGAGCACCATGACAACTCAGATATTTTGCAAATATCGATATAAATAATTGAAACCCCAACACAGAGCCATGTGCTAAACAAACACAGGGTTGAAATATTCAGAGCATCATTTTAAATGATTAATACAGAAAAAGCAGCTGAGAAGTACCTGCTTCATCTTGGCCAGCTCTCGACGCGTGTGCTCATCATTACGTAGATCTTTCTTGTTTCCTACAAGGATTATAGGGACGTTTGGGCAGAAGTGTTTCACCTCCGGAGTCCATTTTTCTGGAATGTTTTCTGTCATTTCAAGGACAAAAACAGAAAGAACATTATGATGCACTCTTACCAAGTGAGTTTAAAGATCTTGGTAAGAAGATTTATCGTAGAAACATAAATAATACCTTGAATCTTTCACACACACACAAAAACATTTCATACATGCCTTTACTTCATGATAGCTATCCAATTTTCTCAATTATCTGATTTGACAACTGAAAATCATTGGATTAATAGGTGCAATATGTTCAAAATCTCCTTAGTGGGATCAATCTAAGATACGTTCTTGTCATGAAAGGGAAAAAACATGTCAGTTGGGAAATGTGAGACTATTTAAACATTTCATTAGATGGTTTGCCAAATCTTCTCTTTCAAAACCCTAAAAGTTTAAGCTAAATGAGTTCAATCTAAAAAACAAGTTTAATTTTTTTTGATAAACAGGGAAGTATGAAGTTTTATTTTTATGTCACGCTGCAATGCCTGTGTGGGTCTGTGAGAGTGCGGATGTACTCACCCAAGCTGTCGGGGCTGTCTATGGAGAAACACATGAGGATGACGTCAGTGTCTGGGTAGGAGAGGGGCCTCAGCCTGTCGTAGTCCTCCTGACCGGCCGTGTCCCAGAGAGCCAACTCAACCTGAGGCACAAACACATTAACATGAGAACACGGCTACATTTTTAGGAAAAGGGAACAAAGGAAAGATAAAGAGGGAAGGAGTCTTGGCTTTCATTTTAACAGAAAAACCTTAAATCCATACATACATCTGACATTTACCTCATTTGATAACCTTAATGTGGCCGAAAATCTACTAAATACAACTCCAGATAGAAAAGGCACAATGGATCAAGACCGTTATAAAAATCTGACCCACATGAAAAGCTTGTGTCATCCTTTAGAGCACATAGGGTTAAAAATTAACCAGCCACTAAGGACTGTCTAGGCTTCCCAGAATCCCATTAACCCAGAATGAGGTCAGGACTTCCACATTTGTAAGCAGTGAGAGGCTCGGTCGGGCAGTTTTCTAAAAAAGCACTCTTATAGGTCATGATGTGTAGACAGACAGATATATAGACTCCAAGCCAGGAAACCTACTGTACTGAATAAGCTGCAACCCCATCAAACGACATGAACAGGGAACAGAGTCTAGTGTCCTACCTGTTTACAGTCCACTTCGATGTCAGCAACATAGTTCTCAAACACCGTGGGAACATAGACCTCAGGGAACTGGTCCTTGCTGAAGACGATAAGAAGGCAAGTCTTCCCACAAGCTCCATCTCCAACTATCACCAGCTTCTTACGGATGGCTGCCATCCCTGGAGGACAATGAAGAGAGAGTTACAGTTAGGTTTAAGGCGATGGCAAAACGTCACCTGAAGAAAATAAAATAAAAACACAAGTGTCTACTTTCCTCCCCCTCTGGGATCAATGTGGCATTTACAGCATGTAGTAGTAGAGACCTGCTTAGTGCAGATAGATAGAAAATGCAACACCCTGCTCAACACATTTAACCACACAGACTAAAAGCAGCCTTCACAAACTCAGGTAGAGGAACCCTGGACTACAAGTAAATACAATTATTTGTGTTTTACTACTTTATAAATGACCAAAAGCAGTCCGCATAGCCATTTTATGTGGGAGAATTAAATCGTTTCAAAGACTGTTCTCACACAGCATCAGGACAATGCAGAAACGTGTGCTCTGGCAGTAATTCTTAGTTAGCCACGGCTCTGGTAATTCAGGACAGCGACAAGCCCAAGGGTGGAGGTGGCCAAATGAGTTAAAGGAAGTCAGAGCAAATAATGGCACACGCACTCTACTTACAGCCAAACAAATAACACTCATCCCTGACCGACAACGTGTGTTGATGATAGGTGTGGACAATTACTTTGAGATTATAATGCTAATCACTCACTCAGTCTTTTCTACAAAAGTCCCACTATCTTTTTATGTCAGATGCACCTATAATGTGTCCTATAATGGTTCATGAATAGTCCTAAGTAGGACAGCGGTGTCAAAGAACATCAGACCGTTCCCTTTATGACTGAAAATGAAAAGAAGACAAAATGGGGACGGCTGCAGCCTGGAGGTTGGTCTACGGTCAGTGTTTGGAAAAATAAGCCAGTGGGTAAAAATATATACGCGACCTGCTTTCAACAAACACTGTTTTTGTGTCTTTAAATTTACGGCACAGATCATTTAAAGCCGTTTCTGTTCCACAGTCGAAGGATGAGACCTTTTTTATGGTGTGTAAATTTGATGGGCGTACTCTGGACATAAAGACCCACATCTAAACACAACCAGCAATGAAAACTAGGTTGTTAACCAGCAGATGACCACTAAATCTTTACAGGACAGTACTCGCATGACTCCTCAGGAAGGGGACAGGATTAGGAGTATAAGAAATGAAAGTAAAAAGGAGATAGCTATGAACAAAACATGAACACTGAGCAGAGGTTTTGAACAGGATTTATTAATCAATCAATCTTACCCCATCAGCTCTGTGACCCAACCGAAGGATTCTAACTCACTGAGCTATTAATTAGATCGTTCTATGATAAATCTGTTCCAAGATTGCACAACTCTTTCAAAAGGAATAATATCCGATAGAGAAGGGATGAATAGAATACAATATTTAGAAGTTGACCAAATTAAAGCCACGAAATCACCAGTCAATATTTTTGACAACTAGTCAGCGCGCCAAGCTCACTCCGGAGGTTTCAAAAGCAGCTCTCTCAAAACATAGCTGCCCGGGGTGTTGCAGAAGTATTAAACACAACACTGTCAAATAGACACTACTGCCTTGTAGGATATAGATCTTGGTGCATTATCAAAGCGGCTACCGTTTTAAATGATGATTCATCATCCTGTCCTTTACACAAGATGAAGTTGTATTTAAGGGCCTGTGTGCGCTGCTGGCAGGAAATATCCCACACAGTCATCAGAGTAGATAATAAATATTTCAGCTTCACACAGAAACTTGGCAGGTGCCTTTCTTTTACCACCCGATAAGTGTTTTGGTGAGGGATTACACCAAGAATATGTATTTTTTTTTAATGGTATTTTATGCTAAATATGAAAGCAGATGCTGCTTTGACTTGTCTAGTCCTACAACAAAAGCACGTTAGAAAGCTATAAATAACGAAACCAAACTTGCTGCCAACACCTCGTTACCAAACTAACAAGACTGTGTGTGTTAACCTGTGGAATGACAATCACTGGGTACAGTTTCCTCATGCTTTAAATAGTGATCTATTCTTAGGTTCATGAAAAAAAGACAATGATCAGAAAAAAGGCATGTGATGGGTAGGTTATCTCTCACTAGTAGGTGAGATTAAATCAATGTACAGTATGTGTGCTCTACTTTCAGGCTAGAAAGCAAGTCAGCAACAACTAGAAAGAAAGAAATCTGCAAATATTAAAGACAAAGGTAAAACATCAGCGCAGACACCACCACAGTATCAAAAGACGATCAGATAAAGTTCCACCTATGCGAAACATCTGAAAAAAAAAATTTCTCTTAGTAAATCAAAAGAAGTTCAAGAGATATTTCATAAGAACAGTGGTTTTATAAGACATCTTTTAATGTCTCACAATTTAAACATAAATAATTTGTGTTCACAGGGGTCGGTGTTGAAATGAGTAACTAATACTGGATGCATCCGAATAAAAACATGACAATAAGCAGCAATTTAGGGAAAAAACGCTTGGGAAAATATGCCACCATCAAAAATGTTATATATAAACACATTTAAGCTCCCATTTTTTCAAATTGGACAGTGACCAACTTCCTTCAGCCTAAATGAGAGGATGAGAAAAAATTTTAACAGCTCTGACGCCGACGGCATGAAAAACCTGCAGTGAAACCCTGTTCACACCCACCCATGTCTTACGCACAGCAAAAGAGCCATGGTAATATTCAAATGGTGGCCATGCTATTCACTGGCTAGAACAATACACAAATGAACATCTAGCAAGTTATTTTACAACTAAATCATTGCTGCATTACAATTCAACTTGGGGTTTATTTATGATAATGCGAGCCACATCCCTATAAAATCATTTCATGCACTAACAATAATGCATATCTTAATAAATACATTGCATATTTGAGATACAACTGGCAGGCCCGGACATGGTAAAACAAAGACTGCTGCCGTTCCCATCACAAAACAGGAGGGGTGTTATTCTGAAAAACGCGAAGGATGTCATTATCCTCCCAGAGCGACCCCCCCCCCCCCCAGATCAGACATTTAACCAAGAAGAAAACGGACATCTGATATGAAGGGCTGCAATCCACTACAAGCAAGGCACGTGAAATACAAAGAAAACATGAGCATTACCAACGAGAGCCACCAGTGACAAGAGAAACTTTATTTGTCCTCAAACTGCAGGCCACTGGGTGGGTCACCAGAAAGATGGCGTCATCACAGAGGCAACAGATGGCTAGTGTGTCCGCAGTGCAAGAATCGGTGGGTGGCCCCGACACACACACACTAAACTTACACAAGTCACACCAATAAACATTCTGTTTTCTATTGAAGGTTTAATTATTCACAATCAAATATGTTAAAACGACTTATATATTTAATATGGTGTCTAACCGGCAACAGTGCACAAAATCCGCCTAAAAAAAGACGTTGAACGCGGATGCCGTATTTAAAGTAATTTAACTTCATTTTAATATATCGTACATATCGGGGGAAATAATTTTACCAATGGACAAACGAATGAAAGATGGGAAGCCGCCTGATTAGCCGAGGGGAGAGAGGAAAAAAAATACCTCATCGTTTGGTTTTGGCTCGCAAATCTAGGCCAGTCTCTGAGGCTCAGCTTTTAAGCCTGACATACTTTTGACAGTCCCCATTAAAACACCCTTAAGTGGATGTTAAACGTAAAATAGATTTCAACCCCTTGAATTTCTGAACTAAGACGGCTGTTAAAAAAACCCCACAAAAAGCTAATGTGGCAACTGCGGAAGGAGCACAGAAACCCGAGGTCGGAGAGTGGGGGGCAGAGTACTTCGCTACGGTAAGCTAACCACGCTAGCATTTAGCCTCGCTGGCTCGGCCTCCCAACACCAAGGACAACTTTAAAAATTAATGTTCTAAACTTTTAAACTAAGCAACAGGAAACAAGTGTATTTTCAAAAACCTTATGTAATCAATAAAAGTAGTTTACCTTCAGTTTATGTGCCAAGCGGTCGGGTTTTTCCGTATTTCTTGAAGCTAAGCGGCTCTCTTGTCTGCCTGGGCGTTCTCAGCTTCCTCCTGTCTCAGGCTGATACAATGAATTAGTTCACGGGAGCGCGCCGCCACCGTTATGGGAGTTTGTAGCTGGGGGAGGGGTGGCGGGCACGACCCCAAGAACCACGCCTGCGCGGGCACGCCTGGAAACGAGCACTTTCTTACAGGGAAATGTGTAATGTTAGTCAATTTAGCCTTCGCGTCTGTCTGATTTCAAGCGTGGCATCTGCTGAATGTTCATATAGTATTTATGAATAACGTGTTGCTCATTCACTCTTTAGTAGCACCAGTAGAACAACTTTATAACCATAAGAGTTTACAAATACGGATGACCCTCCAATTTTTGGAGTCCAAAAATAACCAACGCCTGAAGTTTCCTTAATTTCTAAGCACCAGTAGGGTTTTTCAAGCGCCCATGCCAATAAAAACACTCAACTGTTGGTTTGTTCGTTCTCGCATCAAGCACCAGGCAGCTATTTATGTTTTTTTACTGGCGCAATACTATTTTAAAAAGGAAAATGAATGCTATAAACCTGTCTTTAAATACAGTCTATGGTTAAAACCTATAGGTAATTAAGCTACAACGCCTATCAATCAGAGGATGAGCTTCTTGCACCACCTAGCGGTTATTTAAAGCAATAACCATATTTAAAAGAATGGGAAAATTAAGATAAAAATAAAATGAACCCTTTTCGTTCGTTTATTTTGAATTTTATCAAAACATTGTTCATTTTTAAATTTGGAATTGAAATTATCTTCCTAAATATCTAACTTTTTTTGTCTTGTCGGGCTATTTGTCTCTACCGTTTTTCTTTTATTTTCTTGTATGGCCATTATGCTACTAAAATGGCCTTACATCTGTTTATACGAGTAAACATGTAAGCACATGCAATGACACAGGTATACAAGCAGAATATCTGTATTAATTCCAGATCTCTTTAAAAGTTGGTGTAATAGCATGCATTTTCTAAATTTCTGTTTTTAAACATTGCAATGTTTTTTTAAATCATTCATTTGCATTGCACACACATCTAGAGTATTTACTGTTGAAAACCTCCTCTACAAAGTGGTTCGATCAATTATTCACAGCTCTTTAAAATAGCTGGCAAAGAGAAGTAATGATGGCACCTATGATACAGATGTTGCAGACAATTAGAAGTGATTTATTCAAAACTCCCAACACAGCTGCAAACACCCATGGCCCAAATACAAACAAATGATAAAGATTTCTGATTGCAGTAATCATTCCAGGAAAAGAAAAGGGCTTTGGCACAAGGACGATTAGGACTTGGGTGGGTCTACCATAGAGTTGGGGCAGGATGGACGCTGCCTTGGCAGGGCCAAGATTCGGATCAACATCTACATCTAGACCGACAGATGATTGCAGGCCAATTGGACATTGTACCAGCAGAAGAAAGCAGTCCAAGAAGTGTAAATGAAAAGCTCATGAAACATAGGGGGTTAAACAAAGAAGTAGAGAGGGTTTTAAAAGAAAATGACATGTATAAGTAGTGATCAGTTGTCATTATGGGGGCTGTAGAAGAGCCAGCCACATTTGAGGACATATATTTGCATAGAAAGGAAATCATTTCATTTTGGAGCTGTTGCTTTTTGTCATGCAGGAGTGGGAATAAAAAAAAAGTGTAGTGCATTTGTTTTTATCACTATTTACTATGATACCCTTAAATACAATCCAATATAGCTGATTAGCTTCAGAAGTCACCTGTTTTATAGAGCCCACTAGTGCTTAATTCATTCTAGTTATAAATTCAGGCCTCAGAGGTTTGCTGGAAAATATTGAACAAAAATGATCATGAAGGACATAGAACAACAGATAGGCCAGGGATAAAGCTACCGAAACATGGCCGTCTACCTAAAGGGACAGGCCAGGCAAGGAGATCATCTCTCAGAGAAGCAGCCAAGAGGCCAAAACCAACTCTGGAGGAGCCGCAGAGATTCACGTCGGTGGGAGTGTCTCATGACAGGAAAAGTATTAGTTATGCACTCCACAGATCTGGCCTCTATGAAGGAGTGGCCTAAAGAAAGTCAATGTTGAAAGAACACCAGTAGAGGTCCTGTTAGCAGTGAAGTTGGTCAGAGGTGATAGGAAGGAGGACGGACCTAAATGCAGCACAATCCTGGAAGATAACTTGTTGGAGGCTGCAAGACTTGAGACTGGGTGGGGCTGAAGTTCACCTTCCTACAGTAAAAAACAAACAAACAAAAAAGCAAAATACAAACCTAAACATACGGCCAGAGAGAACAAGTGTTGGGCTTGTCCCCCCAGATCCAGAACAGTATATGACACAATCATAACAGAAACTTCGTACAATCATATTTTAATTTAATTGTAAGATGTTTTTAAAAACCAAAACACAACAATCTTTGCAACTGCCATAGCATAGAGAGAGAAAGGGAGGCTGTTATTCGAAAGAAAAAAGCAGATTTCTGTTGGTGCGTACAAAGGGACTGAAAAGGACAACAAAAAAAGCTCACCTCTCCAACTATTTAGTAAAGGAAAATAACAAAAACCTTCTGACAATCTTGTAGCTAGTACTATCTGTTTGAGTTTCATCTTAGATTTTTTTTTTTTTTATGTTGGCAGAAAAATTTGACAAGTTATAATTTACACATGCAGGACAGGCTTTATAATTGAGACCAATAGGCAGGTTGCTCACAGTAGCCTACCTTATATGCAGTAGGCTGTGAAGCAAATCCAAGGTTCAGCTTTGGTTTTTTTATTGTTGCAACCATTTTAAATTTGGGACAAACATAAAATAGCAGAGGAAAGGTTTGGCCTAATGTATATCTTTGTCTTCTCAATCTGGATCAGAACAGTGTGTGGAGTCTGGTTAAAGCCAAGCTAACTAGACTCAGTCTAAAAAGCCCCGTCTTTAGTTATTTCATAAACAGACGGTATGATTCTCTCCACTGCTGTTTTTCATTAGATTTAATACTATGACACAGGGGTTTTCTTTCTCTGCATGTAAAAAACAGAAAATCATCAAAGAACTAGCAGCGGTTTTTGTATGCTGGCATGTACAGATTTGGGATTTTTGTTGGAAACAATTGCTCAGGTAATAACTCTGACTGATGAACACATCTGCAGCGCAAGATCCCACACTCGGAAGTTCGGTTCACGAATTGAGCTTTTCCAGGCTTACTACCAGTAAACCTAAAAATGTGCTGCTCCTGTTCCATCTCCCTTTCATACAAAGCTGTAAAAATACTTGCCCGAGCATGGATTTCTCCTGCTTTTACTTTGTCACACTTGCATGTTTCAGATCTAAAAACACAGTTTAGTTTTCAGATAGCCTGGGTAAAAAACAAAAGAAGCCGTTTTTAAATTATTTATCAGGGTAGAAAAGGGTATCCAAACCAACATGGCTTTATGTGGAAAAGTAATTTAGATCTGGAATGTTGGCACACTCTTCTTTGCAGAATTGTTTTAGCCTGAAGCAGTAAAACAGCCCTGGAGCATCACCCTACCACCGCATGTGTTTAACTGTCATAATGATGTCTTGTTTCTGAAAGACTGTTTGTATGGTTTTTGTACTTGTTCCAGTTGTTTGTCTAAAAGCAAAATGGCGGCTGTTCTGTTATGGGGTCAATAGTGGAACAACATTATCCTGAAACAAGACAACCGTCACATTGTAAAATACTCAAGTTAAACATCTGTTTGAATAGTTTAGTTGTACAATGGGAGATTCTTTCCAAATAGTCGTTGCCCTTCTGAATTTCATTCATGCATTAACAATTGTTCCCAGTTGTTGCACCTCTTAGGGCTCCAATGGAAGGCAGAATCCTAAAAGTTAAATATGTACTAAACACCAAAATCATAAATATGTCTTACATTCACTACTTTTTCCTTTAATGGGGCACACTCAAATTGGGCTAAGATTTTTTATTTCTTTTTTTCAGTTACAAGAATATCAAAATATTAAATAGGAAATAGAAGTGTCTGCCACTGATGGTGCAGCTTTAAAACTAGTTTATCTTCTCAGTTCAGTGACCAAATCTTGCAAAAAATATACAGATTTGACATCATAGCAATCACTTCCACTACTTTATCAGCCGCTTATGACTTTAATCAAAAAGGACGTGTGGAACATCGGGCCTCCAAGGAATTCATTGTTCCCACGGTAAAATGTGACATTTGCAACAAAATGAACAAATTGCTGACTTTCAGGTCTGTATGGACTTCTTCATGCTAATGAAACTGTCCTACACTGACTGACTGTCCTCTACTTTTTAGATTAGAAATTAAAAATGCTCCACCAAGGGGATTTTCCTGACAGATGGAATATAAATAAAGGCAAGAGTATGAGTGAAGTTACCTGTTCTCTGGGTTTAACGTCTAAAACCTGGGGGGGAAAAAGGGACCAAAATTTGAACTGAAAATAAATCATAAAACTTTTGTCTGTTAATACCAAACAGGCAATTTTCTACACTTCTCTTGCTCATCACATTTTTTCTCATTAGTAAATGTGAGTTTATTCAGACATTCCCCACCCATTCATATTATTTATACTAAGACAATGGAATAGCTACAGATCCCAGGATCTGTAAACAGAAGTAAGCTCTGAGTTGAACTTAAGACTTTAAACATACAGCTCCTTAAACAACAATGCTGCACAGAGGAGTGTATAACAGGCCCAACAAGTCTTGTTCGATCAAACAAAACAAACTTTTAATTTCCTTTAGAGATCAACAAAACCCAAAGAAGAAAAATGAAACATTTCCTACTGTTTGAGCAAAGCAGTAATAAACAGGTATATGCTCCATTTCTCTCTCTGGGCTTCCATGGAGACTTAGTGTGGGAAATAAAACGTTTGTGGAGAATTTCTTTTGATCTGGCACTTCTTCCAAGTGTTTGAGCTTGGCGTCGCCGTTCGGAAGGTTGGTACCACCTAGATGCTGTCCATACTTAGCGTTACACAGCTGGTGATACATGCGGAACCAACAAACCAGCAGCTAAGTGTCACTGGAAGCAGGTTTGTCTGCACTTATCAAACAAAGACAGGAAAACTTCAGCGTGCGTCTCCGTTATCGACCGTTTTCTTGTAGCAGGCAGGCAAAACGACATATATGGCTGTTCTGAAAAGACTTAGAAAAAGAGATCTGCACAATGATTAAGTTATTCAGAAAGATGGTGAAGCATGTGTAGCAGGGATCAGAGCTCTGCATGTTGGGATTTCACTTTGACATACAGATTTTGTTTTTAAAAAAAATCATTTTCAGTTGCACATAGGAAGGAGAGTAGGAACTAAGTTTGTCCAACAGCGCCGGGCTTTTTCAACCAGCAATCTGAACAGAAAGCACGTTACAGTCTTCTCAAAGTGTTTGTGAGAGCACAATTTTATGCGTTAACTCAACACAGATGTTGTGTATAGAGTGAAATATCAACATCTAATCATCGTTACTGAATGTATACTTGTCAGGGACGCCTGAAAGTGCTAGTATACTGGTCAGTGACACCAACGAGAGTTTGCGTCTCCACACACCAGGGTTCTTCTTGCTATGATCTAGAGCTTGCATCCTCAAAGCTGATAATGCTGGACTCGGGGTGTTGCACTCCGCCTGAAGATGCTGTCCCACCGCTCTGTGACGCCAACAACGAGGAGATGGGGGACAGGGAGGCCCCTGTGGGCCCCCCGGGTGTTCTCGGTGCGGAGGACAAGGCGTCGCGCCCACCGGAGAGGAGCGGCTGGCTGTCGGTCTGCACCTCATCGTCGTCGTCATCTTCCTCGTCGTCCATGCTGGGCCAAGCCGACTGGTCCTCGACTCGCTTCAGACGTTCGTTCAGAGCTTTCAGGGCCAGTTGTCTGCGTTGAAGAAGCAACAAAACAGTGATGGCTAAAACCGACATGATAAAAAAAGAGCAAACCTTTAACTAAACAGTCATGTAAAGCTTTTATGCGTCTGGTGTGGGTATCCAGGACAGTTAAACACCAACCAAAGCCAGATATATTACAGGCGGGCAAAATGTGAGTGAATGCCACTTGATATATTACCTAATAAATATTGCATCCAAGTGATTTGCAATATCGCAAACACTGAGATTGCAATTCGATATATTGTGGCGATCAATTCATCAGCTAAAACTAAAGAGTATGGCACCATTGCAAATCTGCCTAGACTGGACCGTCCACCTAAACTAACAGGCCACGCAAGACAAGCATTAAATCAGAGAAGCTGCTCCGAAGGAGCTGCAACGGTGGCAAGAAGCAACCTCGTTAGCTGTAAGAAGGACCCTTTGTCACAAGCAGTGTTGTAGACACAGCAAACATATGGCGGCAGTGTCATGTTGTGGGTCAGAGTTGATAGGAACTACAATGGAATGGTTTAGATCAAGGCGTATTCACGTGTGAGAACGGCTCAGTCAAAGTCCGGATCCAAAATCCAATTAAGAAACCGTGGCAAAACTTAAAGACGGCGGTTTGAAGGTGCTCTTCATGCAATCTGACTGAGCTCGAGCTATTTTGCAAAGAATTGCAGGTTCCAATAATTGACCCAAGAGGACTGAATACAAAAGCAAGCAACACTTAGTTTGAAGACAACACACCTATTATTATTCTCCTTTTTCTCAATCCCAAATGTTTAAAATGGCCCTGTATGTTGCTTTACACCAGATTAGTTCTATGGTAACTCTTCATTCCTTACCTATAACCATTTCAGCAGGTTCTTCTACATAAAAAACACATTTGTCAGACATTAGCCTGTTGTGTTATTTCAAGTCAGACAGCCAAGAAAAAAAAAGGTCTTAATTCTCTCGTTTAAATGGAGCTCAAATACGCTTACTAAATCTACATTTCTATGATGACCCAGTTACTCAGCATAACTTTCTTCAATCAAATCTAATCTAATCTTCTAATAGAGTTTATCAAGATCAAGGAATTTTAGAGGCATGAGACCGGGGCCAACAGAAATTCCCCTATAGAATTGATCCTGGCCTCTGTCATGGACCCTAGACTGAAGAGATAACACTAAATATATTTCTTCTGATGATACGCTCTAGCACAGAAACCATAACTAATTGGTCTCTTGGAGAGATTCCATTTCTTACCTTCACAGCTTTACTTTAACGCTGAATTAAAAATGAACGTGTTGTACCTTTAGTTTTAGCTGTATTGAAACAGGATCACAGTTTTCATCTGCTAGATCAGAGGTCTGCAAGCTGCAGCTCCAGAGCTGGGTATTTGGCCTCACTTAAAATATTAAAAGGATGAAATATTGCCATGTTATTATTTTTTTTTCTTATTTCATTCTTTTTTTCTGTGCTCCCATGAAAAAAACAAAAAAAAAACACGGGTCCCACCTGGTAAATTTGGTCTAGAACCACCAATGATCAGAATTATGTATTTATGTTTCTTCATTTAGGTCACTATTATGTCTGTTAAATTAGAATTAGAAAGCATCTAATATTTAACTGAATCTGAACAGCAGCTTGCAGATGTGCCTCTCTGACAGTTGGGCTGATAGAAAAATAATGTTTAACAACTTGACAGTGGGTGTTGGTGAGCGTGTGAAAGAATTCACAGAAGGCCGTGACTGGAAAACCAGCACAGCTGCATAACAAACCATACAAGCCGAAGAGACAAAGAAGCTGCCTATTATTTTGGACCGGAGAGGTTTTGATTCATTGAGAGGGAGCAAAACTGTTTATTCCTGTGATTTATAAGCTAAATATTATGGTTCTCTTTGAGCCCTTTCACATTCATGTTTAATTTGATATTATTTATTTCTAAAAAAAAGAAAAAGAAAAAAATCTGATCTGTGACCAATAATCTATTTACAGGTGCCTTGGCTTACCTCCGTCTCTCGGCATCCTGTGGGTCTGTCCCTGGCAGGCTGATAGTAATGGAGGACGGTGCTCCCACATCGTATCTCTTCACCATCTTCCTGCACACCTTTATCTTCACCAGGGCGGCATGCACGAGACCCGCAAGCAGCCCCACCACCGGCTGAACCGCCTCGGGGAAGAAACTCGCGAAGGCAAAGTGGTCCGACATGTCTCCGCGGCCCCGGCTGTGTCTCTGGTAGAAGCGCAGGTACACCCAGCCGGACAGAGCGCCATAACTGTAAGCAGCCAGTGGGGCACAGCTGTCGAGCAGCCCGGACAGTCGCAGCAAGGCCAGGAGGAGGGGGACCAAAGCCGGAGCCGCTTTAAGTCTCACCTGAAACCAAAGGAGGAAGATCTTTGGAGGAATAGAATCAGGAACAAGACCGCTAAAAGTTCTGTTTAAAATAAGTCATTTTCTAACTTGGCAGAGATGAAAGGAATTCAGTTTCACAAAAGCAGTTTATGGTTTTGTATTTTTAACATGACATGTACATCATCAATTTTCCTATACAACAATTTCCATCAAGTCATTACAACGAATTATACTCCTTATGTGGCGTACCTCTGAGAGGCTAAAGTGTGCACCTATAAAAGGTACCAGTCAGGATGGCAAGCCTTCAAATACATTCAAAGGCATTATAAGACATATAAATGAGTATATTAATGTCAGAATATCCTATGGCCAACAGAAAACAGGAGCAGAGAAAACGTAGTTGTGGCTTGTGGACCAAATGAGCTTGAAAAGCTGAAAGAGATGGAAGTTTGTTTTTGTTCTCGAGGTTTGCTGCTACTCCTCCACGCATAATTCAGGGCATAAGATCAGGCATCTAGACATCCCACATTGTAGTGTTTGACTGCTTTTACTGCGTTTTTTTGCTATGCACATGCTACAGACATGGGTGCACAGAATAACTCGCTGCGTATCCAGTTTGTCCGTGTCTCTTTGTATATATATATAAAAAATAAAAATAATAATTTAATGAAATAAAAATGAACCATATGCCGTTTTGCTGTCGGTGAAATATGCAGCCAGTAGTAGAATGATTTGGTTTGTGCGCCATCTTTCATGTCACTAAAGGAGGGCAGTCAGTCATGAACATTTGTCTGTCACAGATGCAATGTTGAAGTGGAAATGGAAAAGTCAGACTGATTAAAGCCCCCTTAAAAATCATAACAGGAAAAAGAAATAAGAGTCAATTTAGTTATGGAAATGTACCTGAATAGGCGGTTAACTTTAACTTCACCAAAGAAACGTTTCATGTTGGCGCTTCCACCATGCCATTGCATGCATAATGCTCCAAATGAATAAAAAATGTTGGGAGTCCAGAGGTCACGCAGAGGTCAACCTATTAACTGTTGACCTGTAAAACCACAACTTTGTTTAACTTGGAATGCATGAAATAAAAACTTGCCTTTACTAATTTGACTGTGGAAGATGGTCGTGTAAAATGTGTTTGCTAACACAAACAGTAATATCCGTTATGATGCATCGGAGCAATAAAAAGATAATGAGTCACATTGCCATTCAGCAATCATCTGTTACATATGTAACATGAATACTTTGAGACAATACACACTCACTCACACACACACACACACACACGCACACACACAAAAACATGCAAGAAACAAGATTAAAATATAAGGTCGAACTGTTATTTAACGGCCAGTATAGTAATGACTAAAATCTTTAGTTATATTTATGTATAAGCAAAGCGATACAGGTTCATTTGAAAAGGACCAATCAATGAGCCAGGATCAGAATTGCCCACTTTTCCCCTTTATCGGCTCAGATCGGTGACCAGCAGGTCAAACGCTAAAAACTTTTATTTGATTTTCTTCAACAGCGTGTCCTAGCATGCCGCTTTTTTTAAACTTAAAAATCAGATAACTTTTAAGGAGACGCTTTGAATAAATAGGAATGATCTTGTAATTCAATTATTTTCTGTTAGATAAAAAAATATATATATATTGTGCTTCTAACGAAGAACGTGAAGGTAAATTACTCTCCAATGCATTACAGTCCTAAAAACAAAAATCTGAATGCCAAAGTGAGAACTTAAAGAAAAATGAAAACCGCTGTTGATCAGAAAAACCGGTATTGGTGAATCTCAAATCACACTGTCTTCTAAGTTATTATAAAAAAGTAATTATTTTTGACCAAATTATACATTTCGTGCATATTTTCCCAACTCCAAGCTGTATAAACTTACATGCTTATTAGATTTAAGTACAGCTGGTGATGCATGAGGGAGGATGGGGCCACCCCTCTATATGAAGATTTGTGTGATTTTTGGTAAGAAGATGGTGTGGGGCAATGCTCCACTGCACGCGTGGAGTACTCCACGGTGTCCCAGTAAAATAATGACACGGCCACATTCCTCACCTTACGGTGAACCTGAAGCAGTACAGGTCTCTGAATGGCGTCAGGGAGGCTGTGGTTGCTGTTGCTCAGAACATTGATCGTGGACGGATCAGCAAGCTGACAGATACCATGAAGGGAAGGCTTGTGACTGATATTAAAAGGAAGGGTGCCTATACTGGTTGTTGTTTTTTTTAAATGTCAGAAATGTTATGTAAAATTTGAATTACTTGTTTATTATCCTGCCTTTACCAAATACGTTCAACAAGTGAGATGGGAATTTGTTCATGCAGTTATGAAAATCCTGCACACTAATAGTTACCCAATAATTTCACATGTGTACACATTCTCATGAAAGAAACAGGAACCTCACTTTTACTTTCATAAAAACTCAGGCAGGCCAAATGCAACTTGCCCAACAACAACAAGTCGCACAGAGCAGAAGATACACATTCGGAAGATTGTGTTAGTGGTAAAGCTACATTGTGTTGTTTTTTTGTTTTTTTTTGGTAATTCTTAGCAAAAACCCCTTTGTTCTTTCAAAAATATGTGCTCATAGATTTGCAATTACTTCAGCCTACTAATGAAAGTATTCTTGTAAGTGTAGAATCTGCTATTCAGAATACATACGAGCGAGTCGCCTGAATGGGTGAATCCATGTTGAGCCTCCATCTTTGAAATACATTCGCCAACGAGGGACATTCCTGGAAATTCTAGCTCCGCCTTTCGCGCTTTGGCTACACTGTCATAGGGAGATTGTCTACTCGCGAAGCGGCAGATGTCTGACTATATAACTAAAAGCAATGTAGTTTTCTAAAGTAGCCTCATCACTGGAAGGAACACTGGACGAAGTCGTAGTACTGGAAGCCATGTTAACCTTGGCATGAAACGGCTACCGTAGGAGTTAAAACACGCTCAGAATGGGGGGCTGGGAGGTGGGGCTAGAACGTAATATTCAGTTGGTTGTCATATTGAATTTCACCGCTAGATGGGAGAAGATCTTACACAATGTAGCTTTAAATTAAAAGCAAAAGCATTCCCTGCATTAAGTGACTGGGTGGGTGTTTTGTGTGACCACAGCACTCTTGAGACGCTTCTAATTCAGTCCTAAAGTGTCCTTCTGTATTTAGAGATCAGAAACAGTGGTTTATGTTTTTTTTTTTACTTGTATGGCATCCCACTAATAATCCAATCCCTCTAAATAAACGTCACCTTTTTGTGTGAGAGTCTCACCTGTGGCACTCTGAGTACCGTGGTATCCCCCATGGTCTGCTTCAAAGCCACCAGGACGCCTCCCAAGAAGCCTGCGGCTCCGTAGACGCGCACAGCAAACAGAAAGTCCAGGTCGAACGTGGCCACGTAGGTGAGGAGGTACGAGAGACCTGCCAGGAGTCCCGCCGACACATTCACCACGGCGAAGAAGATCAGGAGCTCCAGGGCTCCCCACAGGGGCTCCAGGAGGCGCCCGCAGGCCATGACGGTCCCCACGTTGGCTGCCACGCCCCACAAGTGCTGCTCCACCAGCCCGTGGGTCGCCAGAGTCCACACCCAGAAGTTAGGAGGGAACAGGTAGCCGGGGGTCACCCCCAGCGCGTAGGAAGTGTCGACAGCCCAGGACAGCAGGTAGAGGAGGACCACCGCAGCGCTGATGGTTTTCACCACCACGCTGGTGCTGGCCAGGGCAGCCAGGAAGTGCTGCCGAGCCACAGGCAGGTAGCGATTCATTTTCAGCCTGCTTGGACCAGGATGTTCCTTGAGCAAATAAGCCCCTACCCGCCCCCCCGAAAAAAGAGCTCAAGAGGGCGAATCCGTTCCTTCTTCTTCCGCAGCAGCTGTTAAGCGTTCCCGGGAGATCGATATTGGCGAGCAGAACAGAAGAAACCTGCGAGTCTCGACGGCATCAAAACCCAGGCGCTTCTGTGCGCCTTCATCCAGCTGCTAGTCTTGCGAGGTGAATAAAAGCTGCCTCTGGTTCTCAAATCCTTCTCACCGGGCCTTTGCGTTAAAAAATAAAGGGAGTTACACCATCACTTTTGTGGCACGCGGAGCTAAAGACGATAACTTTGACGGAAAGCCGTAGCTGCACAGCTCGGCAAGCTAACAAACTTTGTAGATAAGCCTGGAAAAAAGTGTGCGATAACCTCAGCTAGGCAGCCTTTTTAACTAGCCACCAAGCTAGCAACCTTTACTCTGTAGATAGAAGCACGACGACGCTGCGAATCTCTCAACAACTTTCCGGAACGAGCTTTGAGTCAAACGTGTACATTTTAAACTAAAATAAAATACAACCAGCAGTCTACTTTTAAGGAGACGCTTCTGGCTGAGTTGGCTAGTAAACACCGGAGTGCTAAAGGCTGGCAAGCTGTCAAACTAAACCCCCTGAGCTACAACGATTTATGTCCGTCACAAGGTATGAAGACGAGATATGTTCTCTGGACGTGAGAAAGGCCGGTTAGTGTTATTTAAAACCTGGTCGTAGTAAAGCAGCAGCAGCCCGGAGCTCCAGTCTTCGGTCCTCTGCGCTCTCTCGCCCCGGTGTTTGCCTGCCGAGTCAGCCCGAGGATTTCCCGACGTTAGCAACAGGCCCACAAAACAACGTTAGACACTTTTTACAGAATCCCAGAATCTTCTGCTAAACTTTACCGGCTGTTATTTCACTTAACCTTCATTTCTTCTTTCTGTTGTCTGTAGCTGGAAGACCTGCCTGGGGAAATAGGGTTGTTTTAACAGCCACTTCTCTTCCCCAGCCATTTACCACCGTCATCAGCGATGGATGTGGAAACGTCACGTAACTGCTTTGGAGCAGAGCATGCTGGGTAACCGAGTTCTCAAGTACGACACAAAAGGTATTTCGCACCACTTTGACTTTTTTCCCAACTTCGTCTCATTATAATCACAATGTATATTATTGGAATTTTATGTGATAGACAAAAACAAAGGAGCACATACTTGCGAAATAAACGTGATTTGTAGTTTTTTGTTTAAAAAAAAAAATCTGAAATGCAACATGCTGCAATCATATCTGAAAGCCCTTTGGGCTATGTCTCTACCAGCTTTACATACCTAGAGAGAGAACTGTTCGCTCATTCCATATTACAAAATAGCTCAAACTAAGTCAGACTGGATAGTCTGCAATAATCCATTTTTAAGTCTTGCCACAGATTCCTAATTGGATTTTGGATCCAAACTTCATTGGGCCATTTTGACACATGCATATGCTTTGAACTAAACTGTTCGAAATACAGATTTTTTTTCTTCTTTTTTTAAAATGAAAGATTTATTTGACAGGTCCTTGACAGGTAATGGGGGCCGAGAGAAGGGGGAAGGTTCCAGGCTCGTGAGTTGAACCTGGGATAACCGTGTTGAGGACCAGACCCTCTGCATATGGGGAGCCCACTCTACTGCTACTCCATGTGACGCCGCTGATCTAAACCATTCTATTGTGCTCTGGATGTATGTTCAGGGTTATTGTTTTGCTGGATTTTCCTGTCTGGCTTCTTCCCATCAACTCTGACTGACTTCTCTGTCTGTGATGAAGAAAAACCTTGCCCCAGAAATGATGCTGCCACCAACATGTTTCACCAAGGGCCTTCATGATGCTGTTTGCTCTTTAATGTTCTCTAACAAATGTCTGAGGCCTTCACAGAGCATTTGTATTCGTACTTTTCTTCAATAACTAACTAATAAAAGAAATCAGTTGCACTTAAGATTACGAGCAGTCTTTCTTACCCGAAGTATATATGCTTCCAGTATGGCTGCATTTACTAAAGTAAGGTGGTGTAAAAAAAAACTGAAAACAACAACCAAAACAACAATGTAATATACAAGTCAAGCCTGCCTCATATGTTTCTTTTACTGCTTTTTGAGTTTTCTTTTTTACTCTGCCTTGCTTTTGGCCTGTTATGGACTGACTACCTGTCCAGGGCGTGCTCCCCCTCCTCCAGGTGACAGTCGCAGCAAAGCGGTTCGTTTTAGCCTGTTAGCTGTGTTTTCAAAGCAACTGATTCACACTTCAGCTCAGTTTCTTCGTTTTTGTCTGTCACTATAATCACACAACTATGGACGAGGCAATTAAAGATGTAAAAGTTTATGTTTCCAGATGTTTTTTGTACCCATTTTAATAATAACATTTAGAATCACAAATATTGCCTTTTGGGTCTAAGATCAAAATTATTCTAAAACAAATTATGAGAACTTGATTGAGAAATCTAATTAATTTGAATAATGTGAACTTAAAAATAGTAATTAAATTGCATTACTTTTCTTGGTACTGTAACAGTTTATTTTAATAGTATAGTTCTATCTGAACGTACACTCGAATGAAGACCAAAAACGTTGTAGGGGCATTCATTTTATTCTTAACATTCAGCACTTACATCACATTAACAAGGACACACCACACACAGTTTCTCAGAGGAACTGTAACAAGGGCTAAACAACAATCTTCTATGAGTTTAAACAGACAGTCTCACATGCAGAAATGGACAGAGATCAAAAACAAAAGACTGAGAATCATTTGCATTGTGCTTCACAATACAACCAAAAGCTAAACACAAGCACACACCGCCATTTGCGATCAAACTACATTTATATCTTGCTATGCTTCATAATTTAACATTCAAGCATATGACTGGTTTTTAGGCACAATTTAGATCTAATGTGTAGTTTGTTGATTTGCCTTTTATTAATCACTCCCAAGAAATGCCTCTTGGGTGTACAATAATCACATTTTAAAAAACTCAACACCTCTCACTAGATTTGTCCGTTGCCTATGTTATCTTCTTAGCTTGGCTGGACATATAATACTGAAGACCTATTTAAACTAAACTACATGAAAAACAAAAGATGAAAAAGGTTTTTTTTTATTAAAAAATAACCTTACGTTTGATTTGAACAAACAAGATAGGAAAAAAATAGAAGTAGAAAAAATTATTTTTCATCCAACAATTTTGGGTGAACAATGCGTGTTTCTGACGAGTTAGGCTGGATGTGTGGAGGACCAAATGGAAGCACGGATAATTATAGAAGTGGAAATGGTACGAAAATGAAGAAAAAAAATCTTTCAACTACAAAGAGTTCTTAAAAAGTCAATTTTAAAATTACACTTTTAAAAAAATGTGTTGGGAACTTTTTTTAATAAACTAATATTTTTCCTTTCATTTTTTGATGGAAGACAGAAGATTTTACAATTTTTCAAAAGAAATAAATTCTTAAATTTAAACATAGTCCTTTCTGTTTCATAGTTTCCGTTTCATTTGTAGAAAAAATTTTCCTTTTATAATATTAGCTAATAATAATCTGCTGTTCCACAACAGATTGTGTCAGTAACTGACAATAAACATGCAACGTTGTTGTTAGACTGTGTTTAATCTCGAGGTTTGAATCAGCAAAACCGGTTAATTCCCATAAAAAGGAATAACCAATTATTGCCAATTTTGCATGCAATCAGTCTGTTTGTGCAGTGGTGTAGTGTAAATGGTGGACAACAGATTTAACAATTTATCACTGCTGGAATAACTATTCCAGCATGTATATTGTTGAACATTCCATGCTGATCTTAATCAAAGCTTTTCTGAAAAACAGAATAAAAATATAGTTAACCGCTCATACCACTCATGATACCGTGGCAGCCTGGGTGAAAAGCCATATAACCAAAATCAAAAACTGTCAAAACCTGTGTGTGAGGGTAGATCATGGTCAGGCATACATTATGTTTGTGCCTACAAATAATATAAAGAAATTAAGAAAAACATATTTAGAGCATGTTTCCTTTATTTACAAAGTTGAATGAAAAACAAAAATATGTAAAACGGTGATCCATTCCCAGTAAGCACTGACCATCTGCTCAACAGGCTTTGAATAGAGAACATCCTTAAAGTCAGCAGATATTTTTTTTTCTTTACCTTCTCGGCTTAAACTGGAATTTAGACAGTCGGCTCAGCTTGCTCGCCCACATCGCTTCATATGAATAAATATGTAAATTCAAGTAGAAAGCTGTAAAACTACAGAGCAGGTCAGTCTTCACAGCAAAAGCTGAGCAGATGTGCCAAAGATTTTGTCACAGAGAAAACTGGTTTGGCATTACGGGGCGACAAACAACTCATGATGTGGTGAACTATGAAAATGGGAATAGAGATCATCTGATGTTTTCTTTTTCTGCTGATTTTCTGTTTTTCTTTTAGATCTAGGATTTAAGTTTAAATGCAGACAAATACTTAATAAATTTACAGAAAATTTCTATTGCAAATCCAAATGCCTGTGTCCAAATATAAAATAGTTTAGGGTTTTTTTGGGTAATAAATAGCCTGTTTTTCACTTGTTCTGTCGCAACATTTCAAATACAGGCAGTTTGTTCTAAGATTCTGGATGTTGCTCAGCAAACACAGTAATAAGTTGGTCCAGTAATTGGTTGTTGGTTCAGAATGGATAATCATTGGTTCATCCACAATAAGCAAACAAAAATCTTAAACACGTTTGAAGCATCTATCGGGAAAACAACACTAACAGGACCATAAAAATCTTACAAACGTAATGAAAAAATAATTTGGAAAACAAAACACTGTACAAAAATAAAAATACAAATGAATAAATATGCAAAGTCATAAATACATTAAATTTGGTAATATTCAGAACTTGTCGAATGAGAAGAGCCAATAAAAAAATGCATTATGAGTAAGCTGTTTCAGAATAAGGAACAGATTCATAAAATAAATAAAATGAACAAGAAATGCTTGACTCTCGGCTTGAGGATGTTCAGAGTTTCATGTTCATGTGAGGAGCTATAGCTTTTAAAGCTGGAGCTGAAGCCATTCTGAGAAAATGGGAATTTTCACACAGAGTTTATCAAAGCGGATCAGTTTTTAAGCTGAAGATGATTTATGGTTACTATGAGAAAGAAGCTGGGTAGGTTTTTGTATTTTTAAATCTACATAAACAGATTAATGTTGTTTTTTTTACAGTGGAGCACAGTGTATGTCACGGATATGTGTTTCTCAACCAGAGCTGCTATAGACTAGGCATGGGCTGGTAGGAGATTCTCATTGTAGGATAACCTTGAGTAAAAATACCACAGTTTCAAGGTATCATCATATTATTACAAATATTTAAAACAAAGATGTAAAAAAAATATATTGAATAGCTTCTACTTAACAGAGATTGCAAGCCAGTTCAGAATGTTAAAGCGGTGTTACTATGATAAGAGTGATGGTGCTGTCAGTTTGTGTTATTGGAAAAATTTCCAGACAGCAAAATTGGTCTTCTCTGTTAGTATGAGATAAATGGATTAGGTTTCTTTCAGCCAGCTGACTAACCATGTGCAGCAACAAGTGGCAGAGAGGCTACACTGCTTTACTCTATTCTCTCAGCTATATCACTGCAATACTTTACACTGGTGGTGTCCAAATGTTTTTTCATGTGGGCCACAAAAATATTTCTTTTTAAAATAAAAAATGTAAAGGTCACCCTAAGGACATTTCTTTATTTTCACCTGATTAAACAAGCAATATTTAATTGAAATAATAAAGATTTTTGTAGAACTCAAAGATGGGAGACTTGCAAAAGGGTCCACATGTTTGCCTCATTAAAAGAAAGGCACGACTTTGCAAAACATTTTGGGGTAAATTGTTTTTTTTTTAATTTTGGTCCAGAATTTATCGTTAACAGGATGTGAGTCACTCTTTCTTTGAAAGATGTAAAGCCAAATGTAATGAAAGAGTCCATCCACATGTGTCTGAGTAAATGCCGCTATACGTTTGGAGTCTTTTTTACGATGAAATTAAGATGAAAAAACAAACAAAAACGGGATTAATAAAAGTTTAACAACTTTTGTCGTATGCATTATCTTCTATTTTATGAAGAATTTAATTTGTAACTGAAAATATTGCCCTAAAGTATTTAAAACAGTCAAAATCTGCTTTGACTGCCTGTCGATGGGCCAAATTTGAACCATTCCTGAATTAAAAAATTAAAAAATAAAATCCTTCCAAGGGTCATAAATAGCATGTGGACTGCACTTTGGACACGCCTGCTTTACGTCATAAGAATAGTGAGTCAAAATATTTTTTATGTTTTGAAACCGTAATTTTTAAAATATTGTTATGTACCTCGATACTGGTAACCAGCCCATGCCTTTTACGAACTTAGTTACTGCTCTGCAATCAATATTTGGTCTACGAGGCGATCCTCTTTGTTTTGGAGGTTTGAGAGGAGTTCTTGTTTTTGGGAAAAGCCACACAATCGCTCCAAAATTAAGTTTGGTTTTACATTTCAACTCTGCTCCCCGAACAAGATGAGACAGACAGAAAATGGGTGAGGAAAAAACAAACAAACAAAATAACAGCAGAGTGAAAATAGGAATCTGCTTCGGTAGTTTACGTTTTTCACTTCTTGAAAATGATTCCTTTTGTAACCTTTAAAAAGACAAGGCGCGGACACAAACACAGTAACAACAGGAGCTTTGGGGGGGGGGGGGTCTGTGAAGCTCAGCTCCCCTGGGGTTGTATCAGTATATATAGGCTTTAGTGAGTGTTTTGCATCGTTTTTCACTAGGCTACAGTAAGACTGTGGGTGAGATTCAGTCTCCCCTTACCTCTTCTCTCTCACAGCTAACATTCAGAAAGATGGGAGGCAAATAAAGGCATCTTCTGTTGGTTGTTTCTCCGCTACAAGGCATGACACCTCTTTAGCTTTTTTTTTTTTTCACCTGGCTGTTTTTAGGCAATCGCCCGTTTTCTTGTAAAAGTAGATCACATAAAAATACAGTACACATAAAAAAAAAAACTTCCCACGCCTAAATAGAAGGAATCTTCTTAGACAGAAAAAGGCCCGATATGAAGGCATTTGATTAATCGTACATTCTTTCATTGGAGTTTTTTAAGTTTCAGTAAAATGTTTCTAACCTCATCAAGCCTCAACATGACATCATTTCACCCTTCAAAACATATACAAAACATCCTGTTCTGGCAGTGAATTATTAAGCGCAACAATCCTTTTTTTCGGGGTTTGGTTTGATAGTTTAACCACTTTCTTTAGATGTCCAAGGAAATATTTAGTAGCAGTATTGAACAAGTGACAAAACTTTGAGTTACTGAACAACGTTACTACAAGCTACCTCAGCTGTTAGGACATTTTTCTTCAATGGGATAGGTCAGAATTTTTAAAGTGAGGTTCTGATAAAATGTTATAAGCAGTTCAACTCCTACTGCAGTAGATGGTACTCTCATGGTGTGGTCATTCAGTAGAAATCCTGATTAGCTTGGAGTAGAGGCTAAAGCTAATAGCTAGTCGGAGAGAAGCCAATACCAAAGGGGGCTTCCACCATCTTAAAAAAAACTCAAATCTCCAAAATCACTTTACATGTTCCATTCTCAGTGTGTTTTCACATAGGAACATCACTGTTGATGCACAGCCCCCAATCTCGATTTCCTGTTTATATAATCACCAGCATCTGTGTATATAACTTCCAAATGCAAATGCGATGACGGTTTAAATGCTCATAGAATAGCCTTCACATGAATTGCTATGACTTTTTTTTTCCGAGGAGAGTTGTTTTAAGGCAGTAGAAGTTTGTTTGGCTAGCTGTTGGCTAAGTTGGAACTTTTTAACAGAACCTCACTTGAAGAAAACCTGAAATATCAGTTAAAGAGAAACTCCAGCCTCTGGTTGTCTTTTTGATTAGCTGTAAGCATGAGTCTTCACATTTTGCAAAGCTGCACAACTACTGTGGAATCTCTAAAGTCAACAGTTCAACTAGTGGCCTTTTGTAGTCACTATAGGGTCACACTCAGCAGTTCTCAGTCCAGTGATGAGCGTTTTAATGCCAGGATTAGACAAACAAATCTGGAAGCTCAGAGTCCATAGGCCTCAAACCCCCGACCCACCCCCTCCAGATCTTTTTAAATGCTTCGACTTCTGATATTCAGCATCAATATTCAGTCACTCAGTGTCCAGTCTGTTCCGTCACCCTTAAGGTTGTTTCTCCAAGGCAATAGAGGTGACCAAAATGAAGATTTTAAGCCTTAACTGTTGTTTATTCTTTGTCCATACCCCCTCAGAGAAAGCTGCATTCTGGCTAACAGGACGAGCTGAAAGTTTTCTCGGGTCTTACTGTCCCCTCATGTCGATTATGTCATCATCATCAGAGCTGCTGCTGGCACTGACCTCCCTGCTGTTCACCAGTACCGGGGCCCGGTGGCTTTCTGAGCGTGCTGAAGGGGAAAACGAGGAAGGGGAAGAGGACGAAGAGCCTGAGGCAGCAGTTTGGGGGTACTGAGACAAGAAACTGGCTCCGGCTGGACCGGGAGTGGCGGCCGGACCTGGCAGCATCGAACCAGAGTAGAGGCCGGCCAGAGATGGACTGTATGAGAGAGGGAAGCCTGGTGGGAGCATCCCAGCCATGCTGGGGCTCAACATGTATGGCGGGAGGGCTCCTGGAAGAGAACTGGCAGCTTTGACAGATGCAGAAGGAGATGATGAGGCACGAGTTGTGATCGTGGTTGATGAAGACGGGGATGAGGAAGAGGGGACAGTGCTGGCTCCGCTCAAGCCAAACACGTCTCGATACATGTAAGTGCGGTCGCCCAGCTGGTTGTTGGGAGGCTGGAAGTAGTGTGAGCTTGACCCCATGAAGAGAGGATGCCCCACTGAACCGCCCAACATGGCAGAGTTGAGACCCATCGGGGGAAGGCCATAGCCCCCTGTGAAAGGGAACCCTGGTGAAGCCGGAGGGACAGAGGAGTGTTTTCCTGTGTAGGGCTGCTTACTGGCCCGTTCCTCCGGGGACGGGCTGGGGGCATTACGCTTGCTGCCTATTCTCAAGTCTTGGGGAACACTGGTGTCCACGTTTGGCTGGATTACATTACTAACGGAGGCATCATGGTGGCTCACAGCTTCCCCAGAATAAGTGCTCCCACCATTTTTCTGTAGCAGCTTGTTAGAAGGCAGGGTGTTCATGCTGCTCTCAGCTGCTCTCTCCTGGTGAGCAACTGTGGCATCAGCCGGCGAGCCAGCCGTGTAGCGCTGCAACTCGCTGAGGATCTCTGGGCTGTCGGGGGAAAGTGGGCGGGGCACAGTCTTGGAGGGCACCGTCGGTTTCCTCTCAGGCGATATGCAACCATTACTGCCACCGGAGGAAACTTCCTGAGTTGGAGCCTTCAAGTCTGAAAGAAAAAAGACATTTAATGTTGGCTTCAGAAGAATAATGTATTACATAACTATATAAACAATATTTTTTATATAATCTTTTTTCTAAACAGCAATCTAAAAAGTGTAATATGCATTTGTATACCCCTAAATAAACTCTTGTGCACTCAATGTTCTTTGGAAGTCCCCTCATTAGTAAATAAAATCCACCTGTTTATTATTTAATCTCAGTACGAGTACAGCTGTTCTGTAAGGGCCTCAGAGGTTTCTTACAGAACAAACAGCAGCATGAAAGAACACGACAGTCAGAACAGCGATAATGTGGTGAAAAAGTTTAAAGCAGAAATGAGCCAGCCCAGAGAAAGATTAATCAGAAAAGGAGCTAAGAAGTGCTGCCAACCCTGGGGGGAGCTGCAGAGATTCACATGTCAGGTGGGAGAATCTGTTGACTGCATAACTGTACACATCACCAAACTGGCCTTTATGGAAGAGTGGCAAGAAGAAAGCCATAAGAAGTCCCATAGCTAAGCACAGAACACAGCAAGCATGTGAAAGTGATCTGATCAGATGGGACCAAAATGGAACTTTTTAGCCGATTTTCAAAAGGCTGCATCTCTGACACTAAACTAACACAGCAAACCATCCAGAACAGACTATCCCCATGGTGAAACATGGTGGTCGCAGCATCATGCTGTGGGGAAGCTTTTCTTCACCAGGGACTAGTCTGACTGAGGTTAAGTCATTTTGATGAGAAGAATAGGCCAAAATATCAATATCTAGATGTGCAAAACCGGCAGCTGTAACTACATCTATGAGGTATTGACTCAGGGGGGCAGAATGCAAATAAACGGCATGCATTCAAGATTTTAATTTGTAAAATGTATTCAAAGCCATCCATCATTATTCTTAAACTTCACAATTACTCACTACTCTGCCCAATATTCTAAAAAAATGCACTGAGGTTTGTGGCTGTAACATGACAAAATGTTGAACAAAAAGTTCAAGAGGAATGAATACTTTGAGATGGCAACATTTTTGATCCTTTATGTTTGTAATTACCTTTCAGAGGAGCTGCTGCACTCTGTTCCGCTGTCTTAGCCTTGTTAGCTGCTCTAATGGCAAAGATTCGGCCATCAGATGTCCTGATGTATGTCCCTAAAAGCAAACAGGAGTCAACAATGTTTTCAGTATGCACCGTAAAAAGATGATTCCCAACAACTTCACTTTTCAGCAACGTTGAGGATGTTTGTTAAGTTTTACATAACGATTAGAGTTGACTTCAATAATCTATTAATCATTTTGGTTCGTCTTACTTTACTTGAAGAAAAATAAATTATCTGAAGTATAAACAAGTAATCTACTGATTGATTTTAGAGTTTGAGAGCATTGTACCTTTTGTGCCCCTGATAACGTGAATACTTTCTCCAGCAGTGATCCTCGCCTGGACATCTGATGAGTTGTTGGTACCCGGAATCACTATGTCTGAAAGAGATTAGGAACAACACATGAAACTTCAGAAGGATATCTTTATATAGGACAAGGTAAAAAGAAAAGGAAATAAGAGTGCTAGCTCAGCTTGCCTACCGGTAGTGGTGACGATCTTTTGTACAAACACCCCGGCTTTTTGCAGGCAGTTGACAGGGAAGCCTCCAAGGCTGGATGAAGAGGCGCCACAATCTGGGGCTGAACCTGCAGCCCCATGGCGGGGCATTATGGGAGCTGATGCAGACTGTACTGGCCGGACACTGGCCACTGGCTTCTTCTCTGCGCGAGTGGGAGGGCGCCTGAACAAAGGTTTTTTTAATTTAATACTTTATAACTGGTGCACATTTTACACATGTTTAAGCAATGCAACCCTAATTAGATAAAAGTTTGTAAAAACCTTATAGTATTTTAGGGAATCTTTCTGTATATTCTGTCGAACGGCGACTCACTGACCAGTTTCTCTGACTGAAAGCAGGGATGTTGGTGAGGCTCTGATCACTGGCAGGGTAATAGTGAGCGTAGGACGGGCGAGTGTAGGGCACCGAGGCCCTCTTCTCCTCTTCATAGCCCTTCTTAGCAGCTTTCTTCTCAGCACTGCTCAGCTTTAACTCCCTGCGGTCTATCAGGAGGGACTCGTGGGGGAAGGGTTGCTGAAAAGGAGGAAGATGATAGCTGATTAGAGTTCCACTCTCAGGTAACTTTGTCACACTTTTATTATAGTCCCCTGCAAAACTATTCATACCCTTAGACCTTTTTCACGTTTTAGTACATCATACCAACAATCACTCCATTGTAGCCCTTGCTGTATGGACTGTATATATGTATAACCGTGAATAAAAGTTTCATATATTTAAGAATGTATTTTAAAAATAGATCTTGATAGGTTGAGATAATATCCAGTGATTAGTACAACCCTCTCAAAAATAAAACCTGCAACACAGTGAATCCCGCAACACATAATATTCCCTTATGTTCTACTTTAGTTCACTTTAAAGGGCTTAGGAGGAAAAATGTGTATTATCTTCACCCACCTTGGTGATAAGGTGGGAGTAAAGGTGCAGGCCTCTCTGCAGCACGCTCTCTTTGATTTCTCCGGGGAGCAGCCTGACCTGGGATGGATCCGGTTCCTCCTCCACAAAATGAAGAAGCGACTCAACTTCCCTCCTGGTGAAATTCAGCACAGGGTTCAGGTCGTCTACAACCCGGTCTGGTAGAAGAAGAAGAGGGGAGAGCAACATAGTGTTAAATAAATTTTTTTTTATATATACTGTATATCTATAGATGTCCATCAATCAATCAATCAATCAATCAATCAATCAATCAATCAATCTATCTATCTATCTATCTATCTATCTATCTATCTATCTATCTATCTATCTATCTATCTATCTATCTATCTATCTATCTATCTATCTATCTATCTATCTAGAGTTGTAAAGCAGAATAGGACAAAAAAAAATCATGTATTTAATTATATGAAAGAATATTATAAAAGCAATTCCCTGAATGCATGTGTCTCATCACCTAACAGTCACAGAAAACATAAAAAGATCGACCTCTTCCAGAAGACAACTCTTTAGTTTTATGGATTTTGGGTGCTACAGAGTCGTTGTCATCTTGCAATCAGAAAAGCTCTAAATTCAATTCTAGCTTCCTCCTACCACATGCTAATGAGCGAGACACTTAACCCTAAGTTGCCTACTGATCTGCATATCGGTGTATGAATGTCTGCATTAGGTGGTGTTCTAGTGTAAAGCAAAAACATGAGTGGTCAGTATGATTTAAAAAGCTTATATAAATTCAGTCAGTCCATTTACACGTGTTTGACTGTCAAAATATTTCTGGTTATGTTATGGTTTGAAAACTAAGCTCGCACCATCAGATCTCTTAATAGAGAGTGTTTTAAAACTAGAATTGGCAGGTTTGATACTCGAGCAGAGACCCAGAACTGCTCATCATACCTGTGTTCCTCCATAAAGACTAGAACAACAAAGCTGTAATTTCATGTGCAATAAGCACATATCAGAAATGTTCTTCTTAGAGAACTCAAATGTGTCCAGGTAACACTCCGTATCTGTAGCCTTGTAATACACCAAGTCAGAAGTTCCTAACTCACCAGACATGCCCTGCTTGGAGATCTGACGGTCATAAATCTTTTTCTCCAGAGTGAAGTCACACACCAGTCGGTAGATGTGGCATGGTTTTCTTTGTCCGTAGCGGTACACGCGGCACACAGCCTGGGCGTCATGGCAGGGGTTCCAGGAGGCGTCGAACACGACCACACGGTTCGCCCCGATCAGGTTCACACCAAGACAACCAGCCCTGTGGTCAAAATGGTGATCTTATATTATTTCTGTCATTTCTTGGGACTTGATATTATTAATGTTAGGGTATGTGTGGGTTACCTGGTTGAAAGTAGGAAAACCCATGCTGAGGTATTGGTTGGGTCATTGAACTGGTTAATCAGTCTCTCTCTCTCTGAAGCTGTCGTGCTTCCATCTAGTCCTTGAAAATATCCCACAGTAAATCCAAAGTTAAACATATGCAAGAAAATCAAAGGAAGAACTTGCACAGCATGTGTTTTTGGCTGACAACTCTGTCTTCTGCTTGGTTGAAAAAAAATCCAAGAAGATGATTGCAGGGTAATTCTGCAAACTCATAAATTACAGACCAGCAGCAATTTTACTGACTTCCAATGTTTGAGTAACCAGATGAAGCAAAGCCTGCAGGTGGCAGCATTCATTGCGTGTCAATGCAGTTGAAGCACAACTGCTGCACTGAATGGCTGCAGTCAGAAAAACAAACTTTCCTTCAACAGATGAGACAGATTTAACACTATATCAAGGTTAGTCTATGTTAAACTCTTAATGCTAAAATGTTGATGTGACATGTAACTTAAGTGTTTTTTTTTGTTTTTTTTTAACAGAATGATCAGAAATAAATATTGATTTAATTTGTACCAGATCAGTTATTCATCTTTGAGATTGAAAGCAATCTGTTCTCTCTTACGCGTGTTTTGGATAGAGAGTATTTAGTAAACCACTGAACAAAGATAAAACAGTGACGACTTACTATAGTAGTTGAGATTACGGACCCAATTCTGGTTGGGTCTGTCTTTGCTATATGGTGAGGGGGGAACTGGTCTCTTGGCCAAGAAATCCTCAATCACAGTCAGTGTGGACAAACTTTGACTGAAAGAGGAGCAGAAGAAAACATAAGGTCACATGCAAAGGAGCCATAAAAGGGTAAAAAACAATGAAAGGGACAATACAGCAAAGAAAGGTTGGAAATCCCACCATCAAAAGTTGTTGTTCTAAAGACACTGTTTTTTGGTTGTTTTTTTGCTTGATCTTTTACCTGAACACAAGGAGTTTGTCACCCGTCTTGACACTTTCCTCTATCAGGTGGAAAAGCAGCACCATCTTTGCAGAGTTCTCCAGGATGCCTGGCTTGTAATCACACATGAGTTCTTTCGCCTGGCCATTTAAAAGAAACAGCGTTAGATCTGTTGCAGCATAAAAGATTTGCGAGACCTCACGCTGGACAATTTCCAACCAAAGCGTACCCATTCATATGTGATGACTTGATTGGCCTTTTCCTGCAGCTGGTTCAGACTCAGTCCACCAATTGGATCTGGGTTGTCCAAACTCTTTGATTTTGGAGCCGATGCTGCTGTGGGACATCGGCCCTGTGAGGTGGACGTGATGTCCTCAAGGTCCAAATCCTGCTCACTTGCCAGACTTTCTTTCTGCAAAGCCTCATATAACACGTCTGGATGATTCCAAATCTAAAGAACAACAGCAAATTGCATTTAGATGTAGCAATAATACAGTACAGATTAATAAAAGGATAATATTGAAGAGGATAAGCAACATTTTTAACACACACACTCCTGCAACTCACCTTGCAGCAGACACAAAAAGCTTTCAGGGGGTTGAGGCTGAGCCAGCCAGTGTTCCCCGCCTCTCTGAAGCGGTTCATGAACTCTGTGTAGAGCGCCCTCTGAAGGGGAGATAGACGTACCAGGATCACATGCTCGTCCTTAGAGGGTAGTTGGTCCCTCAAGACGTCGTGGCCTCGCCTGGATTATAGATAAATTAGCCAGTATTAGAAAGAGTTGTTTAAGAAAGAATGAGTTTGTTCTCCTGAGCAACGACGCTCTTACCTCAGCACAAAGCCTTCCAGCAGGCTGTGGAGGACATGGCTCCTGTACCTCATCAGCTGGACGTCCTGAGGTGTGCTGTCCACACACTGCCCGTTTAGGATAGGGCGCTCAAACATGTTACTGAACTCCTGTCTTGTACCTGAAATGTATATAAAAAAACAACAACAACAACAAAGAGAGAAAAAATTAGCATTCAGAAGGAAACAAGACACACAAAATCATGAACACATCTCACCACATACCTAGAAAGTCGGGACGAACAAAGTCGACCATGCACCAGTACTCGATGAGATTGTTCTGGAGCGGATACCCAGTCAAAACTACGCGCCGCCGGGTTCGAATGTTCTTTAGGGCTTGAGATGTGCTGGCGTGGCAGTTCTTGATGCGATGTCCTTCATCACAGATCACAACATCTGGACCGGGTAGGGAAAGGGCTCTCTCAACACCTTAACAAAGGACATGGCTTTAATAAACTTTTCCAAGAATCTTCCACATTTTCTCTCCTCCTCCGTCTTCTTTATTTTTCCTCTTCTACATCTTTTCTAACCTTTAAGAAGTTCCTGCTGTCTGTCTTCTTCATCCAGGTTTATGATATCAGCTCCTCCAGTTTTTTTGCTCCTCTTCTTCCGCCCAGCCACAAAGCTCTTCTTCAGAGACAGGAGACGGTACATTTCGTAGCCCATCAGCAGTACACCGCCGTCCCGAGACCAGTCCTCCACCACCTTGGCCCTGGACGCTGTGTTTCTGGACATCAGGAGTGAAGGACAGGTTGGTTTTACCAGACTATTCTTTGTGAAATAAAGATGTGTGAAGCAATTTCTACCCCCCCCCCCCCCCCCACCACAAAAAAGCAAACACTTGTCTGTATCTATGTATGTATGTACTGTAGGTTCAACAGATGCTTTCGATTCAGTACTGGGATTGTTCCAGTCACTTACTTGTGTTCATCATTGAGGATGTGAACTTTAAATGCCCGCGGTGTGACCAGTGCAGGATCAGTGTCTGGAGGTAACGCCTCAGGAGGAGGGAGCCATGTGTTGAACTCTGAAAGCCAGTTCTGCAGTGTATTCACCTGAAAGGGAATAACCAAGTAAAATCTGATTTTGATCCCTTTGGTTTCACAGTTAAGATAAATATTATTCACACCCCTTTAGTCAGGTAACACAAGGTCCAGTGCTCAAGACAAATTTTTTTTTTGGTTTGCACTATACAGATGAAACCACATCTTTACATTTACACATATCCTTTTTATTCTCATTGTCTAATTGTAAATCAGAATAAATGCTTCACTTTTAGACCACTTAGGTTTGCCAAAATTATCTTCATTTGCAAAATGCCAAAAAGAAATCAAGTGAATCCACTCTTTATAATTAGGACTGTACTGGACTGCATGTACTTGGATCTGACTAGACGTGACTGATCTGACTTGACTTTGGACGGAATTAGCTTAAACATAACTGGGTATGAGTATGATCCGTTTTTCTTGTAAAGTGCCTTTTAGATTGCACTTGATGTGGTTTGTCGTTATATAAATGAAGCTGAATTGAGGTTAACTGAATGTTTTTGTCAAGAAAGCTTCAAATGTAGGAGGCCCACAGATGCTTACCGGTACGATGGCGAGCACAGTGTGAGCTTGAGTGTGTCTGAACAAGACGTCGATGAAGGAGATGACCTGAAGCGTTTTGCCTAGACCCATGCTGTGAGCGAGGATGCAGCCGAATCCGCTGCTGTTGCCGAAGAGCTCCAGGGACTCCACCAAGTTGTCGTACAGAAAACGGATTCCCCCGATCTGGAGACAGATCGAGAAAAACACAAAGGATGAAATGACACAGTCAAGAAAACAGATTTGAAGGAAATTTGGAGCTAAATGTAGGAATTTAAATCCTGATGGTGCCAAAGCAAGGATATTTCAACCCAAACATCGCATCTAAAGCCGAACATTTCTTATGCATTTTTGAATGTATCTTTATACCTGGTGAGGTTTGACTGCTTGCGCCAGCTGTGGGGACAGGAAAACGTCCTCCTCTGTAGTTGGATGGTTGAAGTTGACGAGCACCCTGCCCTGGGCGTCTGGTTGGTTCTGGGAGTCGTTGGCATGTGCAACGCTAGGCTCACTTTCCTCTTCCTCTTTGAAGACTTGAGCAACAGTGTCATCCTCATCTGTCCTCAAATGTATTATTTCTGAATACAACATAAAACAGGAAAATTAAAGTCTCAAAACTTTAAATGCAACTCTTCTTTGCCATAGAACTCCGTAAATCAAATTTCAACCTGGTCTTGGAACTGTATGTAAAAAGATTTAAGGAATTGATGTTGAGGGAAGCATTTTAGCATGGAAATAACAACTAACCATTTTATTTGCTGGCATACCACAGAATTGCACACAGAATATGCTGTTAGTTTACTGAAGCAAATATTAGCAAATTATGTATAAGCAGTGTGTGCAAAAATCTCTCAAATCTCTTTATACTTTGATTCCAAGATGGCAGAATATTGCTTTTTTTTTGTCGTCCTGACCAACAATTCTTCATTCTGTCTGAACATGTTGCAATTGTCCTATTGGACTTATAACATTATGTCAGGTATCTGACAAACACCCAAACACAAATTTAAAATAAAAATGTATAACATGATCTAGTTGATTTTTTTAAAATAGAAAAGCAACAATTACGTAAATAGCTGAAAAAAATAACCCATTGAATATTACAATTATAATACTGTTTTCTACAATACATATTTACGGTTATCTTCATAGATAGATCTAAAGTTGTAGTCAAATTGTTTCCTAACTTGCGATTAATGCTGTTGTTTTGAAAAATACCCTTCAGCATAGTAGGTCAAATTAAAATGTTGTTGTAACTCATATTGGACAACTCTTTGAAACAATTCCTGTATAATAAGAGTAACAACAACATTTAATGTCCATTTGGGATTAACAGTTTTTTAATTGAACCGAATTGTATATACTGAAAATCAACCTGAGAGAATGGACAGTTCTCTGCTGAGTCAGGAAGTATATTACTTTTTCAGGATGTCACTGTCTCGTTTTTATATGTATTTTTTTATATATCAACACGAATGTCCAGTCATCTGGAAACTTATATCAGTGTCCCAATGAGATAATTTTCAGCCAAATTAACCAGACAGTAAAGAATATCTTAAGTTTCACTTTCAGTTTGAAGGATCCAGGATCTGCAGGTGAGTGAACTGTCTGCATAAAGTGACAAAAGATTGAATGATTTTATTGGGCCGTTGTTGCAGAATTGTGTTGATTCTTTAGCGGTAGTCCATATGTGTGGTTAACATGGTGACACTAGTGTGACAGTTTCAGTGAATAATGTGACGGTCAGATCTTGTATGCTACAGTGCTAAATGCTTAGGAAAGTCATGTTTTAGCATGATAGTCTTTTGGCTTCAAGTCTTCCAGTGCCAATGAAAATGAAATACTGATGGGCATTATGCTGTGACAAGGGTAAAAGCAACAATACAAACATATTTCTTTCAAGTTCATTAGCCTTCTTTCAGCAACAGTGTTCAGCAACAAGTAGGGGAGAGGCAGGGTAAAGTTGCTGTGTGTTCTGTATATCATGAGGAAACTCTCTGGCAAAGTCTAGATAAAAGGTAACTGACTCACATCTAATTAGCACTTCTCCATAGACCTGTGTGTTATATATACATTAAACAAAATATTAAAGTTAGATAGCCTGCCAACTAATAACTGAATGTATGAGTGCTTAAGAGAAGCATAAGCTTCTGGGGATGTTTCAGTTTGGAGAAAGAAAGACTGCCAGAATTGAAAAAAAAGCAACTTCTGTTCAGTTCTTCTGCTAAAACAAGTTACCATCATATTTCCATCAGCCATGAACCTCTCGTATCTATTAACTGGGAGTATCAGTTGCGCAACGATGACAGAAACCAAGTCTGTCTGTGTTTGTTGGACAAAATCTGTCTGATAAAAGAGAACAGAAAGGGGTATCAAAGTTATACAAGCTGGCAGCCAGAGAGAGCACGCCGTGATGAGGAGTGTGTGTAAAAAATAAAAAAAATTCAGAGTGAGCTTATATAACTGCAGTGAATGGCTGGTTATACAAGTAGGATTAGATTGGGGGGGGCGACTGGTTATGCAACCCCAACTGGAAATGTCACTGTGTCACTGTGGTGTGGGTGTGTGTTCATTAAGAGTGTGTGTCCTGCTTCCTCCCCAAGATCAGCTGGCTTTATTACCCCTCTCATTTCAACCCTCTTCCCACCATCTAGCTGTTTGCTCTATTTTGCGTTTTCCCCGCTCAGCTTTTCATTATGTGTCTGTGTTTACCTGTTCATCCGTCTCAAGCGCACTCCTTCCATTTACACCGCAGGTGTGTGTCTGCAGTTTGCCTTGATCTTGACTCTAAAAAAATGTGTTTATCCCAGTGCGTGTGTATGTTTATCCTGGACTATTTGATTGATTTGCTGGATGTGTGTATGAGAGCACATAGTAAAGGAAGCGCACTCGATGTACCTTATAAAGTACAAACCCCTACTTTAAAAACAGCCTCACACACGTGCATTTAATAGGAAGGGAGGATCATTTTAACTGCAGTTCTCTAACTTTGTGTAACGACACTCCTTCAGTGAGATTAAATGGTGCCAAGGAAGTTTTCCAGTCAGTTGGCCTAAAGAACTTTGGAAGATAAGAATCATTAGCGGGTTTTCGCCCATTTCTGTTTGAAAACGGCTTCCTTTAGGTTATCCTTACTTTCTAGAAAAGAAAAGAAAAGAAGAGGAAAACTGAAGAAAATGACAGACAAGTAGGAAATGTTATGTGACACTGAGATATCATTGTGGGTGCTGAAAATAAGCTTTGGTATTTAATAATCCCCCTGATGAAACTTTAAAAAGAAATACCAGCCCACATCTCCTCTGTAGTTTTCAAAGTTTTTTTTTCTTCCTGGAAATTCCCGGCGATTAAGTCCTTTGATGTGCTGCTTGTCCAAACCCTTGAGGTCAAAAATCTATTTCAAACATGCCGTGTAATTTAATAAATGAATGCTTGTCATATGGCCATTAGAGATGCTTTCCATGAGCTTTAAGAAGCAAATAGTTGGTAGATACGAGGCGTTATGAGATAATGGGAATGCCATAAATTATAAGTAACTGCTTTGATATCTCTACCCAGATGAGCCACTCAGGAAGACCCTGACTTAACCATCATATTTAATGTAACACCAAATGTATGTAGGTGTAAGGGATAAAAACAAAAACAAAAAAATAAGAAATGACATACCCCAAAACTCAAAGCTGTTGTAAAACTGGAACTCAGATGGAGCCCATCAGACAAACCTCTGTTAGAATGTACTGAAATTATTTTTGTTTTAGTGATGGTTTTGTTTTTTTGTTTCTCTTGTTCAAATGTTTCATTTTCATTATTTGTTGTTACTGTTGTTGTTACATTATTCATGTTTATTAATGTTTTTGAAAGCATCTTCCGAAGCTGCACAAAGTCAGTAGAGGCCTTGGTGTGAACAGACCCCACACAGTAGCGGGACGATAAATAACATCCTGAAAACGTTACATATAGATACAATGCCAGGCCTGTAAGTGGCGCTGTAATGCTGTTATGTTAAAACACCAGAAACAGAGAAGCACGCATGGACCATCTGTATAAAACTGATCTGCTCCTAAAATGATGTGTCTGTGTGGATACCTGTCTGAAACTAGAAAAGAAAATAGAATAGGAACTTTAACATTTAACTATAACACTGTTGCCATGTGGACAGCACAAAGAAAGCTGAGTATATTGACAACAGCTTTGTTGAAGCAATCCTTTTTTTGTACATTTAGAGATAGCGGCTGGCTTTATTGTTGAACCAAAAGTATCTTTTTTCATGTTCGAGTCTTTGAAGCTATTTTGTCTCTATGACATCTAGGCTGTATGATATGATAAAGAGTTGGAGGGTTTTCGAGTGAAAAACATAACCACCTTTGATAAAATTATGCAACTGATTCATTCCTCAATCTGCTGGTAACCATCAAAATATGAAAATGTTGAATTGTTAGAATAAGATTAACTCAAAAATGTTAATCTTGTCTGTTTGCATCCAGAAATTGATATACTTCTTTTAAAACTTAAACTTAAACCAATATAAATAGGTTTGGGGGGTGTCTTTGAAACTTTTATCTAAATACCCCCCCAAAAACACTAACCTTATCCTGAAATGACTGATTCAAGTATTTAGTCAAAAAGAAAGTACACCATATTTAAATTCTGGGGTTAAGGGATGCATCTGTTGTTTTTTTAACAATCTTTTCCACTTTGGTTTTAAAATATGTGGTGTGAGGTTTTGTACACTTATGGTTAGATTTTTTTTATGTTATAGCCTTAGAAATAACAGTGGGTTTACTTCTGTGTTTTAAAGATCAATTTACAACAACAAATGTAGCTCAGAATTTCTTTCTTTCACCACTGATTATTGGGTCTTAAAAAAAGGGACAGATATACGTTTTGTCAGATATCCTGATTATCTGATTAATATATATATATACTTTACCATCAAAGTCTTTAAACACTCAATTTACATGCTGGCTGAAGCAGTCTTAAAATAAAGCCTCCATTTGAGGGTTGTATGTTTCACCTGTTTTTTGTGTTTGTGCTTTTGCTGCAGAGGTGAGTGCATCAGTCTTGCATTTATCTTCGCTGATGCTCAGGCTGCTGGACTCCGAGCGGATCCCGTCCTGTCTGCTGGACTTTACTTCTCGCTGGAATGACACTGATGCTGACGACGAGGGCACATGCTGAGTAACATCGCCTGAGGATGGGGACAGGAACAATGCAACATGCAAGTCAGTCATTTAGAAACTGTTACGATGGAAGGAATAGAATTTTTTTTTTGAAGAAACACACAGAGTTGACGAATGAACAATGAAAGAAAAAAAGTAAAAATGTGAAGCTTTATAATTATACATATCAAATCAAATTGATTATAGGTTGTTCAAGAAGAGATTAAAGATTCAGGTATGGATGGAGCAATCATTGCAGTTAGTACGTAAAGAAGGATAATTAATCTTTGTGCACATCTTCTCACCAGTTGTGTATTCAGGCAGCAGAGGTACAGGGAAATCCTGCTTCCTTTGCTCCTCCAGACGTTGCCTTCTCTCAAGCTCCTCCTGCTGGGCGACTTTGGTCACTGCATCTAATTGATGTTCCCTCAACAATTTCCTGAAATGTAGCCAGAGAAAAACTTTAAGTTAAATCATAATTGTGTATTTCCACAAACAACCAAATTCTATGAGATGATATGTTCTTTTTTTGTATTTCAGGGATGCTCTTGGAGTATTTGGAGAAACCAACACAGCACAAATGTTCAGGCAATAAGTATCAACTCCAAAAAGAAAAGTTCACATAGAAAACGGAACACCTCCTCCAATTTATCACTTTAAAATCCCTATATACCTGAAAGATGATAAGAATTATAACTGTTCCAAAAAAAAAAAAAAAAAAAAAAATTTCAGTTCCGCTCTCCATCATCTAGCATATTCTGGAGGGACCCGCTGTTTTTTATTAGCTGCCCGCCCCTCCAACATTTGTGTTGGGTGCCACGGGACCTGCGGGACCCCTATCCCATTGCAGGGCTCTAGTGTCAGCCTTATAGAATTGTTATAGAATATTATCTACATTCTCTGGTGAATACACACAGAAACTAATGTGTAAAGTTGGTAACGCTAAAAACACTTGTATTTAATATAGTAAAACCCATTACTACTTATAGAAATTAGTATGACTGTTCATGGCTGGAGGGCTAGAACAAAATAGTATGAATGTTGTTAATTAGTTTTCAAAAACACACTGGAAAAAGTTAGTATTGACAGATCAAAGACTTACAAAAGATTGAGCTTTGAAATTGACCACAAATCTCTGATCGGTTCATTTAAAACAAAAACGCCATAAAACTTCATTACTCAAGACAGTAACCAATGTATTATGTGTTTTTTTATCCTTTGTCCAATAAGATTTAAGCTTACCTTAAGAAATATTAAACCAAAGGTGTCTATAGCCTCCAGCTACCTAAATCCTTTTGGGTGCATATCTTAATTATATGTGTGATGAACTTTTAAATTAAAAAAAAAAAAAAAAAAATTCTTAAACAAGTTATAACCCTTTTAATTGAAATATTTATGGATCCCAATCGACAAGGGAGCTAGGATCTGTACATTGGAAGTACATCCATCATCATTAACACGTGTTTTATATTAATCCAAATGTGCATGTGAGTGAGTTGCAGTGAAACAGCATTTTTGGAGTTGAGCATTAAGATGGTTACTGGGAGTCAGGCAGAATGAAGCTGTAGACTCAGCATACTGTTTGTAATCACTAACAGATTTTATGGGTAACTGGGCTCCAGTTGTTTTTCTAATAGGAAGAGGAAAAAGGGGAAAAAAGCACAGTGCTGGTATGAACCGTGTAATGCAACTAAAAGATAAGAGTTATTTTAATACAAGCAGTACTGAATCAGCTCAACTGTTTTATATTTTTTATGTCTGCCCCAAGGCCTAATAATGTCTAGTATTAAGAGAAAACATTTATTTAAGTTAGTCAGTTGAACTTGTTTTCATAGACGGGTTAATTGTTGCTGTTTCCGTTGTTTCTTCGGGATCCCTACAGAATAAATAGGTGGGCGTCATTCTATGCTCTCTGACTCAGACCATGTTTGAAACTTGGCCCAAGGCACACCGACTTCAGTACCTGATGTTTCGTCTCATGTGAGCAGGCTTGGAGCTCCTTTTCTTGGTTCCTGTCAGGGTGGAGGGAGGGGTGGGGCTTTGGCTTGCCGGCCTTGAATGGGGTCTGGACACAGACTGTGAGGTGGGTGGGTGTACTGGCGTCTCCGCCGAAGGTGAGGTAGATGGGGGAGGGGTGCACTGCCATACAGCCGGATCGCCACCCTGAGCCTCATTCTCCGAGCTGAAGGGGGCGCTGTGGGACTGGTCTGTGGGAGAACAACAGAAGCACAGATAATGATCAATAAAAGCACATCTTTACATGATAAAGTAAAATTAGCAGGACGGCACATTCAGCTTAGGAAGGTTACCTTGATGTGACAAACAAAATGGCTGCAGTTTTAAATGAAAAACGTCTGTATCCATGTTACATGTTCTGTTTCCGATCAGCATGATCTTTAGACCGCATGGTTTAAAGGATTAAAGGAAAGCTCCCCAGCAACTTATGGTATATTTTAATTTATTCATAATATAAGAACAAATATCGAAAAATATTGTCTTTGAAAATAGTGATGAAAAACTATACACAAACAGTATAATCTCAGTCAAACAAAAAATGAATACATTTGAAATTATTTTATTAATTTACATGCAACATTCCTTAATAGCTACTCACCCTCTTCTGCTCTTGTTTTACACTTAGCAAATTTCAGATGTAATTTTGCCAAATGTTATTGCAATGTGTTTAACATATATTGATGTCTATTTTTTACTTTGTCATCAAAATCCTGATGAGTTGATCAAAAAGAGGACAAGCTGTAATTTTATGAGGATAGAGTGGTTAGGAGGTTTTTAGAACAAAAAAATATAACGTCTGCCAAGTCGCAACAGCAGAAAGGCTTGCATAACAATGTTTTATAATACTTGATGACTCAGGGGAAATGGCATGAACTGGTGTTTCACTGTTACAGAGAAACAGCTTTAAACACTCATTCAACCCACTTAAAATAGGATATGCTACCACTTTAGACATGGTAAGTATAACTTCCCAACATTGTGTATATTTACTACCGATTCCTTTTTAGGTTTCGTATCTTTAATTTAAATTTTTTACAATTAAAGCTGCTATACCAAATCTGCAAAACAAGCTAGCGTAAAAGATGTTTTTTCCTCTTAAATGAATGAATGAAAACACTGGAAGATGCAAATGCAACATCCCTACATGACAAAGCATGGCACAGTAACATATAGTAACTGTAGTTGTTCACAACTAAATGTTTTAATTTAAAAAGGTTTCTTTTGAAAAAGTAAGCTTGACAACTGTTGTCTGACAAAAGTCAGAAAGGTACAACTCCCAGACTAAGTATATTTCATAATATTTGTTGATGTTGATGATACAGAGATGCATATGGAAAACAGCTGGTGACCAGCAATGGGAATTTTGAGTCCTATCTTTTTCCGACTGGTGAATGCATCATTCATAATTGCAAACAGGGTGCTATGGCAACAATACTCTTTAATTGTGGAAATTGTTACAGAGTAAAGAAGACTCAACAATAAGCTTAAAATAAGGCAGAGGAAGGACACAGTAAGAAAGTAATGGCGCGTTCACACCGCACGCTTTGTCACTGTCAAAAAACGTTCACAAAGCGACTAGTTTGAAGCCAATACATTTTTAAGCCTGAAGCTAGCAAAGCCAAGAAAAAATAAATAAATAGCGCGTGGGAGGGGGTTCCTCTGTCGCTGGTTGTTTTAAACAATGGCGGATCATATCGAGAGAGTGGCTTGGCCTTATTTCCTAAATTCCTATCTCTAAACAAATATGAGAACGGGTCGTACAGTTCCCTGCGGTTGCACACAGCTAATATTAATTTGTCTTCCATGGCTGAAATGATTTCTTCACGCTCTGCTGCTTCATTCAAGAAATGTGTAGTGACGTCACTACAGTGAGACGCTCCGATTGGTTGACGCTCAGGGGACGGCGCCGAAGGTTCAGCTAGCTCAACTTCTGCGGAGACTCTGACGGCCCTCTGGCCTCAACCATAGAATTAACATGTAATCTTGTTGTTCTGGGTGTTGACGTTTTGGGCAGTGTGAACGTGCCACAAGAGAGAGTAATACTTGAAGAAGGCTAGATGGAGTACAGCAAAGTTACAATCATTGACTGCTCACAGCGGTAGGGGAGGAAACCATTTTGAATGCAGTTCCTGTATACTTCATGATATGTAGTTTCCTTAAGGACTAAATGGATTCAATAGGTCAAAACTTCACAAAAAACAGAGAACTGGAGAAATCAACCCCAAAATTTAGATGCATCTCTAACTTCAAATCATATCTTTAGTAAGACGAGTAATTTAAAGAGAAATTGTAATTTTTTTATATAACAAAACCTTAGTGGTAATTCTTGTATTTATTGGCATTTATTGCCTGAGGTTTTTTATGTTTTTTCAGGTTTTGAGCACAAGTAAATATCTTATCAGATGTTTTAATTATTATTACCTAAAGTTAGTGATCTGAAAACAGCATAGCAACAATTCTTGTCTTAGCCTAAGAACAATTAAACCTTGTTGTTCTTAGCTTTTTGTGCTTTTTTTGGATCAGTTTTCCTTCAATCTGCTTGAACTTAACTTTAACTTTTTTCTTTTTCTGCTCTCCTTCTCCTCCTTCTCTCACTTGTTCAATCAGAGACACACAGAACCAGATCTGGAGCTTATGTAAGAACTGCATCATAAAAATGGACGGCTTATGAAACACAAGACAGGGCACAAACAGTGACGCACAGACATACATATTTCAGAGGACAAGCACTCATAAAAGAAGATTAATCAATGCGTAAATATCCAATACACATGTACAAACGCTTGCGTTTATATTTCTGCGGGGAACATTTTAGAGATGGAAAAGATTCCTTAGCCCATTACTCTCAATCTAAAAATAAATTAACTAACCATAAAACCCAGATTCACACCCCTAAAAATCATTTTGTACACAGAAGGACTGCAGTTTGGTTCCCATGTTTACAGAAACTCCTCATAACATGATGTTCTGTCAGGTTTTGACCCCCCCAATCAACGCCACCACCATGATATTAAAAAAAGCACATGTCAAATCTGTAGCACGGTCCAGCCAAAATTCTGCCTGGGAAGACTGGACAAACAAGGACGGTACGCCAACACGCACATGATCCGTTTGAACACAAACGCACACACAAAACCCAGCACAGAAGACATGCTCACAGCGTGACACCAGGCATTAGAACGTAGATATGCTTGCATGCACTCACACAAACATCCTTGCCATAATGGGGCACGGAGGCCGATGATGATGATCTCAGTGTGAAGTGAAAAACAACTTGCATGAAACGCCCCTACAGTCCTTCTATGAGGCAACAAACTTCCTAATCAGGCTGCTAATGACACCAGCTCTACCATGGGTCAGTGCGATTGACATGCAGACATTTAATGTTTAAAGAAACTGATTTAACTGAGAAATAGTTGTTGGCTTAAGAATAACAGGAAAAAAAACAGTTTGTTTCTATAAATGCATGTCTATAAGTATCCAATTTCCAACGGATCTGACACCTATTAGGGCTATGTTAGTCCAGGCATTCGGTCTCAGTTGAAATATCTGAACAACTGCTGGGGCTGTTTTATTGCCCTTTATTTTGGGACTCCTTCAGCTTTCTCCTAATGCTATAACAAGGTTGACATTTCTAAATAATTACAGTATATCTCAATGGTTTTAAAAGATCATGGTCATTTTAGCTGTGGCACAAAAGCAAATTTATTTTCAATGATAAACCACTCAAAGAAGTCAACACCTAAAATGCACCTGGGCAATTACTTTTTCTGCTGTGCCACTAACACTTATTAAGGCCACAGCCTAATCCACTAGAACAGAGAGGGACCAGGGCCAGAAATCTGGTCAACAAAGTCCCAAAAGAAAACAAAGAAAACAAAAAAATCCAAAACCACATCAATGAACAGCAGCTCTCATCCAATTTTAACCTTATTAAAGATGCCAAAATCTGAAGGTTTGGTAATAAAAAAGATCAATTGATTCAGTACAGCCTGGTATTTAAGAAAACAAATGGACTAATTCCTGCACGTCAGGTGACTGATTCTATTAACATGTGATTTAGTTCTGGAGAGGCCTGGTAATGAGCCATTCTATGACTCAGTTGTGTTGGAAAAAAGGATGCATCTAAAACTTGCCGGATATTAACTCTCGAAGGCAGGACTTGGGCTCACCTGATCTAAAGCATGTAAGTGTGGGAAAAAGAAAAGACATCTGTAAGGGGGCAAACAGTTTTTCATATGAGTTTCTGTCATTTATGAAAACATTGCTTTCCTTTGTTTGGTTGCAGCAAAACAAGTCCATCATTTGGTTTAGTTTTTCCAGGAAAAAGCGAATGGAAATTGTGGTTCTTGTAATTAAAAGGGAGGAGATTTCATAAAATATGTCTAATTAACCTTAACAGATTTTCAGAAAGACCAGAGAAAGAAAACAACCTCTGTCGTCAGACGCAGATGTGATTTAAAAACTCACTTGAAAACACTGTGTACCCCTATTTTCCATTTGTCCAGCACAACCTTACACAACAGTTATATAACAGTTCCTGAAATGCGCAAAGCCTCGACATCAGCTCAAATACACAAACAGGCCGGCGACACAGAAGTGGCAGGAAAACCAAAGGAAAGACGAAATGAGAGCGAGATCAAACCCAGGTCATAATATAAGCAACAGAGGGGCGATGGACAAAACACACACAGACACACGTTAAAAACACAGGCATTGCACACACGAGCAAAAAAAACACAAATACAGAGATTCTGGGAAACAGGACCACTTCCTGCTCTTGGGTCAAAAGGACGGCGAGTCAAAGATTCATTCACCAACGTAAGAAAGAGGGCATTTAGTAAAATCAGTTACGAAATGTGCTTTAAAAAGCTCTTAGACACACCTTTTACACTCATTCCTAACCCCCTTACATATCTGCTTCACTTGATACTGGATCCAGTTAATCCGCTTGCCGCAATAATTTAGTGTTTCTATTTAAAACCTTCAATTAGTTTCAGTGAGCATTTTAAATAATATCTTCTGAACCAATCAAACTAAAAGAAAGCAGAGATAAAAACCTGAACAGATAAGTGCAGGAGAGGCATGTTTGGTCACCAGATTTCTGTTCAAAGTTTCCAGTAATAGAAGAGTGGGATGCTCTTGTGTAGGCAATTAACAGGTTGGCAGCAGCTGCAAGCAGACTCCAAACATTTTATGACTAACACAGATCTTTATCCCATCTAAAACCATCAAATCTATGTGGCGAAATAATTAGAGCGGTTGTTAAATGTTTGGACTAAGTTTAATAAAAAAGGACTCATGTTTCTGTTGTGGAGTTTATGACTTTAAAGGAAGTGCATTTATTAATTCCCAGTATGACTTTGAGGGTTATACAACACCGCCCACACAAACACACAAAATACGTTATATAACTAAAAGGTTAATCAGTCCTCCCTTGGTGAGAACCAAGGAACCTACAAACCCCCCCCAAAATCTGAATACAGTACAAGATAGGCAGTGATGCAATCAAAACCAGCATTTGAAGGAATATAATTGGTGTTATAAAAAGGCACAAACCCACATTACATTGTGCAAAAATAAAGAAAACCACATTCAGTTAACTCAGCCTGTCACTTATTAACCTTCAGTTAATCAGCTCCTACTGCAACACTCAGCCCACACAGGCCAATTCTCAAAGCATCACCACTGGTAAAGCAAAGCATCCTGCTATTTGACATTTTGGGTAAAACTTTTGGAACAACATAAAAGATGCCTAATAAAAAGCTTAACCAATTTAATTACATGAAGAACTTGTTAGATAAAGGACTTTTCAATAATAAGCGAGATTGTCAAAGGGTGCTAACAGTATGATATCCCTATACAAAAATCTCTGACGGGATCCATTTTCTTTTATTTAAAACAGAGAAGCATCAAATATTCCTACTGCTCCAAAAGAATAGAAAATGGTAATTATCTTAGTTAAGATACTATAAGTGTTTCACAGTATGTGAAAGATTAACATTCACAGTTCTTCATTATTTAGATCCATCGCAAAAAATATGATAGACCTATTGCACAGAATCTGATACCTTTTTTACCGCTCTGGAAACAGGCCGATATTAGTTGAAGTCTAAGCTTGCTGAACCAGCAGTGTGCAGCAACAGGTGGGCGAGGGGGGAGTGCAGTTTTAGTCTCAGCTAAAAATAAACAGTTATTTTTCTTTGGACTTTTGGAAAGATTTAAAGGAAAAGTTTTGTGTATTTCTTTAAAAGTAATGTGTTCGCCTCAATACTGGTAAATGGCTCATGCTTAGTCAGCTACAAAAATGTCTAATGTTCAGCAATTATCTGTGAGTGAACATTTATAATGGAACAGCTTGAACTAATTTCTATGTTGCAAAAAAGCCACAGTCCTGTTGACGTAGATGATATGTTTTAGATGAACTCCAGTACTGAACTTTGACGGGCAGTTTTTAGGCTTATTAGGACTGCGGTAAGTTCTTTCATCGTACGACTAATGGATTTAGTGAACTAAGGCATTTTGGCAACGCTTTCAACATTTGTGACAAACTGAGTTGTTGTTACAGTAACTGTAATCCTCTTATTGTGATCTCTGTGTGCTCAAGCTGACAAAATGGAGAACCCTTTGTCTTTATCTGTACTGGAAACAAACTGAAGAGCTCAGAAGAAGCTGTAGTTAAAGAGCAAGAGGCGGCCACACAGTGGCTCCAATCTTAATGTAATTTCAACCTGTGAGATTCGCCCACCTAATCAAGACGACTGACTTTGAGAAACTCAACTGTAATTGCTGACAGTTGCTAGGTGACCGAAACAAACGATCAACGGTGCAACATGCAAGGTACAAGCTGGAGGATGAAACAAACAAAAGACGACAGCTTCGAACTCAAGACGGAGCACAAGGCGAGCGAGAAAGCTTGACCTCCGCTGTATGAGATGTTCAAAGAGCGGCAAAAAACATGTGAGAAAGCATCCTGTTAAAGGGCTGCCTCGTCAGAAGTCTGAAATGTCGCTGAGTAACTCAGCACCCACAGCTGGTTTTCCAAACCATTCATTTGTTCAGTCAAGTGTGGGCAGAAAACTTGGTGCTCCAAGAGCAAACAGGAGAAAATGGAGAAAAAAAAAACAAAACAATGCAACAAAGCCTCCGTTTGTCATCTGTATGCTATAGCGTCTCCGAGTGGAGCTGCAGCTGTAAACTCCTTCTGCAACCACAAAGTTATGTAACTCCAGCTATGATGGTATATGTTGGGAGTTTATGTAACTGCTTTCAAGTTTGTCTTGTTCAAAAAAAGCCAAACAAAATCATTGTTGTAAAATCACTTAATACGTATAAACGACACCAAAAAACATTATATAAATGAACAGATCTCTGTTGCCTGACACATTTCTTACTTTTAGATGTGGCAACCCTCTACATTTAAACTGCTGCACTGACTTTTACCTGCCAGAGGAGTCAAATATCTCTTTTGGTCTTGAAACATCTTGGGATGTTCCCTAAAAAAAACAGCTGGAGAATGTCAGGGATGTCTAGGTTTCCTTCCCAGATCTGTTACCTGCTGCCCTAACCCATCTGAGATAGGTGGAAGACCATGTATGGATGGTTAAAATAGCAGCAAATCAGAATAATCAAACCTGGACTGGAATATTCACATTCATAGCAGAATCTTTACAACACTGCTGTTGATTTTCAAATCCTTACTTTTTTTCTGTATAAAAAGGGGATTCCAAGCTTTTCAAAAAAATAGTGTTAAAATGTTATTTTAATCTTGTTCTTGTGAGCACACAACTTAACGCCGAACCACAAAAATTCAAATTCAGAGATACTTTATTAATCCTAAAGGGAAAATAAATGAACGGTGCATCCCGAAACATTACACAAATATGCAATTCATCACATCTATGGTAGATTTAGACTGAATTTCCAATAAGTAGAAGGGCAAATGTCTTGTACTTGAGCTGAAATGAGGTGACCACATTTCTGTGTTTGCATTTATAAAATATGAAATCAGGCAGCTGGGGACTGATGTCTGGACCGCGACCCTGAGCAGTTGACCTATGTTAACTTTGTGGAGACTCAACATTGGTGAGTCTGCAGAGTGGAAAGCATTTACCCAAGGTCCCATTGTTTTTTCAGTTTCAGACAACTCATTATCTGTCTCCCTTCACAAGCATATCCCGTTCGTAATATCTACACTTTCCTGCCTCTCCTATCTCTTTTTTTTCATTTGCTAACATAAAATCTCATCAAATAATGAAGAACAAAAAAAGAGGAGGTGAAATAGGCTTTCTGTCTGTGACATGCCCCGATACCCTCTGGGTACAGGTGATTACAGATGGCAGATATCTCCGACTACAACTGTGGAGAATCCGTCACATCACACATTTCAAAACACACACACTGACAACAAACCGGTTATTCAACACCGATGGAGGATGCTGGGAGAAACGCAAAAATTAGAAAGATAAAGACGTACATAAAATCAAATATTAAAATAGTTTGTCTAATTCTGTAATCAAAACGGACAAGAAGAAAGGTATGTTTAAAGTGCAACTCACCCCCAAATCAACTTATTTCTGCCGATAAACTGTACAAATGAATGTCTAATACTGCTGTCGACATGTCTGGTCATTGTTTTGGGTATTTCGGTACATTTTAGTAAAAATATTATTTTTCTACCAAAAAACGTCAGTGGAGTGCCCTCTTCAGTTAAAAACTTTACACTGCACTTGAATTTGAATCGGGCATTGCTACTGGCTCAGCCACTATGGCTGACGTCAGCCATCTGCAGCTGTGGAGTATAAAACAAGCTCTGTAGCGAGTTGGATTGAAGTTGGAATATTAAGATAGTCTTGACGCTGCCCAGCCCTTTCCCCCGCGTGTCCCTCGGTCCGCCAGGCAACGCCTCATTTTTGCCGCATTATTCAAACCACAAATGTAGGAGGAGTAAGACTCTGGAAGGGGGGGTGGGGTGAGGAGCTCTAGCTCCGTATAGCCAAAAATCACCTGGGCACCCCATCTAGTTCTCAGCTTGGTCTCAGATGGGTACTAGGAAAATCATTTCAAATTCCCCAACACATCTAGGATCCGTATGGGTTCTTCTTTTTGCTCAGAATTTTCATGCATCAAACATAAACAATTACCATGAGGTCCTTATGTAACCCACAGACCGTCCCATATGGGGTCTATTTATTAATACATTTATTAACCATATGTGCCCCAGATGTAAGATTTTGCCAGGATCTTGTGGAACATCATAAAAGGGAAAAAAAAACCTGATTGTTGGTAAAACCAGCATCTATAGGCAATAAGCTAGTATTTTGGACAAGCACCAAATGCAGCAAATCCCCCAAAAACTTAAAGGCAGCATTAAAATCTATGAACCTACCCAGCAGCTTGTTCTCAATTTGTCAAGGTGATAAAAACTCCATTTTACCTGGATGTGAACTTAGCCTTTTTAATGTTGCGCCATGTGGCTTGTGATTTGGACAAAAAACATGACTCAAAAAATTAAACATTCATATCCATTTTGTATGGTTAATAGAGACAAAACTTAACATTTACTAAGTTGTAGTGGAAAAACCTGAGATAACAGGAAGCTTGATCTGATTTGACACCAACCAGCAGCTCACAGGTGAAATTGTGCAGATATTAAAAACTGCATGCGTTAAATCAGTTCAGTAGGTTGGATTAAGATGAAAGGTAAGCAGTGTATGCAACTTCCACCCTGAGGTGTCCCAATATGCTTTCCGTTAACAGCAACTTGACGAACAGCGTAACAATTCAGGAACAAACATACACAGTTACGGGTTACAAGTGTTTTTTCTGTCATTGTCGGGGATTTTTGCAGCGCACTCTGGCTGTTTTGGAAAGCTGTTCTGAAATCCCAAAGATTTCAGAGTAATGGGAAAAATGCAACAGACTGTATGGATGATGAGGAGATGAATGGGAAAGCAAACACAAAACAACAATGTGTCAATTGGCTTGATAGAGAAAGGGACAGAAAGTTTGACTTCCGTCACGTTCCCTGTCATAGACGCAAGGATTGCTCTTCACTGATATCTTTAATGGATGTATTTACCAACAGCTGAAACCAGATAGATAAACTATATAAAAAGAGTTAACTTTCTTTTTCAAATATATTAAATCAAAGTACACTTTACCTATTTAAAATCAGCTAGGATCACTAACATTACTTACATTTCTGAATGCCAGATATAATTCTTTTGAGTTTAAAAAAATTAATAAAAATTAAACCGGACAGCCCAAATGTTATGTCATGCCTTTCCAAGCTTCTATTAGGTGAATTAACAACATCTGAGGTAAATGGATTAACACTCTTTTCTGCCCTTGTGTTACATAACTGAAACCCCAACAGAATTCAAGCAAAATATTAGCAAGATGGTTGTGGACCTTCACAAGTCTGGTTCATCGTTAGGTCCAAAAAAATATCTCTCAATATTTAGCTATTTAGCTAATAGAAATCATTTTGGTACTCCTGAAACAAGAAAATGTTTATCCTGATTGAATGTCAGACAGTAAGAATAAACGGTTATGTGGCTTTTTCTACAGTGTATACAAATACCTGGTTTCAACTGTATGTAGAAGTAGCAAATAACCTAGTCTATGCATATTTTAAAACTTTAAAACACCAGTTCAACAGAAGATTCAACTGATTATTATTTGTGAGGTCAAAATTTGACAAAGCAAACAAGACACGGATTCACTCAAACTGACACACACACACACACACGCCTCTTATATAAGAGACTGCCCTGAATTAGTTATTAGGGCGGCTTTATTAGAGCAAGGCAGGTGAGTTATGAAACGCTCCTGCTGGCAACATGTGTCTGTGCGCGCCACAGAAACCATCAGGCCTTATGAAAAAAACTGGCAAAGTATAAAGAGAGAGAGAGAATGTGGGGTGACAATGCAGTAAGCAACAGCAGCAGAAGGGTGAGGCGAGGTAGAACGGAACAGTTTGTAGGCCAGTGTGTCAAAGCTGCCAAGGAAGAGGAGGAGAGTGATCGTACGAGGAGGAAAGAGGCGGAGAGGAGTCGAGCTGGAAGCTACAACAGGCTGTCGGCGTGCTGGTCAAACTATAGCCTGTTGCGTAATGTTGTTTGGGAGACAGAGTCTACCTTCAGCCCCTGCAAAATACTTCTGAGAAATCGCACCTACGAAGAAACAGATCTCTCAGAAACCTGTCGAAATATTTTACACTAAAGTTTTTGTCAGGGTTTGTTACTACATAATGAGTAGACTATCATTAGTGTAGATTTTCTCCAATTGTACCACCAACTCAAATCAATGTCAAGAAAAACTTCCGGTCCTAAAAATTACCAACAGAAGGTCTTTTATTTGTCCCGATTTTTCCTTGGTGGTGGTCCGCAACCGGAACCTTTTGGAGATTTTGAGAAAAAAAAAACATCCAGCCAGATTGAACCTGGTCTGCTGACTCAGCACATTAGGGCTCCCAGAACTGATGACTCATATATTCATTTTATAACGGCCAATGGCTGAGATATTAAACTAACAAAAAGTCCATACAGAGACTGGAACATTCCATTGTCAGTGAAAGACTCCACCCAAAGCGCAACATGTAAACATGTTACATGATAACATGTAAAGACAGTGATGATGAAACACCATGGTCTCAGTAGTTATTTGAATATTTCATTATTTTAAGAAATACTTCTTCGTGTAGAGGAGCAAAAAATGTATAAATAGTAAGATGTTAAACTTTTTTTAAAATACGGCATGCTAAAAATAGCACTAGAGAAGCCTCGATAAGCAGCTAAGAAATATCTAAAAAAAACTATGCAGAAATGAATGTGCCAATTTCAGACAAATAATATAAGAGCTAAGAAGTTAAACAAATTGTTGTTGATCAGTGAATTAATTCATAATAAACATCAAATATGATGCACAGAAACATGCCACAGATGTTTAGGTGCAACAGAGCATTGTCTGAAGAGATTAGTTTTTTGGTTGTGACTTAGCACACTGAGCAAACCCAAGAGGTTTGTTCGATGTTTAATAAGATGAAGAATCGGTTAGGGTTGGATTAGGTTAAACAGGGAGCATAGTATGGCAGAGAAAAAAAACCCTTACATTACAGTTTCAGCTATATCTTTTAGGAAAAGGTCTATAAGATGAAAATGTAGCCAAATAAGAGAAAAAGGAGCAGACAGCAAATGGGAATCTGGATGAAAAGCAGTTTGCTGCTTTGAAATTACTCAAACATGTATGAGTAAAAAAACTAAGGAATTTGAGATAAAAGTTAGTAAAAAAAAATGTATTATACTACAAGAGGTCACTGTGAAAAAACACTTCACTAATAAAGGCATTAATAAAAGTTGAATCTTGTGTGTAAATTGGCTCTCAGGTTGTCCTGTCTTGTGGAGTCCGACTTTAGCTTGAACTGAACAAGAAATCTGAAGTTCGTCAAACCATTCCCATTGCTCTTATTGTACCACAGAGGTGTTACTACTTTTAGATTTTCTTCACAATGAGCAGTTCCTTACCAACAGACAGTGTGTTCTCACACTGGGATGAAAAAAAACACACATTCTCAGCACAAAGGATTAGAAGGAGAACTGAGCGTTCTTTAGCCCTTATCACACTGCTTGTCATGACTCATTTCAGTGATAATGAATCATCAAATGTTCCAGCTAACTAAAGTAAAATCCCAACAAATAGGATGATATGGGAATTTGTAATTTCTCCATGCATGATCAATACACACACTCTTTTTAACTTTCTTTTTAAGAAAGGAAACTTTTGCAAGAATATCCTGAATAAAATCAAACAAAGAGGAAACTAAGTCATTGATATAAAACCTTGTACATCTATAGCCAAGAGAAAACTTACGCTGCTACTTGGAGCTATGTTTTTGATGTTCCATTCACAAAAATACTGACAGTCATGTAGTCTCTTTCTGAGACGTGTGGTATAGTCACGTGATATGTCAATGACTGTTCTGTCTGTTTCACCCAAACAGATTAGATTTGAAATGGAAGAAGAAGTGGCTATGGTCAAATGGATCCAGAACTTTCTACTTTTCTACTATATGTCCATACATATACTACTATATATATGTAAGATTAGAACTAGAAAAACGTAATCAGGCAACAATATATTCACAGTTATAAAAAGTTTATCAGGTGAGCAGTACATTTCAACACGTGAGATTTGATATAACTTAAAAGTAATTTGGCAAATTAGTCCAGTTCTTTGGAAAAACTAGACTCCATTTGTGTTGAAGATGATAGTAAAAGACCAGGTAGTTCCTAAATACACTTCAAAACAAGAACACTAGGTTATAAGGATTTACCTAAGGTTAACTGCAGTGTTTTTTTACAGTTAAAGTCAATGAAGACAAAATAAAGAAACTGTCCTTGCTAAGTGAATCCAAAAACATTTTCAGACAGAACTGAACTCCATATTCAACTTTTCTTCAGTAAAACACCACCCTCTCATGCTGAGCCGCCCGTATTTGATGCCTCACATGTTTACCCCCCTAACCTAGTGCTCTGTTGAACCATATGTTTTCCTGCTTCCACATGCTCACACTTCGAGCACGGCTCAAGTCTGCCTGGCTCCACCAATCAGGCACAAGCCGGGGGTTTAGGTAATGATACGAGCAGCCAATGGGATGATGAGACCGGGATGACAACAGGAGGAACAGGCTGAATGCATGAGTTGAATAGACCGGCAAAAGCGCAAAAAGTGAAAAATTGAGACAAAACGGGGAAGAACGTCTGAGAGGAACAGAATGGTCTAAAAAAAAGTTGAAAGTAAAGAAGTTTAATAGACATATGAGAAGACAGACCCTGCTCACTTCAGTCGGTATGAATCGGCTGTTACACAACAATGTTAAGTAACTTAAACCTCAGTCTAGCAGTGCTAGACCTTCTCCTTTCTTCTGAACTTTCAAAAATATCCCTGTTTTGAGTCTTTTTGACTACTGAAGGTCTCTTCTTTTCTAATTTCATTGACCTGTGCTGCCTTCTGCCCATGCTGTTTTTCTGCATACAGATTGTCGCATTGAAGTCGCATTGAAGTGCTGCTGCACCACAGCAGCACCGATCGTTATCTTTCAGATGAACTAAACTGCGAAGTGCCTCTGCAGCGTTCGCCTTGCTCCTCTCATAATCTAACCTCAAAACCTGTTTCCGGTGTTTGTGCAAAAATCTTTTTTTACTTCTCTTGCATCCAAACTTTCTACAGATTTCGCTCCAGGTAAACATTTCATTCTAAACCGATTCTGCAAAAACACGCAGGAAGTAATGTCACCTACCTGAAAAAGACTCGGATTCATCCAGAAGTAGCATGATTATTGTGGAAACACAAGAGCTCGACTTCTCTGGCTTTCTGTCACGCTGGAATCACCTTCTGTTTCACGAACTGAAAATAAAGGAGGAGGTTTATCAAGCTCCTCTCAGCCTGATTTTATACCCAGCTGGTTTTTATAGGCAGCTTCAGTGAGTGACTGACTGCTCTAGCTGACTGCTCTGTGTGCTCCTCTCTACTCAATAACAACTGTCAATGTGAAACAGAGGAAGGCAGGAGCGATGGCAGATGAAAGCTTACATAACCCTGCATGCTGGAGCTGGGGCCCCATTCAGGGGGTATGTCTACGGGTGGGTCTGACAGTCCCTTTTTTGCCTCCCCCCCCAATCCCAAACGAAAGAAAAAACAAAATACACGCCCACCATGAACACACGTAGGATCAGAGAGCATATACGGAAGCAGCCGCCTACAGACTCATGCTGTTAATGTAGACATTCCTAAGGCTTCTCAGCCTTAACATGAGATAAAACACACAACATTAACGATACAATTTTTATTTTTTTTACATTTGCTGTACAACAGTCTAAGCATATTTATGTAGTTTCTTTCTTTGAAATAAGTGACTTAGTGTAGTGCACTCATACCTAAGAAAGTCAACCTCCTGTCAACTGCGTTGAGTAAGAGGAGAAATATGGCTGCAAGAATCTGGGTCAAGGTTTCTGAAAATACCAGTAAAAATAGCTACCTCACAAAACGGTATGTGCATCAAACTCTTATGAATGCTGGAAAATGAAGGGTAAACTGACAGTTACACAACTTTAGTCATGCAAACATCATTTAAAGGTCAAGCTGTCTTAAATCATGAAAAAAATGCCAAAACGTCTGTGGAAATGGACAAAAATAAGGGAAATAGGTGGGAAACCAATCAAAATGCTAATTAACATCTATTAAAGATACTATACAGTGGTGTATTTTTTTTAGAAACAATTTCATCCTGATAGTGAACGCACTGCTGTGAGATGAAAAATGAATATCCTTTGCAGGATACAGACAATGGAACGTTTAAAAAAAAAAGATGCTGATTCTGCTCTAAGTAAATATGGGTCAATGCCAATAAGTTATCATTAAACGGGCAACCTTTTGTCAAGAATTGAAATGGATTCTGTATCAGTTTTGTTCTGTTCTGGTCCTCTTCACAAACCAGCCACATTTTTGTTTTTGTCATTGTTGCAAAGTTTTCCTGAAATCATTGCAGCGTTCTCAAGCACGACTCAACATTTTGTTGCAGAAGCCGAGAGCACAAGTAAAAAGCCTTAAAGAAAGAATTCAATTCAAAGAATGCAAATAAAGTAGAACAAAAAAACGAGAGAAATGCAAAGGGATGTACTCAAAAGAACTCAGAACTTTACCTTACGTGATGTCACGTACACGTATAGTGCATTTATTCTTAAATAATTAAAGTTTTACAAATACAACAGATAAAACAGACCATGAAATGTTGTTCTATAGATAAACTAGATCTTAAGTGAGCTTGATTTCATTTATACAAAAGTCTAGGTGGTAGCTTTAATGACCACAAAAACCCGAAACCTGATGAGTAAAATAAATCCTTCTTAACCCATGACTCAGTGAGGGCATGACTCACAAAATAAATGAACTTTTTTTTTAAAGGATGAAATCAAGTTAGTACTGCCAAGGAACAAGTTGACCTCAATTTCTTGAAACCACGACACTAGAAGCTACTTTATTCGATTTGTAGGGTTATTCAATCAGATTTGTAACAATTATGCTCAAGGGAAGTGAATGCTGTTATAAACCTTTTAGAAAATGCATAATCCTTGAATAAATGCTTCATCACTGAAGGCGATTTATAGTTACATTGAGCAACTCACTTTTACAGCAGTTTATGACGAACATTTCTTTAAACGTTTTGTGAACTGCGTCTTTATTTGGACTACAAGGACAACTTCTGCTTCTATTTCATAATATGCCTTATGAAACGAGTAAGCTCTGCTCTGCCCGATCTGCACTGCACCACATGTAGGTCAGTATGATAGTTCTCCCCCTACCTTGTGTCTGATAAAAATACACATGGCAGAAACATGAACTTAAAGATGTCAGGGGGTGGGGGAAATAAAGCTGACCGATGTGTGAAAACAATTGTCAGCCAGCCAGAAGAGCTGACATACACTCAAGTCACTCAAAAGAAACTCCAGCTACTCACCTATGTCATGTGGCTGAAACTTTTTTTGTCTCCTACTATCCATGCCTCCACCTAAATGTTCCCCTTTAAAAAATAACTCCAGTTGGTTTGTGCTCCATCTTTTACCAGCTAACACATTCCCTCACTGGACAAGTGTGTCAGAATTTGTGAGTGTCCCAACCTCTAGCCTCGTCTTGCAGTTTAACCGGCTTTCCAGCGAGCACAGAGCGTCAATGGGACAATTACAAAACAATGAGTCGCTGATAAGGGCCTGAGCCTGGCGAGCGTAGGAGCTCCCCCCCGCCACCTCCAGTGAGGCTGCATTTCCTGTCCGCCTCCTCTTCCTCCCCTCCCCCTTTTTTTGCCAACTGACACAGAAGCCGGTGTGACGTCAGCAAGCCACGCCCATCCCAGAGAGGCTGCCTTAGGTAACAGAGGTAACGGGTTCAATCAGGACAAGATGGACAGATGAAGAGGAGGATGGGGGAAAGGAGGGTCAGAGGATTGACAAGGACGCAAAAAGAAGGGGCAGATGAATGTAAAAAAAACAACCATGAAGGCTTACCGAAGCTATTGATGTTTGAATGTGAGGTTATTTAACTAAAACCTTCAAAAGGTGGGACTGTCTGAATGCTGCAATCCAAACCTATAGGAAATCTTTTAAAGGGCTGCGATGGATTCTAAAGGAAAGATTGTAAAGTGAAGGAGGAGAAAACATCTGCAATCAATATACATACAGTACACTTACTGGCAACTTTATTAGGTATAATTTGCTAGTAAATTGTAATTCATTCTTTTGCATTCAGAACTGCCTTAACTCTGAATGGGATAATTTCAGCAAGGTTTTAGAAACATTCTTCAGAGATTTGGGTCTATACTGACATGACATAACACCACACAGGTGCAGCAGATTTGTAGACTGAGCGTCTATGATGCAAATCTCAAATTCCCAATTCACCACATCCAAAAGGTTCTTTGTTGGATTGAGATCTGGGGACTCTGGGGCCCCTGCAGTACAGGGAACTCATTTGCCCCTTTTCCACAAGGGTCGGCTCGACCCGGGTCAGGTCAGCACGTATTTAGCCAGGCCCGGCGCCATGGGCAGGCCTGGGCGGGCCCAGCCCGCCCATTCACATATTGGGCCCACCCATGACAGATTACAATGCCTCGTGCAAATGTATTGGCCCAAGACAACCAACAGAGGGTGCGAAGCTCCACAGCTTCCTCTATGTTGTATTTTGTTTAGGAAGTGTTTTTTGCCACTTTGCCGAAAGGAATACTTAACACACACAGTTGAATACTAGAATATGACCCTTAAGTTACATTCTGGTCCACACTTCTTACCAGTTGGTGACAGTAATCCACCAATTTGTTGTTTGCCAGCCGTGAATAATTATCAATAAAAGAAGAAGCGCACTATTAAGAGCATGTTAACTGGTAGTCATGATGTAAACATGCTGAGAAATACATGCAAGAAAGGAAGTTACAAAGGTTTTTAGCGACAGAGTTGGATTGAGGAAGACTTGCGGACTAAGTACTTTATTGGAGTACATTAACTGGACGTAAAATTATTGTTTTTGTTCGAGATGATGCCTCTGTGGATTTGAAGGCGCAGCTAAGAATGGCGAGTTGGAGTGTATCAGGACAGTTTCAGCAGCGAGTAGCGTCACTGATCAAAGCAGCAGAAAAATAAGAGAATCGACTTGGAAGAAACAGGGCTTGTTGCTGTGTTTTCTGTTCGCTGTTATTAACTGGTTTGCAAGAAACTCTTCTTATTTTTACAAAGCCGGTCTTTTGGCAACGTCTGCTTTTTTTCCTCTGAATCAGCGTGACTTAACCACAGCTCCCGCTGAGCGACAATGATCTTCTATAAAGGAAGATGGCTCACTCACATACACAAGCAGATACACAGCAGGGTCGTGATGGTGGCTCAACCGTGGCTCCTTTTGGAGAACAAAAACAAACGTTCTGACCACCGATCTAGAACAGAGCAATCGTTTGGAAAAACTCCAGAACCTACCTCAGCCAGTCCCCTTTTAAATTATGTATAGTATGAATATGTATTTAACACATATTTAACACACTGCCAAAGGGAGGTAAAAACGCTAAGGGATTAAATGAAAACTGCCCCCCCACCCCAAACTAAGATGCTGCCCCCACAGCTAAATTGCTCTGCCGCTTGGTCAGTATTTAGCACTTTTCCTTTGTCTTTTTGCGGACTACCTCTGGCTCAGTCCGAAGAGGGCCGAGGCAACCCAACACGCCCACCTATGGACTGATTGGTTCAGTAAAGTTATGTTTGTCATGGAAAGAAAATATAATCTTCCTTTCATTAGGATGAGGCTGAAGTCTGGATCGGTGTTTTCTTTTCTTTTATTATGGCCAGTCGTGTACATGAGCCCATCTGGGCAAACTCTCTCACACCCCAGATCATGTCTGTCGTCTCTGTAAGCAGCTTCTGCCTTCAGTCCCCACAATGTTGTTTTCATTGCAAGGTTAACCAAAACACTCTTCACTGCAGTTAGATCAGACTACGTGAAAGGCTTCTTTACTGACTCTAATGATCTCTTATAATTATGTCATATTTCCTAGATGCCTTCACTAATATGTAATTAATCAGATTAATTCATATAACCTTGAAATATTGCTGTAACATGTCACTTTCATTCCTACCTACCTAGTGGTAGCCGCTGATCAGCCTGGCATTGTGCATGTGAAGTGATGTCTCGGAATGGCAAGGCATGGCTTCCAGCAGAGTTCAAAACATTGCTGGGGGAAACTAAAAAAATTAAAGCACGAATATTGGCCAGTGAAGGACCACAGCGTTTGGAGTAGGGCAGACCGCATGCACTGGAAGTGCTTTGCAGAAATGGACTGCTTTCTTGGTGAAAGGCCGGCGACCAATGGGAGAGAGAGTGGGCTAGATACCAGCTCCAGCATCGGCATCTGTAATGTCGGATGACAGAGTTTTACTGGAACTTTGCTATGCTGAGTCCGCCCATGCCCTTGGCCAGTGCTACCTTCCTGAGATGGCAATGGAAACACAACCAACCCTGGTGGAAAGAGGAAATTGTCATGATGGAGAAATCAGGTTGAGATGATTTACTTGAGCTGGACGTAGCCATCAGAAGATGAGCACAATCATAAAGGGATGCACAGGGTCAGCAACAAAACTCTCACATGCATTGGTGTTTAAAACTATTCTCAGCTGGTACTAAGTGACCCAAAATGTGTGGAGAAGTATCCCCTGCACCATTAAACCACAGTCTTTAGCCTGGCACAAGGCAGGATGGTTCCATGCTTTCAGGTTGATTACTCCAAACTCTGACCTCTGCTTTCTACATGCGTAAAAATAGACCTACCGCGTAAATTTAGAAGAGGGCTACGACACTACGCTATGACTACAACGGTGGCTATCAGCTGCATATTACGCTTTGCAGATGTTATGCGCCGCTTACACGTCCAGTGGAAAGTTCTCCTCTCCCAAATCAATATAATTTAGTATGCATAAAAGATAAGCCAGCCGGGAAGACCGGCAAATTTGTAGGGTGAGCCATTGCAACCCTTGGCTCTTGATTTTCCCGCTGCATGTAAAGGTAAAAAGGGGGATAAATGAGAAAATACAAGGCAGGAAAAGCTGGAAGAAACTGTATTTAAGGGTATAAAACAGTACAAAACATCAGAAACCCTAACAATTGTTCATGTTAGAATTAGGGAGAGTTGATTTGTATTAAACCCCAAGGCCCTTTTAAACTGATGTTGGTGTACTTAGATTATCATTCACACACAAACAGCGAGGAAGGGACGTAAAAGGCTGACACGACTTCACTCGCTAACCCACATCGCTGTGTGTGGGGGAGGGTCAGCAGAGTGAGAAATGGTGAGGAGGGGGAGGAGAAGAGTTGAGAGCAGCAGCAAAGTCTGCCTGGTAACCAAAATTCACACACACAAGCACAGTCACCTTTGCCACACTACCACAGTTTTGCTAGCTCGCCACGCCTCCCGTGAGGAAGGAGGACTCACATTTCACTGTTTACATAACCTAAAGTGACCAATAGAGTGAGACAACAGAGAACTGTAGGAAGATGGCATTTCAGCTGCAGAGCTCTGCTTTAAGAAAGAAGTTGGTTGAGTCAAAGTCAAAGAATTATCTTACAAAAGTTTAAAACTTTGGTGTGCATTAGAAATATTGGGTACACCAAACAAATTTTAACATTAAAAAATTTGAAACAATGTTGTTGGGACTTTCTAAATGCATAAGCGGGCATAAGGGGGGAAATATCTAGATATTTTATTTTAAATGCAGCTGCTAAAACATATAAAGATATTCCATAAAGCAAAACTGAAAATAGGGCAAATAGGTAAATTCATGAGATTATTTTCTGTCAGGGAGAACATCCAAAATCATTACTTATGCACCAATGTGTTACATGTACACTAGTAGTAAGAAAACCAAACAAACATACAAACCTTTAAGTCTCTCCTTCACTGTATTATTTTTATATTGCAAGTTAAACACCTGAAAGGCTTTGTTCTAATATAAATTACTTTAGGCTGTAGACATGCAAGACGGCTTTATTTTTTGCTGAAGCTGTGGCTTCTTCTACACCAGGGATAAAAGTGCTTTTAGAAAAGGTGCCAGTATCCAGGTTTAAATTTCACATACGCAGTGGTAGTTTTTGGCATGGCTTACTGCCCAGGGTGGCAAAGCTTGGGGGAAGCTGTTAGCATTCAAAAGTAATCTTTTCTCAAGTTTTGTGCTTGCCTATTTGCAATCAATAGGGAATTTCTATATTGTGTACACATTCCATGGGCATCTAGCCTAAGATTAGTATACAGTCTATTTGGTCAAAAGTGTGAAGGTTTCTTTAATTAAAAAAAAGTTTATTAAGAAGACTAAATGTAAAAAAATTTTAGCTACGATTTAAAAGCATTGGAAAAAGAGTAACGTGGTAAACACAGGATCCCTAAGTTACTAACACATCATCTTTACCAGGTGAGCAACATGTTAAAACACTGCTTCTTGTGTAAAGCTTCTTCTTGCTGTGCAGCTGACATTTTACTTTTACTAAAAAGGTACTGGGCTTCATCTCTGATAATATTCAGAAAAAGACTTTAGTCATTGCACAACCTGTGCAGCTAAAATGTTTAATGACACTTTAGAATAGAATGTGTGTTGTTTCAAGTACAAATATGCAAAGGTGTTGTCACAATTGCATTGTCTCCCAATTCATATCTCTAAAACATGCAAAATAGTCAATCTTTTTCCACACATTTATATGGTCTCAATAATTTTATTCATTCACACTGAATCAAATCAAGCTGTCTTTGAGTTTTGACAATTGGTTTTTGCCATTTTTATATGATTTACAGTCTGTTTTAAGTACCTCTCAATTTTTTTATTTGAAGTCGAAACTCAGGTCAAAATGGGTATAGTTTCAAAAACAGAGTCTGTAAAAACGGCACCACAATAATCAAAAAGTCTTGTCAACATGTATTCACACAAACTGGCTAGAAATGTTGCAGTACATATGCCGGGTCCACTGGTGGCGCTGTGAGACTGCCAGAGAAACACAGAAAAGAACACTGAGCATGCACAGTCAACCCTGTAGCAAACATGACAAATCTAGCTTCAAATGAGAGCTTTATTAAAAAGCATATAATGTCTGTGGCTGTCCGTATCCATTTTTTGCGTTTTTAAACATGATCATTTACGGTGTCCTGAAACGCCAGCTCCTTGTGGATGAGACGCCTATTCGATGAAATATCTTTGCTGCTACACCTGATTTCATCTCCGTGTAGACAGGGCCTCAGATTTCTTTTAGACCAGAAATGTTTGCCTGAATTGGTGCTCAGCAAATGCACAAAAAAGCCTCAGTGTTAGAGGACACACATGAAGGAGCAGCATTGATTTGGCCAAAAGTGGTGGATCTTAATAATCTGAGTAAATTGTATCTCTGATGAACCAGCTGGTACTCAGGGCGACCTTCTACACAACATGTATTCCTTTGTACCACTGTCGCAGTAAAATAAGCTATTTTTCTGTTCCTTACCTACTGAGCAGGCTCTTTAGGGATAAAAGTGACTGCAACTCTGCAACGACTTCCAACTCTGTTTCAGATAACACTTTGTGGTTGTGAGACACCTTTTTATGACCAAACCATGAGGGAGGTTGAAGTTGATCCACCACTGCTATGTGTCTAGGCCACCAGTAAATTTAAAAATAAACCTATGGTTATTGCTCCTTTGAAGCAGTAGCACCCAAACCGTGGAACGCCCTACCCTTCTATCTTGTATTTTATTGTGAAGCAATCTGGAAAATTGCTATATAAAAAGGTAAAAAGTGCTCCATTGCCTTCAGTGAAGCCCCTATAGCCCTAGTGGCTCCCTAAAGCTTACATCACGCATCTAAGGACACATCAACAGGCGATGTGGCCAACTTGATTATGTCATGTGTGGAAGACCAGTGACAGGTTAAAGGAGAGCCTCTTTGCCCATATCTTGTTACAATAAAGCAACAGCTGCTTATGTCGATGTCAGAAAAAAAAGAAGGACAAATAGCAAACTCCAGTGAATGTGAGTTTTTACAACACCTAAAAGGTTTTTGTTTGGACCCAACAGGGTTAAAGGAACAGAAAACAGGAGGAGATCTACATGTCTTGCTTCTTGCTCTTTCCTCTTCGATTATCAAAAGATCACTGTAGTAGTTCGACGACATGCTGAAATTATGCCAGTCAGTGCAACACTTGACCTATTTGTGCTCCATTCACCAAATCAAGAGTGTGTTACAACTGAAAGCTGCATGTTTGATGGGAGTCCATGGTCATTATTAGAGGGCTTTGAAAGTAGATGCTCTTAGGGGCTGGACGATATGGACCAAAAGTAATATATCCATATTTTTCTGATGAAATCCGATTTTTGATATATAGCTATGCATGTTTCTTCCAAAAAAAGTATTGACAAGAAAACAGTTAGGAATCTAAGCTACATTTCTTAAATGTCACACTGGCACTTTTATGGACATACAGCTGTAGATGTACATTAGAAACAGGGTCAAAAATAAAGTATCGGCATATATTATTTATATTACTTTCTTGAATATAATAACGTTCTATTCCTCCGAACCAAAATAGTTTGAGCTTTACTGTTAAAAAGTACTGTTTTGGGTCAGGACAGTTAAGTGTTTTGAGCAGGGGTGGGCTGGTGTTGAAATTCAGTCCGGTAGCTTGGTTCTGAGAGGACTTTCATCTGATCGCTCTAAGTATGCAAGTGGAACCATGCTTTTAATAAAAACAGTTTTATTAGTTGTTTAACAACATAATATATAGCATCTATAACATATGGGTGTGTGTTAAATGATATCAGCCAAAAAAAAAAGTTGAGGACGGTGAGAAAAACAAAACAAAAAACAGATCTAAATCTTTGGAGGCTGGACGTGCATAAAAATCAAAACCCTCATCTTCATCTGGCCGTTTTCCTGGCTCAATTTCCCTGTGCAGAACCTTGTCTTTTCATGTGTATACTTTCTTTTAGATATGTCTGCTCCTCCTTCTTCTTTCTTTTTTCTTTTTAATTTGATTTTTTTGTAACAGGAAAACAACTGATTAACTGTTGACTGAATGAGCGGCTTAGCCAATTACATTTCAATAGCAACTGCTGAAATTCTGCAATGGGTGAAAATACATCATTTAAATTTTGCGGGTGCTGGCGGAAGTTTCTTTAATTCGGGTGGGTTGTGGATGAGAAAATCATCATTTTTATGAATAACTCAAGCTATCAGGCGCTGTGGTGACACTATATTTGGAGGTTGGGTGACCTTCCTTTTCAAAGCAGAAAAGAGCTGCATTACGTCTGGTAGCAGCTAGCAAACAATATCAAAATATTTGACTTAAAAACATTCTGGAATAATTCCAGACATTGCAGAATCAAGCTCAACAGTGACAGGTACTAGCGTGTACAAAGATCTTCTAAAAAGGAAGATGCCTCACTCACGTACACAAACAGACGGGATCATGACGGTGGTTCAGCCGATCCTCCCTATGGCCAGCCCACCCATGGTTTCATGTGAGAAGGCTGGGAAAGTCTAGTTCTCTGGCCAACAGAATGAAGTTTTACACATTCTTTAAACTGTTCTTTGTGTTGCTGTTGTAAATGGTGGTAAATATTCGTAGCGCTGGAGTTCTTTGTTAACACGTGTTTTCGACATTCTCTACACACTGCATTAATCTGTTTCACATCTGAAACTTTGAATCCGAACAACCTCCAAATAATTGAGCTCGTAGCTTTATTTTTAATAACCAGGAGCTACACTTTAGTACTTTCCCTCATGCCTACGTCTGTCTCCATGCCGTCGCTGCCATCCAGACTGACTGCAGCAGTGGGGTTGGCAATTAGTTTGAGATGCGTTCAGCGAGGAAGGGAGGCGGAGCAAGGTGAAGTAACACAAGAGATAGAGGTGTTGGCAAGAAGACATACTGGTATATATAAACGATATTGGGTCATCTTGTGACTTGCATAAAAATATGACAATATTTTTTTAAGAACTTGAGGTATGGTCCAGCCCTAAATGCTCTTATGACTGAATTTTTAAACAATGTAAAAACAACAGTCACAAGACACCTCCGAAAGATTGTACTTCATGGCACAGAGGAGAAGGAAACATAAATAAAAGAGATAATTAGGAGGAAATAAATGACATATCACACTCTATGTATTCTATGTTAAAGTACAAACATTTGTCCCACCCTTTTGTTGAACACCAATGTCCACAATCTGTTTGGGTCCTCATGCCAGCTGGTGATCAGAGGAAAATTTTTGTTCTAAGCTGTGATGACAATGCGTAGATTAGACGACTGTCAAAAAGATTCAAATTATGTTTTTCAGTGCATCAGTCAGTGGCAGTCAGTCATGGCAGCACAGGTAAAACTGACAGAAACCGTAAAGGAGGAGTGGGGAAGTGTCCCCCTGGCAGGTATTAATTGATGTAATGTTGGTTCGAAACATCCGGCGGTAGAGGGCATCATACCTGGAGAAAGTCAGGCATGAAGGACTAGAACAGTAATGGTGCATTATGTATGAGTTGGAAAATTACCAGCACCTATGGCCTCGGCAACACCAGCAGCGGCAGCATTTAGCAAACAAAACAAGGTCGAGTGATTCATTTGCTACTTGGTGGTGTCTGTACCACTGGGCAACACAATGAATCTGATAAACCACCAGACATTTGAACTTTGAATCATCTTTAACCCATTAATACAGAAAGTGACTGTAATTACCAACATTTAAATAACTGCATAGTATCTTTTAGTAGCTGCATAAAAATGCGAGCAAATCTTTCTCAAAATAACTTTGTTTTGTTTATTAGTCATGAGAAATATTCATTTTCTAATTTACATTTTTAGTTTAGTTTTTTTGAAAACACTATATATTTTGTAAATCATATCTGAATAAATAATTATTTTTACATAAGGTATCACAGAAAATTATACGTTCAAGGCAATTTACTGTTCTTCAAATGCAATACAAACATTGCTGGTTGAAAAAACCCCCCAAGACTGCAATCTTGAACAAAACAGATGTGATCAGAACTTTCTCCAGGACCTAAACAGCCTCACAAAAAAGCAAAACGATTCAAACATAAAGGTCAGACATTTCTCTCTTTCCACCAACATCTTTGTAGTTCCTTTGTAACATTGTGCAACCAAGGACAAACAAGCTCCTATTTTAATTAAAAATATGGCAAATAATTAAATAACACTTAAAAAAAGCCACTGTTACATTTGTGCAGACATTGTTCACATTTGTGAACGCTCAAATTGCTGCAAACATAAGTGCTATTAGTTTAATTCAGTCATAACTGGGAATTACGTAAATTCAGCAGTAAACAAAAATTGAATCCGTCTTCATTCTTTCAAAAACGGTCCAAGCTGTCAAACAGAGACTCACAGAAAGTTTAGAAACCTCGTCCAGTTCTACTCACTGTGTTTGCCACCCTGGTCCTCAGAACCCATTGCCCCGCATGATTTCTAATGTTTTTTTTCTGCTTCAGCACACCTGTTTCAACAGTGTGAACTTAGTGGCCTACAGAGGAGGTAATCCAATCATTTGTAATGCATGTTGGAGCAAGGACCCATCTAAAACATGCAGGACAGTGGGGTCAGGATTGAGAAACCTAACTACTGAACTTAACTATCATTGTTAATCCAAGGGGCCTTTCGATTAGTTTTAAAACAAATTGCTTTAGAAGAGTTCCAAAAGTATTCAGTCTGTTTTTTTTAAACGACAGATGTTGTTCGACAGTTATCCTTTGGGGTGAGGAAAAACAGCCGCTGAAACGGACCACCGCAAACGGAACAGAAATCCATCCGAGTGGCATCGGTTTGAGTAATAAAAACGTGTGCAAACATCAGAACAGCTCGAAGGCCACAGCGAACACATGACTGAGCACAAGAATGACAGTTGGTTGTGCTGATTAGTTACTGAAACTCATTATCAGCCTGACATGGGATCAGCCTGTTACCTGATCTCTCCACACACACAAGATTCAGCTCTGAGAGCCCCACACACATCAGGTTATCTGGCAGTCTGGTGTGTCTGTATGTGGACCAGCTGGTGTTACTGCATCACCTCCTACACTTCGCTCTGTGCAGCCCTTAATCAGGTCAGCCACACACACATCAACACACACACACACACACACACACACACACACACACACACACACACACACACACACACACACACACACACACACACACACACACACACACACACACACACACACACACACACACACACACACACACACACACACACTAATGATGTTATGAAATGTTATGATTCACGCTCTAGTCCCAGCAGACTTGAAGGAATCTGATCTTAACAATACATTTTACTATCATTTATAAACATATAAAGTTCAATGTAGCATCAACAGATAAGTAATGCTCTAACGTTAAGACTGCTAATTGGACATTATAATTTAAGTTTAAAAGTAAAGAGTCCAAAAATTGTGTATACATAACTAAAACATGCAATAACATTAAAAAAATATGTAATCAAAATAACAATTGTGTAACCCTTTTTTTATGTGACGCCATAATAAAAAGTGTGATCTCCAGTTTAAAACAGGTTATATAATCAAGCAAGCTCAACAGCAGGAGCCATACTTTTTTTTTTTCCAGGGACAATATTTTATTTTAGATGAAACTCTCTCTTTGGCTGCACCGTCTTCTTGCTGCGTTCATATTGGATCTAATATGCATTTGTTGAGGTTTACAGTAGAGAGAAACTAGATTTATGGCTCAGCAGAGAAACCAAAGAAGCCATCAGCCCTCACAGTGGTAGTAAAATCTCTGGAAGATTTGCTGCTATGTTTGTATTTTCTCTCTATTTCTCCATTTTCTCACCTGCTGATCTCAGATAGTGAAGCAGACATGTGCATCTCCACATGCAAAACCACCATAGAAACTACAGTAAATTAGAAATGTCCTATTCAATTCTGCATCAGCAATCCTATAGCTTAATGTGGAACTGTATCTATTCAGATAAATGCTGACCTTTTTTTAAAGTTTCTTATTATGCCATATATTTCGTATCAAAGCTGCAATTTATGCTAGTCTAAATGTATGTGGTACAATAAATCCTGTCCTTTGTTTGAAGTATATCTGTTGCTTTTCATAGCATCCTGTTTTGTGTGCTTGCAGATTTGGAGAACTTCTGCAAGGAAGATGTGAGATGCTGATAGACTTCTAGCTATCGAGACTAAATGCTGAAACTGAATCAAAAGCTGTTTTAACAAAAGTTTAAAGGGTTTGCAAACTTATGCAACTAGGTTGTTACCTCCGCCAAGGGGGTTGTGTTTTCTCCAGGGTTTGTCTGTTTGTTTGTTAGTTAGCAACATAACCCAAAAAATTTATTGGTGGATTTTGATGAAATTTTCATCAAATGTCTGCAATAGAACCAGGAACAAGTGATTAGAGTTTGGGGGAGATCGGAAAACCGCCATTACCAAAAAAGTGATTTTCGTAGATAACTACTGAACCAATAATGATATCAGTATTTTTCAGATGAATTGTACATTATCTAATTAGTTTGTTACAAAAACCTTGACTATAACAGAGATGTGTAGACTTTTTATATTGACTGTTTATATAACACTACAAGCCTAAATGTAATAGGTGTCTGGACATTTATGCGTGATTTGTGAAAAGACTGAGGCACCAAAGGATGTTAAAGTCAACCTGCTGCTTACTCTCCTGTTGAGCCATCAAGCGATATAGTGAAAGCTCAATGACAACTGATTGTAGGTGTGTTGTGGCGATGGCAGAAGGTCTGTGCGACCAGCTGGCAGGAAAATCTCTGGAAAAACACACCAGGACCAGCACTGTGCAGCGTGTTATTTGATGCTTTTTAATTCTTGCCATTAACACCCATTGGATTGGTTGTGCTGAAGACAAAACAGATCTCCGGAGTTTAGGCGTGGCTAGATTCTTCGGTAAACCTCAAGGTTGAAAATGGAACAAACTCAAGAAGGACGGAAAGCCATGGAGTAGATGTTAGAGGGCGGTTACCTTAATAGGTAGTAATGACACATTCTTATGCGTAAGACCCAGTTTTGACCCAGCTAAGTTTAACTCCCTGCCTCATGTGGTTCCACAATACCAGCTTCATTTTATAAAAGCTCACATCAGCTTAAATCACCATTAATGTGATTTATGAACAACCAGAGGCAGCTGAAAGAGGGGTGTGTCCATTCCTGGCAGTGGGCACTGCCCCCAAATGCCTGCCCATGGAGTCAGCTGTTACTGCCCTGGAGCAAAGTTTTCTGGTTATTTCATTTAGGATTTTGTATTTAGGATGTTCTCTTCTTTCGAAATAGTAATTATCTATTAAACCTGTGATGAACGAAAATGTTTGTTTGCGAAATACAGATAGGGGTGGGCTTTCAGTATATATATATATATATATATATATATATATATATATATATATATATCTCAATAGGGACAACTGTGGCTCAGGAGTTACAAGTTCGTCTTGTTGCCGGTTCAAGCCCCAGGTCCATCTGTCTCAGTCGTCGTGTCCTTGGGCAAGACGCTTCAACCTTCTTAGCATCAGCCTGCCCAGGGACTACAAGTGAAAATTAGCACTTGAGCTATAACCTGGTAGAATGCATCTCTCCCTTTGAGGTTAATGTTTAATGTACACTGTCCCCATTTAAAAACAAATAAAAATACTGCAACAGAGACCACAGCAGATAAAAGTGTAGGTTGAACAAGTATGCCACTCTGAAAAAATGTGATGCCGCCCCACCCCCCCATCATTTGTTTCTCCGGCCGGGTCTGGGTGTGTCTTTGTGGCTATAGGACAGAACTGTTTTTTTGTTCCAGCTCGCTATTTGGTGCACAGCATTTGGTTCTTGTTTTTGATGCCATTGATTGGAGTACTAAAAAGCATGGGGAGAAAATATATAAAGCAATTAAAGACAACTTAAGAGGTTCGTCTAACATCACCTGTTAAAGTAAGATACCTACAAGGATAACTTCCTGTTGAAGCAGCTTGTACACTTTAAGCTAAAACTGACAAGTTGATGCATTTCACCGATTATCGAACAACCTGGTGTCGCCAACATTCGTGGGAGGAAACATGTTTAGTTGTTTTTCTTCAGCTTGAGAGAGCGTGAATGTGCTCTGCTTGGCGGCGCCCACACACACAGGCAGGGGAGCAACAGACTAATTAACAGACTATTACTGTCCTGCTCTCTGGAGTCAATGCGTGCATGTACAAAGACGCAAAACCTCACAACAATCTGAACTGTACAAAGACAACAACAGGTTGTACACACTCCTCAGTGCAGACACATCCACCTGACCCAGTATTACAGCAGCATCAAGTTGCAGGTTGCAGAGTAATTGTATTTTAGAAGTCCCATCACCTCGAGCCCATTTCTCAATGTCAGTTTTTTGCAAATGGCCTAACTTGTATGGGCACATCTTCCGTGCAACCTCATTGTTACAGGCTTAGGGTTTGCATGAATTCTTTGTACTTTTCTGCACTGCTTGTGTAAAGTAACAGGATTTTAAGCTAACAACAACAATTACATAGTTGATGTAAAACAATTTTATTGAGTAATATATCAGTGGAGGTTTTATCAGACCTTCAAGATCAAAAGTTTTTACAACAGTCGTTCTCGCTTGCTGTTGTTGATTTTACAGTGCAACTCATGCTACCTAAAGTGAATGTGTGGGAAAGGAAAATATTTATTCCCCATTTTGGTAAATTTTTAATACATAGATCTATACAGAAATCAAATATTCAAACTGACCAAGCACACCATGGTAATTTCTCCAATTATTTAGAGTCACCCTCTAGAAGTTAAAATAGGGGTTTAAAGATTGATCGATAGTACAGAAATAATGGGAAGAATAAAGAGGCAACATTTAATCTAAAAAACCAACTAACTTTAAAAAACAAAGTTTGACCTGTACAAATATAAATCAGGAAAAACTCCTGAAATAATGTTTTAGATTGATATATTAATTAAAAAAAACTCGTGATTTTTTTTATTTAAACAGAACTTTGCAAAACTAACCCTGAAAATAGTGTAAAATGTTATAAAAACGGTTAATTCTGTCCTTGCAAATAAATAAATAATAAATAAATAAATCTGGAAGGATGTCAGCTGGTCAGTCACAGTCTTTCAATATTTTTTTCAGTTCTCTGCAGTCAAACAGCTTTTTCACATGAATTTCATTTCAGCATTTGTTCCTGATAATTCCCCAAAAAGATTGAAAAATAGGCAGTCCAAACAAGAACAAAAACTTTGAAGACCTTCAGACGTCCTTAAAGATTTATTGTTCATGGCCATTTTATATAACTTGCAAGTAAGTTTGTAGGACGTGAATGGCTCGGTACTCTACAGGTGCACAGCTTTTTGATTTTTGGGCCAGTGATAACCATAACAACCCAAACCTCTGTGGGAGAAAATTCATCATTCAGTTTGAAAATTCAATGTTTTTTTCAGTTTTAGTTCAAACTAAACTAAAAATAAACGGAGCAGATCCTTCACTGTGTTTTAGAGAAATGCTACAGGCATGAGATACTGCGCAGAACGATGAAATGTGGAACCGTTTGGTAAAATCATACAGCAATAATACAGAGATGTTTTAGCAATATTGCTAAGAATATAGCATTTTATCCCATTTATTTTAAATTTTGCCATGTGAACTTCTCAAATGTAATCTTTTTTGTAAGCAATGCTTTAATGCAAATGAAATAAAGCTATAACTGAGAGACACTGGAAGAGTTGGAACTCCCAGTAAGTTGAGTATAATAATAAAAAGTGGCGAGGCAATTACTGGGAGCATGAAGGTATGTTTAAGATGAAGAGTTGGAAAGACAACAGTTATAAAGGTGAAAAAAGAAGAAAACAGGATATAAGAGATAGATATCGGGATATTTAATGAGGGGAGTGGGGGGTAGGCACCCTGGTGACAGTTGTTATGGCAACCATGGGACAGACGTAGGAGACTGCAGGGGGCAGATGATGTCACAGGAGTAAAATAGACTTGCAAAGCGAGGATGAGCAGTATATAGATACCCCATAAAATGTTCTCTGAACAGACATGGTTAGTTAAAGGCAACAAGATTCCCAGAAGCCTTAACAGGAAATCAAAAAAAAAAAAAAAAACTGTATAAGTTATACGGAAATAAGGCATTTTAGACTCAAACGGTTGTATAACAGTCTTTTTAAATAGTGGAATTTTGCTGATTTCAAACATCAGTAATATCCGAATTTGGTCCGCAAGGGCCAGTATTCTGCATGCTTTTAGATGGTCCCCTGCTTCAACACAATAAATGGGTCATTAAGAAGGTCTCAACTGGATGGCATGCTGAGGAGATTATTTCACAATTTCAGTCACGTGAGTTGGTGCAGGAACCATGTAAAACAGGACACTCGACTTGAAGCTTTCTTTTGCCTTTTAAAACCACACATGGTGAGGTTTTGATAGCTAGTGCTATTGCAATGCTAACTCTAGCTAAACAGGGTAATGCACAGTTATATTCCCAAATTGGGAAAGTAAACATAAACATGCATTGGGTCAAAACTCTTTCTACTTTAGGTGATGGATCGGAGCGGTCTGTGAGATGCTTGAAGCTGGAGATATTGTTTCTGTTGGTCTGTCACCCAAAATCCCCATGAGGTACAAAACGCAAAAAAAGTTCAAGAGGTTTGCATACTTTGGCATGGTACGGTACATCAATTGATGCCTGACTAGGATAAAGTTGTTTTTACATGATAATGATGTGAATCAGATTTCCCGTAACGGCTATATACTTATAATTTGTAACAAAAGCAATTATTCAGTTGTGAAAACTTTTTTTGCTTCACTGCGTGGATTTTTTCTTTCCAGTAGTTAAAGCTTAAACATTTTAAAATGGTCCTAGAAGGTAGTGCCCCACACGGTCTAATTTAATATTCATGTCTTGGCCAAGTAGACGGGGAAAACCAGTCTTTCCATTTTAAGTCTTTATTATGGGGTTGTATTTGGCCATTTATCAGGGCTCCTTAACCTAAGCCAGAACAGCAAGCTAGAAAGTTCAAGAACTTGATTAACGCTTCATTATTCCTATCGTCATAATCACACCTCTCTTTGTCATAAAGTAACACAGTTTTAGGGTCAATGTAATTTCACAGCCCCTACCAAAGCAACTTGACATCTTACAGAGTACTGCTGTAATTAGGATAACATGTAGTGTGTGTGCGTGTGTGTGTGTGTGTGTGTGTGTGTGTGTGTGTGTGTGTGTGTGTGTGTGTGTGTGTGAGCAAGCATGCAGATCTGTTTGTATGTGAGAGAGAGAGAACAGTGAGAAACAGGAGGTGTGTTAAGAGTACTTGAGATGTTCACAGGTCTGTTCAGTCTGGGAGGAAACATACAAGCAATCTGTAAATTTATAACGGTTATCTAATAGTGACTCATAATGATCAAAAGCCCAAAGGTCCCCATAGTCTGCAAACTGGACATACTGAACTTCTATAAACTCCTAAATCATTAATGTCACAAAGATTTAGACAATTCGTTTTTACATGAAGGATGGCTGAGAGTCTGAAATGATAGAGCAGCTGCTCTACAATCACAACATCAACAAAACCATTAAGATTCTAAATGTTAGTGAGACATTTAAAGTCAAGATTGGTATTGATTTTTAGTGTTTTTGTTACTAATATTATTTTCACTCTAAGGTTCAGATGGTTCTCGGTTTTATTGTACACCTTAGTGAGCGTTCAGATCCATGGTTAAACATTTTGTATATCCAAACGCCTGAAAAACTTCTGCCAAAGAACAGCAGTGCATTCAATATATTTTAATGTGTTTTGATGAAATCTAAAGACCATGTAGGGTTTTCTCTGGGTTGCTTCTCTCACAGAGTTCACACCTGACACGGGCATCCATTCTGAGTGATGTGATTACTTTTGGACAGCATTAAGTGCAGCTGTGAATGCACATAGGACACATTGAGAACACATGTTAAAATCTGCATTATTTGGGGCGTCGCGTAGCGTAGTGGTTAAGGCGGGCGCCCCATGTTTCGCTTCCACCCCATTTGCTAATGTCGCTTCCCCACTTTTCACCCCCTTTCTATACACTGTCCACTATACAATAAAGGCCACAGTGGCCACCAAAACTAAAAATAAAAAAAAGAATCTGCATTAGTTTAGCAGGCGGTGCGCAACCCATGTTACCATCATTTCGCAGAGTTACCTGCATCGCTCCTGGTTCTGTATTTCTGCTTATTGTTCGAAAAAACAGCACTGCAGTCATCGAGACAGGATCTTTCAGAATCAGAAAGAGTTTTGCTGACCAAGATTGAGTGCAGCTGCACAGTGGCACAGTTGGTAGTGCTGTTGCCTTGGAGCAAGAGGGCCTAGGTTTGAATCCAGCCTGGGGTCTTTGTGCATGTTCTCTCTGTGCATGCGTGGGTTCCCTCCAGGTACTCCGGCTTCCTCCCAGAGTCCAAAAACATGACTGTTATGGCACGTTCACACCGGTCAGCGCGTCCAGGCAGCAGAGCAGCTAGATTACATGCAAGTCTATGGTACCTACGCATCTAGTGGGTGCCAAGCTGCCCCGCAGCAAGTCGCGTGCATCGGCGCAGCTGGCATCGGCGCAGCTGGCATCGGCGCAGCTGGCATCGGCGCGTCCACGCGGCTGCTGCCCGGATGCGCTGATGGACCGTCGGAGCAGCTGCTGCGTGAAGTTGGGAAAACTGAATTTTCGGGCAGCAAACGCGGGGCGTCAACCAATCAGAGCGATTCTTTGTACAGACGTAGTTACTCCTTCCATGGGTGGATCGGCAAGTTTTTCATTCAAGATGGAGGATCAACTAACCGTCAGTGTGTGTAATGTTCGTGAATTGTATGACCTGTCTTCGTCTTTTTACAAAGACAGGAAGAGATCGGATCTTATTTTGAAAAAGATATCGGAGGATATTTGAGTGCCAGGTAAGCAGTTAAATATTTTTCTTTTAACTATCTTATGTGTTTAGATGACGTTGTCTGGTTTGTGTGGCTTCATTAGTTAAATACACCCAAGCTACTCGACATGATCCGCCATGTTGTTAACAACTAGCAACAGACAAATCCACGCCCGCACGCTGACGTAATGACGTGATGCGCTGATGCCCCGACGCAGACTACAAAGTGTGCAAGCAGCTGGGTTTTAATTTTAAAGCGTCGACTTTCGTCCATCTGAGCGATTTGACGCCTGGATGCGCTGAACGTGCCATTAGGCTAATTGGTCTCTCTAAAACAGGAGTAAAAACTCCTGTAAAGAAACACATGATTTAAAACTAATTTAGGCTTTCATTGATCACTGAATCGTTGCAAGGCAACTGCAAGGCATTTTGTTCTCTGTAGTAATATGTTGTTTATTCTGATTAGTTGTCAGTGCATGCAAAACTTACTCATGCCAAGCACATACAATCTCTCTGTATGTATATAATATAATTGGTATCTTTATCCAGTCCCTTTTGCACAGAGCTATGCGTTTAACATAAAAATGGGAGGCAGACCTTTTAGGGGCTGTTTACACGACAACGTTGCCGTTTGAATACGCGGGTGAAAACACACTGCCTTTACACGACAGGGAGCGTGATGGAAAACGATGTAATACATATGCCCGGCCTTTAGATGGCAGTGTGCCCCGTGTATGCAGTGTTCCAAGGTTACCTTAGTTATCAGGCTGTGGAACCAGCTCCCAGTTTCACTCAGTGAGGCAGAAACTCTGTCTACTTTTAAGACCAGATTATGATTTTGACCAGATTTTTTTTACCCCCTCAGTCAAAATGACCAACAACAAAAAATTGCGTTTGGCCAAGGCTTACCTGACATGAAGTGATAGCTACAGATTTTTCAATTTTTAATCATCTGCTCGTTTCAATCGCTTCTTCTGATCGCTTGCAACCAAAGGCATCTTTTGTTTGCCTTGAAAGGGGTGCGAGTCAATGGAATTCTATAGACCATGCATGTTTTCAATTTTAATCAAGGCGATTTGTGCAAACACTGCTACTTCTTTTTCTACGGCCATTTCCGGTATGTTTGATAGTTCTGGCCATGTTAGAATTATTTATTCAGATCGAACGTGTGACGGATGTAAATGCTTGTCATAATTGGTCATCCTGAGCTATCTCTATTATTATGCTGCTATAGGCTTAGACTGTTGGAGGACAGACTGACCACTTTTCTTCACTCTGCAACTTTTCTTCAATTGCATTATTTGCCGTTATTTCAACTAATAACTTTACGTTTTCTCAGTTTTTCTCAGTGTTCTCTCCTTAGAAGCTACAGCTGGCCTAGTGTTCTGCTCAGCTGCGATGCCTTGTTGGAGGGGGACATCGGCTGGGATTTCTATGTTAAGTTCAGTAACTGATCATAGAAAGCTTATTTTTTCAGGGATCATGTACACAGTCAAATTCTAATCTGAACTATGATCAGACTAAAGATATTTTGCACATGCAAACTACTGTGGCTCAGGTAAGTCTCAGTCATGTCAATGTTTGGATAATAACATAGCTTAAGTGGCTGAACATATCTCTGTTGTTAGAGAAACATCAGCAGATCTGTTGATGTTTGTTGCTCAGCTGACAGCCCACTGGGTGACAAGGCTGTGTGTTTATTTGCATGTGAAGAATGAAAGTTGTGATCTGATCACTCAGGATGGATTTTAATGCCTTAAAAGAATGATCATTATTAGGTTTTTCTGTATATATCTGAATCAGCCATGTTAAAACCAGGACTGAACAGGGACAGACAAGCACTTCCCCCTCCCACTTGTTGCAGGAATCTGTCAGTCAGCCGTGTATGAAGTCGATTTTTTAATCTCAAGCAAAAAAAAAAAAAAAAACTTGTATTACATTTGATTATGGCAGGAAAATACAAAAAGGAACATTTCACAAAACCTGCTTTCATGAAAAAATATCCTTAGGCCTAACACCAAAATCTAACGTTAGCAACTAATGACGGATGTGAAACAGAGTACACATTCAACCATGGGTGGGAACAGAAATTCAAGGACATGTGCTAATGTCTCTGTTTTTACTATTTACTTCTTATAACTGATTGCTTCTACACTGTGTTATCCTGGAAGTTAACTTTAAAAAAACAATCCAAGAGAAATGGAATGCGAATCAAGGGTGTGTTTACTTTATAGACTGAATAATTTTCTTTCTGGCACATCTATTAAATACAGACTCTAAGTATAAATCCTTAAAAACAGTATATTGAATGACTGAATATATTCATATTACCAACTCAAAATTAAAAGCTTATCACCTATTTACTAAGACACAGAGCTGGAGAATCAACAGACACAAGCACAGACACATATACTCTACAGTTAATAGGGGAGATGACTCATTTGGTTATGCAACACAAACTGGAAAGAGAGTTCAGTTTCCCTGCTGATGAGGACGAACTGTCTCACTCTGCTAAGGAAGGACACTCTGCTACATCTGCCGGAATATGTGCTTTTGCCCAAACACAGAGAAGCTCGAAAAGTTTCTGAAATCAGATGTTTTTAACCACACTTCAGCATAATTATTACCCAAGTCTATTTTTTTCCCACAGAAGTCCATGTTTGTTTTTATTTTTTCCATATCTGTGAGTACTGGACATTTCTAACAAAGTTGTTTTAATCTAATAATTATGCCCATTTATTTTACTTATCTATTCCCACATTAAATTTACAACCATTGCAGCAAAATTTGGTGGAAACTTTTTCAGTCATGAAGTTAATTTATTTTGGACTCTTGTTTAGTTTTAAGTACACTTACCAACAGTGGACAGATCAGGTGAAATAAATATAATTTATCATGTTGACTCACCAATAAATCCTTCTTCATCACTTCCATAATCTTCACTGTCATCACTGATGTAGCAGATCTCTCTTTCAATCTTTGTCCCATTCAGCTGCTCCTCTTCATCGTCAGACATCCTAACACCACGGCGGCTGCTCTCTCAGCATGGCCGCACTGCATGTGCCTGAAACACAGAAGTATGAACATAGACTGTACTCAGTATTCTTATTCTTTTTTTTAAAAGCTCATGCTTTGAATGCCTAAATTAACAACAACAACAAAGCAACTTAAAATATACATTGGATGAATTTGACAGAGTTTAGGAAGGTATTTAACAGAACTTGTCCTTTTTATGCCCTGTAATTCAATGATGACTTGTAAATGTCCTCATCTCCTTTTTTGCAAGTCAAGTCTGAATTCACTGAGGGCTAAGTCCAAGTAAAGTCTCTACTGCAATAAACATTTTCTCATCAAATCCATGACATCTAGGCCGCATCTAACCCTGCATTGCTGTAGATAGGGAATCCAAACCAGTAAAGTTTATCTCAAGGCCTAAATCATTACATTACAATTTAGCAATTATCTTGAAATCTATTAATTTCCAAGAAAAATATTGTCATAATCTTTTAACATATAATTCACCGCCCAAAAAAACTGCTATCGGCTGCTTTGTATTATTTTGAAAAACGGATAAAGATTTGTTCTCATTTCTAAACAGTAAAGACCTACAAATGTGAGATATAAATTACAACAGAATATGAGGTAAAGCGTAGTAATTATTTTACATTTAATATGCAGATTAAGGAAAAATACAATATAAACCCTTGAAAAATGTAGTTATTTTCAAATGCTTATAGTGTAAAATATATCTATTTGCCTGTGTGGCCTTTGTATAGTAACAGTCAGCTGCTTAGCAGACATGCTGCTGTTAGCTTAGCTCAAAAACAATTTTACCTTAATGAAAGTGATGGTTGTCTCACATTTTGAAAGGTAAACCTTCGTTTAATTTACAATTTAGAAAACACTGTCCAACAGTTAGAGTTGCTTCATTGCTTTTTTCAACTGCAAGTCAGATATAAAACTGTTACTCAATATCTGTAAGATGTAGTTTTTTATTAGGTAATATTAAAGTTTTAGTAGATTGTATTTTACAATTTCTTTTTTTCAGCTTGTCACATCAAATTGTATTGAATTGCGCTTTGCTTAGCCTAAAGTAACTGAATTCTGCTGCATTGGAATTGAGGTGAACCGTCGCATGTCATACTGGATACGTGAGTCAAAAATGAATCGGATCATTGGGAGTGTATTGAGATATTTATTGCATTGGCAGCAGACCAGAGATGCTTAAAACTAGAGAGAACGATAAGTGATTTTTTAAAAATGTTAATATGCCAAGATACGGGTAATTGGCCCATTTCTAGTCCAAAGACTACCACACCAGTGGCCCATTGACTGTTGGAGATAGCTACTACTTCCCTTTATGACCATGAAGCGAATAAGTTGGTTTAAATAAAATTTATGTAAAGTTCAGCACATCCTATGTTGGCCTTTAGATGGATTCAATTGTTGACAAGCTTCTAAATGATGAAAAAGATCAAGCTCAGTGTTATTGATGCAATAATAGAACACATTCAAACCGATTAAATGGTCAAAAAGTTACAGTACAATGAAAATGAATCAAGTTTGTTGGAAGTTGTACCAAAGCTTGGAGGTTATAGTGGCAACAGTCATTCGGCATATGGACAGCCATTTCATTTGCAGTGCAATCATGACCAGCTGAACTCATGTGACCATGCATGTCTGAGCCTCGATATAAAGCCTGTCAGTTCAGCTCAAGGTTAAAAACCCAGCTGCCATATTCCTGTCTGTTTATCCGCAGATTTTCTTCAGAAAAGTAATGACTGAAACTATTGATAAATATGTCTAATCCTTTTAACGATTGAGTTAGTTTACGTGAGGTAGCAAACTGGCAGAAACTAAAACATGTGACTGTATTCACAAAGTTCAATACACAGTTTCATAACTTTGAAAAATCTGTAGATCTGTAGCTGAGTTAAAAGGCTTCTTCTTCTTTAACTTATTCTTGCACACCACATTTCATGAATGTATAAAGAGAAAAACAGACTTGGACAAACATTTTAAAGATCACTTCTGAAAGAGGAGAAAAAAGGTCAAGATGACCCATTGATTGAAGGCGCTGCTGGAGAGCAGACAGAAAAAGCAAAATATGTCAGAAAGACATATAAAGAGTGAGGCAGAGAGCTCTCATGAGTTTAAGGATGCTTTGAAAGCTTCACCTCTCTGCAAAAGAAAATCACACGTACCTCAGTTATTGGATTTTCTCTGACCTACTGCTAACAACGAAATAAGGGCAAAACATATGACAGGAGCTTTTACCAAGGTGTACTCTAAAGTGTGTCTTGGTAAAAGCAAGGTTTTGCTTCTTTATGTGAAAAAGCATAAACACTAAACATAACTAAATAAACCATACTTCCTAAACAGATACATTGAGTCGATGCAACAAATTAGAAAGCACTGAGAGAAATAAAGAAAAGAAAGATATAAGGAAATTTAATTTACAAACAAATGCCAAATGGCTTTTAATCCCATTTTGCCCGAACCTTGTGTTAATGGCAAAAAGAGTTATTATAGTTTCAGGTTTCTGTTTTATTGAAATTATTCACTGGAGCATGTATATGTATATATATGTATACTGGACAGTAGGCAAGTGTTATTCTTAACCACCTTGCACCTTTATATGGTAGATTACACAACTCTGACCAAACTGATGTCTTTGTTTAACAAGTTTTAAGTTTTAAAAGCCCCATAAAACTATCCAAGCCACTCGTTATTGGGCTCAAAAACAGGAACAAAAAGTAACGTTAAAGTAACCCCCCCCCCCAAAACCATTATTATATACCACATAGAAGTTTGTTAAATATTTAAGTTATGGGTACGTTTCTGTTCTGAGTAGAAAGAATAATAATGAAAGACTGGATATGTACTTTAGATAATAACAGCAAGGTACTAAAACAACTGTGTACACTTGATAAATTCCATTCAATTCAGTTTACTTATATAGCCCCAATTCACAACAGATGTCATCTCAAGGCACTTTAGAAGAAAAGTTGTTTCAATACAATCATAAAAACATTCCAATTAGTTTATAAGTCTTCTATTTAAGGAATCCCAGCAGATTGCATCGAGTCATTGACTTGAGGTTGAGGACTTCAACCACAGCAATCCCTCATACTGAGCAAGCATGTAGCGACAGTGGAGAGGAAGAACTCCCCTTTAACGGGAAGAAACCTCCAGCAAAACCTGGTTCAGTACAAGCGGCCATCTGCCACGGCTGTCTGGGGGTTCGAGAAGACAGAGCAGAGACACAGAAAGAACAAAAGAACTGACATAAGAGTACTTTCTACTGTATATTAAAGAAAGTAAAAAGTTGATAACAGGAGATGTTCAGTTACTGGGAGCATCATTCCAGTTGATGCCCCCCTCCAACAGGGCATTGTAGCTAAGCAGGACACCAGACCAGGTATAGCTTCTATGGAGGGAAAAACACTGAGAAAAAAAACAAAGTTAACAGTCAAAAAAACAGCAACAAATACAAATTGAGGGTAGTAGAAGAGAAAGTAGCAGAGTGAAGAAAAGTGGTCAGCCTGTCCTCCAACAGTCCAAGCCTATAGCAGCATAATAACAGAGATAGCTCAGGATGACATCAGCCACCCTAACTATAAGCTTTATCAAAAAGTTTTAAGCCTGGCCTTAGAAGCAGACAGTCTATGCCTCACAGAATAAAACTGGGAACTGGTTCCACAGGAGAGGAGCCTGATAACTAAAAGATCTGCCTTCCATTCTACTTTTAGAAATCTTAGCAACCACAGGTACGTAAACCTGCAGACTGACAGTGAAGTGCTCTGTTAGGAACACATGGAACAATCAGATCTCTGATATATGATTGAGCTTGATTATTAAGGGCTTTATATGTAAGAAGGATGATCTTAAATTATATTCTGGATTTAACAGGGAACCAATGAAGGGAAGCTAAAACAGGGGAAATGTGATCTCTCTTTTTAATATTCATCAGAACTCTTGCTGCCGCATTCTGGATCAACTGAAGGCTTTTAATTGCATTTTGTGGTCTTCCTGATAAAGAATTACAGTAGTCCAGCCTTGAGGTAACAAATGCATGTAACTCGTTATCTGTATAAAAGACACCTCTCCACACCCTCAAACAGTCCAACTCCAACCTCCACCATGGCAAAGACCAGAGAACTGTCCAAGGACATCAGCGACAAGATGGTACACCTGCACAAGACCGGGATAAGCCAATCTACAATAGACACGCACCTTGGTGAGAAGAGCTCAACTGGTCAGCAATTATTAGAAAATGGAATAAATACAGGATCACTGACAATCTCCCTCAACCTGGGGTTTCATGCAAGATCTCACTTCGTGGGGTACACATGATCTTGAGAAAGATGAGGAAATAGCCCAGAACTACACCGGGACAACTGGTCATTAACCTGAAGAGAGCTGAGACCACAGCAACAAACATTACTATTAGTAATGCACTACGTCGTCATTGATTAAAATCTTGCAGCACTCAAAAGGACCCCCTGCTTAAGCCAGCACATGTTCAGGCCCACCTAAAAGTTTCCGAATGATCCAGAGGAGGTTTGGAAGAATGTCATGTGGTCAGATGTGACCGAAATAGAACTATTTGGTATAAATGGCACTTGCTGCGTTTGGAGGTAGAAGAATGCTGAGTTGCATCCTAAGAACACCATACCCACTGTGAAGCATGGGGGTGGAAACATTATGCTTTGGGGTTGCTTTTCTGCAAAGGGGACAGGACGACTGATCCATATTAAAGAATGGATGAATGGGGCCATGTATTGTGAGATTTTGGACAAAAACATCCTTCCATCATTGAAGATGAAACATAGCTGGATCTTCCAGCATGACAATGATCCCAAACACATCGCCCAGACAACAAAGGAGTGGCTACATAAAAAACATTTCAAGGTCCTGGAGTGGCCTAGCCAGTCTGTGGAAGAAGTTGAAAGTTTGTGTTGCCCAGCGAAGGCCCAAACCATCACAGTTCTAGAGAAGATCTGCATGGAAAAATGGGCCAAAATACCAGCTACAGTGTGTGCAAACCTGGTAAAGGACACGTTTGACCTCTGTCATTACCAACCAAGGTTTCTTTCCAGGATATTGAAGTGAACTTTTGCTATTGACCAAATACTTGTTTTCTGCACCATTATACAAATAAATTCTTTAAAAATCATACAATGTGATTTTCTGAAGTTTTTTGCTTTTTTTTACATTCTGTCTCTCAGTTGAAGTGTACCTATCATAAAAACTATAGACCTCTTCCATCTTTTTTTTTTAAGTTTTGGTGCCCAAGGGGGAAAGTGGACAGCATATAGAAAGCGGGTGAGAAGTGGGGAAGTGAAATTGGCAAATGTCCGCAGGGTGGAAGCGAACCCCCGGACAGCCGCACTGAGGACTGAGGCGTCTGAACATGGGGCACCCGCTTTAACCACTACGCTACGCGACGCCCCAGACCTCTTCCATCTTAAGTGGAACAACTTGCACAATTAGTGGCTGCCGAATACTTTTTTGCCCCACTGTTTGCAGTCATTTTGGCGGTTTTATTTAGAAAATATGTTAATTCCCCTCTCCCCCTGGTCAGAGACAACTCCAGGGTAAATAAAATCAATTCTCTTTGATTTGGTGTCTTTAGGGCTGAAGAGAGGACAACTGTGGCTTGATGCAAAAATATGTGTAAGGGTTGTGTTTATTTTAGCTTGCAATTAGTGCAATTTTCTCTGTGAATCTAGTACAGAGATTAAAAAACATAAGGGGAGTAAAATAGTTTTGATAAACTGGTTCCTAATGGTTCCTAAAAATGCAGCATTTTTCCTTTAAATATGACTGAACCATAGGACTGAACACAATTGTTGTGTTGAGCAATGGAATAGCACAACTTAATGTAACTGGTGTTGTGAAGTACATAATCACCGTTTTATTTTTTAACAGTTTGTATTTGTGAGAGTCTGACCAAAAACAGTGATAGATTTACACCGAAAAAGACAACAAATTTTGTAATCTGTGTCATCACTTTTTCATGATCATAATTATTTGATTTTAAATTATATGTTGCCAGATTAAAAGGAATGAAGGATTTCAAAGTTTTCTCTAAGACACAGTGTTATTTGCCAATCTGAAAAGATGTATGTATTACCAGACTTGGTCAACACAACAGGGCAGGTCAAAAACTATTTGAGATCAACACAACCTCCCCTGCCCCCCCAAAAAACCATTACTGCCACAGAAGTCAGTTAAGTGCAAGATTATTTATAGAATAGTACAGAATTAACAACAAATCTGATGTTTTAAATACCTATATGGTAATCTGACTCTAAGTTTGAGATTTTCCAAAGTAGGTCACATAAAACCTTAGCAGACATACAGTACAGCTTGTTATTCACAGCCAGAAACCATTTGACTTATTGCCATGAAGCTTTATGTAACTTTATGTGCCAAAAGAAAGACAGGAAAGCTATTCTGTTCATGACAAGCAATACAATACCCATTATACAACACAGCCACATAGCATACTGTGTGGTTGCTGGTCTGAACAGCTCTGTGTTATGCTCAAGTATTCATTGAGTATGGGTACTGTATGCTATGAGAAACCCAAGATAGTCACAGAAATAATATAAAGCGACATTTTAGCAGTTTGGAAACTATGACCTTTGGAAATCTTGGGAAACCTTGACATTGGAAACTGAGTAACGTTGAGCAGTGAGGAAACTTTAACCGTACAATGCCGCCAAGATTGTTGCACAAATCGCAAAAATTCAGCATCAGAGTGTGGACTGACAGTCAAAAGGCTCTTCATTTGTGTTCAACTGAAAGCTATTACATACTCAAAATTAAAAAGAGCACCTTGATGAAAAGATACAAAAATATTAAGCTTCCAACACAATATTACCTTGAATAATATGAACTTCAAGGACACATTTTTCCAACATAATTTTATGTGGTTCAGGATAACCTTGGCTGGAACAACCAGAGCAAAACTAAGACACTGTTGAGAAGAAAATTAGGCAAAAGAAGTTGAATAAAATAAATTCTGATGGAGGATGGGGAAAATGACATTGATAAAAGAACATAATGGAGGGATGGGTAATGAAGAGGCAGGGGGAGGGTAGCACCCTGCCTCCCCCATGTCCCAGATACATCATCATAATACCACAGGGGGTGGGGAGAGGATAACCTAAATTTCTTCTGTCAAATAAAACCAAAGTGCTCCGAAGCCTTTGCCAATACAAGACACCACAAAAAGCAACAAACAAAACATATTTTGTAAATATTTATTAAAACTCTTATTTGGTCTCTGTAAATTTTGGAGGATTTGTAGACATAAGTGGTAGTCTAAAAAAACCTCTACAAGAAATAGTTAACACATGTCCGATACGGTTTATTTGTTTAAATGCAAAAAAAAGCACAATTTGTGACAGACCTATTATGATATCAATTCAGTTGGCAAATACTAAACTATTCGAACGGTACTTGATGTGTGCATCTGTCCACTCTTTGTCTTCTCCCAAAAACATTTGTCACAACAAAAGTTTTAAATCAACGAGCACAGCCTATGGTGGTTTTGTAAAACATAGCAGGAGAGGGCAGAAGCAACTAAAAGTGTCTAATTTGTGCAGTAATCCTATTCATGAGTTTAGATGACGTGTCATACTCCTGGTGGAGTTGCTGTGGAACTCACTGTATGCATCTCTCTGTTAAAATAGTTAGAAAACGTTGCAGTAAAGCGGTTTGTTTAGGTACTTGTGTGTAATGAGCGGTATTTTATTTTTAAAGTAACGTGACTATTAGTGGCTTTTGTGTGGCTGCACTGATAACCAGAATGAGCTCAGCTTGTGGCTTCAGCAGGTGCCTGTTAAAACATCCGCACAAAGTTAAACTGGATTATTATACAAACAGTGGATTTTCTTCCAACTGATTACAAACAGAAAATGAATCAGCACAAATGGGGCTTCTGAATTCTGGCGACCACTGAGAGCCATGAACATTTTAAACTTTGTCAACAAAAAGTCCACAGATGACAATAAGGGTGTATTCTCTAGGATTAAAGGACTGATTTTGCAACACGACCTAGAAAAACTCATCCATGCGTTTATCTTTAGTCGGATTGATTACTGCAACAGCATCTTCACAGGTCTGCCTAAAAAGTCAATCAGACAGCTGCAGCTGATCCAGAACGCTGCCGCTCGTGTCCTCACTAGAACCAGGAAAGTACAGCACATCACCCCAGTTCTAAAGTCCTTACACTGGCTCCCTGTAGCTCAGAGAATAGACTTTAAAATACTCCTACTAGTTTATAAATCATTACATGGCTTAGCACCAAAATATGTTGAAGACCTGTTGTCATGGTACCAACCACCAAGACCACTCAGGTCCTCCAACTCTAGCCTACTAAACATCCCTAGACTCAGAACTAAACATGGAGAAGCAGCTTTCACTTTTTATGCTCCCCTTATCAGGAACAGACTTCCTGACGAGTGTAGAGCTGCTGAAACTCTGAACTGCTTTAAATCGAGACTAAAAACCCATCTGTTTAGAATTGCCTTTGAGTAAATGCTTGATGTCATATGTATGAAATGTGTTCATGCTCTCTTGCTTTTTTTTTTCTTTTTCTTTTTCTCTTGCTTTATTGTGTATCATGTGTAATGTGTGTTTCTTTTATGTGTTTCTTTTAAATCACCAAATCATGTAAAGCACCTTGAATTACCCTGCTGTTGAAAGTGTGCTATACAAATAAAATTGCCTTGCCTTGCCTTGCCTGTTCCCACCAGGAAGGTCCGTTAGTTCACTTCCTTTGGTCTGGACCAGATGTTTGTTGTTTTTTTTGCTGCGGTTCCTATTCACACTGCGAGTTAAATCAACAGGACCAGATTTTCTCAACAAAAAGACGTGTGCTAAGGTCTTTCAGTCATTGGACAGTTAAACTGTAAGCGGGGTAAATTCAGGAAGTGATGTGAAAATAGATCAACATAAACAATGGACAGTGCTGTTCTTTTCGTCTTTCTGGCCTTATGGTTAACATACAGGGGTTGCGTTAATCGAATATTTTCCGTATTTGACCGTCTTTTTCAACTGTGATGGAGAAATCTGAAGGGTGTCGGTCATTTTGACAGATTAATATTCAAACCCCAGATCACTTAGTGCAAATGCGCAGACATTTTCAACTTTACGCAAGTAAAGTAACTAAATCAATAAAAAAAAAAACTTTCCCGTGACAGCATCTGAGCACCATCTCAGACCTGGAAACCGTACTCAATATATTTCGATATCCGCAAGCTGACCGCACATTGAAGAGTTACTGAGGCTTTGGAGTACATATGTTGCTGCACAGGTGGCACAACAGTGGACACAGACTAACGTGGCAGATTGATGCACTTTAACTACAGATGCAAAAAGAGCACATCCAGGGGGATTTCCTCCCACTGAAGCAAACAGAACAGCCCCTTGTTCAGAGAGTTTTGCGTATTCTGTTCACTTCAATTTGAGAAATTTTCCCTGATTTCAAAACTATGGCTAAAGTGGCACTTAAAGCAGCAGTCCAGAGTATTTGAGGGAATTAGATTTTTTGAATATGACGTTTACCACTTGTCTCCATCTGTCGCAGTGGAGTTGAGGAGGCTTCTAAATGTGTTCATATACATGATCAGAGTCCATTTCTTCAGGTCATCTTTCCAACCTTTCAAAGATGAAGGTGCAGAGATGATTATATCCTGTTAAATGCACAAAAGCTAATATTCCCACTTGGTTTAATCAGTAAGGGCAATCTAAGGACAGACTGTTTGTTTACATGGAGGAATGCTGGTCTGGAAATCCTCCACATAATTGACCCAAAGCATCACGGGCTACAAAAATGCTAAGTTGTAGATCCGTATACAAATACATATCTTGTATAAATGTATTAGTCTACTGGAGAAAAGAGTACATATATATATATATATATATATATATATATATATATATATATATATATATATATATATATATATATATATATATATATATATATATGATATATGATAAATCTGACAGAAACTCTGCACTGTTAAAATTACTAAACACTGGGGATGGGGACAATTGAAGTCACAATATACAATCAGACAGCAGCTCAAACACATTTAGGCTCATTTTGCTTAGACCTTAACAAATGAAACAGATCTATACTGCAGCAAATGACCATGAAAAAAATGTTGAGGGAGGGCTTGTCTGGATTGTTTTGAAGATTTGTTTCAGTATTAAAGCTGCAGTCCAGAGAATATATTTATGTATTAAAGTTTTATAAATCTTTAAAATGATAGTGGGGGTCAATACTATGATAAAAGGTTAGTGCTCCACAACATTTGTTATTCTTCTTAGGTCCTGCCTTCCTCCCATAGACCACTATGCATTTTACACTGATGACCAAATCTTTTTAGCCAATAGAATTCAAGTTTCCACCTTGTCGGCTGTCAATCAACTTGCATGCGCATCGAGCAAACGTGAAAATAAGTTCATGCACACAGGCCGCTCGTGTTTACAGTCGCCATTTTGGAAGAGAGCATCAGTCATGGAGAAGTCGCTCACCTCTGAAATGTCCATAACAAAATGCAATCAGGTGATGCTCGATACCGCTAGCTGCTTTCCCCTTTGACCCGCTGTGAAACCACAGGTGATGTGCGTGCACAACAGCGGGAGGGGCCTTTGTTGGTTGGATTAAAAAAATCTCTCTCCCTCAAATACTCCGGACAGCTGCTTTAATTTAATTTATGGAGATCAAAACACAACCAACATATTTTGGAAGTAATGTTGTGATTGAAGAACCATGTTCTGTATTTTAGATTTAATAATATGACAGAAATGAGTGTAACATCTGATCTAACATCTGGTATTAACCTACAATGCAGAAAATCTGGTGGCAGTATCCTGGACGTTTTGACAGCTGACTTGAAGCAGACTGACCTTGAAATGGTCTGTTTCTCTGTACATGTCCATAATAAGGGATGTTTAACAAATTTATTTTGACACAATCTGTCTAGTCATGTTTTGGGACTTTCTTTGCAGCTAGCCCACACCTTCCTAGTTAGGACTTACATTTTGGCATTACGAATGAAATAATTAGGATACTTCTATCTAATATACTTCTCAAAGTCATGTTAATTAAATGAGCGATTATTTAGAGTTAAAATACCAAAGAAAGCGTTCCACCATAACTCTGCATTCAAATAATGTGGATACCTCTGCCTTGAATTTTATTGGTAACTTTTGACACTAATAGATTTCTTGTGTTTAAAGATAGATTTTCAGGTAAAAGCAGATATTTTAAATAGTTTTGATGTATAAAGGTAAATGATCGGGCCAATTATAAAAACCCCAATGTTTTTCAAATAAATCATCTTTTCAGAAACAGGGGAAATAAAAAGTACACCAACTTTTATTTAAATGCACTTTACATTCAGTGCTGCTTGGTATGTAGTACTTATTACTTCTTTGATTCATATCAGATCTTATGCCACGTGTTTGGCGAGCATGGCAGTTCTGTTACATGACAGCTCGTCTTGGATGAATTTAGAATGTTTGCTGCCTACAGATAGATTAGAAAACTGTTATGGAAGGTAAATATCCAACTAGAAAAAGCATGCAATTATAGCTTAGCCATTTTAAGAGAAAATAAAAAAATATGACAAAAACAAATGATAAAAGAAGAGGTCAGTGAAAGAACAGCTGCTTACGTAAGCTGCCTTACATAAGATCTTACTAATAATGCCGCTGCTGAGTTCACTTGGAACAAAACCTGGAACTTGCCAGAAGAGCTCAACTGTGGTGTAAAGACCTGATTACAAGAAACACAACTTCAAGGAAGATTTAAATGAAGAGTGAAGTTGTGAGATTGTTTTAAAGAGAAGTCAAAAGCCTAATTTAACAGAACACTCAGAATTAAAGACAGACTTATCTCTCTTTACTTGTTGCTACTGTCTTGAACCTTATCATTGCATCTATTTTAACTGTGAACATAAAAGTATTCACACCTCTTGATTCTTGAACATGTCACATTGCAGCAACAAACTTTAAACAGACTCCCCCTGTGTGTAATTTAATCGCAGTATACATCCAGTTGTTCTATGAAGGCCTCAGAGGTTTGTTGGAGAATGTTGTTTAACATAAAACAATCTAGCATTGTGTTCACATCTAATGCAGCACTTTTCTATCAATCATTCAAAAATTAAAGGATTATCCAATAACCTCAAACGTACCTAGACCGCATAAACTGAGATCCACAGCTCATTGGGGGGGTTCTGTTGAGAGGACATCTATTAGTTGTCCAGGCAAGTCAATGCGGTGGTTCAATCAGGCTTTTCTCACCTTATGCAGCTAGCTAAGGTTAAGCCTTATCTCCCTGTTAATGTCTTTGAGCAAGTTGACCACTTGTTCATTTCCTGTAGAGAGGACTATTGTAATTCTTTATATGTTGGCTTGGATCAGCCCTCTTTACACCGTCTCCAATTGCTCCAAAGTGCACTTGCTCATCTGCTTACTGGCACAAAGCAGAAAGAAAACATTACTTCCGTTTTTAAGTCACTTCACTGGCTTCCCTGGTTCCTACAGGATCCAGTTCAACATTTTATTGTTTGTTTTTAAAGCTCTTAATGGTCTTGCGCCAGTGTATTTGTCTGAATTATTGCTGACTCATATTGCTACGAGAACTCTGAGATCTAGAGCACAAAATCTTTTAGTGATTCCAAGGACAAAATGTAAGTATCGTGGCGACAGAGCTTTTTCTGTGGCAGCTCCAAAACTGTGGAATAGGGGTGTAAGAAAATATCGATACGGCAATATATCATGATATTTTATGTCACGATATTGTATCCATATTCAAAAGCAATGCATCGATTTTTATTTAGACTTTATTTTTTAGAATTTGAATGAATATGACCGGTAGTTGGTGGCTGTTTTCACCTTCTTCGTTCCAGTGGATCAACTAGATCTAGTAATAAAACTGGATGTGTTAAAGTATGAAACAGGTTGGAGTGTTAAGAATGCTGTGACAGTTTTGCTACTGTTAAATTCAGTTTTAAAAATCACAATATATCGTCTTACTCATAGTATCGCAATATATCACAGTATATCATATCGTCCCCCCTGTATTGTGATAAATATCGTATCACCAGATTCTTGCCAATACACATCCCTACTGTGGAATAAACTTTCTTGCAACATTAGATCTGCTAAAGCTTTTAATCATTTTAAAATGCTTCTGAAAACTTGTTTTCACGAGCTGGCTTTTATCCAAGACTGAACTAAGCATTTATCTGCTTTTACTGTATTTTCAGTACTTTTTAATTACATGATGTTACTATAGCTTTGTATATGTGTACTATTTGATTGTGTTTTACTTTGTGAAGCCCTTTGGGCAGCATTTACTGTAGTAAATGTGCAATACAAATAAATTTGACCTTTACCATAACCTTAACCTAGTTGTGGCCTCAGCAAATATGGTGGAATAGCGGCAAGAAAAAAAGAAAGAAATCCCACTTGCCCCAAGCCATATAGTGAAAAAAAGCAAATGTGAAAGAAGGATTTTTTTGTCCACTGAAGACAAAATCAAACTGTTTGGCCTATATGAAAAATAGAATATGTGAAAGCAAACTAACACTGGTTTTAACCCTAATCACATCGCATTTAAGGAATGTGGTGGAAGTATCATGATGTAGGGAAAAGGAAGCCAATCAGAGGTAATGAAAAAATGGACAGGGCTACATGAGGAAAATATGTCAGACGCTGCAAGAGACTTGAGACTGACGCCTAGTTTATACTTCTCCATCAGCAAGTTTGCACTCACACGCACAAGCATTGACGAGACTTTTTCTCGTCAGCGGGCCATCAGGGTCTCTGTGGTGCTTTGTATGCTTTGGCCGTGGCAACTTTTGAAGCTTTTGCTGCTTTCCAGGCTTCAAAGCGGCAAAAGCCAGCAACGCATAAGTTCAGCTTGCTATACTTTCACCGTCGTCCCCCGAGCGTCAACCAATCAGAGCGTCTCACTGCAGTGACATCACTACACATTTAAAGTAGCGCTGAAAGCGAACCTCATCCATATGCAGCTCCTTGAGCAAATGGTTAAACTCTCCAAATTCAGAGCGCCTCTCAAGAATCGGGTGTATACAAAAATGGCACTAATGTGCCCGACGTCGACGTTGTCTAGCTTTATTTAGCAAATAAAGCCAAGCCACTCTCTCGATATGATCTGCCATTGTTTAAAACATCCGGCAACAGAAGAAGCCCCATCCACGCTCTCTTTTTTTTTTTGCTCAGCCAGTGGCAGGCTTTGCTAGCTTCAGGCTTAAAAATGTATACGCTTCAAACCGGTCGCTTTGTGAGCGTTTTTGATGCTGACAAAGTGTGCAGTGTGAACGCGGCATAAACAAAAGTGTTTTTAGCCTTGATTTTAAGGAACTCTAACAGCCAATAACGGGCAGCATTGCGGGTTGCCTAATACGATAAACAGTCCTTTCAGCACAGCACAGTACTGTGGTACTGGTACTGACGGAGTCGGCAAGTCAAGCAGCTGCTTCACAGTCCCGGAAACTTTGTTATGCTGCTCAGAAGATAAGTGACCAGAGAAGATAAAAAAAAAACACAGTGAGTTTAGGTGAAGCCTACAATAGATGGATTAAAACTGTAAAATAAGCTTATTAGTCGAAATTAGTTCTTACCCTGTACAATTCATCATTGGACATGGTGGAGGCTGGTCACTGCACGTATCGGCAGCGAACCTGGCATCCCGACGGCTGGAAACCTTGTTCTATTGTAGCAACTACAACCTCCACGCACTAGATGTCGCTATGGTGTTCGTGTTCCATATCCAACCTTTAAACAGCTACTTAGTGATGGCTTATCTCATAAAATCCTTTTACTATTCATTGAGTTGTGGGGTTGTAAGATTACAAAGGTAAAAAAGTTTAAAGGGTATAAATACTTTTGTCTGGCACTGTGAAAAAAAATGAAAAAAGGCAAAACAAAAAGCTTTCTTAAACAAAACTCTTTGTTCCAAATACTCTGATTGTACCAAACTAATAGGTCTCCTGACCGTTTGCTGACCCTCTCTTACATCTAAAGCCCTACTTTCCACCGGACATGTAAGCGGCGTGTAACGTCTGCAAAGCGTAATACGCAGCTGATAGCCGGCATTATGATCAAGGAAACTGTTTCCACTGGGCGCAAAGCAGCGCGAAACGGACACGTTTCAGAAGCGTGTCGCGGGCCTCTCCTGAATTTATGCGGCAGGTCTATTTCTTATGCTCTACGCTTCTAAAACGGGTCAATTTCAGCAGTTTAGATCAGGCCAGACAGGAAATCACGCACGGAAGCAGTGAAAAAACATGTGGCAAATTTCAAAATGAAAGACAAGTGCAGATTTCTGATTGCTTAACTATGAAAAAACAAAACATCACTACCTGTGACACCAGGGTTGAAGTAAGTCGGTCAGTGGGACTAATTTGTTGGTTTTTATCATGAACGACGAGAAGTTAATCCATGAAGTGAGAATCACCCAGTTTTTATTATGCTAGTGATCATTTTTACTAGGACAGCATGAAAAAGGAGAAGGCCTGGACATACATATATGCAATTCTGGGAGTGGATGGTGAGCACTGCTGAATTCGGAAGTAAAACACGTCTATTATGTTACGCGCCGCTTACGCGTCCAGTCGACAGCAGGGGTTGTAAAACCACGGACGCTTCACTTTATGGCTCTCCAAATGGATATTGTATAACATCTTTCTTTTAAGTGCAACTGACAGACCTATGTCTGCATCACATTCCCTTGCTTGTGTAACACAATTACACAATACTGAAGCCTGGTGGAGTAAGTGAGGAGGGAGAGGGTTAACCAATCAGGCCAGGTTGCTTTCATCCAAAGCCGACAAGATAAACAAACAGGTCAAAGAGAGACTGCATTCAAAATAGGCAAAACCTCCCTTCACATTGGTGTCCCTATGATAAATGTTGGAGGAAGAAATTTGTTTACAAATATTATTCATTAAATTTTATATAGTTTGTTTGGAGCTTAAACTACCAGTTTCTTTTCTACAGAAATTGATTGGATTTACTGAGCTGCCTTGGTGGAGGTCCACACTTTCCGAGTGCTTTTCTAGTTAATATATAAGAAATGTTGCTGTGGCAATTAAAGATTTTTTTTTTTTTTTTTTTGTATAACATTTAATACTTAAATAAAGAAACAAAATTTGGGAAATCAATATTGATGCATCTACAGCAGAGATTTAGGCAATTAGTTTGTGGGACACAGGTGAGGCAATCTGTTTACAAGCAACTTTTCATAGGAAATTAAAATGCTCAACAATCACTTCCAATTTGCATATGTGGGTCGATTAGAAAAATCTACTTTTTGTGGGGGGAGGGGTCTGTATAAAAAAGGACAGAGATTTAATTACAAGAAAAGAAATTTAAGGGGTTAGGAAACAGGAAAATTCTTTATTAATCTTTATGTGTGAGGAGCAACAAAGATGATAATGTGATTCAAGTTAACAAAAAAACAGAAAAAAATGTATTGCCACCTAATAATGATATGCCAACCTTTGTATTTTTAGACTGGTCGCCTTGTAGTAATGTACAGGTTATATGATAATACAGAGACTCTTTATAAACCATTGGTATAAAAGAAGTTAAATACATTTGAAGTATGAACATTAGTTGATGTATTCCCTGAGAAATCAGAGTCAAAGTTATGTTGAATAAGGTATTTGGATTACCCACTAAATGTTTGCTCAGACACACAGACCTTTATTCTAATTTTATCTTTGAGCCTATAAATACTCACCATCTGTACATGGATTAGCCTGTATCTCAGCTCACTGACCCACAGGTCACACACAAGTGAAAAAAAGCGACTTCGATCAGAAACAGCGTTGACCTGAAATGACTCGATTCAACAACTTGGATTTTTAAACATATAAAACCCCAATCAACTAATCCCAGATGGCTGTGACGTGTAAAACCAGCCCATCTGAGCTGACAGAAAAAGAAGAGAAAAATATCTGCATGAACAAATGATCTTTTTATCCTGGGTTCAAAAGCTGATAAAAAAAGTTAATATTTCAGTGAAAACATTGACGGTTTCTGTTAAGCAGTGGGTTTTACCTATTATCCGGTGAAGACTTGTACCTCAGTGGGGGAAGGGTTGGGATGAATTAGGGGAAGGATCACATTCCATCGTCTAAGATGATCGCCAGTTGGCTGTTGCTGGCAGCTGTCCAGCCAATCAGAAAGGGTTAAACGGGTTCACACAGGTTGTTTATGGTTCACTAAGGATACTGCAGGGAATAGGTCTCCTCTATCTCAGCTATCTGTGTTGAGGCCATTTTTTTCCCCTAATGACCTTCAAAAAAACTGAAAAACAATCGGGAGACAAGTTTTAGCATGAGGGCAACCAATCTGCTTTAAAACAATCTTAGAAGGGGACAAAAAGCATAGGAAGGACACACGGGTAAAATGCTGACACTTTAAAATCATCCAAGATAGACAGCTGATTCAAAGATTTAGTCAGCTGCGCTTTGTTTTGAGGTAACATACAAACAATTAGGTATTTTTTTCTTTCAAAGAAAGTCTTTTCCTCATGGTGACAACATTTTCGATTTTTAAAAAGCCAAATATATTTTGAATGACACCTGTATTTATTAAAACAGACTAATTTCCGGTTTGTTTCATCTGATCTCTGGGACATGGATTGTAGGTAGCTCTACTCTGCTTAAAACCAATTACAAAGTCCGCCCTTCTAAAGGATGTTTGTTTTTCATCATTTTTTAATTAGTTAGGAGATATATTGCATTTTTACTGTAAACTAATGGTGTCCAAAGAGATCACAGATCTGTCACAGATCCAAAACTTTAAAAAGGGGTTTACCACATTTCCCTTAATATAAAGGAATCCAGTTAGCAAATTTGAATGAGCTTAAAATTACAAATTAATAAATTAAAAGCTGATTGAGGTGCGCCAAAGTCTACTTTTGAGTAAAACTCACTAGATAATTGAAAACAATTGAAGTAAAATGCATGGTTTTTAGACAAATATTTTTTTTTATGCCCAACATCCTCCATTTTAAGAATACTTCAATCTATCAGTAATGATTTTGCCCCAATTAAAAATAAAGTTTATATCGTCATCAACCACTCTTGCTGGTGGGCTTTGTATTGTTCTTGAATTCCAGTTGGGGGCTGCAGATGTGTCCCTGGACTGTTCCCTTCACAGCTTCAATCAGAAAGAAATAACCCTCTGAAGAACACAAGACATAAAAACCTATTTGCTTGTTGTTACTTCTGTATCTGCTGTGTTTTTGGTGCCATATTTGACTGGAAGAATTCATTGTCACCGTCAACAAGCACGGTCAGAGTAGTCCCAAAAATCTGGGATTCATGCAGACAAATGGGTCCTTGTGGACCCAGATGGGAAGGTACAGATAAAGAACTTTACACCTCACTGGATTTTTAATCAAACAGTTGACAGAAAGTACTGGGTGGTAAGAATTTGCCATGAAACACATTTGACTGATAATGAAACTTTATGAGGCATTGCAAAGTGTGACAATATGTTACCCAATGGCTTGCCATAAATCCACTAATTTCCCCATGGCTACAGATGGATTCCAGCATTCAGATACTAAAGAGTCGCACATCAACCACACCCTCATTTGGTGGAAACTAGACCCAAAGATTTAAATAGAAGTCAAAGCAACCTCTGTGGGGCAAGGATAAGCATGCATGCATACATGGATGGATGGATGGATGGATGGATGGATGGATGGATGGATGGATGGATGGAGTACTAGGTGCTCAGATGTCATAGCAGACAAGTTAAACAAAGATATGAAGCTGCAGATGGTAAAGGGGCTGCAAGGTATCTATGGGAGGACATCCTACCACTTTTCTTCACCCTGCTATATTCACATATGATTCTTCAACTTTGCATAATTTGCTGTTACTTTGGCATTTAACTTTATGTAATTCTCTTTTTTCTCTTTCCTACATCTGGTCTGCAAACTGTATACTTGTGACAAGGGATGTGTATTGGCAAAAATCTGGCGATAAGATAAGTATCACAATACAGGGGAGACGATATGATATATCTCGCGATACTATGAGTAAGACTATATATTGTGATTTTTAAAACTGAATTTAACTGTAGGAAAACTGTCACAGCATTCTAAACACTTCAACCTGTTTCATACTTTAACACATTCAGTTTTAGTACTAGATCTAGGTGATCCACTGGAACAAAGAAGGTGAAAACAGCCACAAACTACCAGTTAAATTTTTTTATTTTAGTACAAAAATTACTGTCATCATTAATGGTTCAATTCAAATCCTTAAAAAACAAAATGATATTTTTATTTTGAATATTGATACAATATCGGGAAATAAAATATCGTGATATATCAGTGTATCGATATTTTCTTACATCCCTACTTGTGACACCTTCCTGAAGGGGGCATCAGCTGCTGCCAACAACTTAAGATGTTCTCCTTCTATAGATGATACATTTGGCCCGGTCTCTACTGAACAAAGCTATTGGCTAAGTTTTTATTCTGACTAACTGTATTTGCTCTCTTTCATCCTATAGGCTTGAAAATCGGCTTAGAGCTTATCTGCTTAGCTGTGTTTCTCTAATAGATGAAGCCAATAAAATATCTACTACTGCCATTAACTATTTACTTTTCTTTGACATAGATGCATTTTTCTATAAGTTCATTCTATTTTTCTTAGTTTTTTTGTTTGTTTTTCTTCTGAAAGCCTAAGTCTGTTGTCGCAGATGGCTGTTCACACTGAGCCAGGTTCTGGTTCCATTGGAGGTTTCTTCTTGTGTAAAGGGGAGTTTTCCACTTCACTGTTGCTACATGCATCCTCAGCATGAGGGACTGCTGCAAAGTTAGGGACACAATGCAAGCAATTGTCCACGTTTGCTACATGCTCATCCAGGGAGAGTGAATGTTGCAAGTCAATGACTCGATGCAATCTGCTGAGTTTCTTTAGATAGAAACCAATATTAAAATAAAGTTTACCGCATTGTTTGATAACTAGGATTAAAAGTGTGTTAAGAGAAGCACTGATGCCTCCTTTAACTTTTTTCTTTACAAGGTCACAGGAATCTATCTTTTCAAGAGTTTTATATATTATGTAGACATTTAAGTTTAGGTAAATGTGGAGATAAGGAACCGTCGTCTAAGATTAGCGACTTAGATTTGGAGGCCACAAGGATATTGTTATTATAACCTGAATTTGTTATGCATCAGTCGTAGTTGAAAGTGGAGCATGGTCAGAGCACTCTAACCAGCATCAGTCAACTCCCTTCTAACAGGAGTGTAGGTCAAAGTGACACTGCAGCTCAGTTAGCATTTCAGTGAGCTGGCGAAGCAGGTTTAATTAATTCACTTTTGTGAAGCCAGTCCGGTCTAGATTTTAAAAGAATTGTGTGATCTGCCTTTATTGTGAACATGAATGTAAATATATCTCTTTAAAGAAGGAATCCAAATGTATAAAATGAGGAACAATATAAACTGTGCATTCTAGCACAATTTACTACATGTCGCTGTCGCACTGTTTATCTCATTACGAAGGCCACCAGTGTTTATACATGTAGAGGCATCTCCATGCTTCCATCCCAGAGCTCTTTTGAGAGCAAACAATCAGATGTCCGGCAAGCATTAGAATATTACATGGAACCGAAACAAGCCCTGATGTTGTGAAACAAACAACCACAAAACTGCCCCCTGATAAAAATGAGAAATTACAATCTGTCTAAAGCAGGACCTCAACTGGAGTTTTCAAACAACTATCATGCCAAAGAAAAACCGCAAGTGAAGTTTTTATTAGTTAGAACAGAAAGGAATAACTTAAAAACAACATAGAATACAAAACGTAATATAATGCATAAACGTAAGTATGATATATGGAACTTTATGAATTTCTATAAAGCCCACATGATGAGACAGCTGTCTGGCATTCCTGACACCAAACACATTCTCTTAACTACCATTTTCCCTAATTCTAACAAGAATACTTATACACTAATGCAATCTATCTAACATCAGTAAACACTGCAAATGTCAGCAACTCAATAAACAACTCAAGTCACCATTCAACCTGAGAGTGTACACTATGTAGAGATGTACAGACAGCCATTGTCAAAGGTTTACATAACCACCCCTTTTATTCCTGTTCTGACCAAGATTAGCAGATTGAAAAGTAGAGAAAAATCAAAAGACAGACATAATTGAATATTCAGACAGAAAGGCTGAATATGGTTGGAAACAATTAAATAGATTCTTGAGTCAATGTCGTATTAGAAAAACTGACTCAAAAGTCAGTAAGAGAGGACATAAAAGAAGAATTCAGCGATTTGAACTTAATTCTTGAACTAATGATGGAGGAGCGGGCCGACAGATCTCCCCGTCAGAAAACGATCTGGTTAAGTTACCCTGAAGTTCCGATAGTGGAAACGTGTCTGATCGGTCACTTAAAAGCAAATAACTTGTTCAGCTTTACAGATATCCCCCCCAAAAAAGGAAAATATACCTCTAGTTCTGACAGTAAAGTATATTACTTAACAGATGGCAATTCCAGCTTTTAACCTTTAGGAGTGCTCAGCCCCCAGTGAGCAACTGAAAAGGGTTCTTAACTGAAACAATAGTTAAACTGTGTTTTATAATCATTTGAGAAACCGTGTGTCATTTCCATTCAGAATCAAACTTTATGGTTAAATGAAAATAATTCTAAATCTAAATCTGCCAAGGGTATGAACAACTTTGGGCTTAGTGAAAGTTTAAAATAAATCGTCACACATCTGTCTCTGAAAGTGAGATAATGTAAACTGAACAAACTCAGTGAGGTCCCCCCAGACACTTTACTAGTAGTTTCTCCAGGCAGAGCAGGTATAGTTAGTCAGTCACCCTGGATAAGAGGCTTAATCTTTACACACTGGAGATTTATTTATTTAGAAAGATACAAAACATTTCAGTGTTCTTCCAAACCCTGTGTTTAGTTATAAGTAGTACAAAGTGGAAGTATCTGTTTCAAACGCAGATTTATCTCAAACCAAAATCTAACGTTTCTTCTTCAGGCTTATATCAGAGCAAATCATCCCTTCTGCTTTAAGAGAACTATGCCATGTTTCCTCAACTTAGAGCGAATCTAGCCCCTAGTGTGGCTGGATTCTTTTAAAAAGGATGTGCATTAGGCAGGCCAACTTTGTCAACGGTCACCTGTTTTGTCACCTACATAAACTGTGATAATAACTCCTTCATGCCAAAAACCTGCTGATATGAAGCACTTTGAAGATCCAACATAAGCTTAGTTGAAGACAGAAGTGGGTAATTTACTTCCCTAAGGGCGACATGAGTAATGCCAAAAGTCTGAACTCAGTTAGAAAGGAGAACAATCAGATCAGAATTTGACAATTTTCCAGTCATTGGCTGATTAGGGATAGGAAAATCAAATATGAACAAATCTAATTCCGTTCCTCTGCAAATCAATATATAATATTATATAATATATATAATACAATATAGCTAAGAATTTGCACTATTTTCATCCTATAAACAAACAATGTTCATTATAACTTTTTTAATGTTCTTTCAATTCTTAAATTTTTTTTTTTAAAGGTTAGGGACATGATTTAAAGCATTAATGGAGATAGTCCTGTTATCTCCCCATTTTATCCAACTAAAACTGCTATCTCTATTGAAGAATCAGCAAGGCCTTTTTTTCTCTCATATGTTAACATCCTTAGAAAGAAAAAATGGAATCAGCAGGAAACCAGAAGTCACTATCAGCTACGAAAAAGCACGATCGGCGCATTGCTAAAACTATTCTAAGTATACATTTTATAATAAACAGCAAACATAATATTTTCCATCAAATTTTGAAATCAGTGGGCATAAATTAATAAATGTGTGACCCACCATTCCACTAAATTTATACTGAATATAATCACTAAAAATAATCAGGTGATAAGGCATGTGTCGAAGTTTCGACTAAAATATACTTAGAAATGTATTTAAAATGAATATAGACCATCCACATTTTATATTATGTTACATTATTTATATTTACATTATGGAATCAAGCTCTGCTTTGTGTTGGTCTATCACATTAAAATCCTGATTAAGTAAATTAAAGATGGCCGATGTAATGTGACAAAATGCAGAAAGGACCAGTGGATATGAACACTTTTGTAATGCAATGTCTTATAATTATTTTTCCTTTTGCACATGACAAAATTACTGGCTTATGTTTTTGAATCATTTACCACGAATTAATATTCAGGGCTTATCCAAAACTAGAATGTCCTCACAATCAAACAAATCTCAGCTATGTGCCCAAAATTGAAATAAAATAAAATGTAATTGACCCGTTACTCTGCCATTTTCCTTGATGTTGTGTTCAATCTAAGCTTAGAAGTTATAATTTATAATTTGATTAAACTAAAAAACATAGTCCTATAATGTTATTTTATTACATGTAACATTTCACATACTGATTTTCTAAAAAGCAATATGTATTTTGCAAATAACACTGAACATAGTGAGGATGCTGAAAATGCCCATGGTGAAATGCATTACTTTAATTAAGTTCAAGGAATGTTGTATTTGCATCTTTTCCCCCCCTAAAGAACTAGCAATGATATGACTCTTAAATTGACAGCAGATAAAGGAAAAATGTAATTCAGTTTAAATAATAAGCAAAACACACAGAAAGGTAGCACCATATCTGAGACAGCACAGAGAGACGAGCAACCAGCTGCACTCACAATTATCCCTAAGGGCTTGAACTCATGGTCTTATTTTATGTTTCAGAAAACATGAGAAACATGCAAACCCCATAGAGAAGGATCCGAGGAACCAGGACCTTCCTGCTGAGAGCTAACAGCTCTTATCACCACTCGGCTGTGGTACCCTACCACACAAACGCTTTTGCTTAGTTGATTCTGCTCAACCAACGCATTAACATGTGTCTTCATACTGTGATCAAGCATGGACCGGGATGAGACTCTCTCGGTACGACGACCTTAAATAGAAAACACCACCATGGTATTAACACAAAGATTGGAAAGAGAAATTGTTTATATGTGGTTTAACCAGTTGCAGACATCATGCTGTAAAACAACCATCTGAGAATGCATAAAATCGAGAGAAACATGTTGTGCTTGTCATTTATTGCTATTACTAGTTAGCACCGAACCAACACAGCAGATACCACAGTTTTTAGACTTTTCCAACTCGGGAGTTGTTTTTGATAAAACATTTTAGTTCCAACGACTATTGATTTTTTTCTGCGTAAAAATATTTTTAAACAGTCGTATTTGTCTTTCTTGTAAGCGAGGAAAACGTGTAGTAGCCTTCTCTCTGACTGGCAGTGCGTAGCAACAAATGCAGGAGGAGCAATGTTGCATTAGTCTACACGTTGTACACCAGGAGAAAACTGAAATTCTTTTCTCTGGCATGACAATTTTTTTTTCTTCCATGTTTCAAACTATTCGAAGCTTTGTTGAACGTTGATACCGGAAACCTGCCCAACAACTGGGGGGGGGGGGTAAGCGTTGTAATGGTGAGCAGCTTCCATCTGTGAGCCCCTCCTGATCCTTAACCTCTGGATTTCACTGAAACCAGATCCACTCATTCAGAGTTCATGGAGGCCACTTAGAGACGTTGCAAGTATATATATATATATATATATATATATATATATATATATATATATATACCCTGCAGGATAACTGTCACTGACCATCTGCAAGGACATTTAACCCCGCCAAAGTGTCACCGCCGGCAGCCGGAGTCGGGCAACAACAAACGCTGCGCGCTTCTGCACGTTTCATAACGCGGAAGGAGGCTGCAAAGCAGCAATGCAGACCGCAGGAGGGAAGCGCGGAGGTGCGCAAGTGCAGCACGCCTTCCACGCTTCCATTGTGTGTGTGTGGTGGTGGTGGTGGCGGTGGGAGGGGGGGCAGCGCTTCATAACCATCCGCTCTCTCCACACCAACACAGAAATGTAGTTTTAAAGGGGTTCAAAGCAACAAACAAGCAGCCGCTCTCAGTCTCTCACCTTCCGTCCGCGTTTTTCTGCCGTCAATCCCTTCAAGTTTAAAGAAAAAACACACAGGAGAAGCTTAAAGCTGTAATGAGATGCAGGGAGGGTTTGGCCGCTTTCACTGATTCACCGGTTTCTGCCTGAAAAGAGGAGGGTAGCTCCTGCCCGCCGTGCACGCGCCCTCGCCTAACAACATTACGAAAGTCCCGGAAGTGTGCACGAGCATCCAAACTGTTGCGGGTTTCTCGCGCGGCAGGACAGTGACGAGGCGAAACGAAACGCGGAGATTATTTAACCGCGGCTAAATAGAACAAGAGGTCTGCATATGGAAATATAATGCTATATATGTAGAGTACAGAATCCCACAAAGTGCGTTTAAGTGAGAGTGAAATATAATATTACTTCTGTAGAAATATCAACTTGTTAATAAAAAATGTACTTACCTGTTTGATCGTGATGATGATGTAATCAGACAAACTATAAAGCAATGTGCACAGTTTGGTACTTTTAAATGATAAAACAAAAAACAAGCAAATTAACAAAAGCACAATAAAACAAAATCCGGTGCAGTGAAACTAAAAATTGAAATATTAAAGTATTTCTTCAAAAGTTTACTCAAGTAGCCTAAATGTACCTCGTTACTACCCACCTCTAGCCAAACATCACTGAGTTATTTGAAGTGCTGGTTTTAGATTTAGCCTACTATAAATAAATGATTGCCGTTTGCGCCGCAAATATTTAACTTGACCGGGTAAATTCCAGCAAACTGAAGTAATTGTACTATTTTTGCAACCCTAATGTGTGCAGGTTGTAATAATAATAATAATAAACTGTTAAATGACATAATTGGATAACATTAACACTTTTTTTTTTTTTGTTAGAGCCTCTCCACACCCAGGCTATTCTGCTTTCTTTCTGGTTAAGAAAGGTCAAACAAATTGTTGTTGTGTGTCAGACACACATTTTAAAAACTATAAGTAAAACTTCATCCGTGTGGTAGTATAAAGTCAGATTTGTGCCTCTTCATCCGCAAACGTCTCTCCTCAGAGGAAAACGTCCAGGCATCACAGGACACGCTTCCCGGGTATGCGTGGACCCGTTGAATGTTAAAAAAAACTGTTTTGGTTTGTTGCAGATTGGTAAAAAATGAGTTTTAAGTGTTGACGCCATTTAATCTCACTAAAAATAAATGGAAAGTTCAATTAATTACGTTGTTAAACAAATACGCAAGTGAAATATTTATATATATATATGGGATGAGGGACTCTGTTACTCGGTCAAATTCTGCCCTCTATTGGTCAACTATTGACATAGCAGACGTTTTTACAAGTTTTTAAAAACACTTTCCTGATTTATTCCTGATTTTAATTCATATTACAACTAAATTAACACAGGTTATGAACATTTGTTCTACTTAGTAGCATTTTTGGTTTGCTTGTTTTTTGCATCTTGACTCTAGCACTCAGTAGACTATACTTTTGCTGGTATGATCTTCTGTAAACGTGATCAATAGCAAGACTTCAGCTTGTGGCTGATGAATCTAAGCCCTCTCCTTGTGGGCAGAGGCATCCAGTTTAATAATCTTCTCGGGTTTCTGTGCTGCAACTAACTTTCTCAAAAGCCAACAGAAATTTTCGATAGATTTCAAGGCAGGTGAATATGAAGGTCACTTTAATATCCTCAAGAACCTCTTCTGAAACTTAGCCTTTTCGCAGATTTTTCTGTGGTTGAGTTACATGTTGTTTGATGCTGCCTGTGTCCATTTGCTCAGCTTCCTTTGCCAACCAACTGTTGCTGGAAACATTTGTGGGCCTAAGATTTTCATACTCCCTTTGTCCTTTCCTTCATTTATTTTTTTTCTATTGTCATATTCCCTTAATACTCAACATCGTTTTATTTGTTTCTGCCCTACACCGTTTGATATTGACAGCATTTTGTTCCCGTTTTATGTACCTCCCTAGCCAGAGGCTTGTGTCAAGTCAATCATCAAATACTGGAGAGCAGAAAATAGAATGGATTTCAGAACAGATTAAGTCAGTGTGCTTGTGCAGTTATTTCTGTGTGTGTGTGTGTGTGTGTGTGTGTGTGTGTGTGTGTGTGTGTGTGTGTGTGTGTGTGTGTGTGTGTGTGTGTGTGTGTGTGTGTGTGTGTGTGTGTGTGTGTAAAACTGATGCTAGACATCAGAGGAGGGGTTTGATAGATAGATGCCACTTGATGCTCAGGAAATTGGACCAAGCTCTGCACACCAGCCATCTCTGGAGTTTTTTTTTTTTACACTGCCACACAGTTCTGACTAGTGTTAAAGCAAGTTCAAATGATCATTCTCACAAATGATTGAATAGAACATCACTGTTTATGTTGCTTATACGAACACAAAACAAAACCTACAAATTGAATGCACATCAGCACAGTGTAGAAAGACCTTTTTTGTGTGCAACTGAGGCAAACCATAAGAAGACTAGAAGACTGTAAAACTGCAATAGATTCACCTGAAATCTTAAGAAGCTGTTAATTGATTGCATAGCTTTCCATTTACAGTTGTAATTTAAAATTACACGCAAATAATTTTGCATTAACTGATACACCACCAGAAGCAAAATTGTCGTCTTTATAGTGAAAAGACCTGTACAAAGTCTGAGGTTGTGGTCTACAAGTAGAACAAGATTTTTCGGTCCTACCAGGTCAGAGGGGTCATTCTTTGAGCCAGAAAGTAAAGGGCTCCATATACTGCTCAATCGATTCTGCAATCATCATCTTTTGCTAAAAAACAAGAAGAACAACAACATAAAAACAAGATCCAAGATGCAAGTAGCTGAAAATTGCTTCCTTTTTAGGGCTTAACCTTTGGAGATGTGGTAAGGGACTTCCTCATCCAGTAAGAGTTTTAAGAATTTAGACACAGTTCCTGCGCATCAAAAGGAGTCACTTGAGGCGGTTCGGTTTTCTGATCAGGAGGCCTCCTTGTTGGAAGTTTTTCAAAGCATGTTCCACTGGGAGAAGATCCCAGGACAGATCCAGAACCGGCAACGGCTGCATTTCCCCTTGGAGAGGCCTGTCCAAGTTTCCCTCCTGGATCTGATTTCGAATAAGTGAAAGTGGATGGATGGATGGATGGTCATTCACAGGTTTTTAAAAAATGCATATAAAAAGTAAACACATTTCTTGACCACAAATCATTAACCCAGTGCACAAATTTGAAAAACAAAACATTTTTTGAAAAGCACACCACCTCTCCCTTAAGTGTTTTTTATGTTTGTGCATTAAACAAATGTCCCCAAATTAGTATAAAAACAATTTTGTTTTCAAGTTCTGATCATTTTAAGCACTAGATGGAGCCATTCACCATGTAAAAGTGTGCTATATGCCAAGCAATGAACATGGTGTTGAGACAAGTTCCCATTTACAAAGAATCTGACTTGGTCTGCGCTCTATGAGTGCTTTTCTAGTTTATTTTGTATCTATGAGATTTTGAGACTTGCCACATGCACTCATCAATTAGGAAAACACAAGAAACTTACAAAAACAGGCCCTGTGTTTAATAAATTCTAAATATATTTATCACTGAAGAACATTATGTGAAGTTTAGGTTGCTTAAATCAGTCATTTTTATATGTTTGAAACTCCAACACTTTATCTTCAATGAAAAGGAAACCACACTTGACCATTTTCATCATAATCATATGGCTTCTCTTTTAACCTAATAATCAGCAAAAGTCCTCTCTTTAAGTGTGTTGAATTAATTACTTGAAGTTTCATGAACTGAGAAAGCTTTTGCTAAGATCAGCCATATCATATCTTTTTGTTTTAGTTTGGTTTCTATTCATTCCAACATGGCTGACTGACAAAAATGACACAGTGTACTAGTTCATACATCTTTTTTTTTTGTTTTGAAAAATATATAACTTGTGTGGTTTGAATGTACACAAACCTAATCATGCCATGTAAAAGTGGTTTCAAAATTGTCATTACCCTCGATGTATCAGACCATTTTCTAATAAAGATTTTGAACAAACTCTAAAGGACTATGCTGACCAGATGTGTAACAATTAATTTAAAAAATATATGTTATTGCTGTGAAATTTCTCAAAGATTTAATATAATAATAATAATAATAATAATAATAATAATAATAATAATAATAATAATAATAATAATAATAATTATTATTGTTATTATTATTATTTCCACCCCCCGCCACCCCCACCACCAATTGTAGTGTTTAACTTTAAACCTTTTGAATAGAGAATCACTCCTCCTTTACACCAACAGCAACCCCCTACTGTAGTACTTCTGTTTCAACAGGACAACTTGGGATTCGCTACTAAATATTGAAAAAGAGCTGAAAAAAGGTGACAGGAGGTGGAAATGTTTAAAGTTTTCAGATGTCGATCTGAAGAGATGGATCTATGGAGAACCAACACAATTTGTACAGGTCATAATGTTTTATTTTACGGTGTACGTTTTAACCATGTGGACAATTTCATTCAATTTTTTTTAAAGAAAGATTAAGCTTTTTCTAAAGTCTTTAGAATATGAACCTCAGGTAATGATAACAATAAAGAAGTGAAAACATCCAAAGGCATTCAAAGTGGGTTTCAAAATGAATAATCCAGTTTCTGCAATAGCTTCAGTTTTAATACAAACTGAAAGAACAAATTAAAATTGACATCATTAATAACTAATCACACTGTGTTATTGTATATTAAAGCCTACCTTTAACATTGATGTTGCCACTTTCTGTTTCTCTATACAATAATGGGTTTGTTTTGTTGCCTGGCATTAGCTGGACCCCTCTAAAAGATGAGTTGAGGGTTTGACACAACAACTTCAAGGATGATGCAGCAGGCAGCGGAGAGGTCACACCCTAGTAGCTTCTGGCAACAGGTGGGTGGATGCAGCAACCAGGTATTTATGAGGTAGGTGGATGATGAGTTGCAGCCGACCCAGCATTGCATATCAGGAGCTGCTTCTGTAACTAAGAACCCAGGTTTCTCTTCCCTCTGATTATACAAGACCAGGTAGAAAAGTAGACATAGTGTAATTAAATGAGAATACAGACTGATTGGATTGGCATTGAATATATTTTATTTGTTTTTTCAGTTTCAGCTCGTCTGTGTGTGTGTGTGTGTGTGTGTGTGTGGGTGTGTGTGTGTGTGTGTGTGTGTGTGTGCGCGCGCGCATGTTTGTGTGGCTGCAGCAAAGGGAGGAATCACGTGTTATTCCATTCATCACTTATCAGCTCTGCCATATGTTGCTTCATAGAAAAACAGTCTTTTTGAGACGTCTTGTATTGAATCCAATACAAGCAGTAAACTGATAAACCTACTACGGTATGTTTCCCATAAGAGTGCTTAAGCAATAATTTTACCCAGAAATTCATTAGAACATGTTTGCACACTGCTTCATTTATATATAGGCAAGGCAAGGCAAGGCAAGGCAATTTTATTTGTATAGCACACTTTCAACAGCAGGGTAATTCAAGGTGCTTTACATGATTTGGTGATTTAAAAAAAAACATAAAAGAAACACACATTACACATGATACACAATGAAGCAAGAGAAAGATTTAAAAAAAAGCAAGAGAGCATGAACATATTTCATACATATGACATCAAGCATTTACTCGAAGGCAATTCTAAACAGATGGGTTTTTAGTCTCGATTTAAAGCAGTTCAGAGTTTCAGCATCTCTACACTCTACAGGAAGTCTGAATGGAAGATTGGAGATCGGCCTGCAGTTCTGCATTAACGTGTTATCCAGATTTTTCTTCTTTAGCAGTGGTTTAATAACTGCTGTTTTTAAAGTCTGAGGGAAGACACCTGATAGCAGTGATGAGTTCACTATTTGAACAAGATCAGAACCAATAACAGGAAGAACTTTCTTTAGAAAAGCTGTGGGTAGGATATCAAGACAGCAGGAGGAGGAGCTTAATTGGATAATGATTTTTTTTAAGGCTGTTCTGGTTTAATTCGTGGAATTCAGACATGTTCTCTACATTGTTGTTGATTGGGGATGGCACTGGTTGTGGGTTCGATATTGAGGTACAGTTTGACCGTCTAATTGTTCGAATCTTTTCAGTGAAAAAGCTGGCAAATTCATTCCAGGCCCTGGTAGAGTTTAGTTCAGGGGCTACTGTCACTAAAGGATTAGTTAGTCTTTCCACTGTTGCAGATAGAGTCTGTGCATTATTAGAAAATGAAAGTGTTTTAGTCGTCACTTTCAAATATAGTTCAGCTACTTCTTGAGTGTATCTGTTGATGATTTCAGAAAAGAACGATTCCCTAGCATCTTTTATAGTTAGCTGATATCTATTCAGTCTCTCTTTGTAGGTCTCACAGTTAACCTGGAGTCGAGTTTTCCGCCATTTTCTCTCGGCTCGTCGACACTCTCTTTTTTCACTACGTACCAGTGGATTACTTGTCCACGGAGACTTATTTCTACCTGAGACTACTTTCACTTTAGTTGGAGCAATGGAATCCATGATGTCTGAGGTTTTCGCAAGGAAATGATCTACCAACTTATTTACTGAGTTTGAGTTGGGAGATGAGGGGGATGTGGTGGAAGGATAAATACGTTTAAAGGTTTCTACTGAACTGTCCCCTAGAAAACGCTTTTTTATAGTGGTCTTACTGTGGCTTTTCAAAGAAAATACAGAAATGGTCAGATAACGCAATATTAATTACAGAGATGTTGGAAATATAGAAGAAATGATGTTTTCACTGGCTGTAAAACATTATGTTGTCAAGCACACTACTTCCTCCTTTGGCTTAATAACAATGAGTATCATTAAAAAGCTGCTGATAAATGATGTTCTGGTGTGTGTAACTGAGGTTTTTTTGTGATCTTTTTAGAAATCATCTGTTCATCTGCGTTTTACCAACCAAAAAAAAAAAAGAGGAAAAAAATGGCAAAATAATTGAGTGGGTCTCAGACATCTGCTCAAATACATCCTGTACAAAAATCTCCTTTTGATTGATCTTCACAAACCTTTTTTATATTTAAAGTAGCATATTACTACGGAAGAGGATTAGGGCCACTGAAGAAAAAAAAAGAAAAAAGAATTCTCGGAATCTGACTTTAATGCAGATGGGCACCAGAAGGAGCAACTAGCACTGACAGAGATGAGTTTGCTGGAGGACAAATAACTTTCTAGAGGAACATGTCAGACCTGAGGGACTTTTTACGTGGCCGAGGGATCCCCGAAGATGCCAGCAAACTCACATATCCGTCATTGCTGGTTGCTCCTTCAGGTGCCCATATGCATTAAAGTCAGATTCCGAGATTAAAGTCAGAATTCTAAAAAAAAAGCCAGAATTCTTGTTTTTTCTTCAGTGGCCCTAATCCTCTTCCATATGTTTCCTTTACAATTAAACTGAAAAGCAAAAAAATATGTTTGAAGAAAATCTAAAACATATAAAAAAATCAGCAATTACCTTTCATAGTGTGCAAAACCGTTTAACTGTTTCATTGTTGAACCCCAATTTGTCTTTCAGGTGCTGTGCTATTTCATTTCAGTCTTCTTTGGTCACATATTGACTTGGCAATATTTGTCCAGTTTCCTTGCAAAGGTTTTCTCAATCTCAGTCTCAGTCTGATCTAAATATCAGAAAGAGAGAACATACGTTGGCGGCAGCAACTAAGCAGCAATTCATCTATATAAAAGCCCATAGCATAATGCTGCCACCATATTTTAGTGGATGTATGGTTTAGGGGATGTGTGGCCAAAAGTTCCAGTTTGGTTTCATCAGACCATAACACTTTCTTCCAGCAGGTTTTGGGACATTTTAGCCAGGTCTGGATGTGTTATTTATTTTTTTTGGGGGGGGGGGGAAGGCCTGTGATTTTCAACTCAACTCCTTGATTCAGACATATGGAGAATACAGGAGACAACCAGTCCCAAACATAACCCTCCATAGTTCCTTCAGTGTTACGGTCAGCCTCTTGGTTGCAGATATTTTTGTTCTACTGACTGATACCTGATCCTTACTGATATCTTTATTCAATACAATTCTTTTGATCCTCTGTAACCTCTCTTCAGACTATGGGTTTAGCTTTAGGATGAAAACGATCAAAAGTCAGGAAATAGCTGCATTTTATTAACAGTTCATCTGATTCTCTATAACCGATGGCTGCTGTGGAATCAAGAAGACCTGAATTGTGGAACTGAATCAAAAGGTGTTTCAACAGTATAGTAGTTTAATGTGTGCCTCGCTCATGCCACTGTAACTAGTCTATGATTGCTTTCTGACACAAAAAGACAAAGACCTGTGATTCTAGATCAGTTTCAATGCAAATTTAATAACCAAGTTAATAAAAAGATCTTTAATTTTAGGTTTCCTACTATTTTCTTCCCTTTTTCTGCTCTACTGCGGGACGTGCTGGGTTTCTGCCCGAGCAGAATGCTGACAAGGAGAGAAATCGTTCCCGTCACGCACATTACAGTAATTAACTCTGCATTCAGAGGATGAAAAGGGGAGTGTAGCTCTTTTGTGAGTTATAGAGAGAGAGGCATAAAGTTACTGATGAAATGGCTTATTACACTCCTTAGCATGCAAAGGAGCTAATTCTGTAGGGTTCACATCTATCATTTGTAATGTTTCTAATTAAAATAAAGGAGAAAAAAAATCTATTTTACCTCAATGTGTAAAATTCTCTCTGTGATGGCTTTAACAGTTCGGAGAAATAACTGAGAAGGTGAGTAAATCCAAGAAAAGAAATAGACACAAACAGGCTTCTCTCTATCCTCCAACGATCTTCCTTTTTTACAAGTCCATTTATTTCTGACATCAGTCTTGTCAAGAGAAGAAATAAATATGTAACAGTGCACAGACTGCAAATACAGAGCTGTGATGAGATAAAGAAAAACAACCCACAGCTTTCACTGTTATTCAACAGAACACAATAAAGCTTCGTGCAAGGCACTCTGAAGAACCAGTCCAAGAACAAACACACCTAAATCCAGTCCTGATTTCTTACAGTTTCATTTTAAGCTCTGTATGTGTTTTCTGTAAGGTAAACAGCACTGAATGTTCTGTTGTGACACTAAAGCAATCCTGCATAAAGAGTTAGGAGGGATAAACATTTAACTGGATAGCTAAAATTTACCAATTAACTGTTTTAATCACCTTCAATGAATATTATCCCCAAGATGATCTCATTTCTTCCTGTGTCTTTGCAGGTTAAATACATATATATTAAATATCAGCCAACCCTATTATGTGTATGTTTTTTGTCATAATGAGCATTGTTTATAGCTTTTGATCAATGCCATTCTTCTCCATGTTTCTCTTTAAAGTGACCAGACCTATTTGTGATCTTTTAAAGTGCTGTTAAACAATATTTCTTCAGTCTTTGCATTTTAAGCTGTTATTCCTCTCATTTTCAATTCACCTCCTGAACATTTTTCAAGGGAAGGTTTTTGACTAATGAATCATCCAGGGATAGAAAAAACAGAACTCAAGGGGTGAATAGGTGTCGAGTCCATGTAAAATAGGCAATAAACAAATCAGAAGCGGTAGTGTTTCTCAAAAGGAAATTGAAAAGAACAGCCTCATAACCTTTTGATTCAAGATTGCTAAATTACTATTTGGGTTAAAATATATTATTTTAACCATATAACATCTTCTATGCCTGCTTAATCCTTACAGGCTACTGTAGGGGTGTGTTTGCTGGTCATCCAGAAAGACCCCAGCCAAGATTTTGAACCCAGCAACTTTCTATCCCAGCTAATTTTAAATAGAGCTAAAAACATTCATATTAAAAGTTATTAATTCTTTCTTTCTTTCTTTCTTTCTTTCTTTCTTTCTTTCTTTCTTTCTTTCTTTCTTTCTTTCTTTCTTTCTTTCTTTCTTTCTTTCTTTCTTTCTTTCTTTCTTTCTTTCTTTCTTTCTTTCTTTCTTTCTTTCTTTCTTTGGAACGTGCTTAAAAAGCTACCAAACGCAGGTCCTCAAGAGGCCTCCTGATCAGATAACTGAACCACCTCAACTGACTTCTTTTGAAGCGGAAGAGCAGCGGCTTCCATAAACAGGGTCTGGCACAGGGGCAACCAACCCACCATTTTCTGATCCTTCAACATCTTGGGCAAATCTCATTCACTTCTTGTGCCCTGATGCTGGGGAGATTTATTACTGCCATGGTGATAGACTTACATTTGCCCAAGTCTACATCCTCCACAGAAGACATGGAGTCTGGATTATGAAGATCCTTAAAGAGTAACTAAACCCCAAAACAACTTTTTTTTGCTTCTAAACTGTATAAATGGGTATTTACCAATGCAATCTTTCAGTTTCTGGGGATTTTTTTACATTTTGGTGTAAACTTGTTTAATTCTACACTTTTTCGTCTAAAAACGTCTTAGTGCTGCCCCCTTAGGGTTGAACGGTGGCTACTGCATTTGAATTTTGTGAGTGGTGGTGAGGGAACATCTCTACGTCACAGGCATTGACTGCGTCACTGCAGCCATGGTCTCACAGACACGCCCCGTGGGTTTGGGTAGAAAACATCAGACATACCGGCCTCGTGGCGAGTTTGGAGTTGGATTGCGTTTTTCAGGTTACCATTATTTTCACATTAGCACTTAGTTAGCATAGCTAACATACTGTTTTGAACGTTAGCCTATGTTAGCATCACCACTCAGAGACCGGACCCATCCTGTCTCTCTCTCCCTCAGCAGCACCAGCAGCGCCAGCCTCGGACAGCGCTGACTCAGCGCCCTGAGCCAGCGGCTCGAATAGATACGGCTCACGGCCGCTGAGCTCCATAAAGCCTCCCTCTATCTCTCTACCTCCGGTGACGGCGAAGGAGATCCGGTGGCTCAGGGCGCTGAGTCAGCGCTCTCCGAGGCTGGCGCTGCTGGTGCTGCTGAGGCAGAGGGAGACATGATGAGTCCAGTCTCTGAGTGGTAATCAGGGCCGGATTATGTTAGCAGGGGCCCCAGGGCACAAAATGTTCAAAGGGCCCCCTCGTCGCCCAAAAAATAATATAATTTGAATAGGATTTTCACCACAGTCTTGTAAAACTACATTGCTCATTTGAGGGCAACAATATCAAGACACAACACAGTGGTGTAACTCCCTTGCCTATGTAAACACATCCTGCTTGATCTCACCTCCACCAGGCCAGGACTACAATTCAGATTGTTCCATAACTTGATCACAAAAACTCACTCATACTCGTTAATTTTTCTTTCCTGTCCCTCCTCTCCTCTCTCAAAGCGCTCCTTCAGTTCTTTTGCTTCTCAGCTAATCCTGCCCTTCTGTGTCTCTGTCTGTCTTCTCACTATTTTCCCTTTCTCTTTTATTGATAAAAAATAGTGCAATCAGTTTAAGTAAACTTGACTAATACTTTAAAGCATTTGATCATAAATGGAAAATGAATGCAAAGTAAAAATAAATGATTTTCCTTTTACATGATAATGTGTGTAATAAACCTGTATCTATATCTCTAAACTCCTGTTTCTCCATCCTCCTCTACTGTATCTTTCCTCCTCCTCTCCTGTTTTTCATAACTAAAACCATGAGAACATGGCTCTTGTCTAGGAATGCACAATGTATTGACACCAACATCGGTATCTGCCAATGGTTGTCATTTTTTAACACATTGTATTGATCCAATTAGTAAAACTGAGCCAATATTAAAAATTTATTTCCATCTTTGTAAGATATTAATGTAATATTTATAACATTGTAAATAATAGTTATTGGCCATAAGAGCAATAATATCAAATATCTGTATTGCCGCAAATGTTTTGATCGGTGCATCCCTAATTTTGACTCTGTCCTCCATGATGTGCTGCCCCAGCTTTTCTGTCCATCTCTTTATGAGTTCACTAAGAAAATGACCAAACTGACAGATAAATGCCAACAAAGTGAACACTATGTGCTGATCCAAGTAATTCATCATCACCACAGGAACCTCTTTCACCTAAAAACTGACTGACAGCAACGACCAGCCTGAGCAGAACTTCCCACCAGTACCGCGTCTCTCCCTCCAGCTGGTCCAGTTTAGCTTTCTGTCCTGCTACCAGTGGCTGATGCTAGCAGCACACTGCAATGATCAGAACTTTCCTCATGGTCACATACGCATTCCGAGTGTTTCCAGTCAGAGAAACCACTAACGTACTGGTTTTATTTGCTCCAAATAAGATGCGGGGGAAACAAAAGATATTAGCCTACCTGTGGTCGGTGAACATGTGATCCAGTCTGAAGAAACTTTTTTCTCCACTTGGGAAGTGACAGCAGATCATTAGGTTTGGGTCACTTTACCGCCCAAACCTCGATCACGGGATGAAGCTGGATATCTGGTCGCTCGATTATTAAAAGCAGCAGCTCCACCATCGATAACAACAGCGTAAGCATTTACGTTAACTGTCCCCCACAATGCTGCGTCCTACAGCGGATAAACCCAGTCTGAGCTGCTGCTGCTACAGCTAGCCTCATGTTGTGTTGTGTAGTTAATGCAGTCCCGTCCGAACAGGTTCATTGGCTCACCATCATCCACGATGTCATCTTTTTTCTGATTTTCCTCCTTAGGTTTTACACAGAACGTGTCAGTAGATGACAGACTTCCTAATAAACATGTCTTCTTCTCATCTTTCTCTCTTTCATTTATAGAAACCGCCTTTTTTCGCTCATTTTAGATTCTCTTAGGACTACTCCTACTGTCCGGCGACGGTCAGCGGAGCGCTACTTGCTGGGGCAGGGGCGTGGCAAGTTACCATGGTTTCCACAACTTATATATACAGTCAATGACTGCGCCTTAGGGACTATGTAACTTTGTTAGGGTAAAAAAAATGGTGTGGATCTTATTGGTTATCTCCGCCAGCACCGATCTCTGCCATATTTGAAGACTAGTTTTTTCTTCTTCCTTAAACTGTGGGGCCCCCAGTGGGCGTGGGCCCCTGGGCCTGTGCCCATAATGAACATTGGATAATCCGGCCTTGGTGGTGATGCTAACATAGGCTAACGTTCAAAACAGATGAATGTTGATCAGATCGATCAGTCGCAAAACTGCCAATGTCGCTTTGGTCACAGTCATTGAGGTCACAGTCCATGTTTCAGTGTCAGATTAAGCAAGGTGTCACTGTCCTCCTGAACACACCCCCACATTCCCCCCTCCGCCCATCCTCCATACTTGGCCACGCCCATCTGTGCTTCCTAGCACCGCCCACTTTGTAGAATTTTTTCAAACGTTGTCTGGGGGCGGAGTTATGATTTTTCATGGGGTTCAGTTACACTTTAAAGTGCTTCCTCCACCGTTCAATATCCTCAATCCACTTCCTCATTTATCATTTCTTGAAAACATTTCTTTCAGATACAGTTTATTTGCTGTAGATAGTTTTATTTCTAGGACTAACACTTCATCTCTCTCCTCTAATTGGCCACTTTTAAGCAAAAAGTGGAATACTCGAAGTTTAATACACTTTAAGTATACGTCAATAAACAAAAATGTTAACTACAAGTACATTTAAGTACTATACTGCTAGTGTACTAGGTAAGTACTTGTAGTTAAAGTATACGTTAATAAACTTACAAATGTTCCAATTTAGTCCGAAGAAGTATACTTGATAAAAAAAAGCTTCAGAAAGCCTGAAAATGAAATTAAATCAGAATTGGTTTAAAACCGGTTATAGGTAAATACTTAATTTTTTTAATTCTTTTTTTTGTTTATGTCCAATTTTTTTAGGCTATTGCTGATTGCCACTTACCGAAAAAACAACAACTTCATACTTTAGCAGAAACTTTGGGTTTATAGCCTTTTGTTGGTGTGTTGTGCCTTGTCGTAAGTAAAGTGTGGCGTTACGCTGGAAGGAGACAAATGACATGACCACTCCCGTCTGCCACTACCTCTGGACTTGGGCAGTGAAAGCATTGATTTAGGTCCACCCTGCCCATCACTTATTCAATCATCAATTCACAGCTGACCAATAGGGTTTCCCCGCCCTGGGCTGTTGCTTGGAGCAAATCGGAGTGCTGGCACATTACTCCTTTTAATCTTCTTAAGTATTTGCTCCCACAGTCACGTCAATCAGCCAGTCTGTCAAAGCGACCAGTTTTGGAGTTGCACATTTCCTGAGCAGCCAGTACTCTGATGGATCAGGAAACCCTACATTGGCTTAGAGACTGTTTGTTGGTTTCAATGATTCATTCACCACTCCATGTTGGCAAATTAAAAAAGACAGGCTTGAACTCCTGCCATTCCAGTCTGTTGCTGGGGAAATGAAATATTGCCTACAGTTCCTTGCAGAAGTAATTACTCCCCTACAACTTTTGACTTTTTTCCAAGTTACATCAAGAAGCCTAAATGTTTTGATTGGGACCATATGGATTGGCCAAACCCAAAGTAGTGCATAGTTTTGTAAAGTGGAAAAAACATGTTACATGGTTTTCAAAAGTTTTTAGAAAAAATGAAAATCCTAAAGAGACATCTGTAACCATCAATTTTCAAGTCTGCCCAAATTTTCTTAAGTGGGTTTAAGTCTGGTTGCTTCAAGTCAAAAGTTCTTTGTTGATTACAATAAAATTTCTTCTAGGGTTGTCCTGTATTTAGTTCCATCCATCTTCCCAGAAACTCCTACTTCCGTGTCTCAGCAGAAGCAAACTATTCTCATTATACACTCAACAAAAATATAAACGCAACACCTTTGTTTCTTCACCCATTTTTCATGAGATGGACTTAAATATCTAAAATTCATTCCAGATACACAATATTACCATTTCTCTCAAACATTGTTCATAAATCAGTCTAAATGTGTGATAGTGAGCACTTCTGCTTTGCTGAGATAATCCATCCCACCTCACAGGTGTGCCACATCAAGATGCTGATCTGACATCATGATTAGTGCACAGGTGTACCTTATACTGCCCACAATAAAAGGCCACCCTGGAATGCGCAGTTTTTTGCTTTATTGGGGGTCTGGGGACTCAGAACCGGTCAGTATCTGGTGTGACCACCATTTGCCTCATGCAGTGCAACACATCTTCTTCGCATAGAGTTTATCAGATTGTCAATTGTGGCCTGTGGAATGTTGGTCCACTCCTCTTCAATGGCTGTGTGAAGTTGTTGGATATTAGTGGGAACTGGTACACGCTGTCGTATACGCCGGTCAAGCACATCCCAAACATGCTCAATGGGTGACATGTCCGGTGAGTACGCTGGCCATGCAAGAACTGGGACATTTTCAGCTTCCAAGAATTGTGTACAGATCCTTGCAACATGGGGCCGTGCATTATCTTGCTGAAACATGAGGGGATGTTCATGGATGTATGGCACAACAATGGGCCTCAGGATCTCATCACGGTATCTCTGTGCATTCAAAATGCCATCAATAAAATGCACCTGTGTTCTTCGTCTATAACAGATGCCTGCCCATACCATAACCCCACCACCACCATGGGCCACTCGATCCACAACATTGACATCAGCAAAGTGCTCACCCACACAACGCCACACACGCTGTCTGCAATCTGCCCTGAACAATGTAAACCGAGATTCATCAGTGAAGAGAACACCTCTCCAACGTGCCAGACGCCATTGAATGTGAGCATTTGCTCACTCAAGTCTGTTACGGCGACGAGCTGGAGTCAGGTCAAGACCCCGATGAGGACGACGAGCATGCAGTTGAGCTTCCCTGAGATGGTTTCTGACAGTTTGTGCAGAAATTGTTTGGTTATGCAAACCAATTGTTTCAGCAGCTGTCTGAGTGGCTGGTCTCAGACGATCTTGGAGGTGAACCTGCTGGATGTGGAGGTCCTGGGCTGGTGTGGTTACACGTGGTCTGCGGTTGTGAGGCCGGTTGGATGTACTGCCATATTCTCTGAAACGCCTTTGGAGACGGCTTATGGTGGAGAAATGAACATTCAATGCACGAGCAACAGATCTGGTTGACATTCCTGCTGTCAGCATGCCAATTGCACGCTCCGTCAATGCTTGTGGCATCTGTGGCATTTTGCTGTGAGACAAAACTGCACATTCCAGGGTGGCCTTTTATTGTGGGCAGTATAAGGTACACCTGTGAACTAATCATGATGTCAGATCAGCATCTTGATGTGGCACACCTGTGAGGTGGGATGGATTATCTCAGCAAAGCAGAAGTGCTCACTATCACACATTTAGACTGATTTGTGAACAATGTTTGAGAGAAATTGTAATATTGTGTATCTGGAATGAATTTTAGATCTTTAAGTCCATCTCATGAAAAATGGGAGCAGAAACAAAGGTGTTGCGTTTATATTTTTGTTGAGTGTATGATGCTTTGCTGCTCTTCGATAAAGGCCAGATTTGTGGAGTGTACAATTAATGTTAATGTACAATTTGTTATATTGACAGAATCCCACCTGAGCCACAGATCTCTGCAGCTCCTTTAAAGGTGCCATAAGCTTCTTGGGGCATTCTCTGATTAAATCTCTCCTTGGACCGCCTGTCAGTTTAGATCAGGGGTCAGCAACTTTTACAACCCTAAGAGCAATTTTTGCCTTTGCTCCAGCTAAAAAAAATAGTTTTGAGCTACAAAAGCAACAAGAGTCTCCTGAACCAAAAAATATGTTTTTATTTTAGAAAATTTGTCTGTATTATTAAAGAACAATAACTTTTATATATTTTGCTTCAATGAGACATTCAATTTTTATAAATGACATGAAAAAGAATGAAGTTTGCAACCTATTGACAAGAAATTACTAAATGAAATAGAAAAATATTATTAACACTATTTGTGTCATTAACTTTACATAAAACATTGCTCAACTCTTTAGCATTCTTGGCTAAAATTATTAAGAGCCAGAGTGGAGGGTTCAAACAGCCACAGGCTGCAGACCTCCGGTTTAGGTGGATGGTCATGTCTTGGTAGGTTTGTAGTTGTACCATAGTTAACTGATTAAAAAGTGCTCAAATAAGATGTTCAAATTGGGGATGTTGTTTCATTAACCAACCCTGCTTTAAATCTCTCAACAACCGTTTGTAAACCATTCACAGTTTTCCTTCCAATTCTAAATTATGGACTCATTTGTAATGGCCTATCACATCATATCGCAGTAAAAACACAATAAGTTTGTTGTTGTAGTGTGAAAAAATTTGAAAACTTGAATGTTTATAAAATCTTTTGCAAGGTACACTGAATGCAAAGTACAGATCAGCCATGAAAAGATTAAAATGCCGTATTTAAACGCAGCTTAGAATCACTTTTTAGCATTGCAACACTTAAACAGCTCAGCTTGGAGACGGAATCCTCTTCACTGCCTTTACAATGACTATTAAGCTTATCTGCTTTACATCTTTAAATATTTTCTTGCAAACTTATTGGACATTACCTTCACTCAGAAATTTTCACTCTCTGTTGTCCTTTTCCTAATTACATAATCAGGATGTTTTTTTAGTCAGTGTAAATCCTGAGTGTCCTGGGTTTTGTAGCACAAAAGCAAGTCCTGGTTTAATGCAAGACAAAGAAAATCTAATAAAATAGAAGTGTAGACTACGTTATGCTCCAAAAAGATTTAATATGATCAACCTGAATAATTCAACTATAACAGAGCTTTCATATTTGAACTAAAACATTGCCTTTATTGTATGGAAGAGATGCCAATTTTCCTGATCTGTAAAACTGAGGATTTTGTGGGAGCTGGAAATGTACAGCTTGTTGTTGTACTTTTTATTTATTTTTTATTCAGGGATGGGACCTGGATTGTCCTATTTTTTTAACGCATTCAAAAACAATTTGAGGTACATTTTGAGTTAAAATGCACACTATGTGTTTAGCAAACCTAAAAGCAATCAAATTGATGTTGACTAATTTATAACTGACTTGAATCTTTTGTTTATGAGTGAAACTGCAAAGGTTGTGAATTTTGTTCAATTTCCCTGGTGCAAAACCTTTTGTTCAATAACACAACTTGTCACGCCACAAGTTCGCAGCTTATTGCAATAGCATTAAAGTAAAAGTGGCAAAGTGAGGTCTGGAGGTAAAATTATGGTTTCTCTGAATGTTTGTACAGCTGCACTTCCAATTCTCCCTTCCTTTTTTGACAATGAAATGGTATACAGGCTGTAGCTGGGATGGTTTCATCTCTATAAAGTCTCTCCTCAGAGGGAGACACTTGGCAGTGCAACAGAGAATGGACCTTCCTTACATCACCTCTGGCTGTGAGATGATGCCTGGCTGTTATCTTAAGTAGTAGTTTTGTAGCTGAATTGATTAAATACACCTTTCATTGCTTTCATTTGCAAAGCGCTCAATTTAAGGTTTTCTCATATATATGCATATATTACAGAAATGTGGCATTTGCAGTTTGTTGTGTTTTTTCATATTTTTCAGTACCTTAATGCTTGTCAAATGTTTTAAATTAGAACGAGTAAAAACATGAAAGCAGAGGAAGTTACATTTATTTCAAGCAGCACGTGGATCTTTCAGAGTCTGGCAGATAAAACCCATATCACCACACAAGTTTTATTTTTATTTTTATTTTTTTATTTTAACTTTATCTTGACTCCCAGGCTGCTTAGTTCCTTTTATTGCTGTCACTAATCCATTTTACGTAGCACAACAGCTAAAAACATTCACGTGTAACTTATTATTTGACAAGCAAGGGCAGCAGAGAATACATAAAAGTGTTTTTTAAAGTCTCATAGTTAAGATAGTTTTTAAAGACAAATCTAAGGTATGACTAAGAAGGCAAAAGGTAGATGACAGAGGTAGCTAAATAAACTTAACTGCCGAGTCATACTATTTAAAAATAAAGTAAATGGAGAGTGGAACAAGCCAAGAAAAAAACATGAAATGGCTCACAGAATGAAATGAATTAGTTAAGCATCCTGCAATGAATAAATGAAAATACAAAACATTCTGAGAGAAAGTAAATGTAGGTCAGGTGTGAAGGGAGAAGAAAGCTAAGCCATCATACTCTCACTATGTGCACTAATATTAGAATAACCTTTCAGGTTGTAAGAATTTGTTTCAATTATTTTTTAAGGTGGGTGCAGAGAAGCAGCCACCTTTTTGCAGCCACTCGAAAGCTTCAGGTATAATTCTTGCTGGTCATTTGACCTCTCCTCTGAAATGATATCATTTATCTTCTCTCGATGTTTAAGATTAGTCTACAAATCTTTTCTAGGGTTAAGACCAGTTCCATTCCGGAAGGTTAATGTTGGCCTGCTTTATCCAGTTTTAAGCCGGTTCTGATGGAAGTCTGGGATCACTCTCCTCTTTAGAAACCCAAGGGTGTACCCGTTTTAACTTTTTCATTGTTGGCCTAAGATTAAATCAAAGAATCTGAAGGAAGTCCTTCTTCAGCATTCCACCCCTTTGTGTAATTCACCAGTACCACAGTCAGGGAAGCATAGCCTCACCACGAGGAGGTTATCACCATGCTTCACAGCTGGTACTTTATTCTTAGCTGTGAACGCCTCACCTTCCCCACCAATTGTATTTCCTAACATTGGCCATACTGCTCAATCTTGTTCTACTCTGGCCATAAAATGTTTCTCCAGCAGACATTTGGTTTGTACAAACTTCAGTTTCACTTGAAGGTGTGGATTTTGGAACAAGTCAGCCCTCTCTCCGTGCACCTTGGTTTAAAACTTTTCCAGAGGACAGGGAGTGTGGTGTTCAAGTAGCTTCGAATTCATAGTAGCCTTGGGCCTCGGTGGTTGCTGTGTTGTCCTTGAACATCCTGACTACTTTCACATCACCGGAGGGTAGCGGCCTGGGTCAAATGACAAAAACTTGGACATCAGTTTTTGGGAAGGACAAAGCAGATCATCACTAATCTTCTCGGATTGCTAAGAATGCATCCTTAATTGAAAGAAGTCTGTTCTACAACAGACTGCCTGGAATCCGCTCAGCTCTGCACTGTTCCCCCCTGATTAGCTCTTCTGCTTTTTTGTCCCCTCCACCTCTTCCTCAGTATTTAAGCTCCTCTATATGTATTGTTCTCCTCTGGGTTCTTCTGTTAGCCTGAAGGTTTTTTCTGTGTTATGTCCAGTTGTCCTGTCGGTCCTCGCAGGCGCCAGTTCTTGTAAGTTTTTCTGGTTTTGTTAATAATTTTGCCCATTCCAAGCTCCAGTCTGCATTTCGGTCCAGCCTTAAAACCACACTTCACGACAACAGACTGTTCTTTAATATTGTAGAAAAATTTTTCCTCATTGATATTTAAAATATACATATAAAAAAAGAAAGATTGAAGAAAAACGCTGCTTGTTAATTACCTTACTTATTAAAAAATACTTTTTCAATACCTAAAAGCGTCCAGTAGCAGTGACAGTCCACCCATACTGCCTGATTCCTATAAAGGTTGAAATCAGGATAAATAAAAAGCTCCGAGCAGGTGTGTAACACCATGTACTCTCTTCAACCACGTGACTCTCCAGTGCAGTGGACGCCTCGGCGCGTTCACGTTGTCCTCGTGTCCTTCTCTGGGAAAAGACTTACAAGAACGCGCAGCAAGAAATCGCGTTCTCGAGTTAGTAGTATCCTAATTCATATACACTTTTTTTGAGTCAACGGACTTCATGTCATGCTAATAACTGGATTTCTGCTGTTTATACGCCAAAGTTGTACTTGCTAGAGACTTACATAAGTTCGCAACAGTTTCTTGTCAAAAAGATCTGAAAGAGTTTTAGCAGTACAATTGTTGAACATGACTTATCTTAATTAATCTATTCTCGGATTTTTTTAAATTAATTTTTAAATTTTTAAGTAATCAGATGAGATCTTGCCTTCCAGCCGCCGTGGCCGTGCAGCACGCTCCCGTCCCTTCGTCAGGAGGAGACTGGTGCTGAAGCTGACGAGAATGAGGATGCGGACGATGATGGCGGAGATGGAGGAGCAGCGCTGAGTTTAGTCGCTGTCTTCTCTTCCCCCCTTTTTTTCCTATTGACGTTTTTTATCCTATTAAATTAGAAATTAGAGCGTCATAAACACAAAAAGAAACGCTGCCCGGTTTAACCCAGCCAGCCTTCACCTCCCTCCCATCTCTCCTGAGCTCGGACAGAGATGGGGAACGAAGCGAGCATGGAGGGCGGCGGGGAGCCGGGAGCCGCCGGGATGATGGGGTCGGTGATGCCCGGTGGACCCGGAACAGGACCGGGGCCAGCGCAGCACATAAAGCCGGTCAACGGGGCAGCTGCCGGGGGAGGAATGGGAGTCGGAGGCCCTGGCATGGGGATGGCAAGGTAGGAGCAGCAGGGTTGGCGTTGTTTAGGGTGGTTTGGAGTGCACGGTGGCACTGTGTGCAACGTTTTATCCAACACGGAAATGTCTCATTGAAAACAGACAACAACATGCCATTTGATTTAGATTTTACTGTGCGGGGATTATCGGGATGTTACGTAGACACCTCTTCTTGCATGCTCGTATGAGATTTTGTATTAAAAAAAGAAATGGTGGTGCGTTATTACCAGGAGAGGACTGAAATTGAAAAGCAGAGCGCTGTCCGTGGTGCTGAATCGCTGTAAGCAGCACTTCTTCTGAGTCAGAATTGCTCATTTCAACATGCATCTCCCCCTACAGAATGGGGTTAAATGCAATGAGGATGGCTTACAACCACCATGTTGGTTAGCAGAAAGCCTGCACGGGTGCTGGCTTGGTTACGGATTGAAATGATTTGATTCCGCGGTGTCATGTGCTGCTGTAATAGTATTTCCCCCCCCCCCCCCTCCTTGGCTCAGCGTTTGATCTGGCAGTAGCGCGTTGCACTGGCAGTTCTTTCAGAACCGTGGCATTATAACTACTTATTATTATAGGTCATTTTAAAAGCTTGATTGTAACCATGTCATGAATTAAAAGTGACAGGGGCTCCATTTTTTATGTTGGAGATGGGTTGCAGCTGGATGCTTGAAGCGCCTTCATACCCTCACGTGTTTCCGCATGGATGAGGGGTTTAGTATGAATTTGTGTGTGCGTGTGTGTGTGTGTGTGTGTGTGCGTGTGTGTGCGTGCGTGTGCGCATGTGTGTGTGTGCAGACGTGCAAGTGCATGCGTCCGTTTGAAGTTTAAGTGATGTTTTTACTCATGTACGCACACCTTTGATATCCAGAGTTAGTTTTATATGAAACTGTCAATGGTTATTGACTTACATCGACATAAATCTGAAAAAAAGAGATGATGGATATCGTCATACCATACCATACCAAACCATACCATACCATACCATACCATACCATGTCATACTATGTCTTACCATATTTATTGTGCTATACATAATACACCAAACATATCTAACACGCTGATCACAGAATCTTAATGTTTTATTTCCTTATGTGCAAATTTACAATACATCTGAATGCCTTACACATTTGTTTAGTCGGTACAACTGGCATGTGTAATGACTTATAAATGGTTTATAAGGTAGTATTATATGTGTATTTTTGGTGACCCAAAATCACCCAAAACACAAACTTTGAAATTGAGCTCTAGCTTGATATTATTCAAAGTTCGTTGACCTTGTATAAGCCCTGAAGATTGAATAGGCTTCTCAGGTACAGTGTACATTTTAGGAAAGACATCAGACCAAACATTCTCAGACGTCAGATCATTCTGAAAGTTGTCATAGCTCTGACTGAAAGGCATCAGACTAAATGGTCTCAGAATAAAATGGCATCAGAAAAAAGTATTAGAAAATAAGGTCTCAGAATAAACGCTGTCAGAAAAAAAGATCTCTGAAAAAAACCTGTCAGAATAAACGGAATCAGAAAAAAAGGTCTCAGAAAAAACGCCATCAGAAATAAGAACCTCAGAAAAAACGCCATCAGAATAAACATAAAAAAAATAGATCTCAGACGCACTCAGAATAAACGCACTCAGAATAAACGGTATCAGAGAAAAAAATCTCCGAAAAAACACTGTCAGTAGAAACGCCATCAGAAAAAAAGATCTCAGGAAAAAAATATCTCAGAAAAAAATGCCGTCAGAATAAACAACATCAGAAAAGAAGATCTCAGAAAAAACGCAGTCAGAATAAACGCCATCAGAGAAAAAAATCTCAGAAAAAACGCTGTCAGTAGAAACGCCATCAGAAAAAAAAAAAATTCAGGAAAAAAATATTTCAGAAAAAACAGCGTCAGAATAAACAGCATCAGAAAAAAAAGTCTCAGAAAAAATGGTGTCAGAAAAAAACGGTCACAGGAAAAACAGCATCAGAATAAACGGTATCAGAAAAAAAGATCTCAGAAAAAACGCACTCAGAAGAAACGGCATCAGAAAAAAAGATCTCAGGAAAAAAAATATCTCATAAAAAATGGCGTCAGAATAAAAAAGATCTCAGGAGAAAAGGTCTTAGAAAAAACAGCTCAGAAAAAACCCTCCTTAAGGTGGCACTACTGTCAGATCCCAGCTAAGTTGTTTTACAATACATAGGCGACATGTATTAATCATAAACATTCAATGTGCTGTGGCCTGGACACTCCCCATGGAGCAGATCTGCATGCGCAATCGCCTGTGCATAATTGAGGCTGAATCCACGCACTGCTGCAACACTAACTGGAATTAAGCATCATTTCAGCCAAAGTTTTGAAATCAGAGAACATTTCTTCAATTGAAGTGATCAGAATTCGGCAAGACTTTCTGAGCGAGGGCTTTTCTGATTGCTCCTTCTGCATCAGTTATCTTAGCCGGTCTCTGTCTGGTGCAGTCACAGATACGCTCCCTGCCTCAGTAACTTTTCAACGCGCTGTCAGCTCCTGGTTAGTAAGATGCATTGGGTACGGTGTCGAGGTCTGAGATGAAGCTCAGATGCTCCCATGGATATCTTTTTTTGATTGATTTAGTTACCTGGACTCCCTGCATAAAGCTGAAAATGTCTAAGTAGTCAGGGGTGTGAATTGCAATCTGTCAAAATACCCGATGCTCTTCAGATTTTTCCATCACTGTTTAAAAAAAGGGTGAAATAAAAAACTATTCGGTTAATGCGACCCGTTTTTTCCAAGACCGTTTAGTCTGATGCCTTTCAGTCAGAGGTATGACAGCTTTTTGAATGAAGAGCAATGCTTTTTTTCTATGACCTGAAGTCTGAGGCCGTTTGGTCTGATGTTTGAGGATGTCCTGAAATGTATACCGTACTCAGGGGTTCTTCGTTGTTTTTTAACAGGTGCAATTAAATTCCTTCAGATGAGAATCGGACCAGTTTGTTGAACGCCTCAGACTGATCATTAAGCCATTTCCAACCAGTCCTTGTGGAGTCAACTGCTGTCATGTGGGAAGTGGGGATGGGTAGTTTATAGATAACTGTATACTCTGGGTGTTAAATCAACCATCAGAGTAGATGCAGGGTGCAAGTATTCTCTGACAGACATTGGTTTGTTATAACCACATAAAAGTTATAATGTTTCATTACATTAAATTATGAAAGCTTTATTATATATGACAACTTTACCTGTAAATTAATATGTAATGCACTAGTCTAAACAAAAACCTCACACTCCATGTTTAACTTTAACTTAAATGTAAACAGAAACAGAGCTAGCAAACGTCTGTACTTTTAAAAAGTAATTTCAGAAGAACCTTTGATGCAGAAGTGCAAATAAACATTTTAAATGTCACCAGTGACATCAAATGACACATTCAGAGGATCCTGGAACATATCTCCAAGGGGTAAAACCCGAAAAGAACTAACGTCAGACAAACAGACAGCCCTGCGTTGGTTCGCCTGGGACTCCTGTGCTCTGGGGGTCCTTTGGATGTGTATGGCTCCGATCTCCTTTGTGTCTGCGTCATTTTCTGGGAGGCGGATCAGTGGCTCCTCACATCAGCTATTGAACACTCGTATGGAGAAACCTTGTTTGCACCAGCGTGCATACACACACAAGTACACACACGCACACAGGGCTGAAGTTACCACAAATACATCTTGTAATCATCGGTACCATGAGCTTTTCAGTGCCGCTGTTTTTGTATTTATATATCTTTTTGTGGGTTGTGGTTGTGTAGTTCTCATTTTGCATTGTTTGTTTTGTTTTATCATTGCTCCCCTCCCCCCTCGGCTGTCCTGCAGTTGTAGAGGCAGACTAGGATGTTTTCTTGTATTTTCTTTATTCCCCTTCGTCTCTTATATCTTCAACTCACCCTCTCCCTCTTAACTTTGTTTTTCCTACCTCTCTTCCTTTGTTCTCTTTTTTCTCCACCTTTATTTTCCATCTCTGTGTCTATAATATCTGGGAAAAAAACACAGCAATTTCTAATAAAGATTTCTTACACATATCTATCAAGTGGAGTACTATAGCAAAAGCCATAATGCTCCACTTGTGAAAGTAAATCTGTCGGGCTTCTAATTGGTACTCAGACACCAATTCTGAGTGCCACACTGCCAGATTGGGCACGTAAAAAACAAGGAAGAAAAAGGAACTAAAACCTAACGTGACATACTTTTGCATACTTTCCCATTCCTTATTCATATACTGTCTTTGCAGACAAGCTGCATAGTGACCAATCAGGTTGGAGTTTTGCAGGAGTGGGGCTGCAGCTGGCCAACGTGTACCGGTGTCAATGTATTCAAATTGCATTTAGAACACATCTTGGGTTTGATTCATTCGTCTATAGGAGGGGATCACAGAGATGCTGGTTCCTATCAGTTAATATAGAACACAGAAACTTGCAAAGCAGATTTCAGCTGTCTGTCGATAAATGATAACAGAACGGAACATGCACCAATGTGTTATTGGCCTGTTATTCAAGCTACATTGTGATGAAGTCCTCATCTGTCTTGTGTTTTTTTGTTGGGGCTGTGCTCATTTCTATTTTTTTATACCTGGCACCCACATTTTAAACTCATTCTGAGAAAAAAAACAATCGTTTTTGTAGCACGCTGCTCCTCACATTAACTATTTATACCAGCATAATGAGAGCCCATGTGAACAGATTGAATCACGTGGAGAGCGTGTTTGCTCACCACCCGCCCATCTTTCTCTCTCTCTCTCTCTCTCTGTTGTTCTCACACACACTCTGCCTCCCTCCTCCGAGCTGCTCTGCCTCACTGCCTGCTCACGTCAATCCTTCTCACTCCCTTTCTCTTCTGCATGCGTACATGCATTGGTTCTCTCTTTTTCCGGCGTGTATTTTTCTTTTTGTGTGTCACTCTCTGTGTAATTAGCACAACTGTACATTTTGAATGGATATTCTTGAATCCTTCCACATTTTATTTCTTGTAGAGGTCTGTTTTTTTATACAGCCTTGAAGTTTCCTGACCTTCTTGATCAGTATTTTCATTTTCTTTGTTACCAGATCATTTAAAATACAAATCCGGAGTTATTTTGTGACCTTTTAGTGGTGATAAGATGCACAGCTTGACAGTGTTGGAGGCAAGCATAATTAGCTTTATTAATGTTTATATATCTAATTAAAATAGGTAAAAGCAGTGTGTTTACATGTCCCCCCCCCCTCACATCCAATAAATACTTTCCCACCATTAATGTTATGATCACAAATGTTAAATTATCTGATTAGGATTTTATGTGACAGATCAACAAAAACAGGAAATAAAAACACCATGTTAAATTAGGACCACAGGTTTTCTCAATATTTTACAAATGATCTGTTTATATGCATTCAGAGCCACTTTTCATTGCAATTATGGCTGCAACTCTTTTAGGGTATGTCAACCTTGTACATCTAGAGATGGAAATGTTTGCCCATTTTTCATTACAAAATAACTCAAGCTCAGTCATTTACAATGGATAACCTTACAGCACCTTATCTTTGAACCTCATTTTCCAACTATTTCCACAAATAGTTCTGACCTGAACTTCCAATGGACTATTCTAACACAAAACACTGATTTGATCTAAACCTTTCCATCGGCTCTCTGACTGTATGTAAGGGTTGTTAAACATCCACCACAGTGTCAAGTATTTTGCAGCATCTAATAAGTATTCGTTGAGTATTGTCCTATATGTAGCTCCATCCAAGTTTCCATCAACTCTGACCAGCTTTCCTGTCCTTCCGGAGAAAAGCATTGCATGATGCTGCCATCACCATGTTTGACCATGGCTGTAGTGCTTTCAATGTAATGAACTGTGTTTATTTTTCTCCACAAATAGCATTTTGCATGTCGGCCAGAATGTCAAAGTCCTGTACCAAATTATGTGTCCATGTCCTTCTACTCCCCAATCATGCTCTCATTTGTGTTGGTCTTAATGTGACAAAATGTGACAATTTCCAGGACTGTGAAAACTATTGCAGAGCACCATATGTTTAAATTAGTTTAAACCAATGTGTTGTGTTGTCTCTGAACTTTGTAGGACTATCTCTTTAAGAACAACAGTAATACGCATAATCCAAAAGAGAGTACGCTAACGCATCCCCCCAGTTTAGTTATCTTACAGACAGCCTAACATATCACTCTCTCTCTCTCTCCACATAAAATCTTGCTCTCTCTCTTCCTCCCTGGCCTCTTTTCAAACACTGACTAGCAGCCAGCAATAGCTTTGTTTTAGCAATAGGAAACAAGCACCCTACTGTAAAGGACGGGTGTGTAAAGATAAGAAACAAGCGAGGGGACAGGGGAAAGCAGGGAGAGAGCTGAATAAAGTGAGAGGGTCGAGGGGAAGGAGCGAAAGGAGGATGGTGGAAACAGATGAAGTGGAAACCTAGAGTGATACAAGCAGGAGAGGGAGTCTGATAGGACATTAATACATGTAAACTGATCTTTTTTGTTTCAGTTATTGTGAGCTCTGCCAAAAAAATGCAATTATTAGCACGACACAAAGCCTAATGTCTAAATAAACTGTGAATAACATGTTTTTTTTCTTATCCCCTTTTTGAACAGAACCCATCATCTTTATATTGCCACAGTAATAGTTTATCCAGCTGTTAAATGTTTTTGTCAGATATTGCTTTAGACAACCAGATGTGTTTTTTTTTATTCTAATGTATTTTAACCAAGTATATATTAGCCAAGAAAATCTATTGAAACTTTCTATAATTTTTGGTCAAAATTCAGATTGAATTGGACAGTATGTAACTGAGTCTGAATGTGGCCATATGATTTCAGTGTATTGGAATGAGTAGCAATGATTTTAACTAAATTTGCATCAAATTGTGATATATAAAATTGGATAGAATTGGAGATGTTTGTCTTGAGATGACTTTCTTTGGTGCTATGTAATTTGTAACAAAATCAATTTATAGTTACTTTATTGAATACTAATTGTCCTACAACAAAAAGGGAGGTTTTTCTAGGTTCCATGACATATGGCTTATTATATATAATACTATAGATGATAGCAAACTGACATTAAAACTGTCAAAAATAGCACAATAATATGCATTAATTTTAACATAAGAAAATCTTAAAAATATAAATAGAGAATATATAATAAAGATATAAAAATATAGAACAAAAAACCAAAAGATATTTAAAATAATAGGAGATGAAGAGAACAGGAATTTTCGTCTGAAATTATCAGTGCACTGTGTCAAAAGGTCTGGACACTGTACCATCTAAACAACTGGGAAAAAAGTTGCAACTTAACTTATGACAAAACAGCACCATTAAAAAAATATAAAATAATAATTATCCAAAACATACTTTTTTAATAGCATGAGTCATCAAAAGTAGAGTGAAAATACATGTTCAATGATGAAGGCCATTTCAGAAGCAATGAGGAAGCATTCAGTCCTAAACCATCCATTAAAAATGGTTTGAAGGACATGGAGGATACGTTCTGTAGAATGGCAAGCAGCACTGAATTAAACAGTTTAAATTATTCTAAGGAAACCCCTGAATGGACTTAGGATCCCTAAAAACCACCATCAGTCAACACTGTCTGCTGCCAATATGATGGCGGCAGTGAAGGCCTTGCTCTTTGCGATTCAGTCAATTTGTATGCTGTTTATATCGAAGCTGCAATGGTGTATTCATCTGGGTTTAAATTGGTTCATGGGAAAAAGTTTACTTTTTCACTTAAAGCTGTCAAACAGTAAAAAAAATTATGTTGCAAATGGAGGTGATCAAACATGGTGGTACATGTCGACAATAACTGTTTTTTTAAATGGTTTAACACTTAAACAAGAAAAAAGACATTTGAACAGAAGTGACATGTTGACACGATGAAATGGAGATAAAGGGTTAAACTTACCAGATGGTTCAAAGACATGAAAATAGAAAGAGATAGAGATAAATAAATACAGCACATACAACACATTCAGTGCTCTTGCATCATGATTTTATTTACTGGCTCAACATATTTGCATGCTATTCATCCTATACAGAACTGGCTGAACTATGTGTGCATGCAAGAACATGAATGTGTGCGTAGGTGGGACTTCTTTACAGTTTTTTGCAACTGTGACTCACCTATCTAGCAGGGTGCAAGTAAGATCAGTAAAGGAAATAAAGTGTTTGAACATTTATTTTCTTTTGGGCATTTTTGACACGCTGCACACTCGTGACTAATTTTCACTTTCCAGAGGAGAGGATGTGTGAGCGCATTTCCCTGTTAAAGATTATGTGTCTACCACTGGCAAAGCACCGACATCCTGTCACCGTGATATTCACTGGGAATCAACTGTAATTTCTACTGAGGTGTTCTGCTGACATTTCTGCTCAGGGCGACATGAATTTTTTTTTTCACACATCAGCAGAAGAACAAGCGCTGCTATGATTCAGTTTCTAAACTGCTGAATTGACTGATTACACGCTGCCCCTCCAGCCCTGTGTTGCCGAGATGAAACCTTGAGCAGTTTCATGCCAAATACATGCAAACCATTGTTTCACTTAAATGTGTAGCTTAGCTTTGTGGTTGAACTTCCTTGCATTTCTGTGTTGCAAGTGTTGCCACAACAAAAGGAACCTTACTCCCAAAATTCATTACTTTGAAGTAGATTAACAAGCTTGGTTCAGATAAAAATATCACAATGTTAGAAACAATTAATTAAACATGTGACATTGTACTAAAAATGCAGACTGAGCTTTATTTTCTTGCCAAGAATTCCCTTAGCATAATGGTTTTTTAAATATATGTTTATATATATATATGTGCGCGCGTGTGTGTGTGTGTGTGTGTGTGTTATGTATGTTTTTATTTCATGTTTTTTCATATAACAATATGTTGCTTCATACAGTATGCTGACAGCTGTTTGGGTTATTAGAGCAGCTGCCATCTGCCGGTGCTGCAAGCAAAAAGCATCTCAGAACCCAACCTTCCAGTGCATTATATGCAAGATGTTAGGTAAGAGGGCTAATGTGGTCCCTGTAATTGCACAGTTACATTTGATTCAGTTTTAATTAAACCGGGGCTTTGCATTGCTGGGGAAATTGTACTGTTTGCCCCAGGCTCCATCACAGGGAGGGTGCCTGTGAATAATTCAGGCATAAAAAGCTACAAATCTGACCAAATGAAAAACACATATAACAGATACATTTGCTAAGTTAGTTCTGTTTGCACTATTTCTTAAAAACATCACTTTGAGCTTTGAGGTACGTTACAGCTGCTGTAATAGACTTTTTAGGGCTTTTTACACCATATTTTGTTTTCAAATGATCAACTTTCTCTTTGTGCAAACAATGCAATCTGCTGTCGTAGTCTGGTTCAGGGAGTGGACTGTAAATTTGGGAAAAACTTGCAAAATCTCAAAGAAAGACTTTCAGGCATTCAGAATGCCCGATGAGCAACTGATCAAAAGCCCTTTACACATAAATTGCTTAACACCTTATTAAAAAATAAAATACATTGTTTTAATTATTACACCTCAAAAAATGGAGTGATTCTGAATGTATTTGACAAAGAGTCTGTACCAAAACAAGAGCAAGAGGGTTTCTAAAAAAAGCTCCAAGGTGTTCGATCAACAGACGGAGGCTCTCTGTTTTTTCACTGATCGTTATCAGGAGGCCACATAGCCTCCAAATACTAAATGTGGTTGGGTGGCTGCACTTGGAGATAAGATGGCAATAACTACAGAGTCACACCCAGAGACAGTATTACTTTTCAGCAAAAAGATGCTGTCTCTTGGGTTATAAGTGAAACCCAGAAATGGGCTGAAAAGATATAATCCCGCTATCAGAACCAGGCTAAGGAGTGGAATATGTGGAATTACAGAGATGATACTTGCGGATAATCAGATGACGTCTGCTTGTGACTTTTTTAAACAGAAGAAACAAAAAAAGTTGTCCCTTGCTTTACAGGCAGTTTACATCCCAAAAAAGGAGACTGTGAATTCAGAGTTAGTGGGAGAGGGGTCTGTCTTTCTGAAACTGAAAAAGTTAAGTTCAATCGGTAATTGAAATTTAAAAAAAGGAAGCTTAGAGACATGAACATCAGTGAACTATTTCCCTCAGAAACTGTTTTATAAGGCTGTGAAATTATGTTATTCTGAGGTACATGGGTTGAATTAAAAAAAAGTAGATGGGCCCTGTGCTTACATGGGTGGACAGATGACCTATAATGTGACATGATACTTTGAATTGAGTACATTGGAAAAGGATGCTGTAACATTGGCATCCTACATCATATTTAAATAACAACAAGGCAACAAGCTAATTTTACAGGCCTCTGTGCTATCACCTACTTTATATTACACAGCTAAATAATTAAGAATAAGTTCACTTATTATTTTAACACAGCCGTGTATAAAAATGGGATTGAATTATTTTTTTTAAACAATATAATAAAAACTGGATTAGGTATTTCATCGTAAAAACAGCAATGTTGCATTAGACTCACTTAAAGCACAAAAAACTGAGGTCCACTGATCTAACATAAAGGTTGTTTTACACTTAAAGAAATGTAATCTCAGTTAATATCAATGTAGACGAGTTAACTGATGTAAGTTTGAAACACAATTGTCAATATACACATAACAGCTGACACTTGGAAAACATCTGTATTTAAACAGCACCAGCAATTCTCGATTGGTTTGGACTGTGTTTCTTCGAGTGCTGTGTCTCCTTCTTAGGCTCAGCAGGGATCTGTAACAGACACTGGCACAGTTTGGCCTGACCTCATGTCATGAGCAGAGTGCATTTGTACCATAACCCGGTCACCCAGCATTACAAGTTTGCAAAATATTGTCAGGTTAGGGCATTCCTGTAGAGAAGTATTAGCCTCCAGTCTATTGCAAAGTTAAATAAGATTTTCAAGGGCTGTATTTTTTTATCCACTGTTTAAAATGCCGTCAACTGCAGTGCCCTTGCAAACATATTTATACATCTCTATTTCTTTTTGTTCACATTTAGTCACATTGCAACCGCAAATCTACGTTTTATTGAGCTTTTATGACATAGACCAACACAAAGTAGTCCTTGACTGTGAAAAGAAAATGATAGAGGGGTTTTGATTGTTGTTGTCATCTGAAAAATGTGGTATACATTTGTATTCAACCTTTTTTACTCTAATCCCAGATGTGACCGTTTAATTAAAATGGACCTTTTTAGCCTTATCTACGTGCCCCATGTGGGCCTTTTCACTCTCACTTCATCTAGTACAGAGTTTAATGCTCAAAGGTAACGAAAGAAGATAATGTTGCCTAAAGTGTGAAAAAAAGAAAACATATGTTAGTATGTATTAATTTTCTCATAAAAGACTTTTAAAAGTAAGAATTGCAGCACACTGAAGGCACTGTTTACCAAGAAAAATTTTTTTTTAAGCTTTTTTAAAAGGAGTATTAAAATTGTCAGATATATTTTGATCTGAGAGATTGAGTTTTATAGTAACAGTTCTGGTAATACCTTTTTATAATTGTTTTCAGTTTTTGGTTTGAACACACAGGACAAGATTGGAACCCCATTTCATCAGATTATGTATTATTACATTTCTATGATTCACCCACAGCGAAATTTCTGGTTTAGAAAGTATCCAGTACCACTCGGTAATTTTGAGAAATTCTCAGCGCTGTTGTCATTGGGTTTATTTGTTTCTGTTTACATTTTACCTCTGGCATTTTTTTGGCTAATAATGCTAATAAATCTAAATTATTTATTCATATTCCCCTGGTAAACCATTTATATCCCTTTTTTACTTTTTTGTCATACAACTGCACATTTTTGTGCGTTTTATTGGAATATAGTGAGCTAGAGCAACAGAAAGTAGATTTTCAAATGTATTACTGATAAATGTTTCAAAAGTGTGGTGTGTAATTTTATTTAGGTCACTTTATTTTGTTACCGCTAATTAAAATCTAGTGGAGACAATTGGCTTCACCAAAACCACCGCATTCATAAACAGAACCCACCTGTGTTTAAATTTATTCTCAGTATAAAACCAGCTGTTACGTGACGGCCTCACGGGTTTGTCAGAGAACTTCAGTAGGTCTCAGGAAGGGAGTTGTGGAGAAGTTTAAAGCGGAGTGAAGTTGTCAAACAATAAACCAGACTTTGAACATATCATAGAGTTTTGTTCTAACCATTATCTGAGAATGGAACGAGCATGGAACAACTACAAATCTACAAAGACATGGTCGTCCATCTAAATGGACAGGTTGGGCAAGGAAAGCATTAATCAGACATGCAGCCAGAATCCCAGTGGTGACTTTAAAGGACCCGCAGAGATCCACAGCTCAGGTGGAAATCTTAATGGTACAGTGATAAGGAAAAAAATATTCTTGAAAGAAAGCCATGAGAAATGGTGTTGGAAGTTAGTTACAAGCCATGTAAAGGGAGAGAGCAAACATGAAAAAACAAAGTGCTCTCAGATGAACTTTTTACCTTAAACACTGCATGTAGCGGAAACCTAACTCTGCGCATCACCCTATCCACACAATCACCATGGACTTGGTGGTAACAGCATCATGCTGCGGGGATGCGTTTCTTCCGCAGGAGCAAGGAAGTTCCAGAGTTGATGAGAAGAAAGAGTTAATTAGAGGGCAATTTTGAAGAAAAAAAAGCAAACTCAGAGGTGGCTAAACTTCTAGCAGAACAAAAACCCCAAACTTACAGCCAGAACCACAAAACAATCTCCCTATCCACTCTGAATGAGTTTAGGCTTCTTTTTTTTTTTTTTTTTTTTTTTTAAACCGCAGCTTCTTTTTGAGCCAAGCTTGTTGATACAGACTTGCTGCTGTAACTAAAACAAAAGTATTTATACAAAGTGATGACTTATTGGGGCTGAATTCAAATTTTTGATGGCAACAATGCATTTGTTTTTAGATTGGTGTTAATGTTTTCAACCATGTATCATTTTCTTTCCACTTCAGAGAATACACTAGTTTTGGATTGCCTATCACAGAAATTTAATTTGAATATTGTTATTATAGAATGACAAAATGTGCACAGGTTGAATTATTTTAGGAATCGTTGTAGATCTCCACATTCTTTCTTGTTCTTTTTATATTGCAACATCATTTTATTCAGTGCTATTTTTCATGTATGCCATTTCTTATTTTCTGTTTGTTTCATTCAGCTGAGATTACAGTTCTTGAGGCTTTTTTTGTGTTTGTCAGTGAATGTGATGCTGTGCTCTGCCACTTTCCTGCTTCTGCACCTGCGAGGGTTGCGCTGTGTTTCTCATTATGTTGTCACCAGCTGACAGCAAATGTATTGATACCATGGCTGGGTTTGGTGTACGTGGATGCTCACATGCTCTGAGGGCGTTTATGTTGTATCCCCATTACTGTTATCCCCTTCACAGTGCAAAGTCTGATAAATGAATGCCTTTTCTTTCTCAATAACTTTGAACCTTTTCTCTTTGTTTCTCTCTCTAGCACGAAACTGATTCATTGTTGCGTCCTTCGGTCTTTACTTGGGTTTGTTCAAAGACAGAGGGTAGAAAAAAAGATGCAGAGAGAAAAAAGATCAGGATTCCACAGATTGTTGTCAGAGTCTTCCTATATATATCCTGTGTAAGATTCAGGAACATATCACTGAGTTCTCTAAATTAAAATGGATACTTACTGGTTAGTACCCTGACAACAGCAAGTATGACACTTTCTTCTGAATAGCACAGCTTCATTTTCATCACAGTTTTGGGTCATGCAGACGTTTGGACTCAGCAGTGGGGTTTGCACAGAGAAACACACTTAAATGTAGCGTCATTGTCATAAACATTAAATTAGGTGAAAATGCAGGTCACATTGGGTAATGCACTCAAAGGTCTGAAAGCAGTTTTTCTGCTGCTTCACAAGAGGCGTGGCTTCTTTTTTTATATCGACATTTTGCACATGAAAGCCAACAATAAAAGCATCCCTTTGGACCATATATAAGCCAAAAGATTCACACCCTTAAAGTGGAGGAGTTCAGATTTATCTCTGAAATAATATACATTTTTCCTGAGCGTTCAGCATCTTCTGTGGATGACACTTATTGAAAATCAGTTCCATGGAACAGTTAACAGCAATTTTTAACATAGTAAGTCTTGTCAAGATTTCTTTCTTAATTTATTATGAAGATTTGAGATCAAATCGGCAGCGAGCCAGCATGTCCCTTTCTGAGATTAATATGATGGAATTGTTTTTAAGCAGATATGTAAAGTTGTGGAGGATGCAACCAGAAATATATAATAAATACCAACTAAATATGGTCATAGTTTTAAAGTAAACTGTTCTTAAACCAGAACTGGTTTAAGAACAAAATGCAAGGTTTGAATCACTGATCTAAGATTCTAGCAGCTTAATGACCCTTGCTTTATATTTGAATACATCAATGGGTTACCAGTCAGGAACCAAGAAGCAAAGGCAAATCAAACTGAAGCTGTGATGGGCAACTCAAAGATTACGATGTCATTTAAAAAAGTAAATATTTCATTATTAGAAATGTTAATCTTTACCTTTTCAATAAATGGAACGAGGAATAAATGAAGGAATCTCAAACAGTTTTCCTGTTTCTAAATGTATCCAGTTGAGAAAGGATTAAAGCAAATCCCATGTTTTTCAGCATTAACTTAAGAAAATAAGCCAAGGCTGTCCATTGTTTTAGCTACTGGAAAATTGACAGACTTTACTGGGTTTCTGTTCCTTTGGTGATTACACTCAGCTGACTGACAGCTAGGTGCAAGAGGTAGGAAGGGGGGATCACCACAGTGTGCTAAATATGACAAAGGAATAGTTTTCCACTAAATTTGATTAGGTTTGAAACTGTGACATTTTCAAAACTGAGATATAGCTTTGAACTGGTAACTAGCCCAATTCTTTGTCTGTTAAATTGGCAAAAATGGTAAATGAGCTGAACTTACATGTAGCTTTTCTAGTCATATCTGCTGCTCAAAGTGCTTCAACCACCCACATTCACATTCATACACCAATAAGCAAAGCAGTTTGCAACTTGGAGTTAAATGCCTTACCCAAGGCACCATCAAACCCACTACTTTCTAATTGCAGGACGACTACTTATTCCACTGAGCCTGAGTTATCGATACAGCACTTAACACACGGATAACACATCAAACATGAGGGTTGAGTTAAATGAAGAGCAATGTATCATCCTCTCAAGGTTCAGTCCTTGTATGGAGCATACTGTTTGAGTGAACACAACAACGTGTTGCTTTGAAATCGGTGCCGTTCATTCTGACCCTTTGCCACAGCATACATTGCAGCAAAATGAGCAACAGTACTTCAGTTTGAGTACAACACCTCTGTGATTATAAAGATCTTCTTCAGCAGCCTGCCTGCCTGTTTCTGATTCTGTTTGACAGTCCTGCATGACACCTAATGAGCAGCATAAAGGGAGGAGAGAAGGAGTGTTAGAGAGGGAGGTAAATCCAGCAGAACATATTGTTGCTCAGCAGTTCTATTGCGTTGTGGCCCTGCCAAGGACAGGCTGAATATCCAGGCCATCACATAGCAACCTCATAAAAGCCTTCTTGCTACTATTGATTTGGTGTATTGAGAAGAGTCCTCTCTGCGTTTGCTGATTTTTAAGACACTTAAGCATCTGCAATCAAAATCCAGGAATATGTTTTAGGCAGACAGATAAATCTAAATTAGATGGATTCTTTCAACAGAACGTATTAACCATTTTACAATTTCACACAATCTTTAAGAAAAATGTTTGATGATGAGAATAGTTTTTATATTGCCAATTAATGTTAACAGTCAACTCATAAATTTTATGGTTTATTGCAATGACATAATTTTATTTATTTCTATCTTCAGTGGTTACTGGGTGAGAGACAGGGTACATCCTGGACAGGTCGTCAGTGCATCACAGGGCAACACAGACAAACAACCATGCATGCACATACTAATACCTAGGGCAGGTTAGAGAGACCAATTAACCTTTGGACTGTGGGAGGAAGCTGGAGTGCCTGGAGAGTCCCACACATGCACAGGGAGAACATCCAAACTCCATACAGAAATACCCCAGGCCGGGATTCAAACCCAGGACCTTCTTGCTGCAAAGCAACAGTGCAACGAACTGTGCCACTGTGCAGCCATACTTCAGTAATAAAAAATTAAAATATATTCATATTTTAACAAAAAAAACGTAAACTTTTAAGTCTTAATTAAACAAGAAATACATAAACTGCTTAATTGTTCTTAAAAACGAACTACCACTGATCTGATAAATATGTTGATCGGCAGATTCTGATATTATATCAAATATTAACATGTTGAGTGTGACAGGAAGGCTTGTATTTTTAAACAGTGAATGCATTTGGACAGCCTGCATTAGGTGATTGACACAGAGCTCATCAAAAATATAGGGGATATTCTGTAGTCATTGCAGAATTACCATTGAGTTGAGAGGATTTTTTTGTTTTAAATTCTATAAGTTTCAAAAAAAAGAAAATATCTCCTGGGGGCAATCTCTGATTCAAGGTTTAAGACGTGTACACAGTAAGAACAAATAACGATGGAAGTGTGCATTTTGACTTATTAACTTCCTAATAAAAAGTCATAGCTGATCCTGATTTATGGATGGCTCATTTTAAAAGCTTATCGAGTTCTAAATTAACACCAGAAGATCATTCCCTTTAGGAAATACAATGACATATATTTAAACGGACAGGTTTTGATCATAATTGGGGGATTCACTGTATATCAGCAATAAAATCAGAATTGGACAATAAGAGCAATTTTTGTAACATATTGATTGCCAACAAGTAAATCTGGGCCGATATTAACAACGGTTGTTCACTTCCGTCTTGTTGCTGTTTGTGTATGCGTTTCGAGAATTGTTTGGTCATATAGTATTTGTTTGAGGATGTGACAGTGATAGTGATGCGACACAGGATTGTGGGGGGTTTAACTGAAGCAGAGAAGCATATGTAAGCTGTGTCTTCATTTTTTGACGTTGCTGAAAAGGTAGGGAAATATATGTAATTTATATGATATCGGTAAACATCGGTTATCGGCCAAAACAGCAATGTTAATATTGGATGGCGATATGGGCCTAAATGTACATATTGGTGTATCTTTAATCAGAGTTCAGTGACATGAACATTAAGTGTCTTAAACAGTAAGTGTTGGGACAATCTCTGGAACATAATCTCTGGGATAAAAGGCTGTTTTAGCTCAGTCATAAAGAAGGCCTTCTAAAAAGTTTTGGTGGAGATACAAGAACTTTGTTTTGGCTATGAATAATCATGAATAATTGCTTAGGGGAATTATTAATAAGATTAATAATTTTACCAAGTTTGCAGCACCATCCTGGGATCCAGGAAATTAATAATAGCCAAATAGTTCAGTCTCAGTCAGTGCTATGACCACCTGCCTGATCGGGCTGAGATAATTAAACAATAGATGATGGAATAAGTTTTTGGCGTTCTTTGAACAGCAAGTTACTATACATGTATGTGGAACAATAGCAAACGACTTCCAAAATACAAGAGTTTCTTACAAAAATAATTCAACTTTCAGATAAAATACTTTAATCTACAAACTCACTAAGCTAGTAACACCCAACTAAACTACTAAGAAAAAGGAAGAATGAATAATAAAACTAACTACCAAACAGTAGACAGTAAAATGGACAAATATGCAAAGAAGTAGAAACAATAACCGATACATTGATCATGATGTCACAGTTCCGTATGAATGCGTATGCTTGAAGACCAAGGCTTGTATTGAGGAGTTTTGGGAGTGAAGCTAAGTTAGTTTAAACTAATTGTAATTAGTTTAAGACTAACTACTACCTTTTGGTTTGTTTTAAAAAAACATTCACAATGCAAAGCAGAAGTGAAGACAAAAAAACATTCTTTGTAGGAAATAATGTTTCATTAAACCATTTGCTGAATTAGAAATCATTAACCTTTTAGAGAATAGATTCCAATTTATGGATCGGTCACCAAAGTGATTGATCTAATTTAGTATTTTGACATACTAAGAAGGCGGTTACAAAAAACGACTTATACAATTAGTTTTCGGTGTTTAAACTATTTTAAAGCCTATTTGTGTTTTGAATACCGTAGGTAGCAATATTTATTGCTTAAGAAGCGCTGGCGGTCTGCAAAAGCAGGCCACTAATCAGATTGAGTGTGCGGAGCTAATGTATGTAGTGCAGCTTAGAGCCACTCTGTTTTAGCTTAGCACCAAAGAATAAAGGAAAAACTCTGGTCAGACAGAGTACAGTAACTTATGTTACATGAGTTAAAACGATCAGTTGGTCATAAACTTTTAAAAACACTGTTCATACCCAAACAATTGAAGAATGAGTTCTTCAAATGCTGCAAAAATACAGTGAAATAGAAAATCAAAACTTTATCTTTTTATGTTAAGGTAATTTATCTCTGCCCAGACACAACCTTATGTAAAAGTAAGCAGGGGGGGGGGGCTAGCCAGTCCGCATTATTCGGCTAAATCAGTCCCTTTCATGGACAGCCCTTAGCTCAGCATTTCCTAGCTCGGCGGCTCCAGGTGTGCAGCTCAGCTTGTGCAGCGTCATTGGCTCCCACTCCCTCTCTGGTAGGATCTGTAATTCAAAGATTCTTTCTGCAGGGTTTTGAACAAGTCAATCAGGACTTAATTCATCGGCCGGATACTGTTCACCTGATCAATGATCAGCAGGCTGTTGTGTCTTTTGGATCCAATGAATTTCTTCCAGAAACTTGCCTCCCCCCTTACCAGGGAAGGAGGTTCAAAGCTCACACCTCTCCTTTGCGGTTGCCCAAGGACAAAGAGGAAGTACAAAGCGGAGCCGCATGCTCAAATAGGGGTGGTGATGTCCCATTAAGTCCTCCCTTTCCTGTTAAAGCGGAAAGTGGGTTGTGCAATTTAGCACTCCTACCGGCGGGAGGTTGTTTGGTCCAGTGATCCAACAACTAAAAGATCAGATTTAAATGCTGTGGTCAAGTAAACGATCATATATGCCAGTTTTTCGAATACAACACGTTACAAGATTATTTTATTGTAAAAATACATTTAGATGTTTATGGATTCCATACTAGTTTTACAGAGCAGATGTTTTTTCTTTAACTATATATACCGAAATGATCAGGTCTAGACAGTAAAAGTATGGTATTTTCAGTATAATGTATGCAGTTTTCAGAGCAACAGCTACATGTTACAGTCATAGTAAAAAAATAAAATTAAAATAAAAAATGTTGCACCCTTTCTGATTTTTAGTTTTAACGAATTAATGATCTGGTCTTTATCATTTTTTATTATTGATTATCTCCTGCGTACAAAACCACACATCACAGATAATAATATTTATTTAATAAGGATAAGTTGAAAATTGAAAGCCCAAGCACAAGACTGTGAAAGTCGCAATGATAGCAGCTGGTATATTGCGGTCTTTAGATGTGTCCACACTTCAACACAGGTAAATCAAACTGGGTCATCAGCAATGCTTTGTGGGTAATTCAACCATTTGGATGAGGTGTGTTGGAGCATGATGCATCTTGAAGATTTAGTATGATGACGCCAGTGCTACAAAACTTAAAAGTAGGGTGTACATTTTTTTAAACCTGTACTGTATGTTAAGACAATATGCTAAACCAAAACTGTTTCAGAGGCTTTCATCTCTTTGTCTCACATCCAGCAAGCCTTGTGTTGTTTAGGATGTTTAGTACAAAAACATGCAATCATGCATGTGCAAACAAGCATATCTTTTGGAGCAGGTAACAATTTAGCTGTTTGTTCTGAATGATAAGATGGAGTTTTTGAAAAGTCTTATCTGAGGTTTCACACTCAGTTTAAGGAGTAGCTGTTGTTGAAGTGCATGTTCAGTGCCATCAGATAAATTTGAGATGAATTAATTGGAGGTTGTCTTTTGCACCTCATCTCGATGTACGTTGCAAGCACTAAAACAATTATTTTCTGAGATTTTTTGTAAGATAGTCTGTTGAGGATTCTTTTTTTGCAAAAGCTAATCACTGATTCAGACATTTCTTCACCTCATGTTGATATTTAACTGTGCAAGCCTGCTGTAATTCACATTTCAAGCACAAGCCTGTCAAAATGTGATCTCTTAGGGCAATAGAAAGTGTTCAAATTGCAATGGTCAGCTATTAAAAACCTACTTTCTATGAAGGATCATAATTTGCTCATTTTGCTACTGAAATTTACACACTGACGTATCAAGTGCAAGAGAGAAATCGGTAAGAAAAGACACATAACCAGAAAAAGACGGAGCCATATCATATAAAAGATGTGTGTCTGGTAAGAGCAACAGCTTGTTTTGCCTCGTTCTGAGCAATTTATGTCAATAAATAGAAATTGTTGCTACTAAGGTGTTCTCTATTTATAACCTTCTGCCCCATTTACTGGCCATTTAGAGCCTGAGAAGCACAAATTAATCCTTTTATTACAGACACAGCATGAAATAGCCTGCTGCTGTGGCTGCTGCTGGTGGAGCAAAAAGGACTGCTGGTGGAGGGATTTGATATTTGAAAGCCAGAAAGGAGTAACTTACTGAAATTTTTAAATTTTGATATTATTTGGGATTAGAAAATTAACTCTAAATTACATTGTTTCAATATTTTTTTGTTGTAAAAAAAAAAAAAAGCTTTCAGTATAGCGTGTCATTAGCTGGTCTGTGACTTTCGCCAGATTGGAGGAAAGAAATAAGTTCACTGCTAACTAATTGCCATTTTCCAATGTACATTTTTAATTTAAATCTTTTAATTTTCAGAATTCTTCTTTAACATTTGAAAGATAAATACAATTTAGAGAACATTTGTGAAAACCAATTTTCCTCAGATTGTTTTTACTGCTCCACAAAGACTTTTTTTAATGTGCACAGTTTTGTCAAAATTGTGTGACCATAATTCAGCTTCACCTTGTCCCTTGTATATTGCATAAAACCTTTGGTATTTCCCCTTTCAGTCCCTTCCACCCTGCTGGTAGAATTATTTTGCTCTTACCACTTGCTTATTTACACGCAACACAATGCAGGCTTTGTTTTGGTCTGGTCTATTAGTTGTTTTAATGAGAGTAATTATGAAGCGAGTCTTATTTAGGGCTAAACAAGCTGCTCTGTAAACAGAGATCATAGCGATGTAGAGGGAGGACAAAAAATAAGCCAGGATGAAGGAAGAACTGTTATTTTTTTACATGGAAAGAATAAATGAAATCCAGGAAAAAATGTCGTTGTGTAGCTGTTTTTTTGTTGTTTGTTTTTAATTTCAAAAAGTGATAAAAAAAATTGCCAACTCACAGTAAGTGTAGATAGTTTGTCTTTTAATCATGAGACCATACCATCTTCTCCAGCTTTATCTTATGCAAGTATATGTATTCTGAAATACCTAAAAAAAATAAAAAAAATAAAAAATAAAAAAAGTTTCCCTAAATTCGGTTCAAATCCTACCTTAGTTTTACTCCTTTATACATTTGTTTAGGTTCTTTTCCCTGATGTATCGAACTCCTGATGATTTTGATTTAAAAAAAAAGAGCTTCAGAGTTTACTCTTGGGTAAGACAATGTTTTCTTGTTAATTGTAGTTTCTATAAGTTTTACTTTTAAAACTTTATGAATTTTTTTTTCATCACTTTCATGATATCTGACACTACCGTAATGCTGATGATCCATAGATTTTTTTGCTGTAAAGACCAAAAAAAAACAACTTTCAATTTCCTTACTTCTAACATTCTTTTTGAACACATAAAATGTGAATGGAGTTTTTTCCTCTTTAGGTCAATATGACACATAGAAAAAACGCTTCTCTGTTAATTTTAGTCATTACATCACAGCTTTAGAAAGGAAAAAAAAAAACTAACAAGAAAAACTACAACATAAACAAAGCTGTTTATATTCTAGTATTTAGTGAGTATTTAGTGAGCATAAACAATTGAGATCCACTCTGGTGTGTTGCTGAAATTGATTATGATTGCATGAGCAGAAAAAGCCAGAAGGAGAAAAACTTGATCAATTTGTGTGTATGTACAGTATTTACAAATGCATCGGAGGCATCAAATGTCTTATTTAATCTCCCAATGCATTATTTTCTCATCTCAGCCCTATTTCATCTTCTTGTGTTTTCTTTTTAAGCAATTCAGCACCGGACTCTATTTGGGAAAATTAGTCTGTTTTCATTTCAGAGCCAACAAAAAAAGAGAAATCATACAGCGTTAGTCAGCCTTGCTCCCAAGACTGTTGTCCAGTTAACCAGCAGGGTCTGCAGTCGAAATAGGTTATTTTTTAATCAGACACTTTAGGTGTAATATTGCTACTTAACACCTACAGAGCTGTAGTTGCCCCCTTATTTGTAAGTGAGCCAGCAGGTTAACAACTCAGTGGGATACTCATTCAGCTGGCCGGTCAGTTATTCGATATGCTGAATAAATTGTCTCCAAACAGCCATCTTCAGACTGGACAAGAACCTCTTTGGAGGGTTGTTAACTAGCAGGTTTTATAACAGCCATTCAATCAAATGATCTTTCTCAGAGTGAGCCCTATTGATTCAATCTTGGAAAATCCAATTTATGCTCTAGCTCCACCTTTTTTGCATGTGTTACTTACAGTTTGTCTGCAGTTGTGCACCCTGTGTGTACAGGCCTTGTCTGCTCGATTACAAGCCCCTAGAAGAGAGACAGGCACCTGTGTCTGTGTGTTTGGTTGAAAAGGAGTAATCTATTAAACACTGGTGGTGCTGAGAGCTTCTCCAAATACTGAAACAGTGTGAGATTGTTCTCAAGCAGGGACATCTAGACATGTGTATGTGTTGCTGACATTTTATCACATTTATTTGTGAAAAAGAAAGCTTCTCACAGTTCTCTTAGAATTCACATCTTTTTGCACCCACAGTTCTTCTGTTTTCTGAGCATACTTTATGTAAGTTTTATTGAAACTAAGGCATCCTTGGTCTCTGTTGCCATTTCTGTTTAAATGTTGAATCGTTGAGCTGGTTTCAAACACACAAGCTGAAAGAAATGCAAATGCATGTTAAAGTAAGTAAACTAGTGTGAAAACACTTCTAAAAGGTGCTTTTGGACCTATTTTGTCCTGGACATTTGTTGTGTGAATACCCACTGCAGGACTGTTGACGGACAATGTTGTTCAGACACTACATGCACTGCGTCACGCACGGCGCAGCAAAAACGCTCCCTTTGTAGTCATGAAAGCGTTTCCACTGCTGTCACTGAGCGGTGCCAGTCATTTCGCCATCCAGGAAAAATAGGATCGATTCTATTTTTGCCGGACGCCGGAGCAAGTTCGCAGTCAATCTACACAGATCACAAAGCACCAACAGGATACAGAACAAGCACAACATCTGTTTCTTTCAAAAATAAATCAATAAACACAGATTTGATTTTTTTTTATGCATAGCTACATTAATATAATCACGCGTATATTTATACATATATATTGTCTAAAATAATTGTGCGTGTTTATACATAATTTACACACATAATATAATCAAAACGTATTTAATTCTGAAAGCTATTTTGTCATTTCCTGCCACACAAGACATAGCATCGTTATCTGGAGTGTTCACTTTTGTCATCTAAAAAAATACATACATGAATATTTCACAGAAAGCTCCGATCTCAAAGCCAAATGGATGAACCACTTTGACTGATTAAGATCATCATAAGCCTCTCATTTGACAAACTGCTCATTCAAATTCATGGCTAACATACTTTTATACTTTCAACCTCACTGAGAGCCTCCTGCCTGTCATTCTCCATCTTCAGCCTTTCCTCCATCTTCTTCAACCTCTCCTCCTCCATCTCCAGCGTCTGCCATTGTACCTCCATCTGTATCTCTACTGTTACCAGACAAAATATGTTGATGCATGCACCTTGAATTACCCTCCTGTTGAAAGTGTGCTATACAAATAAAATTGCCTTGCCTTGCCTTGCCTGCATGGAAAGTGCGACAATGATCCAACAATAATATCTGGTTTTCTGTTCAATAAAATAGAAATCAAATTCCAAGTATGACCTATAAAACATTTGTCTAAACTAAAAATGTATATATTAATATTGGTATTGTAATTGCTTTGAAGCTCACCATTTGTCTGGTTGTATCACGGCCACCAAGTTAATTCTCCTTTAAACAACTTGCATGGTTGTGCCTAAAAGGTGTTAGGAGAAAGATCAATATTTGTCTTAGAACATTTATTTCTGGCAAAAAATGCAGTATCTACAAAAGATTAGACGTTAAGTCATAATTCTGTTCATGTGTTACTCACCTTCAAACGAAAATCCTTCTATCTTAGGAATCCTAGCTTTAAATGTACTCAGAAGGGTCAGGGTCAAACACTCCTGCAATGAGACTTTATTTGTTAGCTGTGGCGCCTTCTTCTTCTTCTTGTTCTTCTTCTGATTTTGTGGTGGTTGACAAACAACTTACTGTCACCTTTTGGACTGTAGTGTGGAATCCCTATGATTCTAAATTTGAAAATAATTTACTGCGATGATAAAGATTAAAACACAAGTCACTTTTGTGCATCAAGGGGGTAAAAAACACTCCATTAACTTCTAACAAAGTATTTGAAATACCAATGCCACACCAAACGATGTGAATGTCGTCAATATATGACAGTATATGAAAATACTGAGAACATTGGAAACAATTTTTTTTTTAAATTAAATTAATTTTGATACTTTTTTTTATATTTTCTCTGTCATTACTTTTATAACACACAAAGTTTAATGCAGGATCAGGATAAAGACAAATAAAATGTTTTATCCTTAGATTTTACATCTTGGACATGTAAAAAATAGTGATATATTTTTGTTAATGATATACAGTTTTCAAATAAGTATTTAAGTGTACATCATTGTAAAAAAATACACAGACTATTTTAAGGTAATCTGTACTACAACAGAAAATGGCCTTTTGCCATGAATTGTGCCACTAAATATTTTTTCATAGTAAATATTTGTGGTTTATAATTTGCAAGACTGTTAAAATAGAAAATCTATACATATCTTTATTTTATAACAATTGATCATATTTACTGCAAAGATATGCTGTTTTATTAAACAATCTAAGCTTGTTAGTAATTTAAAAAATGTTCACCGTAATTTTCACAGTAATTCAAACATTTTGACATATTGTTGCTCTTAAAATAAGGTATGTTTTGGGTGATTGATATACCGATGGAAATTGTAAATTCCAATGTAAAACACATTAAAGACTGTAATTTAAACAGAGTTATGTACTTTTAAGGTAATTAACTGCAAATACTTTTTTTTCAAAGAAATGTGACATATTAATGTATATTCATGTTTTTTTACATATTACTGTAAAAACAAAACATTTACAGTAATTTAACATATGTATTACAATCATTTATTTTTCTCAATTTAATAGTCATTTACCATTGCCATTTCATTGTTATTTACTGCCATTTTTATGTACATTTTTACAGTGTGTATGGTAATGTAATTTTGCAGTTTTTAATCGATGATAGCCTGTTCAAAAACATATATTGTGACTTAAATCCAATGTAATTTTAGTAATGCACCAGCAATAAAAGAATCTACATTGTTGACAAAGAAAAAAATGTTTTATTCCTCATGTGCCTAATGTAGTTATTTAGCATTATTACTGAATGTATATATACATAAAAAGGATCAATCTCTATTAATTTAGGATTGCTTTGACTTCAAAAATGCAAATAAAATATTTTTAGACATACCTGTATATACATTCAGGTGTTAAAGGGTAAGAAATTGGTTGCACTTCTTCCTGGCACAGCTGATACAATTCCAGACAGTATACCAATGAAGGGCAACAAAATTTTGAGCAACTAAGCTGTTTTTTCTGGGCTAGCAATATTGTTCCCTTGGCTTTAAAAAACTATACAATACAACCAGACAAATCAAGCTTGTTAGTATGCAGTGTTAAACTCTAAAAAATATGGATTTCAGAAATTTGAAGCATAGTACCTTACACTCAGTAATACCCTAACACAATGTCCTTTTCAGTCTTTGTTTAGCATAAACTCTTGATGATGCAGCAATAGACGTGAGTTAAATTATAAAGAGAAATGTAAGTATGATAGGAGTAGGAGTTTAATCCTGCCACCTGTGAAGTTTGTTGCTGTTGCAGTACCCAGTTTCTACATGAGAATACGTTTAATTTAATTTTCTTTTTCTATATTATGTATAACACGCTAAATCAACATTTATGTTGTGAATGTAAGTGTTCATCCAGTCTCTGCCTTCCTTTCTGTGTGTTTGCATATACCCAGTAGACCTGGTGCCCATAGTAACTGCATTTAGCAGGTTGCACCTTTGTTGGGTAATCATCTGATAGAGTAATACGGAGGAGAAAAGAACATTGACTGCCAGGTCCATCAGTTGCTTGGCCCAGGAAGAAACAGAAATGCCCCTACTCGTGGACTTTACTCATATTTTCATACACATTGCAGGCTTGTTAATATGGTGAAGTAAAGCGATCCGAAAAAGACTATCGCTGGTCACCAGGGATGTGAATCAGAAACGAAATAAAAACAACAGGGAGAGCAGTACCAGGGCTTTCAGTGAGGTAAGATGTTCCTAAAAGCTTATGAAGTTCGTAAAGAACATATACCGTAAAAAGAAACTGTTTGAATGTAACCAATCAAGTTGGTGTAACAATTTGCACCCTGTTTTTTTGAGTAAATTTTAACCATCACCTTTTAATACATTTTACCCAAGTTTCACAGCTAAAAAAAAAAACACTTTAAAAGTTGTGTTAAATTCAAACATCTTTGTTACATTTGTATATAATGTAAAATATTAGTTAAATTTTATACAAATGATTTACTGGTTATTAATTTAATTAATTAAAGATTAACAAATGTATTTACATATTATTAAATGAATTAGTTTTACCCCACTGACATTTTTTAGAAAAATGAAGTTAAAGCAGTTTACATTAATTGTTCAACTCTATCATTAGCATTGCCTGTTAGCTGATACAAGTCTTGTGATACTTCTTTTACAGTGTACACATATGCATTTATAATACCACCGATAAAAAACAATAGCTTACCTGCCGTGCGCCATTCCCTCTTCCTCCTTCTCCTGACAGGTAATGTGACAGTGACCCATGCGTATGGAGAGAAAATAGTCTCAAAACATCTGTGTGTGTAATACTTGATTTGTAACTTGTGTCAGCGTGTTTGTGTGTAGCTTTGGGTATCATAAAATACATTTTGTGCATAACTTTGGATACTTGCAATTGTACACATTGTCAAATGTACACACAAATAAGAAATTACGAGTATGAAATATATTTACACATGCACAGTTTGAAATAACACTAACTTAAAACTAACTATGAATTCAAAAAGGTTCCTATTACTTCATATGCACCAATCGCCTGATACACACAGACAAAACCACATTTACGCAAAGATCAGGGTTACAAGTGGATGAGGGGTTTTGAGACTCATTTCAGGCCTCCAGATTTATGCGTACATGATGCATTTAAATGCAAGTAGAATGCTGGGTCATCTGAGTTTTCTTATCACTTTCCTTCTAAACTTGTTACTGAAGTGGACAAGACGTTTTTCTGTGAAAAAAAAAGAATATCTCATCCCCCCTTAGTTCTTACACATAGACCACTTACTTTTAAAATGAGAAAATGTTTAAATAGACATGGGCAGAACTTTGTGCCATAAGTAAATTAATTTTAAGAAGTTTTATTGGAATTTGCATTATTCAGATTGAATCAGAAATGCTCTACTTGAATAAATGCTTTTAGAAACTGATCTGAATTAGCCTAATATGGGACCCAATGTAAATTATTGTCACAAAAATGAAACTAGATGTTCTATTTTGAAAATGAATGCATTTGCTTTGAAACTGTGTAAAATTGGTAGGGTAGTGTGTAGGATTTCCCATGCACACCTGAATTCACCACAGGTGCGGATGTCGGCAGCCTTGGCTCTTAGACAGACAGACAGCAGTTGAACAATTTACAACTGACAGTGTGTCATGATACGGCAAGTCTGACTTTTTGATGCACTCAGTTATGTTTGTGTTTAGCCCTGAGTGTATTTTGATGACTTAGCAGTTTTTACCTGCTACTGTTTAAATGCGAAAATGCATAGGTAGCATATCGTTTTGAGGGAAAGAAAACTCAGATGACCAAGCATTCTACCAGCATTTAAACACTTCATGTACGCACACATTTGGAGGCGTGAAATGAGTAAAAACCCCTGGTGAGCTTGTAACCCTGATCTGTGCGTAAATGTGGCTTAATCTGTGTGCATCAGGCAATTGGGTCATACGTATTTCACAATTTGTATGCATAGGAGTTGTATTGAATTCGTAGGTTGTTTTAAGTCAGTGTAATTTGAAATTGTGCGTGTGTAAATGTAATTTGTTCTCAGAATTTCTTGATATTTTTGTGTACATTTGAACACAATTGCAAGTCCTCGAAGTTACGCACAAAATGTATTTTATGGTTTACAAATCATGTTTTACATATACAAGTACCCAAAGCTACACACACACAGGCTGACACAAGTTACAAATCAAGTATTACGCACACAGATGTTTTGAGTCTATTTTCTCTCCATATATACGCAGGAGGCAGTGCTGAACTAATGTTTTTGGTTAAGTTCCAATCATTACAATTGGGTTCTATTGGTTAATGAAATAAAGTAGGTATTCTGGTTCAAATTAAACCATTTTTTTCAAGTCTTTAACTTATATACTTAGTTACACTTTAGATTATTTTATTGATACTATTCATCGTTCCAAAAAAATACCAGTGTATTCCAGTGTAATTAGGTTTGACATTCAACAATTACAATTTGTTCTCTGAAAGTGGTTGGAAAAAAACCAGCCTTGTAATCTAAACTCTCCGACCACTGATCCTCCAAGTTGAACCTAGCAATGGTGGTAGCTATCTTGCAATGTACTGCTATAATTAAAGTGCCCTGAAAAAAATATTTCTTCTTCACTGAATGTTTTGGTTTTTTATGCTACCCAAAGCTGAAGCGTCAACATTCTCTGGCCAGATGTAACAGAATGCACATCTTCCAAAAAGGTCCACTGTACTCAGTCCAAGGAACATTTACCCAACAGTCATCAAGATGTTTTTGGGAAATGTGAGACTTTGATGTCATTTTTGCTCATTCTCTCCATTACAGTAGAATCAAGAACTCTGACCTTAACTTAGGCTATAGAGCTCTGCAGTGCTTTAGATGTTGTTGGGAGTCTTTAGATGGTGGGTTTATTTGTGAGGTGCTGGATGAGTTGTTGATGTGCTCTTGGAGTTATTTTGGTAGGCCAGCCACTCCTGGGAAGGTTCATTACTGTTCCATGTTTTCTCAATTTATGGATAATATTTCTTACCTTAGAAATTACTTTGGAACCTCCAACGTTGCGAGTTGATTGGTTCTTCTCAGTCTAAGCATTTCACTGCATTGTTGACTGTTAACCTGCTTATGACAAATAAACCATCTATAACCCTTTCCAGACTGATAGGTGCTTTTCGTCTGCGTTCTGCAGTCAGATTTGTTTCATTTTAATAATTTTGTTTGTACAAATCTGATAGTAATTGGGTAGGGGTGTTGCCAATGAGCTTGAACCCCAAAATGTTGCTAATCAAAGTAAATTCATGAATGAACAAGGAGGACATTCAGATTTTGATACTGGGCCATCTTGGTTTGGATTTTTTATTTAATGAACACATCCATTCAAAACTATCCCTTGTATTTACTCAGGTTATCTTTGTGTACATAATAAAACTGCAATATGCACCCACAGCTACTTTTTCCTTTTATGGATAAAACATCAGACATCCCAGAGCTGTATGGATCTGATAAGATCTCACATTTCTGAAAGCAATCCTTATATATATTTTTACTTGATGAAGCAGAAATATAATTTTTCCTTTGGGTGAACTAAACAATTTTTACTGTTTGTGCAACTTAAACACTGGGTGAATATTCACGCTGGTGTGACGGGAGTGAAGGGGAGAAAAGAACAGAAAAATAATGGGGAGGTGAGGTTGAGAAAAAGGAGGGGAAAGGAGGCAGATGGAAATAAATGGGCCGTACAAAGGCAATTCTGTCAACAGCCCTGAGTGGGAGAAAATTTAGCCAGAGGAGGAATGGAAGAGGAGGAGAAAAGAGATGTTTGGTTTGGGTCCACCAAAAACCTAAATAGACCTGTTTTGCTGCAGGTAGGCCCATAGCAGTGGAATAAGGAATATATCAATCTTGGATGAGAAAGACCTGGAAAATCCCAGTTAAACCTGTGCTTACAGAACCCTATGGAAGCAGTTATGTGTCGCTAGAACTAAACAAGACTGCTTGTAATTTGAGAGTGAATCATTACTGCAAAAAACAAAAAAAACAACAACAAAAAAACGAGCAAAAACATTATCCATTAACTCTAAAGACGTTTTCCTTTTGGTTTCATTCTTTAGTGTACTCTTTCTTATTGTTTTTTGTTTCTTATTTTTTGTTGTTTGAAACACTTAACTTATTGATGAGGTAAACATTTTCAACACAACAAAAAATACAGAATGTACTTTTTACATGTTAAATGACCAATAGGTCAGAATTTAGCCTACAAATAAATATTATTTATCTCATAATTTCACAAAGGTATTGGATTGCAAAGACTTCCAAAGTACTTTTTTTTTTCTATTTTCACTTTAGTTCATGTACGTGTGATTTTGTCTGATAGAAATGGTGTGAGAAGGGGACATAGGGTCAGTAAACGTTCACTCTTCTTTTGGGAGTGGAAATGAAAATGTCAAGAGAGAAAAAGATTGGGCTAAAAAAAAAAACAATGGAACAAGGCCAGTATTAGCGCTGCAAGAAAAGTAAGTAGACAGTAAGAAAATGAATAGTGTAGAAAGTCATCAATTGGAAAAAAGATGAACATCTTACCAATATTGCAGAGGACATCGAAAAAACAATTGACGTTAAATAGATATTGGGAAAAAAAGATTTTCAGTTTACCTAAAACTTTTCTTAGCCCTGACTGGTGGATATAGGATATTGTTCTTCTGTAGCAAAAAAAAAATATATATATATATACATATACACACACACATACACACACACACTCCTGTCTCGCTATACTTGTGTTGACATTGTATTGACTTCCATTGATTTTACTATGCCTAACCCAGACACTTTCCCTAAACCTATTTCACACCATACCTCTAAACCTAACTAGTAGAGTTTAATAGCTAGTTAAACATTGTGGGGACCAGGCAAAATGTCCTCACAACTACAAATGTCCACACAATGCTGGTGGTGTGTCAAAGGTTGGTCCACACAAGTATAGCTATACATGTACACACACACACACACACACACACACACACATATATATATATATATATGTGTATATACTGCCGTTCAAAAGTTTGGGGTCACATTGAAATGTCCTTATTTTTGAAGGAAAAGCACTGTACTTTTCAATGAAGATAACTTTAAACTAGTCTTAACTTTAAAGAAATACACTCTATACATTGCTAATGTGGTAAATGACTATTCTTGGTGCAATATCTACATAGGTGTATAGAGGCCCATTTCCAGCAACTATCACTCCAGTGTTCTAATGGTACAATGTGTTTGCTCATTGGCTCGGAAGGCTAATTGATGATTAGAAAACCCTTGTGCAATCATGTTCACACATCTGAAAACAGTTTAGCTCGGTACAGAAGCTACAAAACTGACCTTCCTTTGAGCAGATTGAGTTTCTGGAGCATCACATTTGTGGGGTCAATTAAACGCTCAAAATGGCCAGAAAAAGAGAACTTTCATCTGAAACTCGACAGTCTATTCTTGTTCTTAGAAATGAAGGCTATTCCATGCGAGAAATTGCTAAGAAATTGAAGATTTCCTACAACGGTGCGTACTACTCCCTTCAGAGGACAGCACAAACAGGCTCTAACCAGAGTAGAAAAAGAAGTGGGAGGCCGCGTTGCACAACTGAGCAAGAAGATAAGTACATTAGAGTCTCTAGTTTGAGAAACAGACGCCTCACAGGTCCCCAACTGGCATCTTCATTAAATAGTACCCGCAAAACACCAGTGTCAACATCTACAGTGAAGAGGGGGCTGCGGGATTCTGGGCTTCAGGGCAGAGTGGCAAAGAAAAAGCCATTTCTGAGACTGGCCAATAAAAGAAAAAGATTAAGATGGGCAAAAGAACACAGACATTGGACAGAGGAAGACTGGAAAAAAGTGTTGTGGATGGATTAATCCAAGTTTGAGGTGTTTGGATCACAAAGAAGAACGTTTGTGAGACGCAGAACAACTGAAAAGATGCTGGAAGAATGCCTGACGCCATCTGTTAAGCATGGTGGAGGTAATGTGATGGTCTGGGGTTGCTTTGGTGCTGGTAAGGTGGGAGATTTGTACAGGGTAAAAGGGATTCTGAATAAGGAAGGCTATCACTCCATTTTGCAACGCCATGCCATACCCAGTGGACAGCGCTTGATTGGAGCCAATTTCATCATACAACAGGACAATGACCCAAAACACACCTCCAAATTGTGCAAGAACTATTTAGAGAAGAAGCAGACAGCTGGTATTCTATCGATAATGGAGTGGCCAGCGCAGTCACCAGATTTGAACCCCATTGAGCTGTTGTGGGAGCAGCTTGACCGTATGGTACGCAAGAAGTGCCCATCCAACCAATCCAAATTGTGGGAGCTGCTTCTAGAAGCGTGGGGTGCAATTTCTCCAGATTACCTCAACAAATTAACAGCTAGAATGCCAAAGGTCTGCAATGCTGTAATTGCTGCAAATGGAGGATTCTTTGACGAAAGCAAAGTTTGATGTAAAAAAAATCTTATTTCAAATACAAATCAATTATTTCTAACCTTGTCAATGTCTTGACTCTATTTTCTATTCATTTCACAACGTATGGTGGTGAATAAGTGTGACTTTTCATGGAAAACACAAAATTGTTTGGGTGACCCCAAACTTTTGAACGGTAGTGTATATATATCTCCTCTGCTGAAATGGGTTTTGTTAATATTCTTAGACATAGAAAAGAACACTTAGGAAAAATTCTTCTGTGAAAAACATGCTTTTTTTTCAATAACAGATAACTGAAACTGTTAATACATTTAATTGTCACATACATAAAGAATTTGCTGTTACCACAAACTCCAATGTATTTTATGAAGACTTTTTGTGATAGGCCAACAAAAAGTAATGAATATTTTGGAAATGGAAAAGAAATATTTAGAAGCCACCTAATAAGTAAATAGTCAAAAATAAATATCATTGTTCTTTGAAGAACTCAGAGGTTTTTAGAGAACATTAGTGACCACAGCAGACAAGTCAGAGAAAATTGTCGAGACGTTTAAAGCAATGTTGGGTTAGAAAGCAATGTTCCAACCTTTGAACTTCTCTTGGAACAATATTCTTCTATAAATCATCCTAAATTGGAAAGAGTATGGAACCTACCAATATATTAGTATCTAAGCTGCTAAGACACCTGCTAGTAACTCTGAGAGCTACAGAGATCCATAGCTCGGGTGGAAACTGTTGTCCGGATACCAGAAAACCACTTAAAAATGACCTTTTTATCATGTAATGGGAGGATATTGTGGGTGTGAGAATGTATGGAGAGGAAAGAACTAAAGGGGTGAGGAAAGAGAGGCAGCAGGACACCTACATGACAATCAATGTGCAAAGTAATAGTCAGACCCCGCCCTGGATTCAAGCAGTTTAAAACACAGCAAATTCACAAAACATGCGATCAGCAGCATCAGTGAAAAACAGCGGTTTCAGCGTTCAATATACATCAAACCAACTCTATGAAATAATATTTACTTATCTCTGCCCAGACACAAAGAGGAGAATAAAATTAACAGATCTGATCCTACGTTGAGGTGATTTGCTGTTCAACCAGTCCCAGCAGAGAACCAAGTCCAGTCAAGAAGAAAGGGAAGAAAAAAAGTGTTGAAGTGGTAAAGCTGGCGCGTACACTTAAGTTCTCCTGAACCTGGTGGTCCCGTTTGCTGGCTGCAACCGTAGACAAGACCACGAGTCAACTCTAACGATCGGCATCTGCTGTCTTCTTAAAGAACTACTCTGGTTTAAGTTCAGCGGTCAACAAGGTACTCCTGGATACACGAACAGGAGCCTATAGAACTATTAAGCTTGCACTTTAAAGGTTTTTAAGGGATTTTTTTTTCCATCCAGCTGGTCAGAAATAGTGGAGTTCACTAATGAAGTTCAGCCTCTGTCCGCTAGCGAAGCCTGCATGAAGACGAAGATGGTCGTCCATCATTGGCTTTTTTGAACTTTGTGATATCATCATTGTACGGGGAATACTTGGAAATGCAGTCTGTTCTGTCCGTTTTAGGAAATAAACCCCAACATAAGTTATCCTATGTTCCTGCCTGTTCTGGAAGAAAGTATCTACAGGCATTTCCATCCTTTTCACAAAGTCCACCACCTTCTGTCCTTCTTCGTTCCTATCCTGGATAACAAACCCATCCATCAGTTCCTCATCACCTCTTTTCCCTTCGTCAACATGTCTGTTAAAGTCTGCACCAATCACCGCCCTCTCAACTCTGAAAATACACTGCATCACATCATCTTGTTCACTCCAGAATTTTTGCTTCTCTTCTAACTCACATCTTACTCACATCCAAACAACATTGATAATGATTCCTTCCATTTCAAGCTTCAGACTTATCAGCCTATCTGACATTGTTTTAATTTCTAGGACGTTCCTAACAAACTCCTCTTTCAAGATAACTCCTACTCCATTTCTCATTCCATCTACACCTCCATCTAGACCTTTCCTCTTCTTACTCTCTGCCTACAACCACACTTTTCTTCTCTCTTTCGTCAATCAGTTGTAGTCTGATTTCCACTGGCACCCTGTAGGTTAATAGCACCGGTGGCGGTCGTTGTTAACCTGGGCCTTGACCGATCCGGTATGCAATCCATGTTTATAATTTGCATATTTGATTTGGCTTAGCTTTCACGTCAGATGCCCGTCCTGACACAACCCTCTGTATTTATCAGGACTTGGGACCAGCACAAAAATCACTGGCTTGTGATGGCTTATGGTTGCATTTATCCAGAAATTAAAACGGCCTCGTCAAAGTCAAGCCGAAAATCCAATTTAGAATATGTGGCCAAATTATTGCTTAAAGGCAAGCTACACAACCACAAAAGGCTTGCATCTGCAATTACTGTAAGAGTGGTTAAATAAAGTACTAAATCAGGAGGGGTGAATCATAATGGTTGCCATGCTCTTTAGATTTGTATTTGTTAAGAAATGTAAAAAATATATATGCATAATTTCCTTCTATTTTATAATTATACTTTAGCTTGTTTGTCTTGCCACATTGAACTCAAATATAGTATTTTGAGATTCAGAGATGTAAAAGCACTGCAAGAAAATAAAACGTGACTTCAGAAAATGTATGTGAAATTGTAAGCCTTATTTTTCTTTTGCTTTGTCTCTTGCAGAGGTCCAATGGGCACGATGGGTAGTCCAAAGCCAGGAATGCAACAAGGTGGACATGGAGGTGGAGGAGGAGGGATGGGTGGAATGAGTGGAGCAGGAATGGGTGGAATAGGAGGAGGCATGGGTGGAATGGGAGGAGGAATAGGAGGTGGAGGAACGGGAGGAGGAGGCATGGGTGGAATGGGAGGAGGCATGGGCGGAATGGGAGGAGGAGGCATGGGCGGAATGGGAGGAGGAGGAAGCATGGGTGGAATGGGAGGAGGAGGAAGCATGGGTGGAATGGGAGGAGGAGGAAGCATGGGTGGAGGAATGGGAGGAGGAGGTATGGGGGGAATGGGAGGTGGAGGTATGGGTGGAATGGGAGGTGGAGGTATGGGATCAGGCATGGGCAGTGGCGGAGGAATAGGGTCCAGAGCTGTGGAGCCATATCGCCTGGCTGCTCATGACAGCCCAACCTCCCCTAGACACATGCAGTCCAGCCAAGGGTCAAGCATGGGGCAGATCTCAGGTTCTGGCCATGGGATGGGTCACACTCCAGCTGGTTCCGGTATGGGAGCCCACAGTGGTCAAAGTCTCGGTCAGCATCCCTCCCGCCGAAACCTCCAAGTCGACTTCAGTGGGTCAAGTGGTTCTAGGACAGGCCGGTCTCCTTCTGTGTCTCCTGACCGTGGTGTGACTCCCACCTCACCCTACTCCCTGCCACAGATTGCTCCCATGCCAAGCAGCAAGCTGTGCCCAGTGTGCACCACCACAGAGCTGTCCAACCCACCAGCTGTACCCAACTACAACACCTGCACCCAGTGCAAGGCCACTGTGTGCAACCAGTGTGGCTTCAACCCAAACCCTCACCTTACTGAGGTAGGTCACATTAGAGAAGGATGTGTATGTGGGAGGGGGGGTTATCTGTAGATGTGGATGTCTGTTTTTGCTTTCTAAAACCATTATATGATTATTTATGATGAAACTGAATCTTCAACGCTGGGCAAACCAGTGTTGAAGCTTAAGATTCACAAACAGTTAAACGGTAAAAAGAGACGATTTAAACAACAATAACATCAGAAAGGCTGGATAAATACTGCTTTGCTTTCCCGACTTTGTTTGTGCAAGCCATCTATCTTTTTTTTTTTGCTATGATGAGCTTAAATTGAAGTAAGTGAATGAACTGAATGAATCGGTAAATGGTAAAAAACACAAATTGGCAAAAAAAAAAAGGAAAGCATAAAAGCCCCTTTGTGTGCATGCGTGATGGACTGCCAGTGTAAGGACTCAGCAAGTAGCACTAATTGCATGCTGAAACTTTATCAGATTCTCCATTAATGTGCCAAGGCGAGACATACAGGTCACGTTAGTGTGGGGGTGTGAAAATACTGCAGTACTCTGCTTTCAAAAGGAGAGGAAAAGTAAATTAAAAAGGGAAGTCGGAAAAAAATGCATATTTTGACTGCAAAAGTTTGAAATTCGGGCAGAATGATCACTTTAAGCGAAGAGACAATGGTCAAAATAATATAGTTTCTTTCACTTTATTATTGACGTACAAATAAACATAAAGAGAGAGAACATGTAAGTTGTGGTATTCATGTGTAGGTGGCAGTCTTTTGGAAATCTCTCCTTGGGGACTGTCATTTTGGCAATGGTAACAGTGCTAACTGCTCTAATAGGTTATATAAGATGCCAAGGTAAGTTAATAAATCAGTGAATGGCTTAGCACCAAAGTATATCAAACATATGCTGTTACTATACCAACCCACCAGACCACTCAGGTCCTCTAATTCAAGTCTACTCAACATCCCTAGAATTCGAACCAAACATGGAGAAGCAGCTTTCAGTTTCTATCCTCCTCTAATCTGGAACAAACTTCCAGAAAACTGCAAAGCTGCTGAAACACACAGTTCTTTTAAATCAGAACTAAAAACGTAACTGTTTAGAGCTGCCTTTGAGTAATGTTTTGTTGTATCATGTTTTGTTTATGTTTCTTGCTAATTAATGCCTTGAAGTATCTGTGTGTGCTTCATTTATTGCTGTTTTTACCTTATATGCTTTGTGTTTTAAAGCTGTTTTTATTTTACCTCTAATCTTGTAAAGCACCTTGAATCACCTTGCTGTTGAAAGTGTGCTATACAAATAAAATTGCCTTGCCTTTATAATGTCAACTTTGTAATAAATATATTTTAAAATATTAAAATCCTCTTTTACAGCAATATCTCTCTCCCATTGTGTGACTTTGCCTCTTCTCTCAAGTAAATAGTGACCACTTATGGCAACAAGGCTAGAAAATACATAGAAAGCTTTTGCTTAAAAAAAAAAAAAAATCTTCATCTTTAATATAAAGCCTTTGGTTCCCTGATACGTGATCAGCTTTGAGATGTAGTGGTTATTTTTAATAAGGAAAATAAATTACAGCTGTTGTTGACCTTGCTTATGGTAGAAGTTAGTGTGCTGGTAATAATGCCCCCCAAAAGACCTGAGTTTAACATATTTCAAGTCTTTAGGTGGAAAAATATAAACGTTTTGATTATTCTGTTTTTGTTAAATTTCAGAAAATAATTGAAAGTTTCAGCGAAAAACCTGTCATTTTCTGTAGTTATTTTTGTCCAAATTAATTTATTTGCAATTGATTAGGTCTATGTTAGAAAAATTGGGCTACATTTGAACAAATCAATTAAATTCTGTCTTGTACAAAACAAAAGGCAAACAGATAATGCCATCCCATAGTCTCATTGGCTTTACGATGACGCAATTGTAGTTTGTGCTTTTGGCAAAATACCCCAAAAGCAGACCGGACAGGATCAAACACATGCAAAACTTTGATACATTTATGATTTTACCTTCAGTAAAAAAAAATTAAATGCCAATTAGTGGGGCTTGTTTCTTCATGTCTCTGAAAACAGAGAACACTTTCATGGATCACTGCACTGCAAAGTGTGAATATTCCCCAGAATACTGTGACTGTAGTAGGATGAACTATGATGACCTGACCACAGAGCATTTGGTATTTGTTTCCAGCAGAATGTGGATTTCCAAGAAAAAAAACAAATAAATATTTTTTTCTCTGTATTTATTATTCATAGTGAAGCATGTCAGAGTTTTACAGGTGCTTTTATTCTTTTACTGTATTCTTCTGGTGATTGTAAGAGCACTATTAAGAATTAGATTTTTTACTGTCTTTGTGTGTGATAAAACAAAGAATTAAAATGGAGTTGGTTGTGGATACGGCTAATGAAGTTGGAGAGGTTGTTAGGCCTCTCACTGTAGCATCTGTCCTGGACCTGTAATTATTTAATGTACACAACATTACAAACACCATGTAAATTAACAGAAATATACAAATGTACACAATATCTATACTACATTTCTGGTTATTTTGCTTGTTCTTTAAAATATGCTATGTTATGTTACTTAACTGTAATAAACTAATAAATAAGCCCAAAAGTGTGTTAACTAAGTCTAAACACACAACGAGCAATTTCATTAAATACCCTACTTACAAACATTTTGTGCACAATTAGCTTATACAAATACAACATACACACACAATATAGACAGCATAATTAGTGCAACAAATTATAGTGCTGCTCATTTGAGTGGATCCATTGGAATTCATTTTAGTGCGAAATGCCAAACTTAAAATAGATCCAGTAAATTTATTACTAAAAGAGATATGTCTGGTTCTACTGGACACATTCAAAGTGAGAAATGAGTGAGAAATCTCAAGCATTTAAAGAAACAAACACATACTTTTGCTGCATTGGATTTAAGTACACAAATATTTGAAAGATAACAATTCAAATTGTTCTGTTTCTTTGGTTTGGTGTAGGTCATGCATTTTGTTTAGCAACTTTCTTCTCAGTCACTGTCCATACAAATCTATGTTCCTGAGGTCCTGGTAATTTTTTAAGATGTTGCAATCTGTAAATCTTGTTAACTTAATGCACTGGCATGTTATGGTGATCTCAAAGAAAATGGATGAGAGTCACAACTTTTGCCTACCTCACGGTTTTAAAAACATGTACAAAATATCTTGATATGTAAAATTACTCTTTAAATATTTTAGTATTTAATAATTTTAGTATTTTAATATTTTAAATATCTTCTAAGTATTGGTTTTCTTATGTAACAGTAGTTTTTTGAGTACTATGTGTACAACACCTTTAAGAATGAATACAGTTTTTTGTTTATCAAAATATCTAATCAATTTACTGTTTGTTCTAATGATCTTATCGGCAACACAAGACTCCAAATCTCACATGAAACTCATTTGATACAGTTTTTTTTTTTGGTAACAATCAGGAGGCTTAGCCAGCAGAGCAAAATACATGGTTTTTATAATCTCAATTTCTAGTAAACATTTGATCAGCCCACACTCACTTAAGTGCAAATACAGAGTCGCTTTTTTCCCCCCCTTCATTTTGTTTATTTGGTTACCACAGATAAGGTAGGAAGTAAGTAATAAAATAAAGAGTGAGCTGTTTTATTTTTGCGTTTTTTGTCCAGAAAGTATTCAGATTTATCTACTGTACATTAAACTCTATAAGTAAGCTTTAAAAATTCAGCATCTCTATTTTCCAAAGGTAAAGTTTTAAAAACTTTAGAGCTAATCTAAAGGTTTGTAAGAGTATTAACATTTAAGTTTAATTCATCAGTTCACTGGTGTTCAGTGTTCTTCAAAAAAAACAAGGATATAGAACATATGGGTACAGGTTTTAAGAGCTAAAAAGTGGATTCCGATTTCTTGCTAAACTTCTTGTGCATGACTGCATGTCTCTTGTGTTGTAAAAGTTTCCTTTAAAAAGTCCATTTTACATTTGGGACCACAGTAATCTGTATTTCTGTTCATTTTAGGCAGCCTTTACCTTCCTGTGGTTCTAAAGTAACAACCATTTTATTTCATACTGCAGGTGAACTGTGAGCTGAAGATGTCAGTTTAGCACTTTAGGAGGATAAACCATGGATGTTCCAGCATAACTGATGAATATGGATGAGGGATACTGAAACACCCACATGCCATGTATTTGCAAGTCATTTTCTATAAATTATTCACACCTTGAAAAATAACAGCTGGGAAAGTGGGTAAAAAAGCATTACTCTGAAGGTTTATGTGTGCATACAGAGTGCTAAATTATTTGGAAATGAGTTGAGGGTTATCAGCTTACTTTGTTAGTGTTAAAACACAAAACCGTTTGTGTTTAGTTTTGTCATGTTTGCAGGGTTTTAATGACTCAAAAGGCAGCAAAAGACTCAGAACATCAGACAGTTATTTTAGATATGGTAAAAGATTATTATAATAAATGTGACAGTCTCTGGAGACAGGTTTGATCTGGGACACATGGAAGACTGGATGAACACAGAGATGGGATGGAATCTTGAGTTTAACTGTAGACTGACTGATGACTTTTTTGATGGGGAATGGACCAAGGAACCAAGGGTCAAGTTTTCTTGGATCGGATCTGAGGGGAAAATCTTTGGACGAGATCCATACCCGTTGACCTGATGAATAATAGGGTGCTGGTCGCCTCTTATCCGCGTATCGTTTATTTTGAGCAGCTGTACATTGGAGGGCGGCGTGAGCCTGGTTTCAGACACGTCTGATGGCACGGATGCGAGCACGGACCGATGGCACCACTGGGTCAGGGAAAGAGTCTGAAAGTAGAGAAGGTTTGTTGCCGAGTGATATTTCAAAGGGAGAGAATCCGGTAGCAGAAGAGACGTGAGAATTGTGGGAGTACTCAACCCAGGGGAGATGGATGGACCAGGTAAGTGGGTTTAAATTGCAAAGACAACGGAGGGTGTTTTCAATTTCTTGGTGTAATCTTTCACAATGAGCGTTTGACTGAGGATGATAACCAGAGGTGAGTTTGGATGTGGCTCCTGGGGCAGAACAGAACCGTTTCCAGATGGCTGAAATAAATTGAGGACCTCGATCAGAGATGATTTCAGAAGGGATTCCATGGAGTTTGAAGACGTGAAGAATGAGCTGGCGGACAGTTTCTGTGGATGAGGGAAGCTTAGGGAGAGCAATGAGATGGCAGGCTTTAGAAAAACGGTCAATGACGGATAAAATGACTGTTTTACCTTTAGAAGGTGGGCGGCCAGTGATGAAATCCAGTGCGATGTGAGACCAGGGTTGAGAAGGAGTGGAGAGTGGTTGCAGGAGACCAGCTGGAGATTGATGGGATTATTTATTTTGGTTGCAGATATGACAGGCTGAAATATACTCTGCTACATCCTTGTTAAGGGATGGCCACCAGAAATATCTGCGAAGGACGGCAATGGTGCGACTGGTGCCGGGATGACAAGAGAACTTGGACGCATGGGCCCAGTGGATGGTCCGTGCTCGGATGGCTGAGGGCACATACAGACGGCCGGGGGGTCCCCCACCTGGGTCGGGTTCGTTCCGGAGGGCGTTTCGGATTGATTTTTCAATGTCCCAGGTGAGGGAGCCGATAAAACAGGAGGCTGGAAGTATGGTGGTGTCTTCAGGAAGCGAATCATCGGTCTGGTGAATTCTGGATAAGGCATCTGGTTTTTTGTCCAGGACGATAGGAAATGTTGAGGTTGAAACGAGAGAAGAGGGACCAGCGGAACTGTCTGGGGTTAAGTCTTTTGGCAGTTTGAGTATGACAGGTTCTTGTGATCAGTCCAGACGATAACTGGGATCTCCGTACCCTCCAGCCAATGACGCCACTCCTCCAGGGCCAATAACTCTCGGTCACCGATGTCGTAATTCCTCTCTGCTGGGGAGAACCTTTTAGAGAAGAAGGAACACGGGTGAATTTTGTGGTCTGAAGAAGATCTTTGTGAGGGGATGGCACCAACAGCGGTGTCAGAAGCATCAACCTCTAGAATGAATTGTTGTGTTGTATCCGGTTGAGTGAGGGTAGGAGCCTGGATGAAGGATTCCTTTACATGTTGAAAGGCGAGATTAGCCTTGGGAGTCCATTTGAAAGACCTTTTGGAGGAGGTGAGCGCGTTAAGGGGTTCAGCGAGTTTACTGTAGTTGATGAAGCGTCGGTAGAAGTTAGCAAAACCCAGGAAGCGTTGCAGTTGTTTACGGGTTTCTGGAGCTGGCCAGTCCCTGATGGTCTCAATCTTTGCTGGGTCTGCCCTCACCTGCCCGTCTCCCAAGATGAAGCCAAGAAAAATTATGGATGTAACATGGAACTCACACTTCTCTGCCTTCACATAGAGACGGTTCTCTAGGAGTCTTTGAAGGACATGGACCTTATGTTCTTGGAGGGAACGGGAGAAGATGAGAATGTCATCAAGGTAAACAAAAACAACATTTTGAAAAATCACGTAGGACATCGTTAACCAGGTTCTGGAAGACGCCCCGTTGGATAATCCGAACGGCATGACCAAGTATTTAAAATGTCCTATGGGTGTTTTGAAGGCAGTCTTCCATTCATCTCCTTCCCGAATGCAAACAAGATGGTAGGCATTTCTGAGATCCAGTTTGGAATAAATGTTGGCTTGACTGACGGGTTCCAAGGCGGAGGAGAGTAATGGGAGAGAATATTCATTTTTTTAATGGTGATCTGGTTTAACCCTCTGTAATCGATGCAGGGACGAAGTGAACCATCCTTCTTACCCACGAAAAAAAATCTGGCACAGAGTGGGGAGGACGAGGGTCGGATGATGCCGGAATCCAGTGAGTCTTTTATGTAATTTTCCATAGCTTCTCTTTCTTTGCTGGAAAGATTGTATAGACGGCCGGAAGAGAGGGGAGCACCAGATAGAAGATCAATTGCAAGGACGATGAGATGGAAGGGAGAAAGCCAGATCCTTGTTGAAAACTTGACTTAAATCATGGCATTCATTCGGGACATTAGTAAGATCAGGGATGGATTCTGGAGTGGATTTGGGTTCTGATTTGACTGGAACAGCAGAACCTAAGCAGGACTTTAAGCAACGAGTGCTCCACGAATCTATTCTGCGGTGTGTCCAATTTATTTGTGGGTTGTGTGTGACGAGCCAGGGATACCCCAGAACTATGGGGTTTTCACTATTTGGGTAGATGAAAAATTGGATCTCATCATGGTGGTTGCCTGAGACAATAAATGTAATGGGTTGAGTCTGATTGGTAATGGGTGTCATGGTACTGCCATCTAAGGCGGTAACAGAAATGGGAGGACTGAGTTCAAAGATGGGAATTTCCAATTGTTTTACCAGATCTGGGTGAATAAGATTTTGTTCAGAGCCGGAATCTATAAAAGCTGAGCAATGAGAGGGGTTTTTCTTCTCTTTAACAAGAAGTGTTACAGAAACTGAGAGTCTATTAAACCGTTGAGGCCCCACCAGGACCCCTACCTTCACTGACGGGGAGATTCTTTTGGGGCGAACTGGGAGATATGTTTAGGAGAGCTGCAGACTTAACAGGGTTCTGCCAATGAGCATAGGCTCTGGGGATCCTTCTCGCAGGGTGGCAAGCTGTTTTGGAATAGGAGAGTTATTTCTGGATTCTAGGTGGGTGGAAGATTGATTTTTGGCCTCAACTCTTTCGGGAACGTCTATCTACCTTAATGGCTAAGGCAATCATATCGTCTAGAGTATCGGCGTCATCTCTTGGGGCAAGATCATCTTTGATTTTTTCATTTAAGGCTTGATAAAATGCTCCCTTTAAGACTGGATCGTTCCACCCTGACTCTTCTGCTAAGATTCTAAAATCTATACCAAACTCAACAACTGGACGGGTTCCCTGTTTGATTGACCAAAGCTTCCGGCACGACTCCTCCTTATTTCTGATTGGAGAGAAGGTTAAGTTAAATAACTCCAGGAAATCCTCTAAGGTTGTGTCTTCAATAGTTGACTCATTGAAAAATGCTTCTGCCCATCTGAGGGCTTTTCCGTGGAGGAGCCCGATTATATAACTGATTTTATGTGAGTCTAGAAGGAATGTACGGGGTGAACGGGTGAAAGCCAGTTTACACTGGAGAAGGAATCCTCTTGTCTTTTGTATATCTCCGCAAAATGGTTCAGGGGGTGGTGATGCTACATCCCGGAAGCAGGAAGTAGAGGAGGACGGTTTTTCCTGAGAATGACCCAGTTGAGTAGTGACATCAAAAAGCTGCTGATTCAACGGACTGATAGTTGTGGTTTGAATGGATAACTGTCGCGATAAATCCTGAATTATGACTTTGTGCCGACCCAAAAGTGTGCCTTGCTGAGACATTCTGAATCTGAGCTGGTGAGTCAGGTGGGCCAGATGGTTCTGTCATGTTTGCAGGGTTTTAATGACTCAAAGGTAGCAACAGACTCAGAATACCAGACAGTTATTTTGGATATGGTAAAAGATGTTTATTATAATAAATGTTAAAGTCTCCGGTTGGTCGCTGGGAAAATGGGTCCACGATGGCAGGCAGAGGAACTGCAGCAGAAAGTGGATATGGGATGATGTGACAGGATAGTGAGGCAGAGAGGGGATGGTTACTCACAGGATGATTGCGTTGTCCGATCCTTGAGGGAGATAAGTAGGATCCAATGCCGAAGGTGAGTGGAGGCTGATGTTGTGCAAGGCTGTGTGTGTTTCCAGGTGGAGCGGGCAGACGGGCAGGCAGATGGAGAATAGGCAGACCAGCGGAGGTGACGGAGCAGAAGCTGACCAGGAGGGAATCCAGAGTGATTGGTAAGTTGTTTCCAGGAGGTTCTTACCGTTGGAACGGCGATCAGAGGAGGAACCCAACTTCGGAGGACAAAGGAGTCTGGATCAGGATCAAGCTAGAAGGGAGAACCATCTGGTGTCAGCTTGTAGCCTCCGTCCCTCTTTTGAAGCTGGAGATGATGAGCCTAAACGAGCTGCACCTGTCCCCAATCAGCCACGCCCCTGCAGAGAAGGTAGGAGAGCAAACACACACACACACACACACACACAGCAGAAACCAGCAAAACCAAGGATCCTAACAAGTTTTCAATTTGTAGAAAGTTTTGAGGCAAAGACAACATATGCAAAGTACAATGGTGTGTTGCTTGTAATAACACTGAGTCTGTTTTCACCCCTTGCTTTTGTTTTTGCGTAAAATCATTAAAAAAAGTCAAATTAGACAAAGATAACAGTAGGAAATACAGAATGTAGATAATGATTTTATTTATTGAGGGAACAAAATCTAACCAAACCAATCTGGTCCTTTTTTGTTCTGTTTTTCAAACAACAAGGAAGCAAGAAAGCAAGAAAACACTTAAATTGAACCTGATTTAAGTCCATCCTTCCGTCCATAATCTTGGGGGGGGGGGGCTGGTGCTTGTCTCCAGTAGTCATGGGGCGAGAGGCGGGGTACACCCTGGACAGGTCGCCAGTCCATCTCTCTAAGCAAAAAGCACTCTAAGTATGCGTACTGTAGTTCCTTCATTCCAAAGAATACTACAGTTTTCAGCTATGATGTTGCAGTAATGAAATATGGGGAAAGGCTCTATATTTGCCTTTCTAATTTCACATGCAAAAATACTTAGTTCACTCATACCAAATGATATTACAATGTTTTTTAAATATAGGTTTGTGCTTTCTTGTATTTCTGTGTGATAAACAGACTTAAAATTCTACCTGAATGTGTGGATCACAGCAATACATTTTAAGGGCAAATCTGCTCAGTCTCAATGGGATCCAAGTACAGAGAAAATACATAGATCTAAATATGGGCTCCATTCAGAGTTAATTCAGATCCGTCTCTAAAGGAGGTCTACATGTGGACTTAATGGTTGTGTGCCAGTATGAGTAGGCTTGATACCTATCTACAAACTAACAACGCGTGGCCAGTATTTCAGATGCTTAATGGCATACTGGTTTTTTTTTTTTTTTAGGAGCATTCCCATTTAATAGTATAGTTGAAATCAGATATTTGTATACAGAAGACAGACAACCTTATTTTTCTGTCTGACGCTTAATCAGATTGTGTTTGGCAGATCAAAATAATTTTGGTAATTTTACTTTAAAAAGGAAGATATTAGTTATATATTTTTTTCTTTCCTCAAAGCAAGAAGTTACACACACTAATTTTATCATGCTGTTACATATTTTGGGAAAGCCAAGATGAAAATTTCCTGGCTTTATGAGTTTCTGATAAGTTTCACAACATGCAGGTTAAATGGAGGAACATCTGTGGATGCATTTATTATAAAACAGCACCTAAAACATGCCGCTTCCTTATGTGACATCATAGAAATCAGGAAGAGAGCCGTGAGTACAATTTCCAGATACCTGAGGATGCCTTATCTAGAAATATCTGGTTTCCAGTGTAATTTCTAGTGTAATTATCCAACTTCCATCCATTATCTATACCTGCTTATCCTTTTCAGGGTTGGGAGTGAGGGCTGGGGGTTGTGCTGATCTCCAGCAGTCCGTCACAGGGCAACATAGAGGCACACAGGACAATCAACTATGCACCGACACACTCATACCTGAGGTCGGAGTACCCGGTAGGAACCCACGCATCAACAGGGAGAACATGCAAACTCCTTGCAGAAAGACCCCAGGCTAGGACTTGAACCCAGGACCTTCTTGCTGCAAGGCAACAGTGCTACCAACTGAACCACTATGCTGCCCAATTATCTAACTCATAAGGAGCAAAATTTTTCATGGCTAAGGCTAACACTGTTATGCCCAACAGAGTGGTTTCCACATGTATTCCTCTCTTGTATCTCAGCTATACCTTTTTGCAGCATGTCTTCCTTCCAGTAGCCCGTTTGTTGTTCAGCAGACTGTGTACTAAATTTAGACACAGCATGCAGAAAGAGCTGCACACCAAACTATGTGTATGTGCTTTTGATTAATTAGGTTTCGGGTGAAAGCTGCAAACTGTGCTTTTCTCCCCCCTCCTCTCCAATCATACCACCGGCCTGTCGCACACACATTTACAAGAGTGAGTATTTTCGCCTCCTTGTGTTGAATAATTAGTAACACAGTGCACAATTTGTGCTTTCCACCTTTGCACCAATAATTTAAGCATCAGATGAGTAATCAATAAAATAAATCAAGGCAGCAATATTCATAGCCAAAATTAGATCTTTTTTGGTTTTGATCACAGAGATATTTGTGTGTCAGTTTTATCTGACATGCTGCCACAAACACAAGTCAGATATTAGCAGATAAAATGATTTATTCTTAAAACAGACATCTTGCTAATCCCAGGCCTTGTCCACAGCAGCGTTGTACCTGAACAAAACAGAGACATTTCTCTACAATTTGGTCTGTCATCCACACGAAAGTGCACACTTACAGCATCAAGAACGATTCTTTCAAGAACCTCCTACCAAAGTGAAGGTTTGTGAATTCTCCATTGTAAGCGTTAGCATGTGGACATAAATAACCAGGGTTTTAGGTTTCGCAACGTCACTGCCTGCGACAGACAACGCTCTGACATCACATGTGCGACCTGTGTTTACACTCAGAAAGAGCATTTATGCCCTCTTATAGGTTTGGCATGCCTACGAATGTGCTTAACAATGCACTTGAGCGTTTAGGTGTGAATTGAGTTTTTTCTAAAAATGAGGTGGTGTGTACTCAAGTTGTTTTCTAGATGGAAGGGGGAGGACATTTGGTTTTACATAAACCCTGCTACATGTGTACATGGCCTAACATAAACTAAACCTGAGGGGAAACAACAAACAAAGCTGTAAACAGGCCAAACAATTAACATATCGCATGGCTTCCTATATTTCAATCTCCTCTACTTCCTGTTGGTCAAATCATTAACTCGTGGCAGACGTTCAGCAAACACAGGTGCTGTTGTTACACTATCCATCGTCTATACCCGCTTGTCCTTGTAGGGTCACAGGGCAGCTGGTGGCCATCTCCAGCGGTCATTGGGAAAGAGGCGGAAAATACCCGGGACAGGTCGCCAGTCTGTCACAGGGCAACACAGTGACACAAAGGAGAAACAACCATGCACACACACACACACACCCACGCACACACACACACACACACACACACACACACGCACACACACACACACACACACACACACACACACACACACACACACACACACACACACACACCTAAGGTCAATTTAGAGAGACCAATTGACCTAACAGTCATGTTTTGTGGAGGGAAGCAGGAGTACCCAGAGAGAACCCATGCATGCACAGGGAGAACTCCATGCAGAAAGACCCCAGGCCGGGATTCGAACCCAGGACCTTCTTTCTAACAACTGAGCCACTGTCCAGCACTAATTACACAAATGGTTTACATGAAAAGAAAATTAGCTAATAAGAAGGTTGATGTAGTTCTAGCCTAAACAGGTGCAACATTTTTCATGCTTATTATTAACATGTTGAATTCCAGACATCTGTTGGAAAGCTGGTTTTAGCATCACAGTTATGTTTTCATCCACCTACTCTCATTTTTGTCTTAAAGCAGAAACAGTCTACGAGTTATGTGATCCCCCACTAGGAATTACATGTTCAGTGCCACGGATTATTTTTTGATTATGTCCATCATTCCTTTTCCAAAATTAAAGTTAGTTTTTCCTAAAGCATTAAACCTTAATACAAAGTCATGTGAAAATTTTTTTGTAGAAACAGCAGTAAAAATTCAAGGGAATTCTTTGATACGCTGCAAAACAACACAGTCTGCAGAGCTTCATTAAGCCTGTACGCTTTTTCTGACATGCTGGTTAATATTACTGCACAACATACAATAAAACTATGAACATAAAACAAGAGGCTCAGAGGCAAGACCAGCCCGAGATAGTGTATAAGTGGACTTTGCTGCTTCCTAGAGTCTCCTGTGGCACCAAGTGGAACATGAGTTGATAAATGCACCAGTTATACACAGAAAGTACATAGGGAATTCATAGTTGGAAAGTTATATTAGGCTCATTGCTTAAAACAAATTTAATAATTTCTGCTGCTTGTATCTGAGCTGGGAAAACATTTCATGCACATTGTAAGCGGTTGCAAGAAGATCAATGAGTAATAGCTTTTAGAAAATAATTTGTTGCAGAATTCACCTTCTGGAATGTTTTCATTATCAGCTGTTTACTGTGTACCTTTTCACCTTATGCACTTTGCATTTTAACTTCACTAAAGAGATTAGGAGAAACAATGCAAAAGTGTTTCCATAGCTGAGAAAAAAAACACCAAATAAAAAAATGGTTTGAAATAGAAAAATCCCTTATTGTACGAGAGCGTAAAAAGAAGGAATATTCAGTCTAACAATTTTCAACCTGTGTGAAACACCCAACCTTATCTTCTGAGCTCAGTTTTAAATATTTAGTTTGGGTGTTAAATATTGCAACTTTTTAAAATATCTTTTAAAACAAGCAGCTGAAGTGCTGCATAGTTAATACATAATGTTCCATTGAAGGTATTCTCAAGCAAAACAAATTCAAACAGTCAAATACATACATTGGTGGCTTACAGTGACCTGTGTAACACATCATGTTGAATGTAACAATGTAACAAATGTAACAATAATGGACCATGAATAATATGAAGGGGAGTTCAGTGGTTCGGGAGTTGAATTTGTTATTACTGTTAAGGGGTGCGATACCAAAATAAATTCTGCTAAGGGTCTTTGAGGTGAAGTTTAATGCTCTGTACACAAACAACAAACTGCAGTTTTAGGTACCTTGACATCAGCTCCGTTTCTGAGTCTGCTGTCATGTTTTGTGGATTTAAGGACCCAAATGCAGCAAGTAAAATAAGAATGATTAGATTACAACAGAAAACAAGGAACATGAATTTGCAGAACTCAGGAAACCAAAAAAATGCAGCGAAGGGGGAAAAACAGGAATCAGACAGGGAAGATTGACGACGGACCAGCGAGTATAGACAGAATGAGAGCTATATTTATATTGAGGAGGGAGTGAGGAAGTGACAGCGAAAAGGCTGAGGACTAATTAAGAGAAACAGTTGCAGGTGAGAGGGAGCGAGCAAGTAAAGACAATCAGTAGCTGGGTAGGAACGCATAATAGCAAGGGAAACAGAGAAGTGAGTTGACAGAAGAAACAGGAAACAATCCTACATTCTAAGAAGAACAAACTAGAAAGTAACTAAGATAATATATCTAAGAATCTAAGGGAAAACTCAAGGGAACTCTGGATAACAAAGGAAACCAAAACTGGAGGAATAAATAAACAAAGATTACTTAACTAGGGAAACACAATGAAAAGATGGACACAGAAACAAAAAGATGAAAATATCTAAGAGCAGGAAGAAATATGGCAACAAGGAAGTGCCATAAAATTAATACCAAGGAATAAATAAAAAATTATAATTAAACCGAATAAGGAAAAGAACTAACTTCAAACACAAAAACTTAAGAACTTTGACACCTGCAGTTGGACCAGAGGGTTTAAGGAAGAAGAAGTACCTATTTACTATGTCTTTGCAATCTAAGCACAATTCACTAATTATGTAGGTAAAATCTCCATGCCATTCAATAAGATTTTTAAAATGTCAATGGATAATAAATGAGTAAATCCACAAGCAAAAAGGTACTTACTTACTGGTGAATAGATATTTTCTCTGTAGTTTGAAGGCTACTGCTTGCTTGGTATTAGTCACAACCTCTCTGTAGCAAAAGGTCTGCAAACATGAACATACATCTGATTGATTCCTCCATTAAATAATGTACTTTCTATATTTAAACTGAAGTCCACCGAGAAGAGAATAAGTCTTAATCCCATTATCGCCAGTAGGTATTATAAAATATATTGGGTAGCCATTAAGTTCCTGGAAAAAATTATCTTACTGAATTCTTTTAACCTCAGGCGTGTGAAATGTTTTGCCTAAATCATAATTGTACATATTTGTGGAGCTAACTTACAATGGTGGAGGATCAAGTCACTGAAGCTGACCAATCTGGAACTCTCTTCCTCTGTATTTGAGATCAGTGGACTCTGCGGTCTATTTTGAAAGTCAGTTAAAAACATATCTTTTTAAATCTGCCTTTTCTTAATTTCCTTTGTATTTTTATACATTGTTGCCCCTTGTGAAGCACTTTGTGATTTTTATATCTTGAAAGGTGCTCTATAAATAAAATTGTACTTTACTTACTTACAATCAGAGCAGACTTGACCTTTTTAGAGCACTCTTCTTTTCTATTTCCCCCTGACACCTCCTTGACTTTACAACCAAGTAAACCATGACTGCAGTGTAAAAATAGGTTTTAATCTTCTGTTGAAGTTATTTATGTTGGACTGGAGTTGTGGCTGTATTACTGATTGCAGCCCTATCAGTGATCATAATAATTACAATAACACAGGTTACAGTAATTACGCTTTTGTAACTACCTCTTACATTTCTCACTACTGATATGATATATGTATCATCATAATGTCAGTATCATCAAAAAATTTAAGAGTTTGCTGATGAAGACCAAAATAAATAAAATACAATTTTCTCTGCATGACCCTGGTTCCCTAAATGAGAGGTTGGGTTTTCATCTGTGTTGTTGGAAGGTAATAATTACATTTCACTCAACATTGAAGCCTGATATAATAATAATGGTTGTAGTGTTCTGTAATAAAGACTCACAGCATCTCACAGTAAAGATAGTTAAATTCAAGCAAACAAAAACTTGACTACAAACTGGAGCCTATTCAATCACCTTTATACAAAACTAGCTACACATATTGGCTGCTAGTGTTAGAGAGTTCTTGTTAGTTCCATCCATCCATCCATCCATCCATCCATTTTCTGTACCCGTCCATCCTACGCAGGGTTGCGGGGGGCTGGTGCCTATCTCCAGCAGTCACGGGGTGAGAGGCAGGGTATTCACCCTGGACAGGTTGCCAGTTCATCACAGGGCAACACAGGACAAACAACCATGCACGCACACACTCATACCTAAGGGCAATTTGGAGACCAATTAACCTAACAGTCATGTTTTTGGACTGTGGGAGGAAGCCGGAGTACCTGAAGAGAACCCACGCTTGCACAGGGACAACATGCAAACTCCATGCAGAAAGACCCCAGCCTGGGATTCAAACCTTTTTGCTGCAAGGCAACAGTGCTATCAATTGCGTCACTGTGCAGCCCCTTGTTATTTCCAAATCAAGCATATTGTAAAGCAATGGTCTAACAAATGCATCAGAAAACTTCCAAACAATTTACTGTCCTCATCAGTTTAGTTAAAATTAATTTTGCAGACCAAAAGTGTCAAGTATTTTATAATTCTCAGTGTGTTGTCACTGCCGGCAGAAACCTAAAGTGAATGCCTAACTCCACACATACAATAAAGTTTCATCTCAAGTGGTGAAAGCAATCACTACAATACTCACACCTCTCAACCTCACTGAAACATAGGCAATTTTCTCTCCAAACCAACTTGCAGACAAAATGTTATGTTCACCGCTACTAGAGATGGATGGATGGATGGATAGATGGATAGATAGATACCATAAAAATCTCTGATAGACCCCAGAAGCTTATCTAAGGAACATCCATCCATTTATCCATCCATCCATCCATCCATCCATCCATCCATCCATCCATCCATCCATCCATCATCTATACCGTCTATCCCTTGCAGGGTTAGGGACATGTTGCCAGCCCATCGCAGTGCAATGTTTGTCTCAGTTGTTATACCCGTTTTTCTTTTTGATGATTACACAGTTTCTTTGTCACATCTAACCCTACCTCAATTCATTTTCCCCTTCAGCTTCACAGTTTTGACTAATCACTCCTCCCTATGTATATGTTATCTCTTTCATTCCCTCTCTGCTGGATTCTCTAGTTGTTGTCATGTTCCTGTGCTCCTGGGCCCTCGTTGATGCTTCTTGTGTTCTGATGCCTTAGCTCTCTTTTTAAGTCAGCTTTGAACTCTGTTCTTTTCATCAAACTACATTTTTCAAATGATTTTGCCATTCCAGTTTGCGTTAGGGTTCCACATGACTTCAACTGTTAACAGTTGTAGAGAATAAAAAAGGTAAATTAAAAAAGGATGCCATATGATAAAAGAAAACCCTGAAAGACCACATCAATATCAATCTGTAGGAAGAAGGGATATCGTATAAATTAGATTTGGGTATCTCAGCCCTATGTCGGAAAATAAAACCTTATAGGCTTTCACTTCTTGAGGTAATTATTATAAAACCTTAGAGAACTACGCGTTTGTTTAGTGTTAAAACCAGTTATTTACATTCACAGTATAAGTTTTTCTCTCATTGTCTGAAATTTTATGACATTCAACGTTAAATGTTTGAACTAATTTAGGATGACTGTTTGCTAATCCCAGATTATTATTATCATTTGTCTTTATTGTGAACACTATTATGGCAGGACATTCCCATACTGTTTAGACTTGGATAAAATGTTTGAATGGATGAACATGGCCCCTTTAGACCGTTTTATGTCTTACCAACGAACGAACCAGCATTGTGAGCTCTTTCTAATATATTTGCTTGGGTTTTTTTTAACCAATGTTTTCATATAAGGATGCAGTGTGTTTGAGGTGCTGTCCTAAAATCCACCGTCAGTTGTGCCTTTGTTCAACGCAAATATTTTGAATAAATTTATTAGAGCCTTACAAAACCTCATTATCTGGGTTTTGATCTTAGTTTATGTAAACTTTTAAATTAAAGGAATGTACATGTAAGAAATGTTCTTACGTATTATTCTGGGATTTAGCAAATACTTACACAAGCAGACAGGATCATAAATGCCTGCTTTAGATATTCACATACTAATAGTTTTCCAGAACCATTATCAGATTTTTTTTCTGACAGTGAGCACACCCACTGGGACGAGCATGTTCATTCCAAATAAAGACTGAAACTCTGCAGTGTTATTGAAATCCCTACTCCTCTTTTTACTCCATCTTTTGTTTTGTCATTAAACATAACTTTAGGTATTACATTCTATCTTTAACTTGACAGGTGAATATAACTGTTGCCATAGATACCAGGTCGGTGTCTCTTTTGTTCCTGTAATGCATGTTTGAGAAAGTGTAAACTGAGCTGGTGGGGAGTGCTCTGTTTTCCCGTGTGTAAAGTGCTGCAGACGTGGGAGCGACTGTGATAGCAACAGCATGATTAGAGCCACGAGAGAGCACACACTGTACATGGAATCACAGTAACAAACAAGAGTGCACAGTAAATGGTAACAGAACACAGCAAACACAGTTTTTATTTTTAATGTTTTTAAACTCTTACAATCTTTGATGTTTTTGCATCTCTTCTAAATGCATTATGTAAAAACTAAGTTTCTCACAAAGATAACTTTTCACTGATCAGTTACTTCCATAAGGAATCTTACACCACAGCATAAATCTAGGAAAAATTGATTGACTTGGTTTAATGTTTTCCTTTTTTTTCAGCATCCTTTTTAACTTGGATTTTGACCAATTGAATGAAAACAGTAAATTAGAAGTATCAGCAAAAATTCCCTCAATTTATCATTTTTATCTGACAGCTTTTCTCCGCTCTTGAACTTCTTTACACCTAGACTGCAGAATGCCTGAGGCGGGAGGTGCAGCACCTGTGTTCTCTACCTCACTGAGTGCCGAACTGTCAATCTTTTGTATTTTAATAGAACCCAAATAGAGGCTGGAGGTAGCCAGGGTTGTTGCAGCACAAGGTAAGGCACATAAATTCCAAAATCTAAAAACCAAGGCTAGAGTGCAGTAGGACAGGAAAATCCAAAACTCAAAGAAGAAAATATACTGTCAGCAGATTAATAAATAGAAATAACAAATGTGATGCCAGGTGCCAAACCAACAAAGAAATAGTGGTGTAAAAAGGATGATCTGACAAGTAGTGATGCAAATGAAGGAGTATAAATATTGGGAGGAGTGATTACTGGAATAGGAAACAGGTGGGACTATTTGAATGAGTAGTAACAGCTGTGAGCTGAATGTGGAAACTGAGGCAGTGAGGGAACCTAGCAGGAAGGAATGGCTGAACAGAAACAAGAAACAAAAAGACCGAAAAAAAAAAAACTGTCACTGAACAGGACTTAAACCAACACTGTTTTTGAAAAACTCATCCATGCGTTTATCTGTAGTCTGATTGATTACTTCAACATCGTCCTCACAGGTCTGAAAGTAGAGCACATCCCCCCAGTTCTAAAGTCCTTACACTGGCTCCCTGTAGCTCAGAGAATAGGCAAGGCAAGGCAAGGCAAGGCAAGGCAAGGCAAGGCAATTTTATTTGTATAGCACACTTTCAACAACAAGGTGATTCAATGTGCTTAGACTTCAAAATATACTTCAAAATAGTTCTACTAGTTTATAAATCATTGAATGACCTGCTGTCACTATACCAACCTCCCATATCACTCAGTTCCTTTAATTCCAGTCTACTCAGCATCCCTAGAATTGGAACCAAACATGGAGAAGCAAATTTCAGTTTCTATGCTCCCCTTATCTGGAACAAACTTCCAGAGGACTGCAAAGCTGCTGAAACACTGAGGTGTTTTAAAACAATGCTAAAAACCCATCTGATTAGAGTTGGCTTGGAGTAATATTTTAATGTGTCATATGTTTTGTGTGTGTTTTATGCTTTATTGCTGTTGTTATGTAAAGCACCTCGAGTTGCCTTGCTTCGCCTTTACCTTGTGGCAGACATGCATTAAGAATCCCTCTGTGTCATCGTCTTTAATAATCTCCTGATATCCTATTCAGCCCAAACAGATACAATACAAATAGAGCTTTTAAAAATATTCTTTTTGGAAAAATGTTCATGTTAATCTGTAGGCCCTCTCCACACTAATTGCTAACAAGGGAGATCAAACAGTAGAGTACCTGCCTAAAGCCCTCTTTGTTGTAATCCATTTCCCTCTGAAGCGCAGGGGTTAGTGTGCCATCCTAGGCCACTTCAGGATTATCTCTCAACATAGCCCAAAGGAAGTATCACAATCATAACTGGCCTGTGTTTAAGTTGGTCCATTGCCTGCTCTGTACTTTTAACCTGGCACCGGTTAAAACAGAACGTTGACAGGCGAAGTCATGGTGATCGGTGTTATTTTAGTATATTTCTTTTACCATCATGAAGTAGTTCTTAATTTTGGGATCTGGATCTGAATACATTCATACACCTTTGAGATTTTTATTTGTACAAAAACGAAAACCGTCTGTCATTCTTCTTCTATTTCGCAATCATGCACCACTGTGTAGTAGTGTATTGTATTAAATCCCCTCAAAATACATTTAAGTTTGTGACAGGACAAATGTAAAATAGGTTTGCAAAGCACTGAACATGAGTTATTTAAACATACAAGAAATAATCTGAAATTCTCCCTACACTTTTCTGCCCTATATTGCAACTGTTTTCAATTAATATTCCAAAATAAAACTATTTTCCAGCTTTATAATGTTCACGCTCTTTCCTCACCTCTAATGAACTTGACCTTCTTTTCTTTTCTTTTCTTTTCTTTTCAATCTCTTCCTATAGGCAGAACTGGATTTGATGGCAGGGAAATAAGAAGTTATCCGTCTTTGTGTATCCTAAGAATCAGTTCTATTCTGGGAATGAAGAGACAGGGAGAATTTAAGGGGACAAGGGCTCTCCTTCCACATGCATTAACCATGAGAACAGAGCAGCAGAGGGGCTCCAGCCAGTCGACAGGACAGGGGAAGAGGGAGAGAAAGAAGCATCAAGCTGGCAGCACACAGCTAGAGGCACTCACACATCTAGTGTACAGAAACCTACCACATTTATGCACAAAGGTATTTAAACATCTAGTCGCATGCAAGCATAGGTCTGTGTGTACTGCCTTATTTTACTTGCTTGAATGGAAGCCTTTGCAAGAATGCAAGCTCAGTAGTTTGCAGGAACATGTAATAAGTTGATTTAAATGATTAATAGTTTTTTCTAGTACTCAAAGATTCCATCAGATAGATGCTTCAGATAGAAAGTACATCCTGTACATGCTGTGAAAAGACATTAAACAAAAAGAAAACAAAGACACCAGTCAGACAGGTTTATTTCACATTACCTTGTATCATACTTTTGCTCCTTGTGCTAGTCTTTTTCTTTGCTCTTCAAAATTGCTTTTTCTACACCAAAAATTTAGCTTGAAAAATTGCTGAAAATGTCCTTTGTAGGAGCTATAAGTGCAAGTGCAACTCTGGCATGAAGTCTGTTGTTTGCCAACACAATCATTGGAAAGATTACTGACCTGACAGTTGCAGAGCAATGACATCTTTCACACTTTTAAAGAGACTGGGTGTTAACTATGTGGTATATCTAAGCATGTCCATGGAAAGTTGAGTGAAAGGAAAAGGTGTTGAAAAAAATATGCATAAGCAACAGGACCAACCTTGGCATTGAAAGGATTGTGATTTAAGGCCAAGTCTAGAGTTTTGGTTAGATCCACAAAGCAGTTGCTACAGGAACCAGTGCTGCAAGAGCCACAACGGACAGACATATTCTGGACATGGGCTACAACTGTCGCATTCCTTGTGTAAAGCCAAAACATCCAGTGTGTCTTTTGAATGAGCCCTGGCGGGATGATGAGGCACGAATATTTCGGCATTCGTGGTTGATAGTAATATTACCGAAATATTGCCACACCGTTGGACTTAAACATGAATGAAGATCACACCTTGCTGCAACAGAGGGTGATGTCATGATGATGTGTGGAACGTGCACTGAGCCCCGACCGGTAACATTATTTAAAATGCAAGTAAACATGGGGGGTTCAGTTAGCATTTGTAAACTGTATCAACTGAAATGGCAAACTGGAGTGATGCAGAGGTCTGGGAGCTTCTGGCCTTTAGAGCTGAAGAGCAGATCGCTAGACAGTTCACGGGGACTGTGAAGGACAGCCACCTTTTGGAGCGGCTCTCAAACAGACTTGAGGAGCCCCCACACCCCCCCTTTATCCCGCAATCGCGTAATCTTTTTGTGAAAAACACCTGATCGCGCCACATTGCCAACACAGGCTGACCACTGATGAATGACCAAAAGGCTCATTGATGCCAGAATTGATGCCAACACTGATGGCAGCATTGGCTTTTGAAACAGGCTGGGGAGAATCCATGGAGTATTGTCAAAAGGTGAGAGACACCGGAACCAACGGTGCAATCGAGCTAAAGGCTGCAATTAAAGCAACTTGAGCTTCCTGAGTTAGCTACTTCCCTTGGGTAGTTGACATGAGCTACTCTCACAAAAAACATGCACCAGTTCTGGGGCTGATACTGCCTCCTCCTGGCTGGCCAGCGCGCCTGAGGGATTGGGGAGGAGCTGGCTGGAATAACGTGATCCTTCCACGCGCTACGTCCAGCCGGGGAAACCCCACCACATCAGGTGAAAAGAAGGGCCTGCTCACTCCTCAAGCATGAAGGAGGCTTGAGTTTCAGTGCTGAGCCCTCCCGTGGTCTGCGATGGACTGGCGACCTGTCCAGGGTGTACCCCTCCTCTCGCCCCTTGACCGCTGGAGATAGGCACCAGCCCCCCCGCAACCCTGCATAGGAATGACAGGTATAGAAAATGGATGGATGGATGGCAGAGGGAGAGCGAAGCCCAGGACTAGACTTAGGAACACTGGGTGATAAATAATGGGGGGAAAAACTGTGGGATAAAAAATATAATTTAAAAAAGCCTGAGCTTCCTGAACACTAATCAGTGCCACTCGCTGATCACCTCCATGCCACGCTGCATGGATGTCATAATTCATGCAAAAGGAGCCATGAACATATTGAGTCCATGTACTGTATAGTACACAGACAGGCCAAATCTAGAGATTGTAGATTGGATAGAGTGTTTGTGAACATGGATTTTCTTGTCTTGCCACAAATGTTCCATTTCATTTAAGTCTGTACTTTGGCCCTTTCTGATACATTTACTTTAATATTACCTTCTCCTTTGCAGTTCTGGCTACATGTTTACATTCCTTATCCTGCTAAAAGATAAAAACTGCATGGACAGTGTCTGTGAACATCAGTTTTCAAGTCTTGCCACAGGTTGTTGATTGGATATATTCTAAACCATACCTTTTTTTAGTAGTATGAAATTAAAGGAGGCAGAATACATACGCATGCTCTTCAGATTTAAAATAGCATTTAAAACCAAATTTAATTTCATCAAAGAAGTTCACAATTATATGCTTTTTTCTATTGGTCCATGACATAAGACTCCATTTGAAGGTTTGTAGTTGTAAGACGACAGGATACTTTTGTGTGTTGATTGAGTCTGTCGGGGCATCAGAATAGAAACATGACATGTGATATGGGGAAATGATCAATATTCTGATTCAATTATATCCTCCATCTTGTCTATGTCATGCAGGCACAGAAAACAGAGAATGGGACTTTCTTTATCAGTGAATTAGAAATGCATTCATATCCAATCAGTCTTGCATTTCTCCCCCTTTTTATCTTCTTTTATCTTGTTGCTGTCTTTACATAGTTTTCCCTTTCTGTGATTTGCTTTACTTATGCAAACCCATTTACATTTCTGTAATCAGAAGAGCTCCACATGCTTTATGAGACTCTAGTCCAGCTCAACACTCCATCCATTACTTCACAGTATTGTTTTACAGTTTCACTTTAATCTACTATTGATCATAGAGAAGAGTCTTGGACACAAGCTTTAATCATGGGTTGTGAATTAACACACAGCGACGCATGTTTGCTATTATTGCGAGGACTTTCACTGACATCTGATGTATCGCCCATCCCTGACCCTCATCTTAACCCTGCCTGACCATGCATTTTTGTATACAGAGTCCCTCTTGTGGAGTTCATGAGATCATATTGGATCGAGCCCGAAGTGCTGACGCAGATTTCTTTTAATCAAGAAACATGCATTATAGTGTGATGGTGGTCAATACAATCGACCAGTCGAGGTTATTCAGACAGGAGAATTAACGGATGAACAGCACAAGAGGTGTGCCTGTGTGTGCGCTGTAAACATACAGATGATAGTGTGGGTGTGCAGAGATTGTGGCACCACAATCTTCCCTTTGAAGGCATGATGAGAAAGTGAGTAATGAAATTGGAATGGAGATTAATGTGCTTTTTTGTGTCGTCCTCGAGACTGTTAGGTGTAGATGTTTTACGTTTTCTCTTGGCCAGCAGCTCTCTGATTGAAAATCAAGCTGAAGTAGGCTTGTATGTGTGTGAATGGGTTGATGTAATTCATTCATCAGGACCGAGTAGAGAATGAACTGTCACTTGCGGCGCCATTAGCGCCAGAATGAGTGAGGGGACATTGTTCTGTTCTTCAGAGAACTTTTTTGCAGATGCTGTTGTAGAGTTTATATTTATTTCTTGTTGACAACACAGCTAATCAATTTTTTCAATAATTTTAAGCAACTGTTATAATTCATTCTGATAGTTAATTATTGTATAAAGACATTGATTTGAAAAAATAATAGTGTCTAAGTCCAGAGACATAAGGACAAAGAACTGAAATCAGACATGTTTCATCTTCATCCTGATACATGTCCAGGCATGTATATTACCAAAGTAGTTTGAAAAGTGAACACAAAATAGGTTTGTATGACATGCAAAAAATAGGAACATCCTTTATAACATGAATGAAAGTAGGATTAGACCTACAAAATCCTAATGGTATAGCATTTTAAAATTAATAAATAGCATAGTTTATAAACTCTCAAAGTTTGTAATCAGGAATCCTCAATTTATGGGTCTTTTATGAGACAGTGTGCTACGCCTGTCAAACAATGACCCCAATTAGCCTCTTTGTTGGTTTTAATTTTCATGTCAGCAATATTATTGTCAGTGCAAAGAGGCAGCTTTATTTTCTAGTTATAACTTTCTCACTGATAAAGTATTTTACTGATTGTAGACTAAAAAACTCAAAAGAGCTCATAATTGTTAGGTGAAACTGAAATGGTGCATTAATCACTTTTAACTTTTCTAACAAATCAAAATCTTAAAAGGGCTGCAAACATTTTTATTCTAGTGCCTTAATTCAACATTTAGCAGAAATATTTTCATTGCAGTCTTTTGGGTTATATCTCTCAGCTATATACATTCTTACACAAATACAGATTTGTCCAAGCAAAATAACACAAGATTAGGCAGACTGAATAGATACCATGTGTTAACATCAGTCGAGTCTCAGGTCTTTTGCAGACTCTGAGAGGTTTTCTTCCAGGTTTGGTCTGTATACAGCTCCGTCCCTCCTCCCATCAATTCTAGCCAGCAAATGTCTAAAGGTTCTCCCGACCTGCCCTGTGAGTCATTGCAGCTCCCCCAGTTACCAGGGGCGTCTTGGCTGCTTCTCTGATTTATGTTCTTCTTTTCTGGCATGCCAGTAAAGATAATATGCACTACCATTTCTTAGTGGGGTTGCAGTTGTGCCATCCTCTATTTTCAGCTCATGGATCAAACAGTGCTTTATCAATTGCTCAAAGCTTGGGAAACTTTTTCTGGATCGAATCCTGGTTTGAACTTTTCAACTCAAAATTTATAAAGGGGTATCAGAGTAAAGGGTGCTGAAAACATATGCATCTCCCACTTCAGATTTTTATATGTAAAACATTTGAAAAATCTGTTTCAACAGTTAAATAGCTTCCTAACAATGACCAACCATTTTGATATTTTTCAGTCTGGTTTCCACACTCATCACAGCACTGAGACTGCCCTCGTCAAAGTGTTCATGACATCCACACAAATACAGACCGTGGTAGAAACACAGTGCTGGTACTGTTGGACCTCAGTGCAGCATTTTACACTGTTGACCGTGATTTATTATTGAAATGACTCTCTGGTACAGTTAGCTATTTGGCTAATGACTCAGGATTAAAGGACTGTCGCAACAGGACCTCGAAAAACTCATCCATGCGTTTATCTTTAGTTGAATTGATTACTGCAACAATGTCTTCACAGGTCTGCCTCAAAAAGTAAATCAGACAGCTTGAGCTGATTCAGAAAGCTGCTCCTCGTGCCCTCACTAGAACTAGGAAAGGAGAGCACATCACACCAGCTCTAAAGTCCTTTCACTGGCTCCCTATAGTTTAGAGAACAGACTTCAAAATACTTTTACTAGTTTTTAAATCATTGAATAGCTTAGCATCAAAGTATGCTGAAGACCTGTTGTCACTATACCAACACCCCAGACCACTCAGGTCTTCAAACCCTAGTCTACTTATCATCTCTAAAATTAGAACTAAACATGGAGAAGTAGCTTTCAGTTTCAGAAGCAAACTTCCAGACCACTGCAAAGCTGCTGAAACAGTGAGCTGTTTTAGAGCAAGGCTTAAAAACCCATCTATTTAGAGTAACTGATTTGAGTAACTGATTAATTTTAGCTGAAAAGTCATATATTTTATTGTGTCATATGTTTGTGTCTCTAATGTTGTGTTTTATGCTTTCACTGTTGTTTTATTGCTGCTTTTATTTTATCCCTTACTTTATCCCCTAATCATTAAAGCAGCTCGAATTGCCTTGTTGTTAAAAGTGTGCTATACAAATAAAGTTGCCTTGCCTTGTAAAATTTGTCTTCTACCTAAAAATTTTACTCTACTTGATGTTGGTCTGGCACAAGAATGCCCAATAAATGCATCATAGTTTGTGGTTGCACTGTGACAAAATTGAAAAAAAAAAATTCAATGTAAGGTTTTAGTACTGAACACCATTAAATACGTTGGACTAGCCATTAAAGTCATATTTTCATGAGAATTAAATACATTTTCAGCTCTTGGTTTTTGGAAAATAGAAATTAAAAGCTTTTCTTAATTTACATAAACTGTTTGGTGCAAATTAAACATTACCTCTTTTGAAAGATACAGAGAGTGTTGAGTCACATATGCCTTTAACAAATATTTTCAGATAGATTGGTCAAAGAGGTCACCACTGTATATGTAAATAAACCCTTCATACAAAGACTATTAGCCAGAACACCCTAAACACTGCCTTCATCCTATTGTTATGTTTTTGTAAAAATCACCCAGTTCAAGATCTACAGTATATATTGTGCAATCTTATCTTGACCTTGCAAGTGGAAACTTGGGTTATTTAGAAGCATGTTTTAGGCTGTCTTCAGTCCTACAATGTTTTTTATTTCATTTAGCACTACTACTACGTTTTAAGATGCATCTTAAGTATGCATGCTGTTATTCTGGTCATGTTAAAGGTTGAAGAAAGCAATATGTCAATATGCATCTTAAGAAGAAGGTTACCTTAAGTGCACGTGTTGGTGTGTTTCCATTACTAACTGCAGAAACTGCAGAGCTTCGTCATGGGAATACTTCCTGGAATGGCCAATCACTGCAGGGAATATTGATCAAGACATTAGTCTCCTGCCAGGATTCTAAGAGCCAGACAAAGTGTTCACTCATGTAGTCACTTTGCAGAATAGTCTTCACTCACTGACAGATATAAGGAAAGCTTTTCACTGTTAATATTTTATAAACAAGATTCTTCAGCTTTTATATTTCAGTCATAGTGGCATTAATTGCAGTGCTTTAAATAAGATTGCTGTAATGCTTCAGCTCCTAGTGTTGTATTACAATACAGAAATAAAGAACCAATTATTAATGATCAGTCTTTATTTATAATCAGAACAAATCTTATTTTTAGTCAATCCTGAATTTCAGATTAATTTAATATATAAAGCCAATAAGTTATCCTAGCTTTATATTCTTATTCTTTAGCATCACCTTTCTTTTTTCCTGATTTATTCACCACACACCTTGTTGATTGACAGGTTTATTTAAAGCTCTATATGCTCACATGTAAATGTGTCTATGAAAGCTGCACAATCATATTTGCGTAGTGCAAACATGTCGGCATTTCTGTGCTTATTGCATCCATTAACATGTAAAACCTCTAACGTTTTGAATACGCTTTAGATCTCAGGCAACATTAAACCACACACAGGTTTGGCTCAGACATGCCTTATTTATGTTACATGAAACATCTGAAGCTAATGTGAGCCCATTACAGCTCATTGTAATTAATTCAATTTCAGTTTTGGAAGATAAAGGCCATTTCTGACCATGTGGTAAATGTGTTTCTTTAACTGTACAGCTGCTGTTGTTACTGTAATATAACTGAAACCTTAAACATTTCAATGGCCATTGAAGGCAGTTATTTTACTATCTCTCTCATTAGAGTTTAGTCTGTCCCTGTGCTTTTTCTTTAACCTGAGACAGTTGCCTTCATGCCTGAAGGGATGTTAATGAGAGCTGGCTTTGATACCCTTCTAGACAAACACACAAACAAAGGAGGAAGTATACATGTAGGACACAATTGTGCAAAAGTTATAACTAGCTCAAACTTATTTACACATTGCCTCCAAACATTAGTACCTTTAAGGTCTTTTAAAGTACAGTATAACTTTGGATTCTGGCTCCTTTCCAGGTACAGGTCCTTCTCAAAAAATTAGCATATTGTGATAAAGTTAATTCTTTTCCATAATGTAATGATAAAAATTAAACTTTCATATATTTTAGATTCATTGCACACCAACTGAAATATTTCAGGTCTTTTATTGTTTTAAAACTGATGATTTTGGCATACAGCTCATGAAAACCCCAAATTCCTATCTCAAAAAATTAGCATATTTCATCCGACCAATAAAAGAAAAGTGTTTTTAATATAAAAAAAGTCAACCTTCAAATAATTATGTTCAGTTATGCACTCAATACTTGGTCGGGAATCCTTTTGCAGAAATGACTGCTTCAATGCGGCGTGGCATGGAGGCAATCAGCCTGTGGCACTGCTGAGGTGTTATGGAGGCCCAGGATGCTTCGATAGCGGCCTTCAGCTCATCCAGAGTGTTGGGTCTTGCGTCTCTCAACTTCCTCTTCACAATATCCCACAGATTCTCTATGGGGTTCAGGTCAGGAGAGTTGGCAGGCCAATTGAGCACAGTAATACCATGGTCAGTAAACCATTTACCAGTGGTTTTGGCACTGTGAGCAGGTTCCAGGTCGTGCTGAAAAATGAAATCTTCATCTCCATAAAGCTTTTCAGCAGATGGAAGCATGAAGTGCTCCAAAATCTCCTGATAGCTAGCTGCATTGACCCTGCCCTTGATAAAACACAGTGGACCAACACCAGCAGCTGACATGGCACCCCAGACCATCACTGACTGTGGGTACTTGACACTGGACTTCAGGTATTTTGGCATTTCCTTCTCCCCAGTCTTCCTCCAGACTCTGGCACCTTGATTTCCGAATGACATGCAAAATTTGCTTTCATCCGAAAAAAGTACTTTGGACCACTGAGCAACAGTCCAGTGCTGCTTCTCTGTTGCCCAGGTCAGGCGCTTCTGCCGCTGTTTCTGGTTCAAAAGTGGCTTGTAGCCCATTTCCTGCACACGCCTGTGCACGGTGGCTCTGGATGTTTCTACTCCAGACTCAGTCCACTGCTTCCGCAGGTCCCCCAAGGTCTGGAATCGGTCTTTCTCCACAATTTTTCCCAGGGTCCGGTCACCTCTTCTCGTTGTGCAGCGTTTTCTGCCCCACTTTTTCCTTCCCACAGACTTCCCACTGAGGTGCCTTGATACAGCACTCCGGGAACAGCCTATTCGTTCAGAAATTTCTTTCTGTGTCTTACCCTCTTGCTTGAGGGTGTCAATGATGGCCTTCTGGGCAGCAGTCAGGTCGGCAGTCTTACCCATGATTGCGGTTTTGAGTAATGAACCAGGATGGGAGTTTTTAAAAGCCTCAGGAATCTTTTGCAGGTGTTTAGAGTTAATTAGTTGATTCAGATGATTAGGTTAATAGCTCGTTTAGAGAACCTTTCATGATATGCTAATTTTTTGAGATAGAAATTTTGGGTTTTCATGAGCTGTATGCCAAAATCATCAGTTTTAAAACAATAAAAGACCTGAAATATTTCAGTTGGTGTGCAATGAATCTAAAATATATGAAAGTTAAATTTTTATCATTACATTATGGAAAAGAATTAACTTTATCAAAATATGCTAATTTTTTGAGAAGGACCTGTATTTTTTTGTCCAGTCATTTTTGTGCTTGCTGCATGTTGGCCTTTGCATGGTTAAAATATGAATGTGGTTGATAAAGGTATTTCACATAATGTTCATCTAGAGCAGATGACCAATATATGAAAGTAATGTCTTTAAGAAACAGTACAATGAATCAGTAAGATAAAACAGACCTTGAAAGGCCCTTTATCCTTTAGCTGATCATTCACTGCTTAACTCATAATGTATGTATAACTTAAATGCATTGTTTTTGCATTTTTCATTCAAAAATGTTAAAAAGGAAGGACAAACTCTTTTTCACAGATTACTGGTAACAAAGTGACTAAACATTAAATGTCCACAAAGACTTTTGTGGCTAATCCTGAAAACCAATTGTGTAAATCTCTGACCTGCCAAATCTGATTTGTCTTTAAGAACTAGAAATCAAACAAAAATGTGTTTCTCATACTTTCCTAATAAATGGAAAATTTGACTGTTGTAATAAATGCTAATAGTACAAAAGAAAATAACCCCCTTGGTGACTTCACTTTTTTAAATATCTCACAGAAACAGAATGTAGATAACTGTGAGTTTTCTACCCACAATAACAACTAGTGTTGGTGTTAGCATGACCTGGTGATGCTTGATGTATTATGTCCACAGACTGATTTGAAAAAAAAGTCTGTTTTTGTTTTGTTTCTGACCATCTAATCACTGACCAGGTCCAATCAAGCATAAAATTGGCTAATTTTCAGGTGCCTCTCTATGTGTCGACAGATACTTTTTATGCCTTAATTTATTAGCTAAACGTAGAATGAAAGAAACTATTTCCAGAATATATTCATGACTAATAAAGTTACTTATTTTACATCATGCCATTTTAGTTTCTTACCATTTTTCCCTTTATGCAAGAAAAAGTAAGGGATCACAACTGCAACACAATAGCTTTGATTGTTTCTCTTTTGCAGAGTGCAATGAAAGGTGCCATACCACAATGTACATTTTTAGCGACAGTGACTAATGCCACCAACCACTTCATAGATCCAAGATGATGAAATTAAAGATTATCTCACTGTTGCATCATTGCAAGGTGGTTCGGATTTCATGCAATCCGAACCACCTTGGAATGACAATTATGGAATTTTCCTTCCATAAAATCTGCTGAGCCGCCCTTGAATAAGGTGCTTTCCATCCAAATGAATCACCAGCTGGCAGCAGCATGGAGCTGACAAGTTGCCATAGGCAGTATCTGGGTCACAGTTTAGACTAGAGAGCTGCGGGATGGTCAAGAAGCAGCAAAAAAAAAAAAATTAAATTAAATCTGAAGCTTTAATTACAACATTTATTTTAAACAAATGTGTGATTAAGCTTTCTTTCAGGCGTAGCTGCAGATGATGAGACGAATCACACATCAGTTTTCTCTGTGAAACATCTCTAACACCTGTTCCACACTTATAGTGTTTGGAGATCTGTGGTATGAATATTTTATGCTGACAGCTGGTTGTCAAGTCTTTGCTCATGAGTTGTATATTGTGCTTTTTTCCCCATTGCGTTTGGGTTGTCAGCCATGTCACACATTGTGTGCGACAGGAATAGGAAATAGCTGATCCTGTCATCAGGGCGCTCCGTGCCCGGGTTCTTTGTTTTTTTCTGTCTATTTGAGACAATGTGATGGTTTGTTATCAAAGGATTGTGCATCCTTGTGCTTGTCCCAGCTTTATTAGGGATCATTGACTGTGTGTGAGTGAGATAAGATGTTAAAAGGAAAAGATTGTTTTTTCCTCCTGCACTGCAGGATTAGAAACACAGCAGAGAATGACTTGCAGGATACAGTGCGTCTTGTTTTGTTAAACTTATAATTGTGACTCTGCAAATACAATATTGGTTCTAAAATAACATACCAGATGCTACCAGTCATACTAGCCATATTCTGTGGGAATGAACAGGAGTCATGAATATGGGTAATAATGAGAAAGCAAGAGAAAAGATCCCACCTACATCTCTTTTCCTTTTCTGGTGCCTTCAGGCTTCTTAAATTAAAGTGAACTCTGCTTTGAGGAACTTCCACTCGCCTCCTGCACTCATCAGGAGAGCTGCATGAATCATATTTAACTATTTCTGAAGGCTCTTACTGATGGCGTACAATTGCATCTAATTAATTGTTTGGCGCTCCAGTCTTCTAATCTGTAAAGCAGTCAATTTGCCACTGCAGTGAATCAAATAATTGGCAGCCAATTTAATCTTTATATTTTGTTTTCCTAGTCTGGTTCCTGAGTCACCTTTAGCACAAATAAATGTGCTATGTTATGTTTCCATTTCTCACCATTGGATGACTACAGTAGGTTTCAGAAAATTCCCAACAGTGGTGGAGAAGACAAGTGGAGCTCCACTTGGTTTTCATAGATGTAGGCAAACAGGAAATTATGAGTAGTCCCCAATTACTGTGGCCTACGTGGGAGAATGGTCTCTGTAAAACTAGGTTTACAAATATGTTAAAAGAAAAAAATTCACATTTTGAACTGCCCAGTCAGGACTCCTATCAGCAAGTAGCACAGTTAGCACTGCTAGCAGGAATAAACCTCAGTCTGACTCATGATTAATCCTACGAGTGTCATGTTGGAGTTAAGCTTTTTGACCCAGATGCAGAACACCCCTAGGGGGACCAATTGTAAAAAATTCTAAAGGTTTTATTAAAACAATAAGATGAAGATTGCAGGAACCGAGAACACTGCACAGGGAAATGGAGAGGAGGAGAACTGCAGGAGGAGAAACCCAGAGGTGAGACAGAGTTTTGGAGTGCATGACTGCTTGAAAGTACTCAGGTGAAGCTTACTTGATCGAGGGTGGATTGAATGCCAGGGAGAGAGAGCTAGAAGTCTTGGATGTCTGTGGGAGCTTCCTGCTGAGTTCAAGGAGATGCAGAGGTGGAATCCGGGAGCGAGGACTGAGCACGGAGAGCGGGCAGGCAGAGCATGGATCATGGAGAAACCTGGAGCTGGAAGGCTGTCAGATGTGGAATGGATACAAAGGCTTGCGGTGAAGCTGGAGAACCGATCCCGAGAAGATTTCTCCGAGGATACCTTGGAAGGAGCACGGGAAAGTATTATCAGGTTTGTCACAGAAGAAAAAGCACAACTAGAAACACTGGCTCTCACACGGAGGGCAACAGTTTTACCAAGACGGTTTAACCCTCAGGCAACAAAGAACTGACAGCCAGCTCCTTATATCCAGCCTGTGATGAGGTTCAATGAGCTGTCCATCTGCAGGCCGCAGCGAGGTTGCTCCGCCCCCGGCCTGATAGACAGGTCCTCAGCTCACACAGGACCTCTGGTGGAAATCTCCAGAAAGGTGGAGAAAAATGCAGGAAGACAGACAGAGACAAGCAAAGACAGACAAACACCCCAAACTCCTTACAAAGAGATGTTCATCGTATACTCTTAGATTTTCAAAAGGCTGCCAACATTCCCACATCCAGAATATTCCCTTATTGCCATAGGTTAAAAACTCAAAGCTGCTTTTAGTCTTCCTGTTATCTGCTGAAAGTCTTTTTCTCTCTTACTCTCTTGCAGCCTGAATGACCCTTGAAAAAGTCTTGACGTGCTGACTCTGTTAAAACCCACAACAATAATGAAAATAGATCAAGTTGAGTTCTTTTCCTTCAGTAACACCTCCACATTGGATAGTTTTGTCATCCCAACCTGGTTGGGTTTATGCACTGAACCTTTACTGATCGAAAAAAGATTTCTTAGCGTTTTACCTGTCGGGGCTGAACAGGTAGAAAACTGGCCACTTCCAGTCACCAGATGATTTCTCAGTGCAAGTCTAAATCAAAGTTACGGTTTGGAGCTCTTTTCTGTCAATTAATAATTTCCATTACTCTGCTTTAGATTTCATATTTGCTTTGGGAGCTGCGGACATTGATTTGCTTTTTTAATTTCTGATACACAAATTCTCAAATTATATGATGTTCATTTAATAGAGAAAACGGTTGTGGGAGAGTTGCCAATGTATTTTAGCATTTCAAACAACAATGCTGAGTGCTGCTTTACCTGTACTCTATCTAACCTATAATTACTTATTGGCAATTCGATTATGCGTAACATAAGTAAACACGATCAGGAGAAAGGTCATGCTTGTAACGTCATCCCATACATCTAACAATAACATTTTGCTAATAGAAGACTTGACTGAGAGGTGAAAAAACCCTTGTAATAGCAGCAGACTGTATAGGCAACTTAAATAACTCTCATAAAAGGACCAAATTGTGGGACAGCTTTAGTATAGTGGGCTGAAAAAATATCCAGCTAAATATCCAGATTTTAATTTTACAAACGTTGACTAAATAAGGAGAAGGAACCAGGCCTAATAAATAATTGCAATTTATAGAAAAAAAATTGACCCCAAAATCAGAGGTGGGAATTGAGTAATCGTATTTTGTATCTGTTAATTGTGTGAGTAAAAAGTGTTAGGGTTTAAATATTTTGACAAACTATAACTTTGGTTGATCATTCTCTGCAATAGTACTATAGTATTTTTGCAAATATATTTTGTCTCTGTTCAGAACAAAGATAACATGTTGGTTCATACATCACATGGATATCCAGAACTCCAGAATTACAATAAAGGCCAGAAATGTTAAGGGATGCAGCTGTAAAACTGTGGAGTAGAGGAGATCTTTAAGAGGGTTTTTTTTTCTTTTGTATTTAGGCAAGCTTTGTGTCTTTTAAAGTATTTTGTCTCTTTCAGTTTTAAATTTATTTGTTTTGTTTTATTTTATTTTTCTAGGAAACAAAATTAAACAAAACAAGTTGTAAATATGCTTTAAAAGGAATCCCAATGATCCAGGGTTTCCCAGTAAAATACCATGTTAGAACAAGATAATCATTGTTCTCACCTGGCAGTGGTTTTACAGACTGGCTTGTGTACTTTTCCCTCTTTGGACTCCATCTTTGTAACAATACTTATACTTTAAGTAGCCATTACTATTGGTGTTTTAAATGTCTTCACTAGTGCGTCAGTCTGCTCATCACATTTATTTCCAGGTTTTAATGTGATATTATTGGTTAAGCACATCAGGCCTACTTAGACATTCTGTGTGTTGGGGGGGGGGGGGGGGGGGGGTTTTGGCCATGGCACTGACTGAGCAGATGGAGCTGACCTTCAGGTTAATGAATGTTAGAAGAGAAGCTCAGACCTGAATCTTGGTGTGTGGGTCGGAGACTAAATTCAGAGGCGCGAGCAGAGAGCGACAGCAAACTGAGATGTGATTGAGGGAAGACTGCTGTTTGTTTGAGGAGAGCTGAGCTTCTTACAGTAAGCTGGAGATGAGAGGCTAGAATCACAGTCTGTGTTTGGGAATGTTCATGGGCTGTAGGTTCTAACAAGGTCACATCCCATTTATGCATGTCCAGAATTTTTGAATGAACAGAAAAGCACACCGATGTGTTTTATGTTGTATAATATTAGGGAGTGTTGTGGGAATACAGCACCCTCTACAAGTATTAGCACCCCTAGCAAAGGTGTGTAAAAAAAGAGTTAAGATAAATTATTGTTCCAGTGCAGAGGTTTAAGCTCACACTGAAAAACAACCTTAATAAAAGACAGATTTTTAACAAAATCTTCAGAGTTGCAACAATTCCCATGATCTAAATTAATACAATGCACATAGAACAAAGATCTTCATAAGCGAGTTAAATGGTTACAAAAAAAACAACAACAAAAATAACAAATAGCTATTCAGCTAAAGTTTCTACATCTAAAGTCAAAGTAATAAACAAAATGTAAAAAGAAAACCACATTCAGATGCATTGAACAGAAGCAAAAAACAAACAAACTCCAATGCTCACTGTTAAAGAACTGCGGGAGTCAGTGAAATCTTCATCTGGTTGCAACACAATTTTATTCTAATAATAATTTTATTTGTATACATCTGCAATAGGACCATCAATATTTATTCCAAAATTACATTGTCTACTCATCTGGAAGCTCACAAAAAAAATCTAACTGCAGGTTTGATTTTTCTCTGTTAAGGTCAGTGTTTAAGAGAAAGACTGAGCAAAAACGGCATCCATGGGAGAGTTCCCAAGCAAAAACAATTAATGATCAATAATAACAAAAAGGCCTGTCTCGCATTTAACTATAAAATATCTTGTGACTTTTGGGAAAACATCCTGTGGACTATTGACATTCCTTTATGTATCACAAAGTGTTGTACAAAAATAAAACATGATAAAATACAATAAAACAGAAAAAGGTTATTGATAAAAGGCCAGTTTAAACGAGTCTTAAGTTGTTTCCTGAAAAGCTCCTCAGAGAACGCAAAACGTAACTGTAATTTCAAGGTATTCCAAAGGGTAAGTGCCACAACCGCGAATGCTCTGTCTCCGTTTGTCTTTAAATTGCATTTGGGAACCAGTAATAGTCCTTTGTCAGAAGATCGCAGAGATCTTGATGTGCGATAATGATGGAAAATATATGCGATGTATGTTGGAGCTGTACCATATAAAGCCTTGTACGTCCAGACAAGTACTTTATGTTGGATCATGTACTTCACAGGAAGCCAATGCAGGGAGATAAGAATTGGGGTAACTTGTGAAAATTTCGAAGACCGAGTAAAGAGCTTACCAGCAGCATTCTGAACCAGCTGCAATCGTTTCACTGAACCCTCATGAACACAAGTAAAAATAGACTTACAGTAGTCAATCCTGGATGAAATAAATGCATGGATAATCATTTCCATTTCGGACTTAGATAAAATCTATTTGAGCTTTACATTATTTCTCACACACACACATATATATATATATATATATATATATATATATATATATATATATATATATATATATATATATATATAGTACTGTGCAAAGGTTTAGGCAGGTGTGAAAAATGAATAAAGAATAATGAATGCTTTCAGAAATATAAATAATTATTGTTTATTTTTATCAATTTACAAAATGCAGGTAACGTTGAGGATAGTAAGGCAAGGCAAGTTTATTTGTATAGCATAATTCATGTTACAAGACAAATCAAAGTGATTTACATAAAACATCAAAAGCATTAGAGCAAGGTGCAGAAAAAGCAAAAGTACAGGAATAAAAAGCATGGTTAAAAATGAACCAAAGAAAAAACTTTCTTAAAAGAAGCCGTGCTGATTAAACTTAGAATAAAAAGCTAATCAAAAGCAGCTGAGAACAGGTGGGTCTTTCACCTGGATTTGCCAGGTAGTGTTTCAGCTGATCTGAGGCTTTCTGGGAATTTGTTCCAGACATGTGGAGCGTAAAAGCTGAACGCAGCTTCTCCATGTCTGGTTCTTACTATGGGAACTGATAAAAGACCAGATCCAGGTGACCTGAGGGGTCGGGTAGGTTAGGGTGACCATATTCTAAAAATCCAAAAAGAGGACACCCTCCCCAGCATGGGCGTGACTACCCCCACGAACCAAATCTATAAATTAATATGGATTCAGGTTAGAAAATATTCAAATATTAGATTTATGAGGTAAATACAGTCAGGTGTCATTTCCATCTCTCACATGAATTTCACATGAATTTCATAAAAATCATAATAAATCAAATAGACTAAAGAATGTTTTTTCATATTTGCAGAAAAATATCATTATTAATGATTGTTGGAAATGTGTTCCAGCAAATATGTTTTTAAAAATGATGTAGGAATTTATTCTCCAGTAAATCACTGAGTCATGTTTAATGTTTTACCTGCTGTCTGACAGAGAACTTCTTCTGTATCTTACAACATGCAGGCTGGATGGTGCGACTTGAAAACTTTATTTTCTAGTTGATGCATTAGATTAAGTAATTAACACCATTGGGTGGTAATTAATTCTTATTACATTATTACATTATCAACATTATAAACTATAGCAAGTTTTCTAGATAATATAGTATATTTTAAAACATTAAATCTGACTCATATGCACCAATCTAGATAATAATTATTAGACTCTGGCTTCCATCATTCATTATGCTTTAAAATTGGAATATTCTCCTTTTTATTTGATTTATTTTTACCCAAGATCACTTGATGTTAAGATCGCAGTTTTCCAGACCTGTTGCATTCAGTTTTTCAGACAGAGCGATGACAGTAGCATATTTATAATCCTGAGATCCCGAGCAATCCACTGATAATAAATATGTCCAGATTGATTACTGGGGAAGGGATGAAATATTGATCCAAAGTCAAACTATTTTTTTACCGCGACGTCTCAGAGTCAAATGAATTTCGGTGATAACTTTGAACTTCGGATAATAATTAATCTGTGTCTTTGCGAAATGAATCCTAACCTGCTGTAGCAGCTCAGATTGTGTTAGCTCAAGTGTGCTGCTCACCTGAGCTCCACTGCCCCGGTAAAAACGGCTCTGACGACCATGACTGAACATTGGGTATTTTTTCTACAATTCTTCTGTGAAACTACACTATCGTTTCGGCATTTTAGTGGCACATTACAAGCATGCAGCCCTGCTCCTCATTTGTTTTGTGGGCAGTGGCTGCTTTTAAAGTGAGCTAAACCAGGTGGAATATAGGGGTAAACCCAAACATTTTATGATATTTTAAAAATCCCATAATTTTATGGCCAAAAAGGAGGATATGTCCGGGCAAAAGAGGGCGTATGTCACCCTAGGGTAGGTTCATACTGGGTCAGGAGATCACTGATGTATTTTGGTCCTAAACCATTCAGAGCTTTATAGACCAGCAGCAGAACTTTGAAGTCTATCCTCTGACAGACAGGCAGCCAGTGTAAAGACCTCAGAGCTGGACTGATGTGGTCCACTTTTTTGGTCTTAGTGAGAACTCGAGCAGCAGAGTTCTGAATGAGCTGCAGTTTTCTAATTGATTTTTTTTGGCAGACCTGTAAAGACGCTGTTACAATAATCAAGCCGACTAAGGGTGAACGAATGGACTAGTTTTTCTAGGTCCTGCAGAGACATCAGATCTTTTATCCTTGAGATATTCTTAAGGTGATAGTAGGCTGATTTTGTGATTGCCTTAATGTGTTCTTCAAAGTTTAGGTCTGAGTCCATCACTATACCCAGATTTCTGACGTGGTTGGTGGTTTTTAGGTGTATAGACTGAAGCCCTGTGGTGACCTTCAATCTTTTATCTTTAGCTCCAAAGACGATTACCTCAGTTTTGCTTTTGTTCAACTGCAGAAAATGGTTGCACATCCAGTCATTCATTTCCTCAATGCATTTACCAAGAGCCGTACAGGCCCTTGGTCTCCTGGTGACATTCTAATATATATCTGTGTGTCATCTGCGTAGCTATGGTAACTTATATTGTTGTTATTTATTACCTGCACCAGTGGGAGCAGATGTTAAACAGAAGAGGTCCCAGGATGGAATCTGGGGAACTCCACATGTAATTCCCGTCTGCTCAGACGTAAAGTTACCTATTGACACAAAGTACTTCCTGTTCTCCAAGTACGTTTTGAACCAGTTCAGTAAAGTGCCAGAGACACCCACCCAGTTCTCCTGTCGTTTTAGTAAAATAATGTGTTCAACAGTATCAAATGCAGCACTGAGATCCAGTAAAACTAACACTGACATTTTTCCACTGTCAGTATTCAAACAGATGTCATTGATGACTTTGGTCAGAGCAGTCTCAGTGCTGTGGTGCCGTCTAAAACCTGACTGAAAGACGTCATAGCAGTTGCTTTGTCTTAAGAAGTCATTTAGCTGATGAAAAACAGCATTTTCAATGATCTTACTTAAAAATGGAAGATTGGAGATAGGCCTGTAGTTGTAACCCTAATATACTTTTGGTCTAGAATAAAATGCAGCATTTGTTAAAAATATTGTTAATATTCAGTCATGCTTGTTACATGTTACTACTCTACAGGCAGTTTATATAAGTCTATGATTTATCTTCTGATGCAAGAAAAAGGTAAACTAATGATTAACTTTGAATATGTCTTCATTACAACTTGTTCTCTACATTCCAAATTCCTGCTAAAAAATCTGCAGAGTTGCCTGTGTCGAATAATATCCTTCTTTGAAAAAGAAATATGGAGGAGTTTTATCTGATCAAAACTAAAATTCTAGGAACTTTGAAAGCTGGGTGGGAGTTATTGGGAATCAAAATTGAATTTTGACTCTTGACAGTTTGCCTTTAGTCATATGCCACAGTACTAAACACTGAGCACAAGAGTATTGTAACTAACTTGAAAATATCAAAAAGATGTCTGGCAATGCCAAAAATTAATAAATAAAAATACATACTACAAACAAATACCCAACTAATACCTGTGTTACATTGTAGTCAAGGTAGAAATAAAATATTTCCAAAACTCTCCAGATTACCTTCCTATGGAAGATCTGTGAAGTTCCTAATTTTGGGAATTAGATGTCTTTGTGCTGCTTTCCATATTGGCAGGGTCTCAGTCACTGTACATCATTTTCAACCACTTAAATTTATGCATATATGGTTAAAAATGCCCAAACTTGCCATCAATAAAACATAGCAAATCAAAATACCAAGCCAGCTGGAAAAAAGAGATCACTTATTGCATAATCCAGTGAAACAACTTTTTAAGCCCTGCTGAGTAAGCAGTGGGATTTCTTCTTAACCTTTCACACGGATTCTCCGTAATCCAGGTATAGCAGTAATCCTTCAAGTGGAAATAGAAGGAAACTGGACTATTTGTTTTGGATATTGAATGGCTTTCGTCTCTTCTCTAGGCTTTTAATTGACTGGAGGCATTTAACTTTAAAGATTCTCTTGTAGGTCTTATTCTCAAAGGAATACCCTAGCAATGATTTAGACATTCCCGCTCAACTCACCTGATTTTACTTGACAGGTTATGAGCAGACATCTGCAGAATGTAATAAACTGTTAAGATAATTAGGTTACTTGAAGCGCTCCTGGTCAATTCACCTCTTAACCAATTTGTATCCTCAAGTTGAACCTAAATGTTGACACTTTGTCGCTGTTCTTCTTTCATTCCATGACTAAAATAAACATTTAATACTCATCACAAATTAAACAATTTCTTATGTTTACTTTTCTGCATACTTACTGTGCTATAAAAACGTACAGCCTAAAAGAAATTTCTTCTGTTACCTTAGTAAATGCAAAATTGTTTTTCAAATATGTTACATGTGTATAATATATATATATAATACATATGTTATACATATAATATAATAATAATATAATATAATAATACATATAATACATATGTTAGAGGAAACCAGCTATCCAAACCAACCTGGGGCTATGTGAAATATGCATTTGACCCAATTTGAACAATGAGTCTACAAGTCAGTTTTCCCATTTGCCAGTTTGTATCTGTTTTTCATACCTAAACATGCTGTGAATGTTTTTATTTAATTCATTTATTTAATTCAGCCACATTGAAAAGTTTTTGAGCATGACCAGCCCGGTTTAGGTAACATTACAGGATCTCATTGAGATTCAACTCCAGACCTTGACTTGTGTATTCCAAAATGTTTTAGGTCCATTCAGAGATGAATTTGTTTGTGTGATTCAGATTATTGTCCAGCTACATTCAGCTGTCCAGGTAAGGTCCTGAGCTGATACCCAGTACAGTAAAATTCATGGTTTCATCCTGGTCATCCTGGTACTGGTACTGAAGCAGCAAAGCTGCCCTAGGGGTATCGTGAGGAGGGTTTTTGGTGGGGTAACTGTAATAGGTGCCTTTGTGCTGTTTTGGACAGTAATGGTCTTGGCCTTGGAACTCTCCATCATGCATCTCCATCTTTCTTTAGTTTGATTAGATTGGGCCTCAGTCTCTTGCTTTTTGAGATCATTTATCCTACTTCATTTCGTCAGACAGGTGCCAATAAAGGGATTTCGTGATTCCAGAGTTGAGGTTGTGATCAGGACTGGATTTGACAAAATGTTCCTGTGGGCCTATGTTGGCTTGGAAAGTTTTTTTCATTAAAGCAAATCATCTTTTGAAAACTGATTTTTATACTTAGTCTGTTTTAATCCCGTTTTAAATTTGATTTGAAACATTTACTTGACAAAAGAAGCAAAAGGAAAAAATATCTTCTGCGGCAGATAGTTTGCCACAGAACAGTATTTTTATTTATATTTTAACAAAGTATTTATAAGAAAACTCTGATCTGACATCTAATTGTGTGATATTTTCTGAAAACTTCATATGATATCCTATTTTGAATGATTTTGGTTCCTATTCACAGCAGGTGGGTTGTTGTGAAATATGATAGATTTTGACCCTTGATCACACCGAAACAATTCTGATCAGCCTCCTGGCGGTTGATACTATTTATTAGAGCCCAAAACTCATTGAACCCCGTTTAAATCAATTATTTTTAAGCAGGGAAACATGCAAAAACATACAAGTCAGGGAGTCCCAAGGATTATTTTAGTGGTACTAATGCTTATGACCGAATGCATTTTTCCTCCTGTTACAAATATCACTTGGATATATAACAAATCACCAGCTTTATCCTCATAAGCAAAAGTGGGTATTCTGCACCACTGGGCAGTTGATTAAGCTTAATGCATTTAGAAGTGAGGAGTTGCTTGGATTTAAAAACTGCTGGCTCCTTTCTGCTGTTTGCTCTCTCCATCTCCATCCCTCTTCCCATCACTCAGTATTTCCCTCACTTCTTCAAGTGTCTCTTGTGATGAGGTTTATAAAGCAGAAGGGAAGAGAGGGACCCATTAAAACCCTTCCCCCTCCCTTTTCTTTCATTTAGTTTCTCTTCATATTCTTCTTGCCAGCTTCATCAAATGAAATTACAGTGGTACGACACAGGAAGAACCTCCACGGCAATTTTTATTTTCATATTTACTGTACCTCCTTCCACTGAAGCCATTAAAGTCATTAAGAACTAGATTGTGCAGAAAATAAAATACTCAAACAAGGAAGAAATCAAAGAGCAGGGATATAAAGAAAGACGCAAACAAGGGGTTGATGGGAAAGGATTACAGGAGGGACAGCTACAGAGAGAATATGTTAAACAGGAAAGCTGGTTGTCAGGCTGTAGCAATGGTTGTAGCCGCTGAGTTAACAGAAAATGGGATCAGTGATGCTTTCAAGGCAGGAATGCCATGGAGTAAAGCGGGCTGGGATAGCACGGTGACTGATGGAAGCATTTTCCTTCAGAAGTAATCTGCTTGTTCTCTGTAGCCTCATGCCAAGAATGACAATTTGTGCACGTCTGGGTGCTCGTTTTGGGGGTGGGTTATTAGATGGCAGGCGGGGTAATACAGTCCATTTCCGCAGTGCATTATGGGAAAGAAGGGAGCCAGACGTGAAACGTGCAGAGATTTACTAGCTTTGCAGAGGAGCTAAAATAGCAGTATTCAAGGCAGTTGTGTTGCAGTGGATGCATAGCTTCCAGTGGACAGATCCAGGAGACAAGCAGGTTGACACTGTGGAGTCAGGAGCATAATTTCTTAAACTAGGATGAATTAGACGGAGCTAGGTCCGGACATAAGGAACCATCAGTTCTCATCTGAAGAAAGAACGGTAAGAAGGCAAAGACAACAAAAAGACGAGGGTGAAGTTTTATTGGTATATACTTAGAAGTGTGAGTTTATGAAATTTGACTTTGTATGTCTCATTTCATGTCTCTTTGTCTGTCTTCCTTGCTCTTGATGTGCATATGTATGTGTAGGTACAGATTTAAACTAAGGTATCTGTGAGAGATCTCGGTTGCAGTTTTAGCTGAGCAAGATTTTAACGTAGCTTTCAGTTTGTCTTTGATTAACCTTCTTCAGCTTCTCGTTATTGTTGAGTTCTGGAAATCTTTTTTTATGCTCTTTCATGCACAGAGAGATGCACAGCAATATTTGTGTTGCTTTCACATTCATTATTTTCCATCGCTTTAAGTTTAGAAGTTAAAAAATGATAAGGCACATCGTGGCTGAGTCAGCAATAATATTTAAGCTGCTAGAATCAATGGTAATCAACTTGAACAGAGAAAATGAATCATAGCAGCAGTTTAAGTACTTCAACCACAAAATGTATCTTCAGCTGGACTAACTTACTCTTTTCCCAACTCTGATCACGAACTGTATGTAAACACATTTAGGTGCAATGCTTATGCTGTGTGTTCATCTAGAAGATCCAAGACTTTCCAAGGTGAAAATTGGGATTTTAAAAGGTTAATGTAAAACTGTACCTTTTTGTCTTCTGGTTGCAGGTCCAGGAATGGCTGTGTCTGAATTGTCAGATGCAGCGAGCTCTTGGCATTGATATGACCACGCCTTGCCCTAAGAGCCAACAGCAGATTCACTCTCCGTCTCACCAAGCCAAGCCCATTGTCCACCCACAGCAGCCTGTGCCACAGCCAAGACTGCCGGCGGCTGCTGCACAGTCCAAACCTCTGGCACAGAGTCAGTCGACCCAACAGCAGCAACAGCAGCAGCAACTACAGCAGCAACAACAACAACCTCAGTCCCAGTCTTATGGCCAAACTAATCCCTACTCTCAGTCTCAGTCCCAGTCATACTCCCAACCCCAACCACACTCCCAGTCCCAGCCATATTCCCAGGCTCAGCCATATTCCCAGGCTCAGCCATATCCCCAGGCTCAGCCATATCCCCAGGCTCAGCCATATCCCCAGTCCCAGCAGTATCCCCAGTCCCAGCAGTATCCCCAGACTCAGCCTCAGCCTTACCCTTCATCACAACCAGGCCCCCAAATGCAGCCTCAGACACATCCAGGCCTTGGTGTCACCAACCCTAAGACGACACCTTCTCAGCAGGGCATGAGGTCTGACCCGTACTCCCAGAGAGGTCTTGGAGCTCAAGGAGGTGTTGGAGGTCCAACAGGCGGCCCTGGCCAACAAGGGGGTCCTCGCATTCCCCACCCAGGTGCTGTACCACTGCCTGGGTTGACTAAAGCACCCTCCCAGCCGGATTTGGGTCGAGGTTCCCCAATGCATCAATCTATGACACGTCATCATGACCAGACGAGAAGCGCTGGATCTTCCCCAGCCCACCGACCTCAGAGTCAGGCCCCTGCCCAGGATGGCCTGACCAAACTGTTTGGCTTTGGGGCATCACTACTCAATCAGGCTAGTACTCTGATCAATGTTGACCCTCTACCCACAGCCTCAACGCAGCCAAGCCCTGCTCGAGGTAAAGTGGTGTTCAGCAATGCAACTCCTGATAACAGACAGCAACAGCAAGGGGCCAGTGGCACCAAACCTTTCAGCATGGGAGGTCCTCAAGCACCAAGTCAAGGGGTAGGTTTTAGTGGACCAGGTCAAATGGGAGGACCTTATCCGCCAATCCAAATTGGGGGTCCCCAGCCACCAAGTCAAACAAGTGGTCCTCATGCACCAGCTCAAGCGGGAGGTACCATCAGTGGACCTCAAGCACCAACCAAAAAACAACAGCAGCAGGCTGGACTCCAAAAACAACAAACACCACCACAACAGCCACTTACTCAGCGTCAAAAAGAGCAGCAAGAACAACAGACGCCTGCTCCCCTGCAAAAAGTGTTGCAGAAACAGGAGCCAGTGTCAGCGCCCGTGACCGCTCCAGAATCCGAGAAGCCCAACGTGAACTGTCCACTTTGTAAAACAGCACTGAACATCGGCAGCACTGACCCACCCAACTACAACACCTGTACGCAATGTCAGAGCCAAGTATGCAACCTGTGTGGCTTCAACCCAACGCCGCATCTAGTAGAGGTAAGAAGAGAAGCTCATGTACCTACATCTCCTACACACTGAATATAGGTGGTTTTGTTTTTTTGTTTTTTAATCAAATTCATATCCATTATTGCAGTGGCAGTGAAACCATGACATACACATGAAAAGTCTCAGATATATTGTATATTAATCACAGACAGCGAAGTATGATGATGTGTAGCTCACTGCTCACCTAGATAAGATATTCCTTCAGCAATTAATAGGTCCTAAATTATATATATATATATATCTATATGTATATAGATATATATATTAGGGCTGTCAAACGATTTAAAATGTTGATCTAATTAACCACAGGGTAGTTGTGAATTAATCACAAATAATTAATACTCCTAAATATGACTGAAAAAGTAAAACTTTCTGTTGAAGTAAGGGACAAAACCAGAAGCTGTTGCTAATTTAACGAAAAACAGGAGAGATACACAGAACTATTGTTTTTAATTCCACTATCACATTTACAAGTGGCCATTTGAACCTATTCATCTTTTAGCCAGTTGCTAAGACAAATTAAATGGTTAACATTTTCTAAATGTAAAGCTGACCGTTTCTTATTCATTTTGGACAACCTGAGCATCCTTTTCATAGGACTATCTTACAACAATAGAGAGTCTTCAGTTAGAGGCATCTTCAGTTTTGCTGCAACACAGATTGCTACAGGAGATCATTCCTGCTTGCAGTCATCAGGATCTACAACAGCTCCATCTACAACACTTAATTTCTCTCTTGAAGTAAATGAAGTATTTTTGAATTAACTTTTTCTGAATAATAGAGGGATTATTTGTCTTATTTGTTGTTTAACCTTTACATTACTCTCTGGTCCCCACTGTTAATATTTGCCGTTATCTTGCAGCTGCAGTGTTGGTTAGCTATGTTAGCTTATTTGTTAGCCAAGGCTTACCTGATGTGAAGTTATCATACCAGATCATATTTTTAATCATCTGCTTGCTCCAGTCGCTTCTTCTGATTGCTAGCAACCAGATACGTCTTTTGTTTGCCTTGAAAAGGACGAGTCAATGGAATGCATGTTTTTTGTTTTTATTGAAGTGACCAACAGCACAAGACATTATCACGTCTCTTTCTACAGACTACACGTGCAGCAGAGTAGGGAGTGACAAATCAATACTGTTCATAAGTTGCTATTCATTCTGCTGCTGGACCTATTTGCAACAGGACCCAAACCTCTTCTCTTTCCCGTTGTTCTGATCGGTTTTCTCTTCTTCTGTTGTCATGCGGTGTGGTGCTTAGTGAGCTATTCTTCACCTGATTTTCATTCAGTTTTTGTTGTTGTTGATATTTTACACATTCATACCTGTTCTTTCTGTGTTAACTATGAGTTATTGGAATCTATTTAGACAGTTAATCTCAATTCAGAACTGCACAATATTATTTTCTGCTTTGATAGCTCATCTCAACATTAAATTGATTTAATTAAATGTATTTAAACTCACAAAAAAATTCACAAACAAATGTCTTGAGAAAATTGTACAAGTGGTCTCTAAAACTAATCAGAATCCACCTTTTCAGTTTCAGTTCAGCAGAAAAATAAAATTTACTTTATATAAGACAGCAAGTGGAAATTCTTGAGATTTTGTGGGGAATGGATGCTCTCAAAGAGCTTTTTCCGGTAGAAAGAGTATAGTAGTCTTTCAGCAGGTAGACTTTTGGAAATATGGTAGTATCTTTCCCACGGAATATTGTATCAGAGAAGTTTCAAATTGCAAAGTTTTGCTTTTTTTTTTTTTACCATGGCTGCATTTTACCACTGCTGCATTTCTCTTTACACTTTATGTATAAAGCTTTTTCCCACATGTGTTCTACCTGGGTACTCTGACTTCGTCCCACAGTTCAAAAACATGCACTTTGCCTCTCTAAATTGCCTTGAGGTGTGAATCGGTCCATGGTTTTCTATACTGTATGTGTATCAGGTATACCCTGCATAGACTGCCAACCTGTCCAGCATGTAGACCACCTGTTGCCCATTGACCTCTGTTGGCAGGCACATATCCCTCTGCAAGCCTGCAAAAATCAAGCAGTAAAATTGTTCTGTTTTGTAGTTGTGTCAAACTCAAATTTTCCCAAATTTCCCACATAATAGGAGAAAATCTACAGTCAATATTTTTTGTCTAAATAGTTAGACAGTGAGCAAGAGCAACATCCATCCATCCATCCATCCATCCATCGTCTTCCGCTTATCTGGGATCGGGTCGCGGGGGTAGCAGCTTGAGAAGAGAGACCCAGACTTCCCTCTCTCCAGTTACTTGGACCCGCTCCACAAGGGGATTCCCAAGGCGTTCCCAGGCCAGTCGAGAAACATAGTCCCTCCAGCATGTCTGTGAGTTTCCTTCTCAGGGTGTCTGGGGTCTCCCTTAGAGATAGGGTGAAGAGCTCAGAGTAGAGCCGCTGCTATTCCACATCAAGAGAAGCCAGTTGAGGTTGCTCGATCGTCTGGTAAGGATGCCTCCTAGAGTCTCCCTGGTGAGGTATTCCAGGCACGTCCCACCGGGAGGAGACACAGAGGAAGACCAAGACCAAGATGTGAAGCGTAAATTAAAAGAGGCAAATCTTCAGAGAATAATATAGAAATGTGCAAAAGATAGTTATAAATGAGACGTGAAAAAGGCAGTGAATGGTAAATTTTGAGAAAAGGCAAGATAGAATGAACGTTCCAAGAGTGGCATAGTCAGAAAACAGACATCCTATCTACCTACACTTTCTTTGTTCCGTCCAAAGTGCTCCTGCTCATAGAGCAATGAAAGGAGTATATAGGTCCAGTGCTCCATCACCTCCCCTTTATTGATCCAAATGCAGTCTCGGAGTGAAAAGGAGAGGAGACAGCAATGGAGAATAAAAGACTGGAAGATGAATAGTATGTTAGGATGTTGCCAGGGACAGAACTGAAGGACTGATGACAAATGGAAGAGAATAATTTTCTGATTATTAAAAAGTCTGAAATTGTGGATGGAAAAGAAAGGAGAATCAGTAAAAAATATAAAGCATCATAGATTGTTATAAGTCAGTGGGTTAGTCTGACAAACTAATAATAACTTATAATAAACTAATAATAAGATTTATTTTGCCCTCAGGGTCCTTGAAACACAGTTGCTCAGAATTCCATAGTATGTAGTAATATGCAGGGATTGCCTCGAGGTGGACTCTGACATAATGGGTTAAATGTAACCGCCTCTGTAAGTGTGTATAGTACACTAATATACACACTTACAAACACACAGAAAGAGCAAAATTGGTCAAAGTGCTATTTAGACCAAGAGAATCTGTCATAGTTCTACAAATCAAAACATGACTTAAAGGGATGGCTGTGTAAATGTGGGTCAAGGTTTGTGGCCTTGGTATATCAGAATGCCAGGCATGTTGATTTTATGTAATAAGAAAGCCACATACAGCATAATTATTATTCATCGTTTAGCGCCCCCTTATATAAGCCACAAAAGGTTAATCTTCTGCCCAAATAATGTTTACTCATTAAAAGTCATGTGAAAGTATTACTAGCTCTGTTTTTGTGACCCTTAGTCGATATGAACTCCCATATTTTATGTTAAAAGTGGCCATGATTTAGTGTATTTTGAAACCAAATATGAATGTTTGGATTAAAATGTTGACGATATGATGCTACAACAGGACTTTAAGCCATTTATTGAGCATGTCCTGTGTAAATCCTAATCCCGGTTTCATTCAGTTTACAACAGAAAAGGGTTTCAGTAAAAACATGGAACATCTCATGATATCTTTAATTCTGTTTGTTGGAGAAAAGACACAATAATATAATCTCCAAGATTAAGACTACACTACTTTTGGTATTTTGAATGAATTTGTATACAGTAAATTCATTAATATATGCTGACTGTAGTGGCACCATGCAACCATAACATTAATATTAATTCTATATCAAAATACAACAGAACACTTTAATTGAAGCTGCTGATTCCCAGGCTGGCCACAAAAAAAAAAAAAAAAAAAATTAAATAAAATTTAATGAATCACTTCACATAGACAGATGAAAAGTGTTGTACAAGATAAAGTTCAAACATAAAAAATACATTAAACAATAAAAACATAATGTAATTGTTTAAAAGATTTGCATTAAAATATGTATAAAATATGTAAAAAAAAAGAATAGGGATATACATAAGATAAAGAAAACCACCAATATCAATATCATCTAGGTCTTGAACTTATTAAATGATCCAGTGAATGAAGCACAAAAGTAACTGTGCAGGCAAGTTTCTCCACAGCTTCATGGCTACAACCTTAAAAGAGCTTATGTAGATGTTAGTTATCAGTTAAGAACAAGTAATTAGTATCATATTTTGATTCTGAAGAAAAGAATGAGAAACTGAATAATTAAAAGACTAGACAGATACTGTATGCTGGTGTCTGATTTAGGAGATTTAGGAGAATGTATTGTACATAGGTAGTTAGAAAAGACTTTTAGAATACATTCTTTGCTTATTTTTTGTTCTTTAGTTTCAAAATTGATGACTATCAACTGGGTTGATAACTATCGACTATCATATGGGTTTTGCTTTCTCTAAAGTGTTGTCTTTCTTTCAGGATTTGTAAAACTTGGATTTAAAGTTTTTGGAAAACAGAAGTAAAAATACAGAATAACAGTTATTGCTGAATTCCTCTATGACACTTAAAGAAGCTCATAAAGAAAAACGCCCAATAGTAGATATCTAAGGATGGAAGAAGAACTTGACAGGCTGGACAATTAGGGGAGATAGACCATCTTAAGGGAGAGACAAAGACATTTAGAGAAGCATGGAGAAGAATAAAAAAAAGTAACTCTAAAGAAGGATGACAAGCGAAGCAGAGATGGAAACAGATGGAAAGAGAACAGAGCTGAGGCTGAGAGGAAACCAGACATGTAAAGCTGAATCACGTGCAAACTGGAGTCCGGAGGGAAGATGAGCACCGATGCACTCTCTCACACAGTCACACAAAAGACAGTAAATGGAACAGTAGAGGAAAAGAGGATCAAAAAATAGATTGAAGCAAAAAAGGGAAGAAAAGCTGCTCACAGAAAAAGGATGATCTCATAAAGCTACTGCAAATTCACTCCTTTTAACTCGACCCATGCTATTAAAGCAGGCATTGAAAATACAAAACCATTATGACCTCTAAGTCTTCTTATAACAATTTCTGGACATCCTTAATTAGTTCACAGTCATGCGTTTAATACACATATCTGACATGTAAAGTGCCTTGGAAAGGTAAACATAGACCTTGAAATATATATTTACATTTTATAAGCACAAAATCCTATGTATTTTATTGGTATTATGTATCATACACAAAGTACGGCCTAACAGGAAGATACTCTGTTCAGATGAGACCAAATTGGGTTAGAAAAATAACATTCTTCTATGAAAACAGTATCCCCAAAGTGAAATATGGTGGCGGTAGTGCCATGCAGTGGAAATGCTTCTCTCCAGCAAGGACGAGACCTTGGTCATAGTTGGTGGTAAGATGAGTGGGGATAAGTGCAGGCCAATCCTGGAAGGAAACCTCTTATAAGGAGGAAAAAGACTTCAGACAGCAGAGGTTTAGCTTCCAGGAAAATGACTCCAAACATGCAGTCAGAGCTACAATTAAATGGTTAAGATCAAAGCATACTCAATAGTTAGAATGGTCCAATATAAATCAGAATCTGTGGCAAGATTAGAAAAAAATATATGTTGAAAAAAAAAATGGGCAAAAATGTGAGACTTTAGATGTGGAAAGCTGGTAGAAAAATACTCCAAAAGACTGTTATCACAGTGAAATGTTTTTCTTGAAATTAATGACTCGGGTGGGCTGAATTTAAAGAGTAACTAAACCCCAAAACAACTTTTTTTTTGCTTCTAAACTGTATAAATGGGTATTTACCAATGAAATCTTTCAGTTTCTGGGATTTTTTTTTTACATTTTCAGGTAAACTTGTTGAATTCTACACTTCTTGGTCTAAAAATGTCTTATTGCTGCCCTCTTAGGGTTGAACGGTGGCTACTGCATTTGAATTTTGTGATTGGTGGAGAGCGGTACATCTTTACGTCACAGGCATCGACTGTGTCACAGCAGCCATGGTCTCACAGACACGCCCCGTGGGTTTGGGTTTAAAACTATCAGACATGCCGGCCCCGTGGTGAGTTTGGAGTTGGATTGCGTTTTTCAGGTTACCATAATTATCACATTAGCACTTAGTTAGCATAGCTAACATACTGTTTTGAACGTTAGCCTATGTTAGCATTACCACTCAAAGACTGGACCCATCCTGTCTTCCTCTGCCTCAGCAGCACCGGGCTTGGGCAGCGCTGACTCAGCTCCCCGAGCCAGCGCCCTGAGCCAGCGGATCTCCTCCGCCGTCACCGGAGGTAGAGGGAGGCTTTATGGAGCCCAGCGGCCCCGAGCCGTATCAATTCGAGCCGCTGGCTGATGAACGTCGATCAGATCGATCAGTCGCAAAACTGCCAACGTCGCTTTGGTCACTGTCCATGTTTCAGTGTCAGATTAAGCTAGCTGTCACTGTCCTCCTGACCACACCCTCACGTTTCCCCCTCCGCTCATCCTCCACATTTGGCCATACCCCTCCGTTCTTCCTGCCACTGCCCACTTTGTAGAATTTTCAAATGTTGTCTGGGGGCGGGGTTATGGTTCTTCATGGGGTTCAGCTACACTTTAAATGCAAACCAAACTCAGACGTTTATTTCTAAAACATTTTGAAAACCATGTATGATTTTTCTTCAACTTGACAATTATATGCACACATAATGTCACAATAATGTACGCAGATGTTTGTGGTTGTAACCAGTCAAAATGTGAGAACGCTCAAGGTGTCATGTTTATGGTTTGAAAAGGACCCATGCCCAGAAACTGACTGTAGGAAAGAGCAGGGTTTTAACGACGAAAAAAACAAGAGAGAACTCATAGGGAATCAGGAGAGCTGGACACGGAGCATAGGTGGCGTAATGGAAGGAAGCATTAAAGAACATTCAGGGAAAACAATTAGTTTGGGATCTGTGGGTGGATTGTTGACGGGGGAGGCCCCAGAGAGGATGCACTGGTGGGTGGTTTTGGTTCACTGCTGTGCTGCATTGCGTATGTGGTGTGGGGTTTGGGTGTGTCTGGGGTGTTCGTTGTGTTTATTGTGGGCTGGGGTGGGGATGGATGCGCTGCAGGGATGCTGGTAGGTGTCGGGTGGCTTGACGTACCTCGGGTCTTGCGTCTCTATTTGATCACCTTTTCTGTGTGTGTCATGCTTGGCCGATTTATTGGTTGGTTTGATTGGCATTAGTTGGATGCTTGGACTTGGTGTTCTGCAGTGGGCTGGGTTGGGATTCGGAAGCTGGTTGAGTTCTGTGCTTGGCCTGGGGATGTTGTCCGTCCACTGTGGCTGTTGGTGTGGCGCTTTGATGTGGGGTGGAGGGGGATTGGGATATCCGCCGAGGGGACTAGCCCAGGGTGGCAACAGCACATGTCGGCCATCTGCTGGCCATGGCCTATGCAGCTTGGCAGTGAGGGGCCCTTGCTGGTTTATCTCTGGTCGGGACTCTGCTGGGGTGTGGAGTGCCCTTGGGTCTCTGGGTCAATGGCTGTATCTGCCCTGGTGTAGCTGGCTGCCGGGGGAGCCCATGGGCTCGTTGCTGCAGCCCCCCAATGCCCCTGCATTGTAGCTGCTGGATATTCCCCTGGGACTCTCCTCTGCTGCTTTCTGATATTGTACAGTCAGCCCTGTATTGGTCCGCCTGGGGCTGCATCAATTCCTGGGAGGCGGATCGGTGGCTCCTACACGTCAGCTATTGAACCCTCATATGGAGAAACCTTATATGCACCAGCATGCTCATACACACACACAAACACGCAATCACAAATGCACAAGCATGCACACACACACACACACAAATACATATTGTAATAATTAGTACCATGAGCTTGTCAGTGACGCTGTTGTTGTATTTATATATCCATTTGTGGGTTTGTTTGTTTGGTTGGTTTGTTTGTTTGTTTTATCGTGGGTTTTTTCCCCCTCTCTGCCATCCTACAGGTGTAGAAGCAGACTAGATGTTTTCTTGTATTTTCTTTATCCCCCTTCCATTCTTATTTCTTCAATTCACCTTTCTCTCTTAACTTTTTGTCCAACCTCTCTTTATCGTCTTTCTTTTTTCCACTTTATTGTCAGTCTCCATCCCCATAATATCTGTATTTAAAAAAAACAGCAGTTTCTAATAAAGATTTCTTCCACATTTATATATATCAAGTGGAGAATTATAGCAAAAGCCGTAATCCTCCACTTCATCAATTCTGAGTGTCACACTGCCAGACAGGACACTTGGGGAAAAAAAAGAAAACCAGGGAGCTTCTGCACAGAAGGAAGTATGGAGAATGGCCATGAATGCAGGTGAGGTAAACAAAAGGATATGGAACAGCTGGAGGAGAGTGCTGAACAAGGGAAGTGAGTTAAGGAGACTAGGTACACAGACTTCACAAAGGGAGTTTAACTAAACACAAAAGAAAACACGTTTGAATGTAAAAACAAATTGAGCCACAATTTTTTTTACATATGTTTGTTTAAACAAATAATGAATATATGAAATGGTAAAAGACATAACAATAAAACCCCCCCAAAAAAATAATTCCGGTTGTTCATGTATATTGGATATATATGGAGAAACTGCTTACAGCCAAGCTTGTCGTCTGCGTGTTTTCTGGTTAAAAAGAATGACAACGTTTCCATCAGAATTTACATGTCAATCAACAAAACTGAGTTGGTCAAATTTGAGTTAAGTTTTTAGCAGTTCAGCCATTCACATCACCTTGTGCTTAGCAAGATCAAAACATTTTTTTTGTTTTTTTTATCTGACGAGGAATGTGTTTGAAGAAATAGTAGAGCTTCAGAAAGACTGGTGACAAACATAGCCTCACTTGAATTATTATTAACCCTTCTGTTCTAATGTTTATAAATTGCAAGGGATAATAAACGTGTGAGAAGGAAGCAGTATCTCAAAAAAAAATTCTGCCTTTGTGTCTGTGGTCAAAGATACATTGTTGAACTACAGTTGCTCTATAAAGCAGGTGTTCGTGAATGAGTGAATGAGGCTATTTCTCCAGTGAGTGTGTCATTCAGGCCTTTGCAGCTGTCACCACTGCTGTCAGAACAATTATTAGGATAAGTGCATCCAGGCCCCCTGCCTACATCTCTGCACCAAGAGTATGCATTTATTAGTGCTTCTAAATGCACCTGGAGGGATTATTAACTGTGAAAGTTATTACCCATGGTGCATGGTTTAGATAATCATTCTTTTCAAGGATATTTATGTGTAGGACTACATTGTCTTCTAAATATGTGTGTGTGTGTGCGTCTCGTCTGTGTGCGTGTGTGTGTACGGTCCAAATCGGGCGGCCAGTAAGTACAATGCTCGTTCAGATGCTCTAGTTAAGACAGCATAGTCCAGTGTGATGATGAGTATGGCATTAAAACAGTCTGGTTAATCTGAGTAAACTCAGTGGAGCATGTCCTTGCCTTACTCTGAAATAATTTAGGAACTGAATCAATCTGTTTAATCAACAAACCGTTTAACCAATCAACTTTCAGATTCTGCTCAGTTGGCCTTCAAAGCTGTCTGAAGTTTTTCTCCCTCTGATTGGATGGTCAGAGCAAAGCTATGATCGCCAAGTGGCCATTAATCTTACAGTATTAGACTTGTTATAATATTGTCTATTAATATCAAAGGTTATGTTTTGGTCACTTTACCAATAGCCAATAAGCCAATAATACCAATAAGACATATTTCCCATCCATGTGTGATAGCAGGAGGAGGCACTGCCATACTAAATCACAACAATGCTGCCTGCTGGACACTTTGAAACCCACACAAAGTAATAAAAGGGAATATCAGCTACCTCATTTTAGAAATAATAACTTATTTCACTTGGCTACATATGTTTGGACTGTTAGGGGCTGAAATAAAAGCAATTTGTCTAAACTGAATTCTACATAATTGAATATAAACCTTTATTTCTGTTAAATACCCTGAGATAGTTTATCTTTTGAACTGATGCTATATAAATAAGCTGAACTTCATTTGTGTTATAGAGTTCATAATTAAATTATTTTGTTTAATGCCAGTGACTTATTTTCACAAAAGCTTTATGGACTGTTGTATCTGATTATACCATAAAACTGAAATAGACAATTAAAGATGCATCTCTAGAAGAAAAGAATATGTGTACAAGCACTGAAAATGTCCGTTTTTGTTTTCAGTTTTAAAAAGGTTTATGCAGCTTAATGACAAACAAATTATAGTGAGTTATTGTGAGAGCAGAGCATGCAGAAATGTATTTTTCCTGAAATGCAGCAAATTCTGCTACTAAAAAATGTGAGAAGTGGTCAAAGCAAATTTAGCATGACTCAGTCTTAAAATAAACATTTTAAGTAGATGTTTTCTTTCAGATGAATAATGGCTGTTGTTGAGTATTTTAGGTGCAAATCAAATTGTTTTGTGTTATTAAAAAATACTTTAATAAAATTAAAAGCAGTTAAGTCAATCATGTAGAGATGGATCTCTAAAACCTGTTGTAAATTTAGGGTTCCCATACATGAATCCATCTCCTGTCTATTGTGGATTTGGGGTGGCACATACAGGAAGGAAGCTTAGACATCCTTCTCCCTACACATCCTGAGCTTATTCTTGCAAAGCCAGAACGAATATATAGTCCCTTGTCTGCTCCAGGGTCTCATCCCAGTGGGTTATGGGGAAAAAGAGGCATCATAAGCTTTTGAACAAAATGTCCAAACCACCCTAACTGATGCCTTTTCCTACAAACAGGGAGTATCTATAATTCAATCTCCCCCTAAAAAAGAGCTCCTCACCCTGTTTCTAAGGCTGATCCCAGCCACCCGGCACAGGAATCCCATTTCAGCCGCTTGTGTCCAGGATTTAGTTCTGTCACATTCCATATCTCGTGACCATAAGTAAGGGACTGAGATCTGGTCCATGAAAACCACAAACAGTGTGGGAAAGAAAATGGCAGCCCTGGTTAAGTCCAATCTGCATTGGGAACAAGAACAACTTTGTGTAGAGAATATGAACACAGTTCTTGCTTTGGCTTTGGAAGCGTCGAATAGCCCATAAAAACATCTCTGGGACTTGCACTCCTATTCAGAAGACAAACAGTTTGGCATGAGCACAGGCAAAGACCTGCAGTGTTATTTAGTGAAAATGAAGTTAAAATAGATACAGAAACTCGAACTCAAAACTCAGATTGAACCAAGGACAGACCTAAAATTAGCTTGGCCAATGATGGCTATTAGTATGGATAGTTAGCCAGGGCAGCATTTTAAAGGGGACAATGCACCAGACTTAAACATTATATGCACTGCTCAAAAAATAAATAAAGGGAACACTAAAATTACACATCCTAGATCTGAATGAATGAAATATTCTTATTAAATACTTTGTTCTTAATATATAATTGAATGTGCTGACAACAAATCTCACAAAGATGATCAATGGAAATCAAATGTATCAACCCATGGAAGTCTGGATGGAGACACACTCCAACTTAAAGTGGAAAAATAAACTACAGGCTGATCCAACTTTGATGCAATGTCCTTACAATAAATCAAAATGAGGCTCAGTAGTGTGTGTGGCCTTTATGTGCCTGTATAACCTCCCTACAATGCCTGGGCATGCTCCTGATGAGGTGGCGGATGGTCTCCTGAGGGATCTCCTCCCAGACTAAATCATCCGCCAACTCCTGGACAGTCAGTGGTGCAAAGTGGCATTGGTGCAATGAGCAAGACATGATGTCCCAGATGTGCTCAATTGGATTCAGGTCTGGGGAATGGGTGGGACAGTCCATAGCATCAATGCCTTCCTCTTGCAGAAACTGCGGACACACTCCAGCCACATGAGGGCTAGCATTGTCTTGCATTAGGAGGAACCCAGGGCCAACACACCAGCATATGGTCTCATTAGGGGTCTGAGGATCTCATCTTGGTACCTAAGGGCAATCAGCCTACCTCTAGCGAGCACATGGAGGGCCGTGCATTCCCCCAAAGAAATGCCACTCCAAACCATTACTGACCCACTGCCAAACCGGTTATGCTGGAGGATGTTGCAGGCAGCAGAACATTCTCCACTGCGTCTCCATGTGTCACCTCTGTCACATGTACTCAGTGTGAACCTGCTTTCATCTGTGAAGAACACAGGGCGCCAATGGCAAATTTGCCAATCTTGGTGTTTTCTGGCAAATGCCAGACGTCCTGCACGGTATTGGGCTGTAAGCACAACCCCCACCTGTCGATGTCGGGCCCTCATACCACCCTTATGGAGTCTGTTTCTGACAGTTTGAGTTGACACGTGCAGATTTGTGGCCTGCTGGAAGTCATTTTGCAGGGCTCTGGCAGTGCTCCTCCTATTCCTCCTTGCACAAAGGCGGAGGTAGCGGTCCTGCTGCTGGGTTGTTGCCCTTCTATGGCCTCATACGCATCTCCTGATGTACTGGAGCTCGCATTGATCTGCCATGCTGGATGAACTGCACTACCTGAGCCACTTGTGTGGGTTGCAGACCCATCTCATGCTACCACTAGAGTGAAAGCACCACCAGAATTCAAAAGTTACCAAAACATCAGCCAGAAAGCATAGGAACTGAGAAGTGGTCTGTGGTCACCACCTGCAGAACCAGTCCTTTATTGGAGGTGTCTTGCTAATTGCCTATTATTTCCACCTGTTATTTCCACCATTTGCACAACAGCATGTGAAATTGATTGTCAATCAGTGTTGCTCCCTAATTGGACCACGTGATTGACTTGGAGTTGCATGGTGTTGTTTAAGTGTTCCCTTTATTTTTTGGAGCAGTGTATATAACTTGTCTGTCAGTTGCATCCCAAGGACATTTCCAATGCTTTTATGCATGTGCAGTCAGTGGAGAGTTGAAGCCCCTGTGTGTCGAGTATGCTAACTCTGCTTCTTGCTGAGAACAGGAAGACATGGCTACGTGTTTTGTGAGGGACAAAAATCTTTTATCCCTGGTCCAGAATCTCAGATAGTTTCCTGTTTTTTAATTGGTTGGGTAAAGGGACTTGCCCAGGATGCTATGAATGCAAGAACTGCCACTGAGTTGGACACAGACAATGCATTGACATGTATTTAAAACAATCTCAGTCTTAGCATTTGCTGTCTGCAAGTATATAAAGGAAAGAGTAAATCAGTGGTTTAGACTGTTTTTCAAGTTTTCAGTTCTCATCCTCTAAATATGAACTTCACTCAGCATCTCCCCTGCTCTCTGGAACAATGTGTAAAAATGAGAGAGAAGCAATCTGCAAACTGATGAGCAGAAAATAGATTCTCCATAAGGAACGAGGTAATGGAGCGATGAAACAGCATTAAAGACATTTCAACAGAAGGCAGAAGCTGCATAATGCACCGTGAACTGCTTGACATTTAGTCAACACCAAACAATTAAAAGCTAATGAGTACCTCTGGAATATGGTGACCAAGTCTTATTTAGTAAAGCGTGGTCAAAGAACAAATATCTCCCACAAACATTTATTGACAAACAAACACATACTGTCAGCTTCACCATCAGCTTCTGATGTCCAAGTCACAATAATCCCCCTCGCACTGGTTCTCCTGTCAACCAATCAGCCGGCATGTGTGTGTGAGTGTGCATGCGTGTTTGTGTAATTATAGGTGACTTGACTTTGTAAAGGGTGTTGTAATGTTTCATGTGTGAGCATAATGTATGTAATTCACTTGGCATGTGTGTGTTTGGCTGAGTGGGTTTTTTCTGCACAGTGTGTGTTTCTGCGTGTCACATTGGTTTACACGGCCGGATCAGCAGAATCAGTGGTCAGCATCTGAAAATAGTACAGAGCAGCTGTCACATCGTGCCAGAAACGCGTTTGCATGTGTTTATTACAAGTTTGTGCATGCATGCCTGTTGAAGGTTTTATATTGGACTTCTCTTGCACACTTTTTACTGCACCTCCTCCAGAAAAAAAACCCCAAACAACTTTCCATTTTATTTGAAATAGATGAACATTGTCATGTTTTCTCTAATTAGCATTTTAAGATTTTATAAATGTCACAACCTCTTATTTTGCTGGAGCAGTATGTCAGCAAAGACTGAGCAACAAGCTGTTCTGTAAACTCAGAAAGTAATGAGTCACTGTCCAGCATCTGATTGCTTGCATGACTCTTTCACTGTAACAGTCTCAGGAGTTTACATTTTCGTAAAGAAATTCAGTATTATTGCAATTTATTTATTTAAGTTCCTGCAACAACAAAGGTGGTGAGAAACAAGATGAGATTTACTTTCATATTTGCCATTTTAAGAGGGTAATTGTTATTGTTTAAAGAATACGAGATAAAGTCATAAATTAGCAAGAAACGAAAAAGAAAGTCTGTCTTTTGGGTGTTTGTGAGCCTGAGTAATTTGCAAACTGATTACATTCAATTTGGTAACTGCTGTTGCAGCTGGTCCACAAATGTCTTTGATTTAGATTTTTTACAAACTCAGATCAATATAGATACTGCCAGTTTGTACTAAAAGGACTTTTGATCATAAAAGTTTGAGTCTGACGAGAGCAAGGAGTTGAAACAAATCAAATAGGGATGGAAGAAGTCATGTTTCCATTTTTAGGGAGACATTTAAAAATAGAGGATGAGAACAGCAGAAGGAACAACAAGAACTCCTAATGGACAAACGCATCACTGCTGCATCTCATAACATCTCAAGAAAATTAATAATACAACAGCTCACCATGCCCTGCTCTTCTCCTTTTCCAGCCACAACTTTTCCATCTGTTCCTTTTGTCCTATCTGCTCCTTCTTTCGATCCCTCAGGTATCCCCATGCGGGTTTAAAATGTTCACCTTTTCTGATAGATGACCTTCTTTCAGTGTAGTTAGAGCCACCTACTCTCTGCTGGTTCAACAACTTTTCTGTTTCTAAGCTCCTCGTTAGAATGATGACTATCTATCTATCTATCTATCTATCTATCTATCTATGAAGCCATGTTCACTTTTAGCCTCCTTTTTTAATCTCTCGTTGCCCTCATTGCTTATTCTATCAGAACTCTTAACTTATTCAGCAAAACCCCTCTCTCTTTTTTCTTAAAGCCATGCATTATGCATTTAGAAAGCCAACTTTTTCTGTGTGTGTTGCTGCCTTGTCTTGTCTTCTGAAGCAGTTACTTTTCAAAAGGAGCACTGAATGTATAAACTTTTATGTAAAACAAGGCCATTTGCTTCTCTGAGCTTCAAACTATAATCCTCCTCTCCCTGTGTTAGATGTGCTGGTTTTAAAAGGTTCAAATGATATTTTTAATTTATTCAACCCATGATGACACAAAAAAACAAACAAAAGGTTTTCTGCTCGTACCCATAAACTGTTTTAACTTTTTGATATTTTGCCTATTATCTCTGACCGCTGACACTTTGGGACATCATAGGGTATTCTAGTCTTGTAAAAATATATTTAACAGTTTTTATAATGACAGACTCATCGTTTACTGGTATAATTGGCACAATGAATTTAAAAGGGTATTTTAGTGGGAAAGGTACTTGGATTTTATTGCATGGTGAACAGACAAAATTTACCCTGCGTCATGCCTAACTTATGTAATTCAGGGTTTAAAGTATCGGCTGTGAACAGTGTTACAGTTAGAAAAACACAGACTTTCTATGGCCTTAAACAAGCTATTGGCATAATTCTGTTTCCTTTAATTTAATATGCCATAGATCTGACTTTTAGATTTAATTATTCAATTTTTAAATGGGTAAAGGTCTTAACCATCCAACAAACATAATATGTTTTTGCTGTGGCTTTTGTTTTACTGAAGTCTCCAGCTTGGAGGAGGTCCTCCTTTTTCATTGACCCGTTCCCTTTGGAGTGGTACCATTGGCAGTGAATCAGACCCGCAGCATGATCCTGCTATCACTATACTTTAATCTCTGAAAAGAAACCTTTTTTTCCAGCAGACCTTTGGTGTACTCATGTGGGTAACTAAACAAAATGGCTCTGATCTCCATCCTATAGAAAATGTTCAAGCCATGTAAAAAAAAAGCAGTGTCTAACCGTTCAGATGTATCATTAAAATACTATTGTGCATGCCCTTGCTTTTGCCAGCAACTGTATTTAAGGCACCACAGACAAACTAAGAGTTTTGGTAACTTTGCTCGGAAGCTTTATGTCTTAAACTTCCTTAAACATTTGCAGTGTGTGCATTTTCTTTCCCTCCAATGACGTCTGTGCCTGGTTTTGCATGCGATCTTGAGTCACAGTCAGCTCTTTAAATACCTGCAGATGAGGAATAAGGAGACTTGGGTGCTTGGGTTCATTGCTATGACAATTTGTACAAGACTAAAGCTATGTGGATATATACTGGTTTTGAACAGATGTTTTTATACAGCCAAATAGGTGTGTGTATGGTTGGGTTCTTCTTTATAATTATTTCTCAGTTCTCTTCTGGTTCTTTTTTGCCTTTACCTTCTCCTTCTGATCTTTGCACAACTTCTTCCAATCAAACGAATTCAGAATGAAACTCCTCTTTGCCAGAGGTCCATCCAGTGACAGTTTCTCTAAATCTTCCATCATCTCTTTATTCCATTTCCATATTGTTTCCTGTTTTCTGTGTTTGCATGTTGTTGTGCTTTTCCTTTCTTTCTTGTTTTGATGTGTTCTTGAATTATAGCTCAGCCTCTGTCCCTTTTTATTCATTTTTCTCTGTAATCTCACAAGTCGTTTTCTCTTAACCTGAGCTGGCCTATATAGAGCTCTCTGTTGCAACCAAATGTCTGTCATAAGTTACACACCTAACTTTAATACCGCCATCAATGGGTAAACTGTAAGGAGTAGTAGGATAATGTTGTGATAAATTTTTTGGTTGCAATGGGACCTAGCAATAAACTGAGGTATTTCTCTGAGATCTTCGGCGATTACTGTGGAAAAAACATTAATTAGATAAAACACAAATGACATCCGAAGAAAAAGCACAAAAAGAATAAAATGCTATCCCGCAATGAAGTAATGTACATGACCTTCATAGCAGCATTTTAACAGTTTAAGACAGAAAGCTGTGAAGCAGTGTTGGTTCATTTTTTGATGGTGCTGTACTGTTTGCCTGAAGGCAGCAGTTCGAAAGATTCAAAACAATGTTTAGGGCCCCGTTTGCTGCAGTTCTTCTTAAACAGATCCTGGACAGAAGGCAGGAACATACCGATGACCAACTTAGCTTCCTTCACTATCCTCTGCAGGGCGATGTACACCTTAAGCCCCTTTCAAACAGGCCATGAAAAACTGCAATTTTCCGGACTTTGTCTGTTTCGCTTTTGAGTCTGAAAGCAATCTTCCGGACTTTGTCCGGATATCCTTTACCGGTAATTTTACGGATGAAGACCTAATAACAAAAGAGGACTTTTTGCGGTATGGCGTTTGTATTCAGATTATCAGGTAATGTTCAGGAAAGCTGGAGGGGTGTGGGGCGGTGGGGAAAAGGGGAGAGGGGCAGGGAACGCTGTGAGCGCACACATTGATGACGTATAAATGTCACTATTTTCCTTTCAGCTTCTTCATCGATGTCGCTTAAGCGTTTCCATGTGCGCAAAATTGCACACATCACAAAGACGAGCACTGCTGTTTCGTCAACCATCTTTGCAATAATGCATTTGTTTGGGGAAATGACATGTACTCCCGCAGCACTAAGTTTACGTAACATCCACATACAACCCCCCACTCCCCCTCACCCCCCACCCCACAGACATTCATCAGGATCCTCCAACACATTTCTTGCTGTGTGAAAGCAGCCGAAAGGCAATGTTCCGGAAAAAAGTGGTGTGTTTGAAAACAACTCCGGATAAAGGAGTCATGACCTAATTAATTTAATTTTCACTTTTCCATGAGAAAAAAGGTATGTTATGATTGCCTAACGATTATACACTGCCCGGGAAGCTGATATTTAAAAGTGAAGCGTTTGTTTACCCCTGGGTTCGTCAACCAGCCCACGTGCACGCGCACTCAAATACGTGGTTTTCATTTCTGGCCAACTTGACATCAAGTCGGCGCAAGATATACCATATATAGACATCGCAGACCTACCTATGCTGCAGGAAGCCCGCCCTCCCTCTCTCCCCTCTCCCCCTCGCTCCTTTCTCCCTCATATTCAGTCGAGTGCAGCAATTACTGAATTCTAGTGATGGGAATTCCAGCTCTTTTTGGAGAGCCAGTTCTTTTGGCTTGACTCACCATAAAGAGCTGGCTCTTTTGGCTCCTCAGATTTTCTGTTGCTTAAAGTGTATTTATTACCAAAATTAATGCAAAACGATGTGTAACAAAACAAGCAGGGGGGAATGAAAAAAATAAATAATGAAACGGCTCCCAATGACGAGCCGGCTCCCATCATTCACTTCAAAGAGTTAGCTCTTAGAGCCGGTTCGTTCGTGACCGACACATCACCGATTCGAAGTACGAACTCCACCGTGAAAGATGCAGAAAGTTTCTTCATGCAATGATGCATGAAGAAGATATATTCGTGACAGCCTTTTATTTTTATCAGCTAAATCAGCTAAAACCATTTCTACCAGAAACGTAGTGCACACGTGAGTTGCTCTCTTGTTGACTGCCAGAATCCACATGGAAACATTTTTTCTATTTTTTTACGCCGGAATCCTTTACGAATTTGGGACAATATCAGGGGATGTTGGCATCTTAGCTCCGTTTGGAAAAAGGGGCCATTCCAACAATCAGAGACTTGCCTGCATTTGAGACGGTAAGGCTGTGTTTTTATTGCTCTGCTGTGTGTAACAAACTGCAGCTAACTGCTAATGTGGCTATTGTATGCTAGCGGGAGTAGTAGATATGGGTTAGATATGCTGAAGCGTTACCTGCGGTGTCAACCCCCCTCCTTCCTGCCACCAATCAACGCGCCCCTCATTTGCATTATTACAATGCCCGTCCACGACAGCCAAAGTATCGCATCAGATCTCGCGAGACAATAATGCCTTCAGAAATAAGGGTCAGAGGAGCTCTGTTAATTTTTTTCAACTTTTTTTTTTTTAGAAGGGCCTGAAAGACTATAATAGAGCGTGGGTATCCAAGATAATACTAGGTTATGACTCCTTTAAAGACCGGATGGAATTGTCCGCAAATATCCCAAAACTTCTGTCGGCTTTAAAAGGCTTTAGTTACATTTATTGCTCTGACTCCTCCCTCACTTCAAGTTATTTGTGCTCATACGAATCAAGCCTAAGACTAAAGTCTAGAGGATTGGCTGTGTCTTAATTTTCTGAATTTGCTTAAATTCTACCCTTTGATCTTCCTAGACTCCAGCAATTCCTTGTGATAAACGCAACAGATTAATTCTCCAGGGTTAAATAATACAAAATAACCCATAGAATGCATCTGAATGTGATTCTATCATCAAGTCATTTTTTTATTAAAAGCTTGATGAAGTAGGTTCAGGGAAAGCCTTCCAGAACACCTTGTTCTATGGTTTAAAGAGACAGAGATAGATTTAGAAAAATAACAATATTAGAAGAATAGTGTGAGAATGAGGACAGCGAGTTGGCTTCCTCTTTGTAGCCACAGTGGAGCAACTGTGTAGTTTGAAGGGAAACGCACTGTTTCAAAATGTGCCTCGTTAAATTTTTCAGGAGTAAAGGTGAGGTCATTCTCTATAAATAGTTCTGAGCTTTCTGGAGATGTTCACCACAATCCACATAAGTCTTATAAAAAATTCACTGATGAAAAGGTGTTGTGTGGGCAAATACTGTCTGGAGTTTAAGATACAGTATATCACACCTGGAAAAGTCTTTATATTGAGCATTAAAAAGGAAATAAAAGACCTAAAAGTATTTTGGTCACAAACTTGCACGTATGGGTGATGCTATTTTTCCTTTTGCCTGCCACTATTATAGACCCTGCAGGCAGGGGTAGCGATGTTATTTCAAAGTGAAAGCTGAATTGCCTCCATGGTGGCTGTCAAGTGACACCTGCTTAAGTGAGCCTCCAAATTTTACAGAGGGATGTTCTATATCTACAGCAGGAACAGATGGACAGAAGAAACTAAACTAGTTTCCAATGTCTCACAAGTAATAGTGCACCACATGCATTATATGAAGAACCTAATGGAGGAGAAAGAGACGTCAATATTGTCATCTTGGGTGAAGAAGCAACTATCTCCAGAGAGTTGATGAAGCATGTGTGTGTTCTCTGTGAGTTTGCCTCCATACAGTACTGACAGGTTTGCCTTTCTTCTGTCCTACTTTCAGTTTTTCTCCACCATGTTGCCTTTAAATGGGTCAATGAGGAGAGTTGTTTCCTCCCTGGGCTCTGCAGCTGATTAAAGGGTCCGCTCATACATTCCAAAAGAGGCTCTCACTGAAACGAAACATGAATCTGAGCAAGTGAGATCCCAACGATGTGGGGTAGAGGATGGGCATTCCCTATCTGAGGAAGGGAACGAAAATGAGCCTGAAATACACATTTTACACAAATACACAATTTTCAGACTATTGAGCACACCTGAATATGAGCCACACCAGCTAAATTCTAAGAGAGAATTAATTTTGTACATATATAGAACGCACCTGAATATAAGCCATAAGTTTTCATGTTGTAGCATTAGATAGTTACACAGTAAGACAGTTCACAAAAAAAAAAAATGTTATTACCTCCAACAGGAGGTAATGTTTTCGTTCCTGTCTGTCTGTGAGCAACATAACTCAAAAAGGTATGGACAGTTTTCGACATTCTCAGGAAATTTCAGCAATGGTACCAGGAACAACTGATTAAATTTTGGGGTTGATCCAACATGGAGCACGTATCCACCCACCGACCAGCGGTGCTAACCTTCACTCCTCTCCCGTGTCAGAGAGCTCACAAGCAGCAATCTCCACAGCCATGCATCTCATTAACAGACATTCTATTGGAAAAGTACCAAATGTTCGAATTAGATAACAACATGGGGAAGGGCAATGAGTGGCTCTGGCAGAGGTCTGCACTCCCTGAATGCTTTTTTAGGTTTTAATTTAAGACATGCTTTTTTTTCAAACTCTGCCTGAAAATCGTCAGTATGGCACAAACAAAATACAAAGTAACATGCCTGGTTAGAAAATAAAACACTACACCAAGACGACCTCCAATGTCTTTCCATCGATCAAGCTTACGTGCAGTTGCTCTATTTACTTCTTTTACGGCCAGCTCGATTGCCTTTAACTTAGAAGCTCCATTTCAGTGCATTTAATTAGTTTTTAATTAATTTCAATGCACCTAATTTTCCTCTGGGGTCAATAAAGTATTTTTAAATAGAATTTGAATTGAATTGAATTTCTTTGTGTGTTTTCCATGATGAGGGGTAGAGCATGAAAACTACCGGTAGTGTCTTCTTCGGCAAATACTCTTTTCCAAAATTTCTGTCTCAATTTTGCGCTTCCTGCTATAATGACCCCCGGAGGCCATTAGTCAGTAAAAATCTATAAATTAGCCGCATCGTTGTATAGGGCGCAGGGTTCAAAGAGTGTGAAAAAAGCAGCAGCTTATAGTCCGAAAATTACAGTACATAAGAAGCAGTCATATGCAGGAGATATATGTAGCTTCTCTCTGAAACTTAAAACCAATATATAGTTGCCCTTGCCCTTTATACCCCTGCCACTCCATTGTGTCCCACTGATAAACAGACCTGATTTCAAAACTGATGAATTGGTTTAAAACAACTTTAAGATTAAACATTTACATTTGGATATTGATATATCTAGTCCATATGAATCATTAAACAACTGCTTAAAAAAATCCTGTGAATCATGCAGAAAATGCTAAACACTGCACCTAAAGTCAAAGAGGTGTGAACTAACCCCCTTCTATTTTTAGAAAAGATTTTGAGATAATATCAATGTGTTAAAGGGTTCTTCATATTTTTGTGTATGTATGATCTAAAAACGGAGAAACTCAGCAAGTAGTGGTAAATAAATTATAAAGACGTATTAAGCCCAAAATGAATCATACCCCTGGCCAATTTAGATTTGAAATTATTTTCGTTCAATCAAGAAGTTTGTTTCTGATATGAAATGAGACAGGCATCCATCACAAGAAAATATGTATTGCCTTTGCAGCAGTCAAACCCTTTTTATAATTGGTGACTAGCTTTCTGCATGTTTCAACAACATCTCTTTGTTGAGGTCCTCCTAGTTCGAAAGTCCTTATCGCCAACAGAATGTGGTTCATTTCTGTAATTAATCTTAAACACATTTAGTCAAACAGGTTGTTAAATATTTGAGCTGTACAGGCTGAGCACTAATGAGACACTTAACGACATCCTCAGACTCAAAGTGCAGTGTGTTGCCATAAAAAAGTGATCTGTTCGGCATTGCTTCATGAACTGTTATACTATCATCCAGGCACTGAAACTCTGTGAACAAGTTTTATGCAGTATAACCAGAGTTAGATAGTAACTACTTACATTTACTCAGTTCCATTTACTTGAGTAACTTAAAAAAAACTTCTATGAGAAGTTTTCTGCACCACACCTTTTAGTTTTAATTGAGTATTATTTTAATCACTGCTCTTACTGTAGTAAAATTTGTGGTTACTCTATCTATTACTTCACTGAATGAGAACGAGCAGGTATTTTTCAGCAGTATATTTTTCATCATTAATAGAGGAACAACCCTAAGTTTCTTTTTAGTACGGTTGCCAAACTGACACAGAGTCATAGCTCTGTTGAGCCATCTTTTGCCCCAGTTCTTAGTAGTTATGACTTTATTGGATTCTTCATAACTAAAATTAATTCTATTAAAAATAAAATCATTGGCATCCTCCCAAGCATGATTACTTTTCTCTCAATAAGTGAGGCAGTACTTAGTGAGCAGAACTGTAGAATCTCACTGGTGTTTGGATTGTTTTGATTCAGTCGAGCTTTCGGAATTATCAAAAACATTAGCCTCATCTAAACCTTCAACGTGTATGTTGGACCCAATCCCAACCAAATTATTTAAGGAAGTGTTCCCTTTGATTACTGGCCCCATTTTAGATATGATAAATCTATCCTTAGTAAATGGATACGTACCACAGGAATTTAAGGTTGCTGTAATTAAACCTTTTTTTTTTTTTTCTTTAACGTGTCCTGTTTGGCAGTGTGGAGCTCAGAATTGGTGTCTGAGTACCAAGTAGAAGCCCAACAGATTTACTTTTTACTTTTGCTATAGTCCTCCACTTGATACATGTGTGAAAAATCTTTATTATGAATTGTTGGGGTTTTTATTCCCTGATGTTATGGACACGGAGACGGAAAATTAGGGAGAAGAAAGAAGGAAGATGAAGAAGAGAGGTAGGAAACAAAAAGTCAAGAGAGAGAGTGAGTTGAAAATACAAGAGAGGAAGGGGAACAAAGAAAACACAGGAAGACATTGAAGTCTGCCTCCATACCCACAGGACGGCAGAGAGAAGGGGAAAAACAAAACACGAAAAAGGAACATCGACAAAACCAACCAAACATTGTGAACTAAGAATTACACAACCACATCACACAAAAATAGATATAAAAATACAACAACGTCACAGAAAAACTCATGGTACCGATTAATCAAGCTCTAGTGATGATAACCTCAGCCCAAGAATATTTCCTTAAACACCAGATACCCCACATCTATGTGTGTGTGTTAGCATTCTGGTGCATATAAGGTTTCTCCATAAGAGTGTTCGATAGCTGGTGTGAGCAGGCATCAATCCGTCTCCCAGGAATCGATGCAGACATGAAGGAGATCGGAGCAAAGACGTCCAAAGGACCGCCAGAGCCCCAGGCGGACCCGGGCGGGGCCGACCGCATCCCCCAAGAGAGGAGCAAAGGAGAACCCCAGGGGAACATCCAGCGGCCACTATGCAGGGGCCCGGGGGGCAGCAGTGACGAGCCCACGGGCCCCGCCGGCAACCGGCCGCGCCGGGGCGGGCCGGTCAACGGACCGGGGGAGCCGGGGTCCCAGGGGCACCCCACCCCCCATCAGGGACCCGACAAGGGACCGGCCGACGAGGGGCCCCCGGCACTGCAGGGGCCGCGGCCGGCCGCCACGCGCCGCCTCCACCCTAGGCCAATCCCCACCGCCAACATCCCAGCGCCCCACCGATAGCCGCAGAGGACGGACAGCATCCCCAGGCCGGGCTCAGCCAGCATCTGGACGCCAAGTTGTACCAGCTCCCGGGTCCTGATCCCGCGCAACGCAGGGCGCCGAGACCAGGCATCCAACGAGGGCCAGGGCTGGTCCAACCCGCCAATGAACCGGCCACGCACGGTGCGCACAGAACAGGTGATCAAACGAGCAGAGACGCCGGATCCGCATCCCGCCGAGCCACCAAGCAGGCACCATCCAACAATCCCAAACCTGGCACCTCTAAAAGAGGTGCCCCAACCAACCAAAGGAAGATATCGGCCCAGCGCATCGGCCGACCGACACACCGGCCCCCCCAGGCTGTAATTAAACCTTAAATAAGAAACCTTTTCTCGATCAAGATGCCTTAGTTAATTATAAAGCTGTATCTAACCTTTCTTTCTTATCCAAAATCCTTGAGAAAATAGTTGCTGATCAAGTATGTGAGCATCTAAACAGTAACAGCCTGTTTGCAAAGTTTCAGTCAGGTTTTAGAGCTCATCATAGCACTGAAACAGCACTGGGGAAGGTTACTAATGATAATCTCATGGCCTCAGATAATGGACTTGACTCTTCTGGTCTTGTTAGATCTCAGTGCTGCTTTTGACACAGTTGATCATAATATTCTCTTAGAAAGGCTTGAACATGTTGCAGTAATCAAAGGAACAGCACTAGGCTGGTTTAAATCATATTTGTCCAACAGTTTCCAGTTTGTTCATTTAAATGATAAATCTTCTTCATACTTAAGGGTTACTATCGTGGACCAATTCTTTTTACTATATTTATGTTTCCAATTGGTAAAACCAGTCCACGGCACCACCGCTGCTCAGTGAGAGTAACAAGGATACATGCTTCAACCAAAAGTCACCAATAACCCCAGAATAAGTCACTAGATTTGTCAGTAGTCTCTTTTTTGAAGAAGTATCGGAGGTCCAAAAACTCATTACATATAGCGACATAATCGCCAAGTTGGCAACACTGTCTGCAACTCACAGCTCCTCCTCACTCCCCTTGCCTACTCCACTAAAACCGAAGCGTCAGCTCATGATAGGCAGGCCTAATGACAGCCAATCGATGTCCACTTCAGGGTGGGGTTAACCCCCAACTCAAACACAAGAAGCCCAAAGCATAAAAACGGATTACATTTAAAGCCAACTCGCATGCAGAAGCAGTAAAATTAAAGATTAAAAATTACATTAACGCGATTAAAAATTACATTAACGCAATTAAAAAACATAGCGTGTTAAATATGGCTGTAATTAATGAATTGCAATTAATGCAATAATTTGACACCCCTAATTTATGCCCTACTTAGAGACTGTTAATGTGCATTTCTATCAAAATAAATAACACCCGATGGAGGTCTTTCAGCCACTTTATGGCATAAGAACATCCATAACTTTAAATTAACAATGCTCAAGCATCGCCTTTAATCCGTTACTGTAACATACCCAAATTGATATCCAACCAAGCAGGCTGACACAAATATTTTCTGACGAAACACAAAATATTTGTGTAACATTAACGTAACATTGCATAATCTCATGCTACACTATGCAGATGCTGTGTCTACAGTCCAACCTCCTTTCAGAAGAACTTGAGGATATTCATTTGCCAACTTGTGGACAGTCCAGTACTATTGAGCTACTGAGCACTTAACATTCACCTTGAGATTATAAGGCTAAGTTTTGTAGTATTTTCTCCTAGAAAATAGCACATATTTTTTCAAAAGACCTCCAAGGATTTATCTACATTAAAACCGTGCTAAATATGCCTAGATGTGATAAGCACAGTCCTAAATGCATTGCAAGGAATTCCAGTCCAGTCTCTGAGCACGAACGTCAAGGACTTATAAAATGGAAAAACAATTCAAACTTTGTCACAACATTGACAGACCAGTGTTGTTTAAAATATATCTTTGTATGACTGTTTTCCTCATTTAGAACCCTCTGTTCTCAGTCTGTCAGTATCACATGCTGACATTTTGTCAGCGCCCTTGGTGTCACAGATGACGCACAACGAAGTTTGCAGTAACTGTTTCCAACATATCTGCTAAATTTAGCAAAACTGCAGTTGTGTAATGAGTTGGGTTAAAGTTGTGGGGAATCTATTTTTGTCTGAAACACGCACTTATCAACGTGAAAGATGTTTATTATATATCTAGTGATCGAGTTTAATGACTCATTCAAAATTATCAAAAGTGGGAAACGGAAAATGTAGAAGGTATTTAAGATACTGATTTATACAGCCATGCAATACGTTTCCGAAATTGAGCAGCTTGTGAGCCAAGCTGAACAAAAACAACAAAAGAAAAACCTTCATCGATAACTACACTAGCAGATTTTTAGAAAATTCTACAGTTTTGTTACTTTAATGTGAGACAGAATGAATGCTGTTTCTTAATTAGAAACGTGTTAAAGTGTGGATGATATTAAGTGAAATACTATTGTGCACTGCTAAACCTTGATAAAAAGCAATGCTTTTTAAGGCAGTATAGTTCACAGCTGTGAAGGTGTCAGAAAGAGACTAATTGTTATAGCGAAAGAAATGAAAGCAGAAACTGAGTAATGGTTTATAGACATGTATAATTTCAAATGGACCATGAGTTGTGATTGTTTGCATGCAGATGCTATTCACAAATTCACCCTTTTGCAGCATGGAATTTACTCATCTCAGTCCTGGATTATAATATTTACAGGTTTATGGCTTCTGCACACGTTTGATCATTTGAAGAAAGCAAAAGTCTATTTAAAAGGAGCAATGAGTCAGTTGCTTAGGGTTGTTGCACTTGGATCTGTGTTGTGTTGATAAAATTATGAAATGTCTGACTTTCCAGGCCTTACCAGAGCTGAATAAAAGCTGCGAGAACTTGGCAAAATCCCAAACATTGTGTGGATATGTGGGCAGAAGAAAAAGGCCCTATAAATCCTTGTTTTTCTCCCGGGTTTCTGATGTCTTCCTTTCATAGAAAAAAACATGTTGATCTGTTGTTCTTTTTACATGTTTCTCACACACTCATCTTGTCTAAATACAGAAAAATGACTCATGAGCTAAAGGATGTGCGTGTGAGTGTGTGTTTGATTTAATGTTAAAATGGAACTTGTAAAGCTGCCTACGTAACACTTTGCATTATAAAATAATAAAACATAATAAAATCTGATTTGAAAGTAAACCCATTGCACCCACAACTACAAACAGAGCCATGACTCACCTTGAACATTGAGTGAATGACTCAGACACACATATCATATTCAGATGTCTTTTCTCTATTCTCTTTCATCTTCAATCTTTCTTTTGTTTTTCCCTCTTTATGATACAGTTATTTGTTCAGTTAGAGCATTTCCGAAACTCCCACAGTTGGTGTGTTTGCATGTGTGGGGGTATCAGAGTGTGTGAATAGGAAGTCGAAATAAAATCTGGGATTGTGACAGACTGAGAGAACATTGATTCACAATGTCTTTTCGAGTGTTTTTTTTTAAGTTCCTCAATACGCCTGTTTCTGAGGGGAGAATCTGAGTGGATACATGGCACCTGTCTTTCACACTTATCTCTGTTCTACACACAATATGTTGTTTTTAGATTTTCTACTCATTTAATTCATGTCAGAACAGACACTATTCACAGGAAGTGACAATTAAACACAAATCCAAGCAGGTGTTAGGAGAGGTCTAGAGAGATTTTCCAATTAATAAAATAAAATCAGAACTGAAAGAATTTAAAAAAAGGCTGGACATGCTGAGTTTGGCTCTCCTCAGAAACCTGTGATTAAAAAAATATAAAAATAAAACAATTAGTTGTTTAATTTTATTTTTGAATAGAAACTATTAAATTGTATTACATTTTTTATTTATCTGTTTATTTGGTCAAGGTATAAGAAGTTATAAGAAAGTTAAAATTGGACTGTATTTCCTAACTGACTAATTGTTAATAAGCACAACCACTGACGAAGAGAAATGTAGAATTGATACTTTTTTTTCATAATTGTTGACTGGCAACCATTTCATACTTTAACTGTATGAAGTGCTATTTGTTCTGTACCTCCTCCACCTCAAAGATAAGGAAGATAAAAGAAATGTAGATGAAAAAAATACATAAATGCCTATCAGTATAATTTATATTTTGATGAGAAATTTAAAAAACTTATCACGGTTTTTGTAGCTGTGAGTCCTCCCCCCTATCATTTATGGTCAGTTATGTCAAGTGTGTGAAGCACATATTTGCTAGCCTAAATTGGGGTGTGAAGGGTGTCAAAACATGATAAAGAGGACATTTATTTTTTTATTCATTGCTACTGATTTCATGTTTTCATTGCTTTAGAACACCTAACCAAATGTTCTACTCATCTTTTCTCTACCACAAGAAAGAAAAATAATCATGTCAAGTTAATTTGTTGCATTTTAAACTGAAATAAACTAGGGACTTGCTTTTGTTTTTCAATTTCTGGTTTCAAATGAGAACATCCATGTATCCAAAGATGCATTGACCATATTGCAGGTATTTACAGATTACGGTTTCTTATAATCTAAATAAAAATAAAAATGGGATTAGGTAAACATGGCATCAATGTTCTCTGAATGAACCTGAAACAATAACTTTATATTGAAGGAATGAGGGATAAATTACAAACAGGCTAACCCATTACCACAAACACATCAGGCAATTAAAGAGAGGCAGAGTGTAAACCATTCTACTTTTATCGACATGTTTATTTCTAACCCATTTATCAGTGGTTGAGGTGTAAAAGGCTCGGTAATAACTTAAAAGAGTTTATTGAAGATACAAGACAATATCTCTAAACACTCCAATGTTCTTGTTAAACCAGAAATACGTTTCTGGTTTTTCTTTCAATTACACAACAGGCTGATGTCTCTTTGTACTATTGAGTTTACTGTACAAATTTACTTGAAAAGTTAAAACCCTTCATAACTTCCTTATGGTGTGTAAACACCCCCTCACAGCCTGACACTGTCAGCTTGGCTTGCCATGACGAATGTTGGTGGTCCTTCTGTCAATCAGCTGTCAAAGCCCATATGTGTGGCTTCAGTCTACTGACACAGAGAAGTCACCAAGATCCACCAAGATGTGACACACTCAGACACCGATAGAGATATGGGAGCATGCAAAACAGTGCATCACTCAAGCATACTGTATATATATATATATATATATATATATATATAATTTTATTTTGTATTTGTTGAGGTTGTTATGCCATTTGGAGGTCAAGTGAACCTTACCCTGTTCTAACATACATACATTACCTATTGATTAGTTTTACTTAAAAAAAAAAAAAGAACTTTGGAAAAATGTTTCTTGTCAAATTTGTTATTTTACAATTAAATCACGTTTTTCTATTTATTTGAATCTTCAGAATTTGCTCATAAGTTTATATTTTTGTTCAATTACATCATTTTTAAATATTAAATTATATGTTACGATCTCAAAACAAATACTCAAGTACTCAATACTTGAGAAAAATCATGTTTACACATTTTCACCTATCGTGCTTTATATTGCTATAGAATTTCTTACACCAAAGTTAGTGTTTATTAGAAGCACACTGATCAGACTTTTTTTTCAGATTTCAGATCTCTAGGTTTTTACAGCTTTGACCTGCTGATACTGCTTAAACAGATTCCAGTGTCTTATTAAGGACTTTCCTGTACAGAATTCACATTATCTTGTTCCTTCCTTCCATGAGCGGTCACAAGTATTCGTATCAGTAGCAGAGGCTGCATTACATCATGTGTGTGAGAGAGCAGGTTGCTGTAAAACTGTGTTTTACTATATAAAAGATTAATGGCCTGCACTTGTATAGCACTTTATCAAGTTCGAAGATACATATCCACAAACTGATGGTAGTAAGCAAACCTTGTAGCCACAGTTGCCCTGGGGTAGTCTGATGGAAGTGAGGCTTCTATTCAATAGGTGCCACCAGGGCCTCTGACCACCACCAGCAGGCAAAGCAGGTGAAGTGTCCTGCCCAAGAAAAGAATGGCAAATAAATGAATTAAACATGTAATAAGTTTAGTTATCTGCAGTGAAATAGTTTGAAAATGAATAAGATATATTTACAAGAAATCTAAAAATGAATTCATGCTCAAAGTAAAATGGTATAAATAAGTTATTATTTATTGCAGAATTTCTGGATGACTCATCCGAGAAGCACTTTTATTTTAAACATCCAAGAGGATCTTTGTAATGACACTAGTTTAACGGTCAACTTGGATTTGACAAACTCTGAGAAAGAACGTTGGAAGTTACGAGGGTTTTTAAACTTAAGTAAAGTAAACTAATGGCGGTGACAGGGGAAAAATGGCTGGGAGAAGAGGGGGAGCACCATATGTTGCCAGTAAAGATGAGAAAGAAGAGATGGAACGTGACAGGTTGAGAGAAGTGACAAATCAAGGGGACGACTTTGATAACGAGTCAGGCGGGAAGCAGAGTGCAAATCTGACAGAGCAATCTAATCTGTCAGAGGTCACCAAGCAGTTAGAGATGGAGTTATCTCCTGGGAGACAGACAGAGAAAGAAAGGACTAAACTAGGGGGAATACCCAGTGAGATCCATTTACTTTATATGTAGCCCCCTGCTGCTGTTTACTTAATGGATGGTTCCAATGTGGACGGTTCCATTTAGTGTATTTCAGCAGGGTTTATCTTTCACTCCTCACTTTTGAGCCTGCTGCTTTGTGGCATATTTCTGCTCCTTTACTGCCTCAATGTTTTCATCCTTCCTTCCTTCCACCAGATCTTTCCTACCTACAAACACTGTCTCTCCTTTTCTGTAAGTCTTTTCTCTTTCGGAGCTCTAGCCCCTCATTGACATCAACATTAATCAGATTATACATGCTTATGGACACTTCTAGGTCAAGAATTTTAATTCCTTCTTCAAACCTATCAAACATTTCCTTTTCTAGCTTATGCTGAGTGATCAGGATAGATGTCTGCTTCTTATTCCCTCTCTGATCTGAAACCCAGTGAAATCTTTGACAATAATATAAATATTATCACTGATATGCCCCCACACAAAACCTCTAAAATAGGGTAACGAAAGATGACTGAACATATTAATTTTCCAAGAGGTTACCTCTCATGGCGAATCATCTATCCCTAACATAAATACACAGAGTCAATTAAGTCACTCTCAATAAATGCACACACATTTGCCTTAGCTATGTGATTTTTATATTTGAATTTAATAAAGCCGTCAGTCCTCAAAGTTTTCCCAAATTTGACTCTCTGCTAGACCATTTCTGTTATGTCTTCCCTTGTACCCCGACCACCTTTCATGTCAAAAACTGGAAGAGAATGATTCCTGGTGATCATATACTTCCAAATAATTACTAAAACCATTTTAAAAGCCCTCCTTATCTCAAACACACTTCTCTTTGACATCTGTCTGAGCTAAAGGCTTCTTGAGCATTAGAGTTCCACTAAAGTCAATCTTACATACTGAAGCTTGGTGTTAAACTTTGAAGGTTTTAATTTGACACAAGTTAAAATATTGGTTCTCTGCAATTACTTTTATTATTGGAAATGATGTATGAAATTTTGCCCTGCCTCTGGCCCACTCTTGAAAAAGAGATTTTTTACTCTCAATGAGTTTTTATCGTTAAATAAAGGTCAAATAAAATAAATTAACAAAATATATTCCTAGCCAACACCAGGGATGAAAACTTACTTAGCATTGGTCGTGTAAGCAATTTTATATGTATTTCCCAACATTTCCAGGCAGTAAGTTAGATATCAGGAAAGTTACAAAATAAATTATATCTGATGCATCCTGATTCATCTTACACTGGGATATTTTCATCTCTTCCAGCATGGTTTCCAGTGTATTTTTATGTAAAGATATTTAGACCTTTGATACAGGATTTTTTTCTATTTCAGCATCTTTTATCACAGGTTTATTTGAGTTAGTTCAAAGATGACAACGAATCATACATTTTGTTTTAGTTAGAATAACTAATTAAACAAATAAGTAAAGTAAGTAAATAATTGTAAGATAAAATATTAGAAACAAACAAACTCAGGTTCATACCGTAAACACAGGCTGCACTGCTTCTTTTGTCTACGACACAGAACATCTGAAATATAATTTACAGATTCAGGTTAACTAATAAAACTCCAAAAAGTCTTAAAATGATCCAAAATGCAATGCACTGCTGCTGCCTGCCAGCTTCTTTTCAGGTACTTCAGCATCAAGCCATTGGTTACAACAGGGCAGAGTCTCTTCTATGTCTCTTGCATGTTGAGAGTAGCAATGCACTCATCACTCCATATGTTGAGGGAGAGGGACACAGAATAATAACACCATAGCCTAGACTACAAACTCATACTACATTATAAACTATATACTGTAGATCTATACTTGGACTGATTAAAATATACTGACGTCATGGGCAATGTTGTGACACATAGGAGTGCAATTATGTTTGGTTTACATAACCATTAATATTGTGATCAATATTTAAATATTGATATGATTATTGATGAAGTTTTAAGTTTTAATTTGTTAATTAAAGTACAGCTCAACCCCAAATAAATTTTTTGCATATAAACTGTATAAATAAGTGTCTAATAGTGCTATCTAGATGTCTGGTTATTATGTTTGGTATTTTAGTTCATTTTAGTAAAAATATAAATTTTCTACCAAAAAACCATCAGTGTGGTGTCCTTTTCGGATTCAAACGCTACACTGCACTTGAAATTGAATCAGCTATCCCCATTGGCTCTGCGGTGAGCTAATAACTGACGTTAGCTGCACTGCCCGCTGTGGGGTATAAAAGCAGCCTAGTGTCAGCCACACCTCCATAGTGAGTTGGAGTTGGAAAAACAAGGAAGTGTTGACACTGCCCAGCCCTCTCCTCCCGCCGTTCCTCGGCAACAATTCCTTTTGGTGCATTTTTCAAACAGGAAGTAAGGGACGGGCTTAGACTCTGATAGGGGGTTTAGTTGGATTTTAACAGTACGGGGCACCATTTCCTTTCAATCAAACTTTATAAAGCACTTTTCATGCAAAAAAAATGTAGCTCAAAGTGCTTTACAGATTAAAATGACCCCACATAACCCACATTCCCATCCCTTCCCACAATTGTAAAAACAAAATGACAGTTATTCCCCCTTCCCAAACCCATTTCCCAAACACACACAGACACACACAGGCACACATCCACACACAAACACACACACAGACAGCTTCCCAAAACGCGTAAGAACATTGGTGGTACACACTAGGCTGAGCTCAGATGAGTCATCATTTCCTTTATGAAAAAAAAAACAAATGGAACCAGATACCCAGTCTCTTCTGATAGTATAAGTTCAAAATGGGTGGGACAAAAAATTGCGCACATATACCAAAATAAGCAGAGACAGTTTCTCTTTAAGATATGTGGATTTATTAGGAAAATAGATGAATCATACAGCCAAAGCATTTCGTCAATAAATCCCATCTATTCTACAGCATGCAAACCAAACTACTACTGATTTTAGAAAATCATATTATATAAATCATGTTAGGTTGGGGAGGAAGTCATGTATTTGTAAATTTCTCCACGTGGGTAGAAGCTACGGGATGCGCAGATGGGTGTGCTAACAGGGTAGCCACCAGGGGCTGGGCTTATCTCTCTTTCCAGGGAGCCTGAACAAAGGACAAGACCCGAACAATAGTTGGCTTTTCCTAACAATGGAGCTGAGCAACAGTGCATGTGTGCATTAGGTTCTCCAAGTGGGTAAGAACTAAGTTAGCTTTGGGCTAACAATGGAAGGCATGTGACCCACCAATAGGTGTGAAGCCCCCGGACAGAACCCGAAATGCTGCATTAAATATAATGTCCAAAAGCGGGCAGGAGTTGTGCGCAGGGAGAGGTCTTCAGAAGCATGGTTCCACCTGCAGGCCGCAAAGGCCACAAATAGACGTCAGAGATGGCCGGGGGGGGGCTTCTTCTTAAAGAAGTGCCTTGGAACAGTTCTGCTGCCAGCAAAGCTCTTACCTGGATGCACGTACAGAAGCTGTGTAGATGTTCAGTGGGTATTTCTTAGATTTAAAGGGATTTCTTTTCTGCCCAGCAGGTCAGAAATAAGAAGGGATTCACCGGTGAAAAGCGTGTCCTTCCGCCGACAGAGCCAAGCGCTTCAAGACAAATGTGGCCGCTAGTTGTATGCTTTTATAAACTT